>CM076572.1:1090322758-1090922758 GCA_034641835.2 Pinus albicaulis | reverse complement strand
CACAGTGACCTCTAATCCCACTAGTAAATTGTTGTAGGTAGCACCACTTGACACACCCTCGTGATCACTAGCACGTTGCTCACTTAGTAGACATTTCATGCACACTTAGTGCCTAGTCACCTCAATGAACACAACTATCCACATGATGTGATTCAACTCGATCACCTTCTCTTTGTTGGGAATTTAGGCTATGTACAACCCATATATTATGATATGCATCCAAATGGTCCACTTTGTTGTGGACATACTACTACTATAAACATAGTAACAATCCACACTCAAATTATCACCTAGTCTACTCTCTTGGTATTATGGGCCCTCCCATGAAGAAGTTAAGTTTAATCCTGCTTTGATACCATGCTAAGATAGGAGAGTAGAATTTATTACACACCAAACTATGTTTAACTCTCTATTCAATAATGTAAGTGTAAACATATAAATATAATAATGATATTTCAAAATAGACAAACTATCTTTAACACACAATCTAAAAATTAAAGAAATATCTCAAATTCGCACCAAACTAAGAAACTAATTACATAAAAAAAATCTCTCAAAACAACTAATTCTCAACAAACTAAAAAAACATTAAGAACAAACTCTTCTAATAATAGAGACTGGAATTTTACCAATAATTAAAATATACCATCACACCTCTGCAGATACAAATAGAAATTATATAGTCTCGCGATTTGGATAGCTATTATAAAACTAGCAATTGCACCGGGAGGTGCAAAGGAACGCTGAAAGGAGACGTCTCAATGATGCAAGGGGGGAAAAGAAGGCAGATGTTGAGTTAATTCTTCTCCAACTCGTCCTAGGAGAACAGAGGGAGAAGAATAAATGGCCTCAAGGCACTGAAATCAACCGAATTCACTATCATGGCGGCTCTAGTAACATAGCAATGGAATGTAGGGTTTCGGGAGGGCGTATACTTGTTATTGCGTGGGGTTATGGTCTAAGAAGTTCGAACATCAAAATATAATGAGCGGATATTGCCTTTTAATACAGTTTACAAGGGGAGGATTTCTATTAATATTCAAGCACTTTATAAAAGAGAGAGATAGCCTTTGTGCATTATTCAAAGGATATTCAATTGTTTTTTTATTATTATCGAATAAATTAAATGTTAAAAGTAATTAAATAATAATTAAATTTTGAATTTATATATTTATTTTATTTTTAATAATTACATGCTATGATACGAAAAGATTTCAAAACCAATAAAAAAAGAGAAAAAAAAAGTAAAAATTAAATAAATAAATAGAAATAAAATAAAATAAAGATATAATTAAAATTAAAAATAAAATAGATAAAAATAAATAAATAAATAAAATTAAATAAAAATTAAATTCTTAATTACAAAAACAAGAATATAATAAATAAATAAATAGAAATAAAATAAAATAAAAATTAATAAATAAATAAATAAACAAACAAATAAATAAAATGAAATAAAAATAAAATTACATAAATAACAAATGAATAATATTAAAATTAAAAATAAATATTTTTATTAAAATAAATATAAATATTTAAAATTTAAAATTCAAAGTTTGATTATGTGGTTTTCTGCACAGACGTGTAATCCCCCACATCTGGTTTCTTGTTTACATTTATAGATGAATAGACTAAAAAAATAAGCTGCGCCCTCTCTGATGTTTCGTGGTCAATGATCGCACGGCCTCTAAGAAGTCAAGAAACCTCACACATACGGCCCCAAACACTCATGAACTCCACGAAGATGAAGCATCGTGATAAGGACACTGAAGGAGAATTCTAACTCCTCATCTGTATCTGCCGTTTTTCACACTCACAGTTCCTCTTCAAATTCTGATCACTCTGCATCCATTCAGCAATCCACCCATTTCATATTTAGGCGATGCTGCACATATGACATCTCCTTAACCTCTGGAGATGTTTCCACTAAAAAATTGAAAGTCTGTGACGTTCACAGTCACGTTCCCTCTCTTCTTCCCTCTCGTCTGAAATTTTATCCAACTGACACGCATAATTGTATTCGGCCAATTCTCTTTCTTTGATTAACAACTCCATAAGCCCTTCGATAGACAACCCCTTCTACTTTCGTTGACCGAGCTTCTCTAGAACAATTTCACTGCACTTCAGCTTTGGGCAACGTGTCGACCTGAAATAGTTTAATGATATACAATCTTCAACACCATTCAAGTCTTCCAGTTCAACACAGTGATCGACGTGCAGTCTTCGAAGGCGTGTTATGTGGGCCAAACCCGGTATGCTCTTCAACTTGGAACAATCTGATACTATCAACTCTTTCAACGATACCAATGTCTTCATACTCGGTAGACTCTCCAAACTCCTGCACCCCCACAACCCCATTTTTTGAAGGTTTGTCAACCTACCCAACGACTCTGGCAAAATCTCCAAACGGAAGCAGTCAGTCAGGTACATGCACTGGAGATTTGTCAAATTACCCAGGGACTCTGGTAGCCTCTCCAAACTCCTGCAACCATACAGACTCATCATTTGGAGACTCATCAAGTTACCTAGAGACTCTGGCAGCCCCACCAAATTCAAACAGCTAGTGAAACTGATGCTTGTGAGGTTTTTCAAGTTACCGAAAGACTCTGGCATCCGGACCAAACTCTCTCCACACCCAGCGATTTCGATGCTTGTGAGGTTCGTCAGGCTACCAAGACACTCTACCAGCCTTACCAAACTCCCAGACCAAGATATTTTGATGCTTGTGAGGTTCGTCAGGTTACCGAGAGACTCTGGCAGCCGCAGCAAACTCTCTCCAAACCCAGAGATTTCGATGCTTGTGAGGTTCGTCAGGGTACCGACACACTCTGGCAGCCCCACCAAATTCCTAGACGAAGAGAATTTGATGCTTGTGAGGTTCGTCAGGTTACCGAGGGACTCTGGCAGTCTCTGTAAACTCTTGCAACAGAGCTCTATGCTTTGAAGGAGCGCCAAGTTACCGAGGGACTCTGGCAGTCTCTGTAAACTCTCGCAACAGAGCTTTATGCTTTGAAGGAGCGCCAAGTTACCCAGGGACTCTGGTGCGTCGTCTGTTCGAGAGATGCACGAAGATGGGAATTAAAGAGCGCGAGGGTTCGGCTGTTGTGAACGTGAGAGAGATTGTGGTGGAGCACAGACGGACCTGCGACTTGACAGCAGCACGGCCCAGTTTGTGGGCTGCGTGGCAAATACCCTGACGATAACTGTCAAATTCTGAGTGGTCGTAAGAACGATGAGAATGCGTTCTCATTGGCCGAGGGAAAAATCGCATTCGCAAACCCCATAAAGGGAACGCTTTCAGCGTAAAAATAATTTTGCGGCAAATAAGTCCTCGGCCCAGTTTGTGGGCTGCGTGGCAAATACCCTGATGACAACTGTCAAATTCTGAGTGGTCGTAAGAACGATGAGAATGCGTTCTCATTGGCCGAGGGAAAAATCGCATTCGCAAACCCCATAAAGGGAACGCTTTCAGCGTAAAAATAATTTTGCGGCAGATAAGTCCTCCGCGGGATAAGATATGTATTAAAGAAAACAGTACGGTACCATGGCTTTAATTTTCGCATCATAAAACTATCCCAAACAATTTTCATAATTATTAGAAAATTAGGAAGAGACCAATCAAAATTTAATGGAAATATCAATTTGTTTATTTAATTTAATTCACAAAAATCAACTTAAAAAGAGTATATATATAGATATAGATTGTTTATAATTTAAAATAGTGAGGGAAAATTTTCATTTAAAAGAGTATATATATATGGTTTATAATTTTCATTTATACTTTCCAAGCATATATTATATGTAAAATTATTAAATAACGTATGATACAAAATTTCACATAATTTTCAATATATAAGAAAATTTTCATTCCTATATAATTTTAAATAATATTATATAAAAAAAATTATTATGATTGATCTTGAGAGGTAAGGTTGATTCGATGGATTCTAGGGTTTGCTCTCTAAGCTCCTCTCCCGACGTCATGAAACAGTCCTGCGTTGAAGCTCATGGCGATCAAAGGCTTGTCGAGCCTGCACTCCCTCACATGCCCCTTCATGGAATTAGTTGCGTCAGAATCACCGGAAAAAGGAATCGTGCTCTGCCAAAACTCTGCCATGCTCTTTCGGCCGCAGACCGAAACGATGACCTCCAAAAAATGGAGAATAGAGACGCCCCTGCACACAGATTCGAGATAGAACCTCGGCCCGACGCGTCATGGGAGAACTTCTGAGAGATGCCAATGTGCGAGACAGGCTCAAACGGCTCCAGCTCACCCTTGCTCCTCGACAGCGTGAGAGAGATTGTGGTGGAGCACAGACGGACCTGCGACTTGACAGCAGCACGGACCTGCGACTTGGCAAATACCCTGACGACCACTGTCAAATTCTGAGTGGTCGTAAGAACGATGAGAATGCGTTCTCATTGGTGGCCGAGGGAAAAATCGCATTCGCAAACCCCATAAAGGGAACGCTTTCAGCGTAATTATAACAAAATGTTATTATTTCAAGCTATTAATAAATTAATATTCAAATTAATTTGACCTATTTCAATGTACTCTTCAAAGTTACAATTATTCTTATCCCAGCAGAGTTTGAACTTTGAACACATTTCTAACACGCATTTACGGACACACATTCATGTGACAGACATGATGTATGATGTGCAGCGCGTGGAATATTAATGAGTCAAATGTTGAGGTTAAGTTAATTGTCAATGGGATGTTTGGACATGAGCATATCTATTAATTTTTTCCCGAAAAAGAGATCAGGTAAAAAATGACGTCCAACTGCTTTACATTTTTGAAGTACCAAATCTACATGACGCTTCTACGAACCAGAGTTACATGCAGTTACCGCGAAAATGGCACTTGTCGTTTTGTGCGCTCTGCGCAAGGTAAAACAAACAAAGTCAAGCTCTCCCTGCAGCGGTCCTTTTGATTTCATTTTCTGACACAAATTTATACTGGGATTTCGAACAGTGCGTGAACGTTCTCAAGAGTGTGCGCGAAAAGTTTGTTGTTTTTTTTGTTTTTTTTTTTTTGTGTTTTTTGTGTTGGTAGTTTAGACTAATTTTAATTACTTATTGATTTGAATTGGTGATTTTGTAGAAGAAGTGTTTTAACAGTGCATTTTATGCACCCACTGCTCTGCACCATGTGAACTAAAAGTCAAAAATGTTATATTGTCAGAAATAACAACAATTATAATTATTAAATGTAATTATTTTATTATATCTGGCTTACAGTTTTTAAATGTGAATTTGGGTAACAGTTTAGACAGTTTTGCAACTACAAAAAGTTATTATGTAATGAAAATTTTCATATTAAATCGATGATTGTATGAGAGAGTTGATGTAATGGTTGGAGAATCATTTTGAACCTTGAGCAATAAAAATGCCAATCTGTTGCGCCGTTAATTAAGTTTCTTTGACACACTCTTGGGATTTTAAGATTTTACAATATAAATTCCTATGTTCATTTAAATGCATTTAATTCTTATTTTTATAATTTAACTCGCTCAAATACCAACAAATGTTCCCATGGATTGGGAATGTGGTGCAAGAAAACCTGTGAGTATCCATGGAGATAGGTGAACTTATATATATATATGCTGACTTTGATGGATTTGTTGTAAATTACGATCCACGTTATGATTTTCCAAACGGGATACTACTTTATTTTACAAGTTGTAGTGCAAGAATTTTCAAATTAAATTGAAAACCAAGGTATCATAGGATACATTTGTGTTCTGAGGGACCAGAATGCCTCAAGTGGGTTGCACCAATATCGATATCAAGAGAGGTGACATCTCCTTAGACGACAATTTGAATGGGAAACTGAGGAATTTGGATTTTTCAATTATCACAGCATGCAATCAAACCTGACACTGAGGCTTTTCTGAACGGCTGCTTCTACAAGATTCCCATGAATATGTACACACTTGGTTTAAATAGCTATACAATAATCTATACTAAGTACCAAAATTCAAAATTTTATCTAGAGATTAAACATAGTAAAAAAGTGAAGTGTATGGCTCGTTGGTGGTCAACATTCATCTAAACATTCTTGTTGGAGCTTATCTTCCTACTTTTGACATGTTGGAGCTGTTATCACTCCACTCCATTCCTTCGCGTTGTTGGTTCGAATTGGCCCTGCCTGTCAGTACATCCCCATTTCGGATGCCATTGATCTCCTCTGCAATTGAAAGAGAATCTTTATCCTCCTCATGCTTCATACCCTCTCTCAGCTCTGCCACTACCTCTCTCACACTAGGCCTACAAGACGGTAAAACCTGAACACATCTCATCGCTATTTTGGCAACAATAATCATGGATTTCATGTTGTAACCTCCCCACAACCTCTTGTCTATAATTTCTGTTATTCGACCAGCATTGTCTATGGTTTCTGCTATTTGATCAGCATTTTCATCCATCTCTAGTAGATACGGCGTCACCTGTGAAAATGTCAATACTTAGGCTCAGGTAGAAGATGCACTACGAAATAGTCTATAGTGCTCTTAAATATTTATATTTTGGGTAATTGAAAATAAGCTGGTTTCTTACCCATCGAACAATGTTTACTTCCTCTTCGGGTCGTTTTATATCAATGGGTGGTCTTCCGCATATGATCTCTAACAGCACCACTCCAAAACTATACACATCACTCTTCTCCGTTAACATTTGAGTGCTGTAATACCTGTGAAAGTTGTCACGAACGAAAATTAGCAAATGCAGTACGGTGAAAAAATGCTTGTACTCTTAATAAAGATTATAATTTGCAAAGAGAGTAAGTTATATATATATGTATACTCTGGATCCAGGTACCCGAACGTTCCCTTTACTCCAGTGGTAACATGAGTAGCCTCTCCATCAATTATCATCCTTGAAAGACCGAAATCCGCCAGTTTTCCATTCAAATTGTTGTCTAAAAGGATATTGGCGGTCTTAATGTCCCTGTGAATTATCTTCGGGATGCAACCCACATGCAGGTATTCCAGGCCTTTTGCATAGAAATCGTGGGTCGATCACATGAGACATACGGCGACTTATTAATTTACTCCTATTTTTCCACAATCAATATTGAAAACAACAAGTATTAAGTTCGAACTTCAAAATTCATACATATCTACTGTACTTCAAAATAATTACCCTGTGCTCCATCTAAAGCTATTTTGAGCCTTCTTTTCCAATTTAGATCCGAATTTTCTGCACGGTCACCTGGAAAAATAAAAACAAGAACCGAATGCTTGTAGGTCACCTTGGTAATTATTCTATCGACTGAAACAAACATATTTTAGGGGAATAAAATTTACCATAGAGGTGGTCTCTTAGGGACCCTCCTGACAGATGCTCGTAGATGAGCATAACTTCTTCGGTGTCGTTACAGTAGCCCAATAAAGATACTAAGTTCTTATGGTTGATTTTAGAAAGAAGATCAACCTGTTAATGAGATCCGTAATAGTTAGGATGCAGTTAAAGCTGAGGCTATTGTTAAAATAGATAATTTGTTCCAGTATGTAAAGTTAGACAATTAGTTAAGTAAGCGTTGAGTTGTGTTATAAATGAATTTGAAGTTAGACAATTAGTTAAGTAAGCGTTGAGTCATGTCATAAATGAATTTGGTGAGTGACTTAGAGAGTCAGTTAAGTGAGTTTTGAGCAAGTCATGTGATAGATGAGTTTGGTAAATGTTTGCATGTCAAGCTATTTAAGATAAATACCCTTAACCCAGTTCATTTTGGTGAGTGAGTTAGAAAGTCAGTTAAGTGAGCTTTGAGCAAGTCATGTGATAGATGAGTTTGGTAAATGCTTGCATGTCAAGCAATTTAGGATAAATACCCTTAACCTAGTTCATTGTATTCAATGAGAGTGATTGAAAATTAATAAAAAAATCGCAAATCGTTTGTGTTATTGTGTGAAATATTCCCTATGAGATAACTTTGAGTGAAACAGGGGCAGCTCCCATCGAAGCAATTGCCATGGTGCGTCTTATAAGGTATCTAAAAAAAATTTAGCAAATGGGAGGAGGTAGATGGCTGAAAGTTTTCTCCAATGAAAGGTATGAGTGAAAGAAAGAAATCATGGATGAGACAAAACAACAAATGGACGCAAAAATGAATGCATGTCCCACAAATAGCAAGGAGTTAAAGAATTTTGTGCTGGAGAAGTTCCGTAAGGGTATATGGGGAAAAGAATTGGGTAGAAAGAAGAAGTATTATGTTCAGGAATTCAACCCCACTTGGGATCTCCATCAAAAAGAATACATTGGAGCTAGCATTCAGTGGAGAGCAAAGGTTCTTATTGCTCAATTAAGAACTAACTCACATCAACTTCGGTGTGAAACAGGACGGTGGAAGAGACCTAAAGAAGCTTGGGAAGTACTTTTTGCACTTTTAGGACAGTGGAATCAGAAAAACATTTCATTTTGGAATGTGACACATTCAGAGACATCAGGACTGTTATAGCAGTATGTTAGCATCAATTCCGTGGCATTGTCTTTTCAGCGATGGAACTGTTAGAAGGTTGGGTCAGCTCATCATCAATTTGAGTAAGAAAATGATTGAATTAAAAAAGTCAAAAAACAAGGAAACTTGTAGTCCCATAGACTATTTTTAATCTCAAGAAAGTTAAAATATCATTCATTCATTCATACTCTTCTGCCATTCCAACCATTATTAGATTAATTAGATACCAAATTAAACTCGTAAATGACCTCATTCAAGAACTCGTGAATTCCTTGTCGGGAGAATAATGAGAGCACTTTCACAGCAATAACTATTCCTTCGGGCAATCTACCAAAGAACACTGATCCAAATCCCCCACGTCCGATCTCCCGACTAAAATTTTGTGTGGCAGCCACCATCTCATCCAGAGTGAAGGCACGGGACTTTGTTGGATTTGGCACTATGATCATTGAATAGTCTGCAAATCATTCATAAATACAGATAATCTTTCATTTATAATGTAAAGGTTTTCATGCACATTAATGAAATTATTCTATTCTATATTAAAGATTTTTACCTCGGTTTAATAAAGGCTTTCTTCTTTTTTCCACCCTACTTCTACTTCCCATTGGTGCACACTCTTCTCTTTTAGAGAATTTTTTGCGATATACAACCATACCCGCTATCGACGCTCAACCGATGAATAGGCTTCCGCTGATTATTATTATTAGTTTATTCCGCCGCGAGGTTTTTGATTTCTGTGCAAAACATTTCCTCTTATTCATACGTAAATAGGGGTTTCCTGAGTAGCTGCAAGACACCATAAAAAGACATTTTCCATAAAAAAATGCATGCAGTCATATTAATCAGAATTTTAGATCGATTGATGATTTTATATTTGGAAGCATAGAAAGATGATAAATTTAAAATAAGATTTGATTACTTCAACTTCAACGAACAATCGAGGAGAAGTCGCCGAGGAATAACACCGCTAAAATTATTGTCTGCTATATTCCTGTGTCACAATAGGTTAACAATAATTTCACAATAGGTTAGAAATTATCGTTGCTGTATTCCTCTGTCACATTAGGTTAAAAAAAAATTGAGCGCAAAATTTATTTATTAATTTTATTTGATTTTAAATATAAAAAATTTGAAACAAATTGATATATAGTACAGAAGTTGAGAAATAAAATTTCAATTCAAATAGCCACTCCATATGGTTATTTCGGTTCTTTTAGTTTTATAAATATCTTTACAACAGTCAGAGTAAATTTTATTTTAAGAAAATATAACAAAGATTTTATAAAATAAAGTATTTATTGAAAATCAATTTAATGGTTTTAATAGGATATATATATGTGTGTGGGGGGTGGTTTTTCAATCATATTTCCAAATTTACTAACTTTGAACAGAGATATAGCCGGAGAAAGTAGGAAAGAATATAAATATAGTAAGTAGGAAAGAGACATACAACTCTTTAAGGTTTTTCATTTCAGATAGCCACTCAACAGTGCCACTCAGGTTGTTGTTATGTAAATATCTGCACAGCAAGAGAGGTACAACTCTTTTCTCAGTTCAAAAAGGAATTCAACAGCGCGAGTCAGAATATTGTTTTGTAAATATCTGCATACCGACCAACCTTCGTGAAAATGCATAACCAACTAAAGGGCTAGAAAATGAAAATTCTGTTGTTGTTTTTTAAATTAATTTGCTTGGTTACCAAATGAAAATTTTGGTTGATTAAAAATAAACAGTAATTAAAATTTAAATTATTTTATATTTAATAATGGATGGAGTGTCCGCCAAAAACTTGAAATAAAGTAAATTAAATTATCATAAATATTTTTCAAAATCCATCTTACCAAACTTGCAATAATACTAACATAGTTAAATTGGTAAAATGATTAAATGACCCACGAATGATAAATGCTGCACTATTGATTATTGCCTCGTATAATATTGAAACGCAAACACTGCTCCATGCAAAAGCCAAACCAGACTGTCAGTTCTATGTTCCCATGTGGGAGACTTATAAACAGCCAATACTCTTCAAACACTCTTAAGAATATTCCCAGACAACTCAACTATTTTCCTAAACAATAGAACTGGTAATGTGTCTCTTAATAGTCACCGTTGGTATTTCTTTGACCTTTCAGTTGGAGAATTTCTTCAAAGGCCTACTTCGAGGTTACACAAGAAAGAAGGGATCGAATTTTGCTTACAGATTAACTAATGCAATCAACTGTGCAATATCATTAGGAACCGATCCTGAAAGATTCCTTCCGGACAAATCGCTGGCAAGAGTAACAGTAGTATCGTATTATCGTGACAGCTTTTTACAATTTTACCCTATACATTCTATGATTTCAACTGTAAACAAGTCGAAGAATTAAACTTACATTTCAGAAATTCTTACTAACCCAGAGATGTTATAACAGCCGATTCCACTCCACGGTCTCAAATAGCAAGGATCGGATTTCCAATCTCTTATGCCAAATCTCCTTGTAATAGCGTCAAGAGCGTCAACTGCAATTTAAGAACTTCGTTAGACATTGATCTATAATGTCAGTGATTCTTTGCAGATCGGAACAATCATGCATCATCATGTGGCATGACAAATTAAAAAGATTTAAATACCCCCTTGGTATTTCATGGATAATCTGGAAAAAGCAGAAATGCATTTTTATTTGAACAAAAGCCAATAAGGGTTAGATAAAATGTCATAAAGGCCATCGCAATCTTTAACGAAATAGGAGGAGACATTATTTCATGGATAATCTGGGAAAACAGAAATGCATTTTTATTTGAACAAAATCCAGTAAGGGTTGAGAAAATCTCATAAGAACCATCACAATCTTTAACGAAATAGGAAAAGACATGAAGGTTAAGAGAAACAGGACATGCAACTTTGCAAGGACAAGGAACTGTGACATTCTTTTCCGGCCGGATTTTTTTTATGGAGCATGCATGAAGAGGGAATGTGGATGTGGGGCGGTAATCTATATGTCTTAGGACAGATACTTTCATTTCTGGTGGGAGGGAGGGCAGGCAACCAACAATAAGGTCGAGATTATGTCTCTATGGGGAGTGCTAACAATGGCCAAATGGCTTAATATTGAGAGGTTTACAGGTTTTAAAGATGCAAAAGGTATAATAGCTGTCGGGGTCCATGATTTCACAAACTTTGTCCCTAGGATCTTCAAAAACTGGATTAGAAACATTAGAATGATAATCAACAACTTCATTTTGATGTTTTTTTTTTGGAGTTGTCTAAGGATACGGAGGAATTGTTTGGATAGCTAAAATTGGCCGAGCCAAAAAAATTTAAGAAATCTTACAGTAACAGTGTTTGAATCATGATTTTGATGGTGGAAATGGATTCAGCACCATCAAAAACCTTTGGGGTACCCAAAATATTAAAGTTTGATAGTTATAACCTGAATTTACAAAAATCCCTCTAAATTTTCTTAAAATCTTACCAGAATTTCCATGATTTTCAAAGCGTAAAGGCAATTTAGTTAGACTACAGCTATTTTTTTACTGTGTTTAATAGTGTTACAAAAACACTATAACAGATGTACAGTTTTAACCATGGTAAAAATGTAATAGCTCTCTTATAGCATTCTGTGTTTTGTGTTTTGGAAGGTGGATGGGAAAAAGTTAAACATGTGATGTATGTACTATCTTATATTTAATATATGAGTGGCGTGTTTTTTTCTTTAAAAAAAGTCAGTAATTTAGGTCGTTATGAGAAATTTGGAGAGGGTGAGTCTTACTATCTTGTCGATATGTTGCGTTTTCCGTCTTAAGTCGCGTGTAATACTCGAAAGCGTTGATCATTGCAGAAAGAGTGGAGTTAGGGGCCTTCACCAGTTGAAAGATACTTGTTACGCAGTTACACACAATATGGTGCTCCACAGCAGATTGATTTGGCGGCAAAGTAATGAGTTGAGTAGAGTTTCCATATCCTTTACCCTCTAATACGACATAAAATGATCTCGAATATTCAGACGCACTCAGCGTGTCGATCTCTGCAAAATACCACACCAATAATTTGTCTTCCCGGTTATTGGCTGATAACCCATCCAATGTAATGTTGCTCGAGTCCTCTACAACTAACGCAGTTTGCAGGACAACAGGTGGGACAAGGCTTGGGATGTTGTTTGTTGAAACGGGTTCTGCCGAGCTTACGTTATGCACAGGTGATGGTGATTGTAAAAACAATTTTGTCGTCCAGATGCGGTCGAATTTGTCCTGAGGATACCTGCTCAATAATTAACCATACAAAGCTCTTATACGAGTTAATCACCAACAAAAAGAAAATCACAACTGCTCAAGTTTTTGACAATGAAGACTTCAAATTTATTACAGTATTTACGTAGTATTTATTACAGTATTTATGTATTTATGTAGCTAAACATAAAAAGTTCAAAATATTCACTTAACAGTCAAATTTCCACCAGCATAGATAAAAATGACACTGAAATGAAAAGGAGGAGTTGCAGCTCACAGGTGAGTACTGCACCTGGAGACTGCACTCAAACTGAGAGAATACTCAGAGTTTACTCTACATTCATGAATGAGGAATTACATCATTAAGTACAACACTAGGAATTAGGAAGTTGGAAACAAACTCCTAAATTGTAGGAACTAATCCTAAACTAAGGAGATACGTTACAACTTGTGTAACCATTTCTCCATTAATATAAAATAATATTAATTATTTTCAACTCCCCCCCTTAATGGAGAAAGGATTATCCCGAACTCCTAGCATCCTTCTAAACAATTCAAACTTTACACGCCCAAGAGGCTTAGTAAATATATCAGCCATATTGTCACAAGTTTTACAATATTCAACAAATATCTCTTTTGACTATAGTTTCTCTCGAACAAAATGGAACCGAGTATCGATGTGCTTGGTATTTTTATGAAAAAATGGATTGTATGCAAGCTTGATGGTACTCTGGTTGTCAGTTTTGATGATAGTTGATTCTTTCTGTTCTTCTCCTGCATCGTTGAGAAGTCTTCTCAACCAGATAGCTTCACATGTGGCTGCACACAATGCTTGGTACTCAGCTTCACATGAAGATAAGGCTACAATACTTTGCTTTTTGCTGCTCCATGCTATGACCCCGGATCCAATGCTGAAAGCGTAACCTGTGATAGACCTTCGATCATCCAAGTTACCTGCCCAATCTGAATCTGAAAAACCTGCTAGAGTAACATCAGAAGTGTGAGTGTACAAAATACCATAATTACTAGTACCACTAAGATACCTCAACACACTTTTTGCTGCGACCCAGTGACTTTCGAGTGGTTTCAACATGAACTGGCTCAACATACTAACAGAGTATGCCAAATCTGGTCTAGTTGTAGTGAGATATATCAAACTGCCAACTAGCTGTCTATACATAGTGGCATCCACCTCTTTAGTGCCATCGTCACTGCTCAACTTTAAGTTCTGCTGCAATGGTGTTGCTGTTGATCTGCACTGCTCCATTATGAACCTTTCCAGCAAGCTTCTGGCATACTTCCCTTGTGTAAGAAAAGTCTGTCCAGAATCTTTCCATACCTCCAATCCCAAGCAGTAATGTAGATTTCCGAGATCTTTCATCTCAAACACTTGTGACATCTGCTGTTTGATTTCTTTGATCAGATTGTTAGCATCCCCAGTTATGATCATATCATCTACATACAAAGAAATCAAAATAATTTGTCTCTGTTTATTGAACTTGGTATACAGATTTGGATCATTCAAGCTCCTATGAAAGCCATGTTGTACAAAAAATGAGTCAATCTTCTCATACCACGACCTGGGTGCTTGTTTTAAACCATAAAGTGCCTTTTTCAATTTACACACAAGATGTTCCTGCCCCTTTTTCACAAAACCTTCAAGCTGAACTAAATAAATTTCTTCTTTCAAGTCACCATTCAGAAATGCAGACTTAACATCTAGCTGGTGTAGCTGCCATTTATGTTTTGTTGCTAAGGAAATTAGCATTCTAATAGTGTTTAATTTGGCTACAGGAGCAAAGGTGTCATCGAAATCTATTCCCTCTTGCTGTGAATAACCCTTTGCTACTAGTCTAGCTTTAAGTTTTTCTATACTCCCATCTGCATTTATTTTAGGTTTATACAGCCATTTGCATCCTATGGGGGTTTTACCTTCAGGCAGTTCAACCAAATCCCAAGTATGGTTTCTGTTTATTGATTCTATTTCATCATACATTGCAGCCCTCCACGCATCAGATTTACTTGCTTCTTCATAATTTGCAGGTTCTACAATGTTTAAAATGTTTGTCATTAATGCATAGTCTTTCAATCTGGATGGTAATTGAGTCTTCCTACTCGATCTCCTTGGTAGGGGACTTACCTCAAATCTGTCCATTTCAGCCTTCTCTGGGCTTGCATCATTGATTACATTACCTGTTACTTCTTCTTCTTGTTTCTGCTCCTGCACTTCATCATCCTCACCGTTTTCTTCCATTAGCAATGGAATGTGCCAATCACTGTTAGAGTCATCCTTTCCTTCTTCAACCTGTTCATGAAATATGACATCTATGCTTGCAAAAACCTTATGAGTCACAGGATTAAATAACTTATATGCCTTGAACTCAGTGCCATATCCAACAAAGATACATTTCAAGGCTTTTGGATCTAACTTCTTCCTATCTGCCTTAGGTATATGAGCATAAGCTTTTGACCCAAATATTCTTAAATGACTCACTGCTGGTTTGAATCCAAACAATGCCTCAAAAGGGGTTTTGAAGCCTAGACATTTAGTAGGACTCCTATTCTTTAAGTAGACAGCAGTGTTAATAGCTTCTGCCCAAAAACCATTTTATAGACCCTTACCTTGAAGCATGCTCCTTGCGCACTCCACAAGAGTTCTGTTCTTTCGTTCTGCCACTCCATTCTGCTGAGTGTGGGGCACTGTGAACTGTTGAATAATCCCATGCTGCTTGCAGAAATTCATGAATTCTCCCAACCTGTATTCTCCCCCTTGATCTGAGCGGAGAATTTTTATCCTTTTTCCTGTCTGGTTTTCTACCATCGATTTAAACTCTTTAAAATACTGAAAGGTCTGACTCTTTTTACTCAGAAAGTATATCCATGAAAACCTAGTGCAATCATCTGTAAATAAGAGAAAGTAATATGCACCTCCTAATGACCTAGTCTGCATAGGTCCGCATATATCTGTATGCACCAGTTCTAAGACATCTCTTTCTTTTCCATTAACATGCAAAGGGAACTCTTCTCTATGCATTTTCCCTAATGCACATCCATCACAATCCAACTTAACATTATGGAAAACAGGGAGTCCATCAACCATACCTTTTCTCTAAAGTAAGATGAGGTCTTGCAGATTAAGATGGCCAAATCTCTGATGCCAGAGATCTTCAGCTGTCGATCCAGTTGCAACCATTGCTTGCTTTGTCATACTTTTCACGTCTAATCTGTACAAGCTCCCCACACACACTCCTGTTGCAACTGTTTCCATCCGGCTATCCTTTATGACACAGTTAGTCTTAAAGAATTGAACTTGCATGTCCTGATCAGTAATCATTGAGACAGAGATCAAATTTTTCTTAATTCCGGGCACATACAATACATTTTTAAGGTGTCTAATGTTACCGCTAGGTAATTTTACCGGAATGTCACCATATCCTTTGATCTCATATCCACTATCATCCCCTAAATAAATTTTCGACCCACATGAAGTTTCTTCAAGGCATTCAAACCAGTCCTTCTTACCAGTCATATGTGAGGATGCGCCAGAGTCGACATACCATATGTCGTCCTCATCTCCCTTTGAAGCTGAAAGGGCACAATTGGCTGTAAATAGTCGAAGTTCGTGGCTATGGTCCTCTTCTTCCTCAACAAAGTAACCCTTATGTTTTCTCTGTTTGTTTCTTCCTTCGTCTGCCTGCCTCTTATAACAATCTTTAATCTCATGACCAGGTTTTCCACAGTAAAAACATTTCTTGCTGGGAAAGTTGTTAGCAGACATACCTTTAAACGGTCTCTTCTGAAATGTGTTGGCTCCTTTCTGCTACTGCTGTGGTTGTTGTTGCTGCTGTGGCTTCTTCCCTCTGTACTGTCGCCTTTTCGCCATCAGAGCAAGATCATTGCTCTGTGATTTCAGATTTTGTCGTCGCTCTTCTTCTTGTAGTAGAATCCCTGTCAACTCTTCAAACGTAGGGGCTTTCTCCCTTGCTGCCAACCCTGTGATGAACATCTGATATTCATCTGTCATTCCATTCAATGTGATCGTGACCAGATCTGAATCGGAAACTTTCTCTCCGATATCTCCCAATCTGTCCTTCAGGTCTTTGACTCTCGCAATGAATCCAGCAGCGGACTCATTCTCCTCCATCTTCATCGCAAACAGCTTGCCTTTGAGTGACAAGACACGGTTTGTATTCTGTGTCTGGTATAGGTTTTTAATCATCGTCCAAATGTCAACGGCCGATTTACAGTCTCTAATATGTGGGATAATATTGTCCTTGACGGACATCTTCAATATGACCTTTGCTTTTGTCTCCCTTTTATCCCAGTCTTGTTCTTGTGCAGTTGATCCTGGTCTCAGCTCACTTCCTGTAACGATCGACCATGCATTTGCGCTTTCAAGTAAAGTCTGTATCTTGAATTTCCAGTTGGAGAAATTCGATCCATCGAGTTTTCCAGACTCGTGGAGATACGATTCTATACTGTTATTCATATTGGATTGATAAAAAAAATATCTGATCCTCTGATGAATAAATCAACTGAATAATTGCAGGACACACTAAAAAAAAATATTACCACATACCAGATCCTGAACACTGTTTTTCCAAACAAAATTTGTACCTTCAATGTGCCACCACCGGGCAAAACCGATCTGCTGCCTCCGAGCAAATCAGGAGCTTCAATGCGCCACCACCGGGCAAGTTCGATCTGCTGCCACCGAGCAAATCAGGAACTTCAATGCGCTACCACCGGGCAAGTCCGATCTGCCACCACCAGGCGAATTCGGAACTTCAATGCGCCACCACCGGGCAAGTCCGATCTGCCTCCACCGGGCGAATTCAGAACTTCAATGTGCCACCACCGGGCAAGTCCGATCTGCTACCACCGGGAAAATTCGGAACTTCAATGTGCCACCACCGGGCAGGGCCGATCTGCAAAAAAAAATAATTGCAGACCTTCCCAAAGAGAAAGAGGCTGACGCTTCTCTGATTCGAAAAATCCGCGCCGAAATCAAAAAATATGCGAGTACCAGCCCTGGCGCGCTTTGATGCGAAAAATCCGCGCCAAAATGCGCACAAGCACCAGCCCTGGCGCTTCTCCAATGCGAAGAAGCCGCGCCAAAATGCTTCGAAATCAAAATCCGCGCGAGTCACCAGCCCTGGCGCGCTTTTCGCGTGTACCTCCGCGCCACCCGCGAATTTTGGCGCGTTGGCGCGACTGTTCGCATTAAAACCGCGCCAATGGCGCGACTGTTCACAAAAAATCCGCGCCAACCTTTTCTTCTGCTCAGAGATGATCAGTCATCTGAGACCTATCCTTCAGGTGTTACTGCAGTCCACCTGAATCTACGAAAAAAACTTCTGTAAGCTCTTCCGCCACTACAGTTCTGTAATCAATGATGCATCCTAAAAAAAAAAAAGGCTGTCCCTACTCTGAGCTCCGATACCAAGATAAAAATGACACTGAAATGAAAAGAAGGAGTTGCAGCTCACAGGTGAGTACTGCACCTGGAGACTGCACTCAAACTGAGAGAACACTCAGAGTTTACTCTACATTCATGAATGAGGAATTACATCATTAAGTACAACACTAGGAATTAGGAAGTTGGAAACAATCTCCTAAATTGTAGGAACTAATCCTAAACTAAGGAGATACGTTACAACTTGTGTAACCATTTCTCCATTAATATAAAATAATATTAATTATTTTCAACTAGCATCAATTCTTTCTTGTAAATACAAGGCATATCCTGCTTCAAGGACCCCAAACTTTCCATACAGATCATCTTGGAGCCTCCTCAATTCGATAGCAGAGATAAACGGATCAGCACTGTATATGTCTATATTTCTGATCAAACAGATGTAAATCACTCTTCCAGATGTAACCGATATATATTCGTAAGGAAAGGGAGTGTTAAGTGTGATATGTTGCACAAGCAACATATCAACTGTCTCAATAGAAAAAGCAAAGTTTATATATCGCCATTGTTGGTATCCACTTAAATTTCCGAGGACGAACCATAATCTTAAGAGGTGAGGCACATCAGGGGTCACAGGCAACTGATAGCAAGACTTGTTAAGAGGCTTTGGGAAATAACGAATTGTATGCAAGTAAGAGCCAAGTTCACTGGCGTCCCCTATGTTTGCCGCCTGTCCGACATCTATGTAAGGAGCATCAGTTACCCATGTTATATTGTTTTCCGCCGTGTGATTTGTTTTTCCCCCGCAACTAATACTCAAAAATCCTGCACACCACAAGAAAATAATTAATAAAGAAAAATATATGATATGCAACAAGACCTATGAAAGAACGGTTGTAAAAAGTAGACGAAACAGAAAGAGTCCAACACTCCAGGTAAGAACGCACTCGTGAACTTTTTTTTTAAGTTAGAATGTTCCATTACATAGTACCTGGTTGAGCAGTAATCACAACGAATAATCCCAAGAGCACGCCGACTGGGATTATCCAACCTCCCCATTTTCCATACTGAATTGTGTCCATGGATCCACCAATTTTTTATAAATTGCTTCTCAGGCAATGGATTGGTTGCGGAAGGATCAGACAGATGTGTGGTTAAAGGTAAGTGTTCGTATTAGCATATGCTCTTCAACTCGGCCTTCTCTGTATTGTTGTCTCTCCTTTATTTGGAATCATAGTGGAATTTAAATCACGCTTTCAAAGTGCGCGCCCAGGACTCGAACTTGTGTAAACCATCAGTCTAAAGGAAAGGGGAAGAACATAAAACTTTGCGTGTTTTAACTTTGGAGGTTTTTTCTTTGTAACTTTCTTTGGGGGCACAATGCATTTCACTTCTTCTTTTCCCTTTCTTTCAACACATTTGAAAACAAAAATATGTTTTTTTTTTTTTTTTTTTTTTAAATAATAATAATATGATGTTGTTGTTTTAAGTATTTTAGCTATCTTATGAGTATAAAAAAATATTTTAGTTATGTCTTATAAATATAAAAGTTATATCTATACAAGTGTAAACCGTGTCTATTCTTATTATTACCACTTTTGTTTATCAGAGTTCTCACAAGACCTATTAACAAGACTTCAAACCCATGACTAATTTAGGGAGAAAGATAATAATACCAATTCTACCTATCAATTCTTTCTTAAATATACAAAAATATTATTTTATATATAATTAATTTTGGATAGAATTCTTCATAATCCTTAATTTTTACGTTTAAAATTAATGGCTTTGATGATTTCTAACCAAAGTAGATCCTTTGAAATGCAACGAGTGAAAGCTTTAGATCCAACCTATATATATATTTTAAAATTAATTATATAATGATTAAGTAAAATAAATATAATCAGATAGGATTATGGTGGATAGATACTTGCCGATATTCAAACACTTACTGGTGCATTATGATAATATCCTCATTCCTATGGTCAAATTCTTACTAATAACATAAAGTAATATAATGCAGTATGATAAGAGCCTCATTCCTATGGGAACTCATATTGTTGTGTATTGACTTCAACAGCATTTTTTATTGAATTCAACGAATAAAATTAATTTTATATGGAAGAATTAATTGAAAGCCAGTCCAATCATCCGCACCTGATTGAACGCGCTTTCACTTTAAAAGAGGTGAAGGCCAAACATGGCGCGTAGGTCGACGGTTAACTGCATATGAAAGTGACAGACAAGATGTGCAGTTGTGGGCTCTGAAGTACCACGACGATGATAGGGACAAAAATGCATTAACACGTGGTAAAAGAAAAAATTGAGAAAATGTCTAGTCTAAGAAGAAGATATTTTAACCTCTACAAGGTTAAAGATAGCTTATGAAAATGTACAGAATTCCAGAAGGAAAAAGAGGCTTAATTTAAGTGAAAATATACTGAATTTCCTCAAAATATTGTAGTTTAAGTTTTTTACGTTTAGGAGGTTTTTTATTAAAAGTTTGTTTAAATTTTGAAAGCCATTTTTTGAAATCATAATTTTGATAAGTGAATTTTGCATTATTTAAATTTTATTAAATTTTTTTAGAGATTAAATTTATTTATGTTTTTAAAAACAGATTTTAAATTACAAAAAATAAAATTTAATAAAAATTGTTTATTAAGACGCTTGCCAAAAATTCTTAAAATTTAACAGAAAATTATTTATTTCAGTTTTTATCAAAAACTCCAAAATACAAAATAATTAAACAATAAAAAAACAACATCAAAACCTGATCTATCTAGTTTGCTTCCAAATGTAGCCTTTAATTCTATCTGGTTTGGTTTAATGTGTAGCCTTTAAGAAGAGAGTTGTTAATGACCGCGGAGCACTAATAACATGAAGTGCCAAAATCCATTTTAACTTGATCTCTTATTTCTTCAAAGACAATAAAGAAAGGTAGAATGAGGGGCTTTCAAAGACAGCAGGGAAATGTATGCAGATATTCTGGCAGCTAGCTCCTGAGATATTCTATTCAGTAAGGACTTCGTTGAAAAGCTAGGCGAGCTTATTGTGAAACTACACAGAAAAAAATAAAATACAAGAACCAGATAAAAGAGCAATCTGTCCTATAAGCTATATTTAACCTCATGGACATTAAAATAACTTCTTCTTCTTCCTCAAAATCCCCTTGTACCCCATGTACAAATCACAATTCAATACTTTTACATTCTAATCAAATCGTTAACCTTACACAATGCTTTTCTATGGAACTAAATGGCAATATTTTACTAGCTACCATTAAGTTTGAAAGTGACAGTGTCATATTTGAGTTTAGAAATATATAATAAAAATCATATCGTAATGAATGGTGCAAGGTCTGTAAATGAATGTTGTTGCAAGACCAAACGACTATCGCTACTTTGTTGTGCGTTCTACTTCCCTCTGGCCAAATTAGTACTGTAAGGAAATTTACCAGGAACCTTGACCAATGTATAGTAGGGGACTACTATCTTTAGTAGCGGTGCCAAAATGAGTAGATTAAGTACCAACACCATAAAAACCGGAGTCCGAGTTCCCTTGTTTATAACTAACATTATATGTATTTCAAAATGCCCTAGGTTATTAAAAAAAATTCCTACTCTGTTACTTGTTATATATATTTTTTATTTTTTTTCATTTTAATTTTTTAATTTACTTTTTTGTAAATTTGGTAGTACCTTTCTATTCATTCATTTAATTCAAATAGCAGATTATATTATCAGATTTTATAATTGGTAGTCTTAATCTGCGCGTAGTAAATCAAGTCTGTTGGTCACCTCAAAGAGTTATAAGCCAACCAAAATTGGAACAATTTAAATCTGTCTCTAGCTACCTTAACAAGTCTATTATCTACTACATCTAGTGACATATAAACAAAATAAATGTTATCCGCTCTTTGCACATCAAACAAAAAACAAGAAACCTCTCAACTCATTCATCTGACAATTCATTGGAAGTCGGATCCTTGACACTTGACCTTGGCACATCAACTTGATTCATGCTCTGGAGTTGTCATTCTATTCGACAAAGGCGAAGATTCTGATGATGTCGTTGGAGGTGAATTTCCAAGATGTCCCTGCGCATTTATGCTAATATGGAGGATGCCTTCGGGTCTCCTCCTATCTCTTGAACAGTTACAATGGCTTTAGCCATTAAACACTTCATAGTCCAATAAATATGAATAGACTCCTTAAATAGTGACAGTCTACCTCTAGTATTCCCAAGGTCGGTCAACATCGGATCCATCTCGTCATTAGGGATGCCTTCCTCCACTTTAGTTTTAAGGTCTTGTTTCCATCCAGAAATCAAAGATTTTATGTGACCAGGTGTCCCCACTGCATAGGCTTAGAAGAGGTTATGCATAATTTCCTTACTAGATTTCCTTCCCCTTTTACTAGGCCCCACTTTTTCCTTTCCTTTGTCCTTGCCCTCTCTTGTCCCAGCAGGACCTTCTGATTTTCCACCCAACGCTTTCACCATTCTTGTTTGAGGCTGGTCTCCCAACAACGGATCGTTCACTTGAATCCACACCAGGGTTGTCCCCCGGCATGCAAAGGTTTGAGGGTGAGAAATGCTAGGAAGACTTGTAGAAGGAAACAAAATAATAGTATTGAATTTAGCCAGTCTACATAGAATATTATCCTGCTTTTTTAAGGTCGCCGCCGCAACCATTTTAATATTCTCTTCATCGTCTATCGAGATTCGTTTGTCCCATGAAGTGTTTCTATTTTTAGCCACCGACTCACGCTCGAGTTGGTGTGAGTGTAATATACACTTCTCATATCCCTCAGTTCCAAAAACAGGGCCTCGTAAGCATGCCTCTGCCTTCAAAGTTTTGCAATAGTTCTACTTCTCAGCTTGGGCATGGAGTAAAAACTTGACATACAAGAGCGAGATGTTTCCACTCACCACAAACAACGAGACAGAGCTCGAATAAATACTCAAACCAAAAAACTGGTAAACTAATCCCATACACCCCAAGAATGAGATCTCGAACCTGCTTGGTAACTGAGTCAACCCACACATTAGACAACAACCCAGAGTTTGGCATACTTGGAAATTTAACCCCGACCCTATTGACATAATCAATTGAACCCCTAAACCCCGAATGGTCGTTGGAAGACATGCATGCAAGTTCACAAAGTTGCCTTGCAGAGCTACATAATTGACAAGCAGAGCTGTGAGAATGACATGCAAAGCAATATACTTGATATGCAACGCTATAAACATGACATGCAAAGTTATTTCATTAGGGGAATTTTGAGGTCTAAAATGGGCCTCCTAAGGAAAATGTACAATTAAAAATCACTTTATGAGAACCAATCACATTTTAGGGGATGACATCATCTCTAATGGTTGAGGTGGCATTTCTTGAGTTAAAGGTACTTACTTGTCACATTCTCAATGTGGGATAAAAACTCATGTTTAACCATGGTAGTGCTCTAAGTACATTTAAAGTCAAAGTAAAGTAGTCATAATAAATGTCATTTCACACTTTTGAATAAAAACATATTATTGTCATTTCATATTTCTTGAAAGAAACAATGCATATCCCTATACATTTATTGTATTATATTATATTATTTTTATATAGTATATTAATTATATGTTATTATACAATTTAAATAATATAAATTTTAATTAATAGCATATAATATAATTAATAATTAATAAATTTATATTTATATTTTATTTTAAGTTATTTAAGTACAAAGGACAAATGCATTAGTCATTCAATCATAAATAATTTTTCTTGAAAAAATCATTCCTATTTATAGTCACATCAATACAATTTTTTTATTAATTTTATTTTGGTACAACTTTTGAATTGAATTTAACTATGGTTACATGGATTGTGGTGCAAAAAGTGAATTGCAAATTCATAAATATTATTTTATTGGTTTAGTTATTATTTTATTATTTCTTTAGGAGGCCCATTTTAGACCTCAAATTTCCCCTAATGTAAATGACATGCAGGGTTATCAAAACAGTTATAATGATGGGCGTAGACTAGGCTCAGGGTTTCCCCATCACTCTCGCTCACCACCTCCCTTGCAATATGCATACCCAAGATCATGCGCAAAATCCACATGTAAGAGATTCATTTGTGAAAATTATGCCAGAAGTAAAATTGACCACTTCTTAAAGTATTTAAATAGGGATTTACACCTCTTAACTTATAAGAATAACATGGGAAACCTCCATCTAATTTTACTACAACCCTCTCCACTTAAATTAACAAGTTCTCTATTGAGATGTCATAAAAAGAATAATGGAACTATCAACCCTTGGTATGAAAATGATCCTAAAATTGCTAAAAAAATATAGGGATGTTCATAATGAATCTTTAAGACTTAATAAAATAAATGCTTACAAAGTTTTTTTTTAAAAGGAAGAACTCCTTTAAATTTTTGAAGAACTCCCTTAAAAACCCATAGGAGTTTCCTTGAAGAACTTGAATTCCTAGGTTAAAAACCTTATGAACCCTCTAAAACCATATACATTATTTTTAAGGCCCCTATAGAGGATCATATCTTTTCTTGGAAAGAAATTGAGTTTGGGGTTAAGCAGCTCACTAATAAGAAAGCTAAGGATATTGAAGGCTACTAAGATGATTTTTTTAGAATGAGAGGGTCTATCCTCATCCGTAACATACATGAGTTCTTTAATTTGCTGGTGAAGTAAGGCTTCCTTAAGTCTTGGACATAGAGTTTCATTGTGTTTATCTTTAAAAGTGGGGATAAAAGCATTTTATCTAATTATAAGACCATTATCATTAGCCACATTTTATCCAAATTGCACAGAATTATTTCGTAAAAGAAAATTAGTTTATGGCTAGAAATCCATAGTCAAAGAGCTGAAGGCCAAGTTGGGTTTAGGAGATATCATTCAACTATGGACCACCTTGTTACTCTCACGATCATTATAGACTAATGTCGAAATAATAAAATTTATCTCTTTTATTGTTCCAATGGCTTTAGAAAAGCTTTTGAAATTATTCCTTAGACCAAACTGTGGAAGAGCTTAGAAGAGATAATGGCTCCTCTAGATTTAGGACTATTATGATAAGGCTACATGAGAATGTTATTTCAAAGTTAAGGACCACTAAGGGTCGGTAGACAGAAACTAAATGCAATATTAGAGTCAAGCAAGAGTGTCACTTATGATTCCCCTACACATTTTTTCATATACATTAATAAGCTAGAAGTATGTTTGGAGGATGTAAGTTGTTTTGGCCCCATGTTCACTGGTATAGTCATAAATCCTCTGCTTTATGATGACAATATTATTCTTTTGGTGAAGAGCCATTGATCTTGGAAGACACCTAAGAATGCTTCAATATTTCTACTCCAAGATGGGTATGATTTTTAACACTGACAAAACTAAAGTCACGATAATTAAATACATGAAGATCACATATGATGCTTTCCTATATGGCAACAACAACATGGAGGAAGTTCCTTCATAACAATATCTTGGAACCAATATCCATTACAAGCTCAACTGTAATTACAACATTGAGAAAAATATAAATGGAGGATGGAACATTTATTATAGTGATCCGGGTGGATATCGATGCCTATCCAGCTACTCCACTAACTCAAAGCACAGTTCTCCATCTTGGCAATTACTCTACAATTTTTTGAGTCCTAAACTTCCAAGGTCATTTTGAGGCCCTAAATGATCTTTTATTGACGTGGCAACAACCCTAGGATACAACCTTGGTTGGTAAAAATGTGTAATTATTGGCTAGATCTTTCCAACGAGCTATAGAGCATAAAAAATATATATTGTATGAAAAAGTTATGACCCTCAGAAGTTGATGTACCAACTAATTCAAGTGGGGCCCACAAGCCTTTTGGTGTTTCATCTCTTAGGGTTATTTTTTTGGATGTTTAGGGCTTCCTCATTACTTTTTATTTTAAAAAATGGGGCCTTTCTACCTCATTGTAACTCACTCTGTTGAAAACATGTACCCGCCGCTTCTCTTTTAAGATATAAACTACCACCATTCAAGCTAGTTTGTTTCATTATGCATTTTTATAGTTCCAATACTTTTCATTTATTAATAAAATGTTTTTTTTTTTGGTCAAGTGGTCTGAGTTCATCAGAGATTACATCAAACTTGACTTGTGGCTTGAGAAACTGCTACCCAGGGGCATCTAAGCTGTCAAAATCACCCAAGGATAGCACACGTCCTGGGCCACACCAACACTAAGATAATTGGGTTTAACTCGTCTCCTTCCCCAGCACGGGCGCAACAACCTCCATGAGGTTTTATCTTGGGTTGCCTTTCTGATGAGGCCCATCCTCAACTAGTTGTGCAGTGGGACTTGACTAATAAAAGATAATTTTCATTATATATATGTTTTGATTATAAATCTATATTTCATTCTATTCCCTTCATAAATCTGGATCACTGGTATCAAAGTGGTTTGCTCTTTATTTATTTTTATGTGCATGTGCTCAATGAGGTCAAGGTATAAGGAGTTGGGACTCGAACTGCTTAAGCCCTTGTAAGACCATCCTCACCAACCCCGATGACCTCCCTGTTAAAGATTGTGTTAGCCCCCCTATGAAATTCTTGGCAAGTAAGCTGGGGGCTAGATTGTTATGGAGCCTTCAAGGAATGCCTCTCCCCTGAAAACTCATCCTCCTTCAAGTCTCTATGAGCTGTGCCCAACACAAATCCTCTTTGCTGATCCATCCCTCAAAAGGCCCATTTTTAGCCCTTGCACCCCTGCAAATACTCTCATTTTACCCTCCTCCTCCCTTTGCCAAAGCCTCTTTCCTTCCCTTTGTCCTCGCCATTACCCCCTTTAGTTTTTCTCATCACCTTTCATTTCCCCATATTTCCACCTCATTTCCCTCTCGTTCCTTTCCTCGGGCCTAAAATGCATTTAAATTGAATTAAAATAACAATTTTTACATAAATGTGGGTCCTAGCCCCTTCCCCGTTAAGGCCCCCTCCTTTTCCCTCCATATAACCCAACCCCGAAACCATCCACCAGCTCCAAAGGCACCTATCACGATGTTTTATCTGTCGCAGCACCAACCGTTGATCTCGGATAATCGAACGGTGATCATTAACTCTGTGTCCCTCTGTCTTTCCCGTTCAAACGGTCGATAGCGCCATCGCCGTCCATTTAAACAATCATCCAATGGTCCGGAGGTCCTCCAGCCTGTGGTCCTCCCCATCGCGCCCACCCCAAATCCGCCGGTTTATTCCGCACCGCCTTCGGGCGGAGGGTGGTTTTCTTCCATCGCCTAGCGATTCCACCAGCCGACTGCCGCGTGTCCACTGTACGATGCCGAAACCGATTTTCTCCCACGCGTTAACTCTCGACAAAAGTCGCCCAGCGAAATCGTCGTGTGCCGTTGGATCTCACGCGTCCCATCCGACGGTCGTCAATCATCCAAGCTGCGCGTCGTTTAGCCCGGTCCATCACATCCGCCGTTGACCATTCCGCACGCCACGTCACCTCCACGTGCACAACCCGTACATTCCCCGTTTCCATCACCATATCATTGGTTTTGTTGTATTTTTGTAAGATTTCCATTCGTTATTATGTGTTTTTGCTTTGTGTCTCACCATTCCTCCACTAGAGAAATTTTTATCATTTCCACTGCAAATTTTTCCCTCCATTTCATCATCTGCATTACCATGTTCGCCATCCTCGCTGCCTTCATCATTCCTGTCCATGTTGTTCTTCACAGTTCATTGTTTTGCAGGGTTATCACAGTTGGTGGCCGCCATAATACGCAGCCTCTGCTACAAGTACAAATAAATCCAAAGAATATCAGTGACAAAGGCCAAATTTATGAGAAATGGCCCAGGAAGGTAGAGACTGGACTTGCATTCAAGGAGCAGACTTAAAACTCTGTGAAAACCCTCCAGCGCCATTAAGAGCTCAGAGTGCACGGATAGAGGCAAAGACGAAGCATCAGAGTTTTTCAACGCGAAGAAGAGAGATTAAGGCGTGCTAATGACTAACTTAAGCCTTAAATCAATGTTTTAAGAGGCAAAGCATCAGTTTGAAGACCCCGAGGATCAATCAAAGGATCCTGAGCACAAGTAAAGGGCGCCCAGTCAGACATTTATGAAGCAGACCCCTCAGTAGTTGTGCACCATTTGTTTATTCCCCACAAAGTACAACAAGGTATGGCCACCAGAGTGCATCAAAGTCATATATAGATTAAAGGTAAATTTGAAGAAAATCACTCTTGCGTAAAGAGGTGACAGAGATTAAATACATAGCAGTCAAACGAAAGGGGCTTTGGCTCTACATTCATTTCTGTGTTTAATGATACATTTAATGTTCACCTACATCCTCAGTCGATCTTCTGTCCATCATCTGCTATAAAGCACAGAAGGAAACATTGCAATGGTTGTTGTTGAGATATCAGTGAAACGCAAGCTTTTTCCTCTTGAGACAAGTTCTCTGTGTAATATTATTAGATAGGCTGAGATTAGATGTATTCAGACTGAATGTTCAAGCTATGGGTTATGATGTACCTGATTGGTGTTGTTTTTAATATGACAAGCATGTTTCTTTGGATCCTGATCTAAAGCAGCTGGTGATGTTTTCCTTTCTCTGTATTTGTGATTGACTTGCTTTCATTTCATTACGTTTCTTCAGGCTCGCATCAGAAGTTTGGCATAAGATTTACCCTTGATAGGTACCTTATGTTGCTGCTCTCCTAGCCCTTTATAATTTCTGCTTATATGTGTATCTGAATATTGATTTCAATTGATTTAACTAGTGTAGTGGATGTTATTGCCTACTCTCTGATGTATGAATTAATGAAATCTATGTTTATACGTTCTTATTAAGATTTAGTTGGATGTGTTGAGAATACTCGGGGGTCTAGAACCTTGTCTCTGCCTCTCTAGGGTCTTGCCTCCCAATCAGGCCTTTCTAAGATCCCTTGTCCTGCCTCTAATTCTGTCCAAGCAGGCCTGGAGTTAAATGACCTCTGGCCTGATCTATAGACAGAGTTGGATGGTTCTCCTCCTTTCATTTTCTGTCCTTAGTGTCCCATTCCAAATATCTCCTTTAAGATCCAAATGCTCTAGATGACTAGCCCAACTGAAAGCTTGCACATTGATTACAAACAAATCCTTTCTTGACTCCATAGCCCAATGGTCTTGATGTTCCCTGAGTTATCTGTTTCATCCTAAATTCACTCTATGCTTATCCTTGTCTTGTGATGAACCCTTCCTTCCTGATTCCCAACAACCAAACTCTTAATCAAAAAAACAAACCCTGTGCATATAACTAGCCTAAAATCATAACTTAGAGCTTCAAAGACATACACTTTGACTCATATAGAGAGATCCCTCTCTGGACCTAGGAGGGCTAGATCCTAAGGTCTGAAAGTGGTTCTATGTTGTCTCATCTTTTGGTCTTGTCACCCTGGCCAAAACATGGGAACCCCAACATAATGGCGACTCCGTTGGGGACGAATCTGAGAGTTTACAGTTGTTGACATTGGTCTATTTCCCATTGTCATCACCAAAATAATGGCGACTCCACTGGGGAAGCGACCACTTTGCCTTTAGATTGGTTTTTAATTGCTGACGGTGGACAACATCCTGCTTCAAACATTTGAATACATCCACCTGGCGACTCCACACTCCATAACTCCCAAAAGACCAAATGACTCCACTGGTGGAAGACTCTGAACTGGTTGAGAAGATATAGTGACCTCTTTCTGATTTACAAACATGCTTCCACACATACAGAGAAGATATGCCCCAATGAGTAGGGAGCATATCCCTGGATTCCCACACAAAATGCCTGAAGTGGAATGGTTAAAAAACCTGCCTATCTTTCGGGGTGAAAACACTGAGGACCCCTTGCTACATCTCATCAAGTTTCATATACATGAGAGGAAATTTGAAGTTGAATGGCACGAAGACTGCCTAATGAAAATGTTCATGGCAACACTAGAAGGAAAAGCTAGGGTCTCATATGAATGGTTAGAACCTCGGAGTTTGTTTTCCTTAAAGGACATGCACCAAGTATTTTACAAAAATTATAAAGGAAACTCTCCATCCTCATCATGGGATTGTTGTGATCGATATCAAGATATCATACAGTACCTGTTAGGTATTGATGAGGATTTGGTTAATATGCATCCTGAAGATCTATTATCATCCATTCAAGGATTTCATATGCATCCTAGCCATCACAAGAGCATAGATGAATCAGCTGCGAAAGAAAACAACCAAGAGACTGTGGTCATTCTTCAAGATATTCCTGAAAATTCAGATGCTGATTTATCATCCCTGATAGTTGAGGCTCAAGATGACACCCTGCCTCAAATCCAGTCTTCAAAGGAAACAGAGGGTTGCTGCACTTCTGCACAAAGGAATACAAGACCATCTTCCCCTTTGACAGAAGTAGAAATAGATTAGATCATCAATAGACAGCCAGCCTCTGAATTTTTTTACAAATCAGACATCCTTGCCCATTCATCTAATGAGCTCTATTGTACAGAGTTGGAAAGCTCAAATGTAAATCAGAGTGAAGAAAAATTTGCTGATGGTCCAGTATGTCCGGTTGGTAGCATTACTTACATTCATGATTTTCCTATTTTTGATCTCTCTAATGATGATGTTCTCCAAACAGAAGATGATCTTGCAGGGTCATCATTAGTAGATTTATGGGAGGAAAATCAGTTCCCTTTACTTCCAGAGAGTAACGAGCCAATTCAGGCAATTTATGACACTGATGGAGAGAGCTATGACAGTATAATAGCAGATGAATATTCTATGAACCTTCATTCTGCTTTACCATGGATCATCAGTGAGATTGGAAACCAACAGCCTTTCCTTTCAGAAGATGAGGAGGAAAACGAAGAAGAGATTCTCGAGCAGGATGAAAGCAAAGAGCATCCTCTTGAAAAAGAGGAAGCAAAGGAATACACCCATGCTCAAGAATGCATTGATCTCTTCACTAAGCTCAGCACATCAGAGCAGAACATATCAGAGCTCCAAGAGGACAGCACTGCCATATATGATGAGTCCTCCAATTCAGAAAGTGAAGCAGATGAGGGAGATTCTCTTTCTCAAGGGAGTCTTGTTCTTGATCCAGTGGAAGAAGAAGAGATCCTGGTCGAAGCCTGCCTGCAAGATATTTATAGCCAAGTATCTTGCCACGATCCTTATGCTCATTTCCTGCAAACATTTAAAGAAGGATCGAGGGTCTTGTTGAACAACATGTTGCAAACTGAGAGAAAATTTTTCAAGGCTGCTGTTATAGAACAAAAAGAGTGGGAGCTGCCCTGCCTATCCAGCATGCTCAAGGAGTTGAGCAAGAGGGACCAGCCATGGGAACACTTGATGGACTGGTTACATTGGAAGACAATGTTTGTAAGCTAGATTGTAAATATTCCAGTTAGAGTAGGGTAGGTAGGAAAAGATCAATAAAGCTCAGTCTATGAGCATGTAGTTAGTTGTTTCATTTTCTGTCTTATAATGTAGAGAAGAAACCTGCTAGAAAATATAATCCTATCAGGTAGTAGTGTAGGTAGAGAAACTTATGAGGCCAACAGTCTAATCTGGTCTCATGGAGTAATAGGGTAGAAGTAGAATAGGTTTATTTTTTTGTTTGTGGAGATTGATGATGTAAAGGGTCTACAAGTCCAAATGCACCCAAGAAGAAAAAATGTTAGGACTATAGTGTGGGTAGGTAGTTGTTTGGGAGAAATTTTACTACTGATATGATGTCTTCATAATTTGTGGCAGCTGAAAAGCAAAGAAAGAAAGGGATGCGCCAAGCAGCAGGCATCTGGCCTACACCAAAGATCATCTCTGGTTTCTTGACTCCTTCAAGAAGAAGCCATCCCCATGTGGAGCCACTGTTAGCCCCCCTATGAAATTCTTGGCAAGCAAGCTGGGGGCTAGATTGTTATGGAGCCTTCAAGGAATGCCTCTCCCCTGAAAACTCATCCTCCTTCAAGTCTCTATGAGCTGTGCCCAACACAAATCCTCTCTGCTGATCCATCCCTCAAAAGGCCTATTTTTAGCCCTTGCACCCCTGCAAATACTCTCATTTTACCCTCCTCCTCCCTTTTCCAAAGCCTCTTTCCTTCCCTTTGTCCCCGTCATTACCCCCTTTAGCTTTTCTCATCACCTTTCATTTCCCCATATTTCCACCTCATTTCCCTCTCGTTCCTTTCCTCGGGCCTAAAATGCATTTAAATCGAATTAAAATAACAAATTTTACATAAATATGGGTCCTAGCCCCTTCCCCGTTAAGCCCCCCTCCTTTTCCCTCCATATAACCCAACCCCGGAACCATCCGCCAGCTCCAAAGGCACATATCGCGATGTTTTATCTGTCGCAGCACCAACCGTTGATCTCGGATAATCGAACGGTGATCATTAACTTCGTGTCCCTCTGTCTTTCCCGTTCAAACGGTCGATAGCGCTATCGCCGTCCATTTAAACAATCATCCAACGGTCCGGAGGTCCTCCCGCCTGTGGACCCCGCCATCGCGCCCACCCCAAATCCACCAGTTTATTCCGCACCGCCTTCGGGCGGAGGGCGGTTTTCTTCCATCGCCCAGCGATTCCACCAGCCGACCGCCGCGTGTCCACTGTACGATGTCGAAACCGCTTTTCTCTCGCGCGTTAACTCTCGACCAAAGTCGCCCAGCGAAATCGTCATGTGCCGTTGGATCTCTCGCGCCCCATCCGACGGTCGTCAGTCATCCAAGCTGCGCGTCGCTTAGCCTGGTCCATCGCATCCGCCGTTGACCATTCCGCACGCCACGTCACCTCCACGTGCACACCTCGTACATTCCCCGTTTCCGTCACCATATCATTGGTTTTGTCGTATTTTTGTAAGATTTCCATTCGTTATTATGTGTTTTTGCTCTGTGTCTCACCATTCCTCCACCAGAGAAATTTTTATCGTTTCCACTGCAAAATTTTCCCTCCATTTCATCATCTGCATTACCATGTTCGCCGTCCTCACTGCCTTCATCATTCCTGTCCATGTTGTTCTTCACAGTTCGTTGTTTTGCAGGGTTATCACAATCGGTGGCCGCCATAATACGCAGCCTCTGCTACAAGTACAAAGAAATCCAAAGAAGATCAGTTACAACGGCCAAATTTATGAGAAATGGCCCAGGAAGGTAGAGACTGGACTTGCATTCAAGGAGCAGACTTAAAACTCTGTGAAAACCCTCCGGCGCCATTAAGAGCTCAGAGTGCATGGACAAAGGCAGAGACGAAGCAGCAAAGTTTTTCAACGCAAAGAAGAGAGATTAAGGCGTGCTAATGACCAACTTAAGCCTTAAATCAATGTTTTAAGAGGCAAAGCATCAGTTTGAAGACCCTGAGGATCGATCAAAGGATCCTGAGCACAAGTAAAGGGCACCCAGTCAGACATTTATGAAGCAGACCCCTCAGCAGTTGTGCACCATTTGTTTATTCCCCACAATGTATGACAAGGTATGGCCGCCAGAGTGCATCAAAGTCATATATAGATCAAAGGTAAATCTGAAGAAAATCACTCCTGCGTAAAGAGGTGACAGAGATTAAATACATAGCAGTCAAACGAAAGGGGCTTCGGCTCTGCATTCATTTCTGTGTTTAATGATACATTTAATGTTCACCTACATCCTCAGTCGATCTTCTATCCATCATCTGCTATAAAGCACAGAAGGAAACATTGTAATGGTTGTTGATGAGATATCAGTGAAACGCAAGCTTTTTCCTCTTGAGACAAGTTCTCTGTGTAATATTATTAGATAGGCTGAGATTAGATGTATTCAGACTGAATGTTCAAGCTATGGGCTATGATGTACCTGATTGGTGTTGTTTTTAATATGACAAGCATGTTTCTTTGGATCCTGATCTAAAGCAGCTGGTGATGTTTTCCTTTCTCTGTATTTTGTGATTGACTTGCTTTCGTTTCATTACGTTTCTTCAGGCTCGCATCAGAAGTTTTGCATAAGATTTACCCTTGATAGGTACCTTATGTTGCTGCTCTCCCAAACCTTTATGTTTTCTGCTTATATGTGTATCTGAATATTGATTTCAATTGATTTAACCAGTGTAGTGGATTTTATTGCCTACTCTCTGATGTATGAATTAATGAAATCTACGTTTAGATGTTCTTATTAAGATTTAGTTGGATGTGTTGAGAATTCTGGGGGGTCTAGAACCTTGTCTCTGCCTCTCTAGGGTCTTGCCTCCCAATCAGGCCTTTCTAAGATCCCTTGTCCTACCTCTGATTTTGTCCAAGCAGGTCTGGAGTTAAATGACCTCTGACCTGATCTATAGACAGAGCTGGTTGGTTCTCCTCCTTTCATTTTCTGTCCTTAATGTCCCATTCCAAATATCTCCTTTAAGATCCAAGTGCTCTAGATGACTAGCCCAACTAAAAGCTTGCACATTGATTACAAATAAATCCTTTCTTGACTCCATAGCCCAATGGCCTTGATGTTCCCTGAGTTATCTGTTTCAACCTAAATTCACTCTATGCTCATCCTTGTCTTGTGATGAACCCTTCCTTCCTAATTCCCAACAACCAAACTCTTAATCAAACAAACAAACCCTGTGCATATAACTAGCCTAAAATCATAACTTATAGCTTCAAAGACATACAATTTGACTCATATAGAGAGATCCCTCTCTAGACCTAGGAGGGCTAGATCCTAAGGTCTGAAAGTGGTTCTATGTTGATTCATCTTTTGGTCTTGTCAACCTGGCCAAAACATGGGAACCCCAACAGATTGCAACAAGAAATAGTGAAGGAGGCATCCTGAAACATTATTCCTGATCCTAGTTGGAAAGTGATCACCTAAACTAGGTGGGGCCCACACAGGTGATTTTTGTTGCAAAGTCTATTTTTAGACATGTCGATCATATTCTATGAGTTGCAGGATGCTATTTGTGGATGGTTGGTCAAGTTGGAAAAATAGATGGACTTCTATTTTTAGACATATTGGGCGGAATCTATTTTTAGATCGCCAGTCTAAAAATAGATATGTCGAATATTATTAGCTCTTAATAATATTTGGACTATAAACATTATCTTATTCTCTTGGAGCACTTCAGTTAAGTGCACAGATGTGGCACAGGAGCTAACAGAAGGAATTACGCTATTCCTGAGGGTTAAGTGGAGCTATTGCATGGAGACTTCAGTTAGAACTCATGTGACAGAGTTTGGTGGAGTTATAGAAGTAGTTGGTGGAGTTGTGTTCAGTTTAACTCAGTTAGACACAGTTGAGCTAGTTGTATCTAGTCTAACTGATTGATACACTAGTGAGAGTGGTGTGAATTAATTAATAATTAATTCACCAAATAATAACTCATTAATCAACTAAAGAATACATCAGTTAACCACAGTGCATGGACAATTTCAGTGGAGACCAGTGGAGAGGTAGGTGAAAGAGCAAGTGTGACTATCAGTTGTGAATATTGTGTTGCATGATTTTGCACCACACATTGATGGATATGCCTATGAAGATTGCGTGAGCAAGGTTGAGGCAATTCGAGTTCATCCAGAGCCATTCTTCAGCAGGGATTGCGCAGTAGAGGCAGGCTAAAGGCTGGCAAAGATCGGTGCATGGATTTGCAAGATCAGGGCCTGATTAGTGTGTAGCAATTGGATTGTACTGAGAGCTTGTGAGAAGCTTTGTATGAGGATTGTTACATGATCTCTATGACATATATTATATACAAATAGTTGGGGTTTTTAGCTTTAGGCTTTCCCGTGAAAACAACTATGTTAAAGTGTGTGAATTTTTATGGTTTCATGTGTGCATTGCAATTGTGTTAATTTCCACATGTGATGATCAATGGTGGGATAGATTCTGTATTGTGCATGAAGTTAAAATAGTGTGTGATCAGGAGAATCTTGGACATATTCATGCGTAGTGCATATAATTTCTACATGGTATCAGAGCGTTGATCATTGGAGCAATTGCAATTATTGAAACAGTGAGTTTTGTGCTGGTGGAATTTGAATTTGCTGTAGTGTTTTCTTGGTGTCGAAGTTGAGCATTCATTGAAATGTATTTCAACGGATTGCGATTGGAGTATGCCCTTGAGGGCAGCTCAAATTATATTGCATGGAAGGACAGGATGGAGGCGGTGCTGGAGGATAATGGGTTGAAGGAGTTCATAGATGCTGATATTCCTAAACTGGTTTCTAGCGATGCAGCTGCACTTGACGCATGGAAAAATAAGGTAGCAAGGTGTCGAAGGATTCTGTTGGAAGGTGTGAAGGATCACATTGTGTCCAGCCTTCATGGTAAAGCCACTCCATTCTTGATGTGGAAGGATTTGACAGAATTGTTCCAAAGCAGAAGTGACCAGAGGAAGTTGGCACTTAAAGACAAGCTCAGTAAAATAAAAATGGAGAAGAATGACACTATTCTGGTATACTTGACAAAGTTTTTCCACTGCAGGGATGAGCTTGGGAGTGTAGGAGTTAGTGTGGATGAAGAAGACTTGGTGAGTTTGGCTCTCCTTGGGCTTCCGAAGAGTTGGCATAGCTACGAGGAATTTGTCAATGGATGGGAGAAACTGCCAGGATGGGAGCGAATTTGGTCGGATCTTGTGTAGGAGGAGATAAGGCGGGGTACCAGGGATGGATCTTCATCGAAGAATGAAGAAGAAAATTTTGTTTTGGTTGCCAAAGCAAGGAAAGAAAAGGGGAAGAAAAATCCTTCGCAATCCGATATGAAAGGAAAGAAGCAGGATTTGTCCAAGGTGAAGTGTTTTCACTGTCACTAGCATGGGAATTTTGCCACAAATTGTCCACAGAAGAAGAAGAACAAGTAGGCTGCTAGAGCTGTAGCTAGTGAGGCTCTTGCCTCGCAATTTGAGCTTGACTTCTCATTGATTGCATGCATGGTTTCTAGTGCATTGGGATTGGGGGGGTACTTTGATAGTGGTGCTTCCTTTCACGTGACGGGAGATGTGAACCTTTTCAATGACTTGATGGAGAAAGATCTCTAGTTGCATGTTGAGTTGGGCAACAATGGACGATATGGTGCGACCAGCATTGGTACCATTACCTTTCAGAGGGAGTCAGGTAAAATCATTCTTTTACAAGATGTAGTACATGTTCCAGGTTTAAAGAAGAATTTAATCTCAGTCGCAATGTTAGAGGATAAAGGGTATGATGTTGTCTTTAGTGAAGGAAAATTTTTCCTTCGGTACAAAGCAACAAGACAAGCCAAGAAGGTTGGGATTCGAGCGAAGAATCTCTATAGACTTGAAGTAGATTGGATTTCTACGAAGCTTCCTACTATTGGGAAGTGCAATAAAGACATGCAATTGAAGCTTGAGAGGGAGCTGGATTTGCATGCAGGTAAGAGTGAACCTCGAGATGTGGAGCAGCCACAAGATGAGGATCATGGAGTGGGAGCAACCACTCATGTAGATAAATTTAATGCCAAATGGGCAGAGGGAGTGCATGCAGCTATACCACCAGGTGTTAGGTGGGGCGACATGCATGAGTAATCCAAAGAGGATATTTCTAGGTAGGATTCATTGAGATGGTGTGGATCTCATGAATTGAACCTGGCTACGAGGTGCCCATAGAGTAGCAGTAGCATGATCAGTTGGATTGATGCAGTGAGATCAAAGTGACAGTGTCGGATATTGGAGCGTGGTTCCGAGTTGACAACAAGTGCAGAGTGCATGGGTGCAGAGTTCAACAACACAGTGGTTCCAGAAGACATGTGTAGTTGGTACCAGCAAAATTCTAAGACTTTTATGATAGATGCATTATACAGATTCAGTTGTTTGGAGGCTATTCAGTTTTAGAAGTGTTGCAGCAAGAGTTGTAGAGCAGATGCATGGAGTTGCAGGGTGCTTGCAAAGGTTGCAGGGTGCTTGCAAAGGTTGCAGGGTGAATGCATGGAGTTGCATATCGCATGCAAAGACAGTCCTTTCTTTTTGAGAGGGAGTGTTGAAGCTTGCAACAAGAAACAGTGAAGAAGGCATCCTGAAACATCATCCTTGATCCTAGTTGGAAAATAATCACCTAAACTAGGTGGGGCCATACAATTGATTTTTGGCGCAAAGTCTATTTTTTAGACATATGGATCATGTTCTATGAGTTGCAGGATGCTATTTGTGGATGGTTGGTCAGGTTGGAAAAATAGATGGACTTCTATTTTTAGACATATTGGGCGGAATCTATTTTTAGATTGCCAGTCTAAAAATAGATATGTCAAATATTATTAGCTCTTAATAATATTTGGACTCTAAATATTATCTTATTCTCTTGGAGCACTTCAGTTAAGTGCACAGATGTGGCACAGGAGCTGACAGAAGGAATTACGCTATTCCTGAGGGTTAAGTGGAGCTATTGCATGGAGACTTCAGTTAGAACTCATGTGACAGAGTTTGGTGGAGTTGTAGAAGTAGTTGGTGGAGTTGTGTTCAGTTTAACTCAATTAGACACAATTGAGCTAGTTGTATCTAGTCTAACTGATTGATACACTAGTGAGAGTGGTGTGAATTAATTAATAATTAATTCACTAAATAATAACTCATTAATCAACTGAAGAATACATCAGTTAACTACAGTGCATGGACAGTTTCAGTGGAGACCAGTGGAGAGGTAGGTGAAAAAGCAAGTGTGACTATCAGTTGTGACTATAGTGTTGCATAATTTTGCACCACACATTGATGGATATGCCTATGAAGATTGTGTGAGCAAGGCTGGGGAAATTCGAGTTCATCCAGAGCCATTCTTCAGCAGGGATTGCATAGTAGAGGCAGGCTAAAGGCTGGCAAAGATCGGTGCATGGATTTGAAAGATTAGGGCCTGATTAGTGTGTAGCAATTGGATTGTACTGAGAGCTTGTGAGAAGCTTTGTATGAGGATTGTTACATGATCTCTATGACATATATTATATACAGATAGTTGGGGTTTTTAGCTTCAGGCTTTCCCGTGAAAGCAACTGTGTTAATGTGTGTGAATTTTTATGGTTTCATGTGTGCATTGCAATTGTGTTAATTTCTGCATGTGATGATCAATGGTGGAATAGATTATGTATTGTGCATGAAGTTAAAATAGTGTGTGATTAGGAGAATATTGGACATATGCATGTGTAGTGAATATAATTTCTACACTCCCATGGTGGAAGAAAATAATGGTGAGGGAGCAAGAGATCCTATTAAATTGTTGTTTGAGGAAGCCCTCGTACAACAAAGGAACAAGATGATGCATCATTTTGCCTAGATCCTTCAACAAATGCTAATAGGAAACGCGTCTTCATCAAGTTGCCACTTTGGAGGCACCACCCCCTTCAAGTACAATTTAATTTTGATATTCTAATAATTGAAGGGAAAATAAATGAAAACACTCTAGACAAAATGGTTAAATTTGCTAGAAGCCAGTACTTTTCAGTCCACATTTTTTTTGATAAAGAAAAGACTACCCTTTCACCCCTTAAGGCTATCCCCCATGTTAAGGATTGGGGGTAGACTTGCTGTGAGCAAAATAACATGGAGGAATACACACCATTTAAAGTCATACCCAGTTGGGACTCTTTTAAGGATGCTTTTAGGGAACATTATTACCCTATTGAAAGCTACAAAGACTAGTACACAAGATGGACCACTCTACAATAGAAGAGGGGATCGAGTAATGCTAAAGTTCACAAATATATTCTATACCTTGCACACCAAGTTGGGTATCATAGATTTTGAGAAACATATTATGCTCAAGTATCATGGTTGTCTACACATATACATCTAGACATAAATGGATTTTCTAAACATATCTTCACATGGTGCAACATACCAATATGTTGTCAAAAACGAGAAAAAATTAAAAAAAATAAGAAGTGAGACTTTGGATCCATGAATCCCTCATAGTAGAGCTAGGGTAAGGGCATCCCTAATTCAGAGAAAAAATGAAAGAGCCAAGGCAGACCACCCAAAGACAACTCGTATAATACACAAACAAAGAATGGTAATGGTAAGATGAAGAAAGACATAAGAAAGCAGTGTGAGTTCCACAAGAGGCCCTTTCAGAACACTGATAAATTTTGTGCCAGGAAATCATTGGTGGATAAGCTAAAAACCTCATATTCATATGCAGGTTCCAAGTCTAAATTAGACCTAGACAAGGGGAAGTAGATCACTGGTGTAGAACCCAATGCCATTGTTGCCACCACCAAGGTCTATCAAATTGAGCTAGAAGATTAAGAGGAAAGTGAGCACCCGTTTCACTCACAAATGTGGGTGAAGGGTTCTCTATTGCATTTCATGTCAATCGTAGAAGTCAAAAGAACCTTATCTCAACTGAGGTATTCAAGTAATTGGACCTACCAACAAAACCACAACCAAATTCATACACCATTGAGTGGCTCACCAAGGGCGAGATCTTTATGTTAGCCAATAGTTCCATATGCCTTAAAATAGTAAGCCCTTAAAGGATAAGGTATTGTGTGATATTAGTCCCCTTTAATTTTGTGAAGTTATTTTAGGCCAACCAGACATGTGGAAGCTTGATGTTATATATGAGTGTTTGGTAATGTTATCGTTATGTAATTTACGAGATTGTGAGAATAAACATAGAGGAAAACATTGAAACCACTTTGGAAGATGGGATCTAGCCCTGTCAGCTTCAGAGAGGGATCTCCCTATAAAATTTATCTTTGTTTTTACTGAATTTTAGGCTATTTATGACTGTACTTGATTGTTTGTTTGATTTTGATTGTTTGGTTGATTAAATGGCTATATTCCCATTGGGCTATGGAGTCAAAATATTTAACTGGATCTGCATCAATTTTTGAAAGAGTTATCACAGGGCAAGCTAGGTTGCATTAATTGGATATTTTAAGATTTTAAGTGAATTATGAAAGTGGAAGAAATGTGGAATTCCAATGTGAATTAAAAATTGGAAGAAACGTGAATTAAACTTTTGTTGTGTTTAGTTGTCCCGAATCTTAAAGATTCTTGTTTGGGGTGATTTATCATTTGATAAATCTACCCACCTTATATATTTGATTGTTTGTGTAAAAGAACCCTAAAAAGGTTCTCTAGAAAACCATAACCTAAGGGTATGGTATTAATGTGTGAAACCCTAAAACTAATTAGGGATATTGCTGAAGTAATTGCTATTATAATGATGCCATGTTTGGGTTTTTGATATGGTCATGAAAACCCTAACCTATTAGGGTTGAAATGATTTTATCCAAAATCTCGGACCCTTAAAGTGTTGAAGAAGGGTTTTCTATAGTGTGAACTAAAATCCTAAATTCTTAGGGTTTGATAGGGTATACAAGTAATAATCTTGTTTCTATAGTAATCTCCTAGGGATAAAACCCTAGTTATGTGTCCAACTGTTGAATTCCTAGCTTGATTGATATATGTCAAATGTATTAATATTGATTGACATGTGAAATGCTCATGTTTAATTATGATTTCCTAGATGCGTGTGTTGACCTCATTACTGATGGCCATAAGTCCTAAGGTTTGGAAACAAGCCCTAGTCCAAGTTTAAAGTTCTAGGATGATGTTGCTTGGAAAATCTAGGGTTTTACAACTAAACCCTAATAATAGTTAAATTATCTAATATGCATACCAATATAGAAGCTATCTAGTGATTGTTGAGAATTTGTAGATGGAAATCTAGGGTTTACATCGAACCCTAGTAGAAGCTATTCATGTTATGATTGATGTATGAAATCTAGGGTTTACATAATATCCTAGTGGGAAATCTGACATGCGAATTCTGAAAGTTATTACATACTTTTATTTTCTTTTGACTTATTTCTAGAGAGCACTATGTGAAAAAACTAATATTTTGTCATCTTGATTGAGTTGCTTTAGGTTTCGTAGCAAACTTGGGCTAGAAGTATTGAAGAATAGTATCTTGATGATTAAGTTTGTAAAGTCTAAATGATTCCACTACAATATTATTTCATTATGACTAACTTCATGCTTCTATAGATTTGGTTGTACTTGTTGTCCAAGTTGTGCAGGTACATCATATTCAAGATCGGTGAAGATGTTCGCAAAAGAAGACGATATGTTAATCATGATGAGAAGGATGGAAGCCATGAAATATTCTCCAACACCAAAGGAAGAATTTAATATCCATACATTAAGAGGGAGTCTAGATAAAATAAATCTCCTTGGTTAAGAGGGAGGGCACAACATAGTGTTTTATTGGATAATACACTTTGAAAGATATGTTGCTACATGTGAAGTAGGAAAGTAAATGATTATGGAATATTCTCTCAAAGATTCATAGTTCTATTAAGATAAGTTGAAGAGAAACATTGGGAACTTGAAGGTTTGTTTTTAATGATGTATATTTGAAAGTGTATTATTGATTGCGATTGTGTTTGTACAAGTAAATCTCTCAAAGGTTTAATAAGCATGATGGTTACCGATCAATTTGATTGGGAGAGATTTGTTGTTAAGGCTTTGTGAGTGAAACATTGCTTGGAAAGACATCGTGCTGAAACTTTGTTTTGATGTTTGGTAGCGTTTTGATGTTTGGCAGGGAGGGTGGCATCAGGTGGATGTGCACCTAGTTCCCTGGGTTGATGGTTAGTAAGTAAGCCTGATGGTACCTATAGAGGCTGAAATATTTAGTCCAACTTAGTCCCACTTGGATGGATTGCCTTGGTCAGGAATCTAGTCCATCACATTGCGGTGCCTAAATTGTTGAGAGACCAATGGATAGAATTCCCTAGTCAGGACTCTAGTCCATGGCATTGAGGTGCCTAAAAATTATTCATAGTTCACATAGTTGAGATCTTCGTTGTACTCGTATATTATGAATACCTCCCTAGTTAATAGGGTGTGTTGAAGATTGTAACTAGGTTCGGTCGTCATAAATTATACTTGAGTCAAAATATAATTTACTTGTCAAAATAATAAAAATAATAATTTTATATTATTAAATGACTTATTAAAGCACGAGTTTGATGCTTGGGTCATATTATTTTAGGTCAAAGTCCCCATTGTGGACTTCTAGGATTTACTATGAGTTTATAGAATCATTACAGATATAAATTGACCCATCTTGGGCTTTTGAATCTTTTAAAATGTTTAATATTAAGTCAAAAATGAATTATGCAACCTCCACACCAAGTCAGTGTTAATGTGATCAAGTGAGCTTCAACTCCAAGAATTCGAGCTCACCTCAAGCCTATATATATAAGTAGATCGAACTCATTTGGGGCATAAAATCACATACATAAATTTGATATCTACAATTTCATTGGAAAAATCACGAAGTCAAGGAAGGAGCCAAAATGTTTGTGAGTTTGGACAAGCTGAAGGATTGAAGGAAAATCAAAATTTTGGTGATTCTCTCTCTCACGTTCCCTAGATTGGAAGATCGAAGTCCCTCATTATTTTGTTACTGCCAGTTGTTGCATGTTGTTTTTGCCAAGAGAAGAAAAGGTCGAAGGATTTTGGTGCCTTGAGAAGTTGTATTGGGTCAAAATCGAACTCCCTGAAGCAAGATCGAAGTTTTTTCTCCAAGATTGAAGTTCCAGAAGCAAGGTTGAAGTTTCTAGGTCGAAGGAAGTGTTGCATAGTGTTGTTGTTGCTGCTAATGCTTCCATTTCAAAAGGAGGATCAAAAGGAAGGCTCACTTGGTGTGGAGGAAGTGTGATTCAAGGTCTAGAGTCTCAAGAAAACTATTGTAAGAAGAATAATTCACTAGGTTTTCCCCCAGAGTGGGGTTTTTCCCTGGCTTCTGGCCTATATCTAGTGTCCTTGATCTATGTGCTATTACTTTGATATTTTCTTGATGAAATAAGAAGAAATAAGATAATAAGAAACTAATAAGAAACAAGGAAAATCACAAGTAAAATATCAAGAACAAGAAAGTGTTTCTGCCTTTCTGATTTTTTAACATCATCCATGAATTGATTATGACAAATAGGGGAGGGATGATTGTGAAGACAAAGGCATTCGATATTGTTAGAGTATACAACAACATATACACTACAACCAAGCCCTTTAGCTATAATGATGAAAATTGTAGATTTTAGGCTTATGCGATCAATATTTCGTGTATTAGTGATTTCCGAGTATGTTGCATCCATGTTTTTCATTTCAAAATTTCGAACCAAACCATTGTGGTTCATCTTCATCATGGATCTTTTCCTGAAGATGAACCACGGTGGTTTGGTTCGAAAGGTTGAAATGAAAAACATGATGAAAATTCATAGAGACAATGGGTCACCGGGAAAAATACAATGAGAAGGGGATAAGTTACTACGGGGGGAGTCATTGACCAAAATGGAAAAGGCTAAATAAATTGAGTGAAAGGATCCATTGAACCCAAGGTGGAAACTGAAAGCAAGGAGAATGGATTTAATGTAGTTCCATCTAAGCTAATCGAAGGCCTTGGACATGTCAATTTTGAGCAGCATGCCAAAGGACTTGGTAGTTTTAAGAGAGTGGAATATCTCATGAACCATAATGATGCTATCTAAAATATAGTATCCTTTTACATATATTGCTTGCTTCAATTAAGTGGGAAGGGGTATAAGTGGTTTGAGATGAGTGGAGATGACCCTCATGATGATCTTGTAGATAATGTTGCAAATGGATATAGGTTTGAACTTGTTAAGCTCCACAATGTTGTCCTCAATGGGAATAAGAGTGACGAAGGTGGCATTGAGCACAAGAAGGATACCAGAGATTATTTGAGATACCTCTACTAAGGCCTAAAAATCATTCTTGATAGTCTCCCAATAGCAATGGAAAAAGTTAAAGGTGAAACCATCAAGTCCAAGATATTTTACAAGTGGTAGATCAATTACAACATATTATGTTTCTCGAAGAGCGATGGGCCTATGGACACTAACATATTGATCATCAATAACCAATTTGGGGATACATTGGGTGATATTTTATATATCTTGTGAGCAATTTGGATGAGTTTCCACGAGGGAGCTAAAACAATGAGTTCTTTTTTTCATAATTTATGCTTATGTGAGTTGAATTATGATGCGCTTCTTCTTCTAGATCCATCACTATAGTAGTTTTATTGTTGATGTTTTTATATGGAAGAATTAATTGAAAGCCAGTCCAATCATTCGCAATTGATTAAACGTGGTTTCACTTTAAAAGAGGTGAAGGCCAAACATGGCGGGTAGGGTCAACACTCCTTTCATGTGACGGTTAAATGCATATGAAAGTGACAGACAAGATGTGAAGTTGTGGGCTCTAAAGTACCAACTTTACAGGCAAGCATAGAATGACGATGATAGGGACAACAATGCATTAACACATGGCTAAAGCAAAAATTGAGAAAATGTCTAGTCTAAGAAGAAGAAGATATTTTAACCTCTACGAGGTTAAATATAGTCTATGAAAATGTACAAAATTCCAGCAGGAAAAAGAGGCCTAATCTAAGTGAAAATATACTGAATTCCCTCAAAATGTTGTAGTTTAAGTTTTCCAAGTTTAGGAGGTTTTTCAATAATATTTTTGATTAAAAATTTGTTTAAATTTTGAGAGCAATTTATTGAAATCATAAGTTTGATAAGTGAACTTTTCCTTATTTAACTTTTATTGAATTTTTTTAGAGATTAAATCTATTTATGCATTTAAAAATATATTTTAAATCACAAAAAATAAAATTTAATAAAAAAAATGTTTATTAAGATGCTTGCCAAAAATTCCTAAAATCTAACCAAAAATTATTTATTCCAGCTTTTATCAAAAACGCCAAAACATAAACTAATTAAGTAATAAAAAAAAACAACATCAAAACCTGATCTATCTAGTTTGGTTCGAAATGTAGCCTTTAATTCTATCTGGTTTGGTTCAATGTGTAGCCTTTAAGAAGAGAGTTGTTAATGACCGCGTAGCACTAATAACATGAAGTGCCAAAATCCATTTTAACTTGACCTCTTATTCCTTCAAAGACACCAGGGAAAGGTAGAATGCGGGGCCTTCAAAGACAACAGGGAAAGGTATGCAGATATTCTGGCAGCTAGCTCTTGGGATATTCAATTCAGCAAGGACTTTATTGAAAAGCTAGACGAGCTTATTGTGAAACTACACAGAAAAAGGACAAAATACAAGAGCCAAATAGAAGAGAAATTTGTCCCATGGGCTATATTTAGCCTCATGGACGTTAAAATAACTTCTTCTTCTTCCTCAAAGTCCCCCATGTATGGATCAAAATTCAATACTTTTACATTCTAATCAAATCGTTAACCTTGCACAATGATTTTTCATGGAACTAAATGCCAATATTTTACTGGCTACCATTAAGTTTGAAAGTGATGGTGTCATATTTGATTTTAGAAATAGATAATAAAAATCATATCGTAATGAATGGTGCAAGGTCCGTAAATGAATGTTGTTGCAGGACCAAAATGACTACCGCTACTTTGTTGTGCATTCTACTTCCCTCTGTCCAAATTAGTACTGTAAGGAAATTTACTAGGAACCTTGACCAATGTATAGTAGGGGACTGCTATCTTTAGTAACGGTGCCAAAATGAATATATTAAGTACCAACACCATAAAAAATGGAGTCTGAGTTCCCTCTCTATAAATTTGGTAGTACCTCTCTATTCATTCATTTAATTAAAATAGAAAATTATATTATCATATTTTATACTTGGTAGTCTTAACCTGCCCATGGAAACCAGGTATGTTGGCCACCTCAAAGAGTTATAAGCCAACCAAAATTGGAACAGTTTAAATCTGTCTCTAGCTACCTTAACAAGTCTATTATTTACTACATCTAGTGAGATATAAACAAAATAAATGCTATACACTCTTTGCAGATCAAATAAAAAACAAGAAACCTCTCAACTCATTCATCTGACGATTGATTAGAAGTCGAATCCTTGACACTTGACCCTGGCACATCAACTTGATTCATGCTCTGGAGTTGCCTTTCTATTCGACAAAGGTGAACATTCTGATGATGTTGTTGGAAGTGAATTTCCTAGATGTCCCTGCGCATTTATGCTAATATGGAGGCTGCCTTCGGGTCTCCTCCTATCTCTTGAATAGTTACAATGGCTTTAGGCATTAAACACTTCATAACCCAATATATATGAATAGACTCCTTAAATAGTGACAGTCTCCCTCTAGTATTCCCAGGGTCGGTAAGCATCGGATACATCTCGTCATCAATGATGTCTTCCTCCACTTTAGTTTTAATGTCTTGTTCCCATCTAGAAATCAAAGATTGTGACCAGGTGTCCCCACTGCACAGGATGGGAAGAGGTTCTGCATAATTTCCTTACTAGATTTCCTTCCCCTTTTACTAGGCCCCACTTTTTCCTTTCCTTTGTCCTTGCCCTCTCTTGTCCCAGCAGGACCTTTTGATTTTCCACCCAGTGCTTTCACCATTCTAGTTTGAGGCTGGTCTCCCAACAACATACCGTTCACCTGAATCCACACTGGGGTTGTCCCCCGACGTGCAAAGGTTTGAGGGTGAGAAATTCTAGGAAGACCTGCAGAAGGAAACAAAATAATTGTATTGAATTTAGCCAGTCTACATAGAATATTATCCTGATTTTTTAAGGTCGCTGCCGCAACCATTTTAATATTCTCTTCATCATATGTAGAGATTCGTTTGTTCCCTAAATTTTTTATGTTTTTAGCCACCGACTCACGCTCGAGTTGGTGTGAGTGTAATATACACTTCTCATATCCCTCAGTTCCAAAAACAGGGCCTCACAAGCGTGCCTCTACCTTCAAATTTTTTCAGTAGTTCCACTTCTCAGTTTGGGCATGGAGTAAAAAATTGACATACAAGAGCGAGATGTTTCCACTCACCACAGAAAATGAGACAGAGCCCGGATAAATACTCAAACCAACAAACTGGTAAACTAATCCCATACACCCCAAGAATGAGATCTCGACTTGCTTGGTAACTGAGTCAACCCCCACATTAGACAACAACCCGGAGTCTGGAATACTTGGCAATTTATCCCCGACCCTATTGACATAATCAATTGAAGCCCTAAACCCCAAATGGTCGTTGGAAGACATGCATGCAAGTTCACAAAGCTGCTTTGCAGAACTACATAATTGACAAGAAGAGCTGTGAGAATGACATGCAGAGCTATAGACTTAATATGCAACGCCGTAAAAAGGACATGAAAATTTATTATAATGACATGCAGGGTTATCCAAAAAGTTATAATGACGGGTGTAGACTAGGCTCAGTTTCCCCATCACTCTCGCCCGCCACCTCCCTTGCAATATACATACCCAGGATCATGCGCAAAATCCACATGTGAATTTGTGAAAATTATGCCAGAAGTAAAATTGACCACTTCTTAAAGTATTTAAATAGGGATTTACACCTCTTAACTTATAAGAATAACATGGTAAACCTCCTTCTAATTTTACTACAACCCTCTCCACTTAAATTAACAAGTTCTCTATTGAGATGTCATAAAAAGAATAATGGAACTATCAACCCTTGGTATGATAATGATCCTAAAATTGCTAAAAAAAATAGGAATGATCATAATGAATCTTTAAGACTTAATACAATAAATGCTTACAAAGTTTTTTTTTTAAGGAAGAACTCCTTTAAATTTTTGAAGAACTCCCTTAAAAACCCATAGGAGTTTCCTTGAAGAACTTGAATTCCTAGGTTAAAAACCTTATGAACCCTCTAACACCATATACATTATTTTGACGGCCCCTATAGAGGATCATATCTTTTCTTGGAAATAAATTGAGTTTGGGGTTAAGCAGCTCACAAATAAGAAAGCTAAGGATATTGAAGGCTACTAAGATGAATTTTTTAGAATGAGAGGGTCTATCCTCATTCGTCACATACATAAGCTCTTCAATTTGCTGGTGAAGTAAGGCTTCCTTAAGACTTGGACATAGAGTTTCATTGTGTGTATCTTTAAAAGTGGGGATAAAAGAATTTTATCTAATTATAACACCATTATAATCGCACAGAATTATTTTTCAAAAGAAAATTAGTTTATGGCTAGAAATCCATAGTCAAAGAGCTGAAGGCCAAGTTGGGTTTAGGAGATATCATTCAACTATGGACCACCTTTTTACTCTCATGATCATTATAGAGTAATTTCGAAATAATAAAATTTATCACTTTTATTGTTTCAATGGCTTTAGAAAAGCTTTTGACGTTATTCCTTAGACCAGAATATGGAAGAGCTTAGAAGAGATAATGGCTCCTCTAGATTGAGGACTATTATGATAAGGCTACATGAGAATGTTATTTCCATGTTAAGGACCACTAAGGGTCGGTAGACAGAAACTAAATGCAATATTAGAGTCAAGAAAGGGTGTCACTTATGATTCCCCTACACATTTTTTCATATAACATGTTTGGAGGATGTAAGTTGTGTTGGCCCCATGTTCACTGGTATAGTCATAAATCCTCTACTTTATGATGACAATATTGTTATTTTGGGTGAAGCGCCATTGACCTTGGAAGACACCTAAGAATACTTCAATATTTCTACACCAAGATGGGTATGATTTTTAACACTGACAAAACTAAAGTCATGATAATTAAATACAGGAAGATCACATATGATGCTTTCCTATATGGCAACAACAACATGGAGGAACTTCCTTCATAACAATATCTTGGAACCAATATCCATCACAAGCTCAACTGGAATTACAACAAAATATAAATGGAGGATGAAGCATTTATTATAGTGATCCAGGTGGATATCAATGCCTATCCACCTATTCCACTAACTCAAAGCACAGTTCTCCATCTTGGCAATTACTCTACAGTTTTTTGAGTCCTAAACTTCCAAGGTAATTTTGAGGCCCTACATGATATTTTATTGACGTGGCAACAACCCTAGTTGTAGCTTATGGCTACAACCTTGGTTGGTAAAAATGTGTAATTATTGGCTAGACCTTTCCAACGAGCTACCGAGCATGAAAAATAGATATTGTATGAAAAATTTATGACCCTGAGAATTTGATGTACCAACTAATTCAAGTGGGGCCCACAATCCGTTTGGTGTTTCATCTCTTGGGGTTATTTTTTTGGATGTTTAAGGCTTCATCATTACTTTTTATGTTAAAAAATGGGGTCTTTCTACCTCATTGCAACTCACTCTGTCGAAAAGATATAAACTACCACCATTCAAGCTAGTTTGTTTCATTATGCATTTTTATAGTTCCAATAGTTTTCATTTATTAATAAACGGGTTTTTTTTTTTTTTGGTCAAGTGGTCTGAGTTCATCAGAGATTACATCAAGCTTGACTTGTGGCTTGAGAAACCGTGACCCAGGGGAATATAAGCCGTCAAAATCACCCAGGGATAGCACACGTCCTGAGCCACATCAACACTAAGCTAACTGGGTTTAACTTGTCTCCTCCCCTAGCACGGGTGCAACAACCTCCATGAGGTTTGATCCTGGGTCACCTTTCTGACGAGGCCCATCCTCAACCAGTTGTGCTAGTGGGACTCGACTAATAAAAGGTAATTTTCATTATATATATGTTTTGATTATAAATCTATATTTCATTCTATTCCCTTAATAAATCTGGATCAATGGTATCAAAGTGGCTTTATCTTTATTTATTTTTATGTGCATGTGCTCAATGAGGTCAAGGTATAAGGAGTTGGGACTCGAACTGCTTAAGCCCTTGCAAGATCATCCTCACCAACCCTGACGACCTCCCATGGCGGAAGAAAATAAAGGTGAGGGAGCAAGAGATCCTATTAAATTGTTGTTTTAGGAAGCCCTTGTACAACAAAGGAACAAGATGATGGATAATTTTTCCTAGATCCTTCAACGGATGCTAATAGGCAATGCATCTTCATCAAGTTTCCACTTTGGAGGCACCACCCCCTTCAAGTACAATTTAATTTTGATATTCCCATAATTGAAGGGAAAATAAATGCAAACGCTCTAGGCAAAATGGTTAAATTTGCTAGAAGCCAGTACTTTTCGGTCCACATTTTTTTCGATAGAGAAAAGACTACATTTTCACTCCTTAAGGCTATCCCCCATGTCAAGGATTGGGGGTAGACTTGCCATGAGAAAAATAACATGGAGGAATCCACACCATTTAAAGTCGTACCCACTTGGGACTCTTTTAGGGATGCTATTAGGGAACATTATTACCCTATTGAAAGCTAAAAATACCAGTACACAAGATGGACCACTCTACAATAGAAGAGGGTATTGAGTAATGCTAAAGTTCACAAATATATTCCATACCTTGCACACCAAGTTAGGTATCATAGATTCTGAGAAACATATTATGCTCAAGTATCATGGTTGTCTACACATATACATCTAGACATAAATGGATTTTCTAAACATCTCTTCACATGGTGCAACATGCCAATATGTTGTCAAAATCAAGAAAAAAATTAAACAAAAGAATTGAGACTTTGGATCAGTGAATCCCTCATAGTAGAGCCAGGGCAAGGGCATCCCTAATTCGGAGAAAAAATGAAAGAGCGAAGGAAAACCACCCAAAGACAACCAATATAAGACACAAACAAAGAATGGTAATGGTAGGATGAAGAAAGACATAAGAAAGTGGTGTGAGTTCCATGAGAAGCCCTTTCAGAACACTGATAAATTTCCTACCAAGAAATCATTGGTGACTAAGATAAAAACCTCATATTCATATGCAAGTTCCAAGTCTAAATTAGACCTAGACAAGGGGAAGTAGATCATTGGTGTAGAACCCAATGCCATTGTTGCCACCACCAAGGTCTATCAAATTGAGCTAGAAGATTAAGAGGAAGGTGAGCACCCGTTTCACTCACAAATGTGGGTGAAGGGTTCTCTATTGCATTTCATGTCGATCGCAGAAGTCAAAAGAACCTCATCTCAACTGAGGTATTCAAGTAATTGGACATAACAACAACAGCACCCAAATTTATACACCATTGAGTGGCTCCACCAAGGGCGAGATATTTATGTTAGCCAATAGTTGCATATGCCCTACAATAGTAATCCCTTCAAGGATAAGGTATTGTGTGATATCAATCCACTTAAAGTTTGTGAAGTTCTTTTAGGCCAACCATACCTGTGGAAGCTTCATGTTATATATGAGTGTTTGGTAATGTTATTGTTCTATAATTTATGATATTGTGAGAATAAACACATAGGACAACATTGAAACCACTTTGGAAGATGGGATCTAGCCCTGTCAGCTTTAGAGAGGGATCTCCCTATAAAATTCAACTTTGTTTTTAATGAATTTTAGGCTAGTTATGACTGTACTTGATTGTTTGTTTGATTTTGATTGTTTGGTTGATTAAATAGCTATATTCCCATTGGTTTATGGAGTCAAAATATTTAACTGGATCTGCATCAATTTTTGAAATAGTTATCACAGGGCAAGCTAGGTTGCATTAAATGGATCTTTTAAGATTTTAAGTGAATTATGAAAGTGGAAGAAATGTGGAATTTAGTAGAGATTGAAAAGAAATTAAGTATTCTTCAACCTACCTTCAGTGGAAAATATGTAAATTTCAAACAACCAAAATAAGGTGTTCTAATTAACATATCCTATTCATCACCGTTTTTGTTATACAATTAAGATTTTCAGATTTACAAAGAAAGGAAAAACAATGAAATAACATAGTTACAAAAGAAAAATATCACGAGTGATTACACCCAATGAATCATGTAATAAGTCCTTTTATTATTGATGCTCTAAAAATATTGAAATTACAATGTCCAGTAGGAAAATATACTCAGTAATCAACCCACAATACTTTGAACCACAGAGTATTTATACTAATTTTACAAAAATATTTACATAAACATTGTCTTAACCGACAGTGTATTATTAGCATCATATTGAACAATAAAATCTAACTGTTACAAAATAATAGGCTAGGTGGAGATGATCTGGAATGCTGGTACTATTTTGGAGGAAACAGTTGCTGAATGGACCCATTTTTGGGTTGTGCTGGCTGGTGTGATGGATGATACGCTAGCTGATGATGATTGTCTCTCAATTATTGTCTAAAATCACAGAGTTTATCCCATCGATCTTCATCTGGGATAGTCAACTTTATTACCTTTCGGTAAATCTCATCGACTTCAATATATCTTGCAAAAGTGGGCCTTACCACAAAGATGTGATTTACCTCATGTTGGATGAAAAAGTCATTACTCATAACTTCCAAAAATGCTCTAGCTGTCATGCTACCCTTGATGATGGAGAATTTGGTGTTTTCCTTGGAAATTTCCGTTAACTTATTTACATAGTCTTCATGAGTTATCAACTTATCATTAATCACAAACAAAGAAGGCATACCCTTCTGTGTTAAAGGCTCTATCCTGTTGAAAAACCTGTTGACTGCTATCTCCAAACCGTGGAAATTTCCCTCTAGCTGAACAACAAGATTCTTCTTAGTAAGAATCCTCTTTACTTCTAGGATGGTTTATGTCATGTTATCTACTCCCAAGTCATCTAACTCATATCTATTCTTGGAGTTCAGGAACTTGATAATGTTGTTTGTTGCTATAGGCATCTCTCCAAGCTCCCGTTTAATGTCTGTGATAACATCATTAGCCTTTTTTATCAACTGCTTTTGCTCAAAGATGATTTGGATGCAGGACCAAATCTCATTAATGGAGTTTATGATATCTGCCCAGATGATTTCCTTGTCTTGGGCCAAGGTCTATCCTTTTCAATTCCTTGATAGATTGTCCCAAGAGTATCCCATGCCTACTTGGCATGACCAACTATTGCAATGTTAGGAACAAATAAATTTTATATTACTCGTTGGGAAAGCGATAATTTTTTTCCAATCTTTAAATAGCATTACTGTTACAAGTCAATTTTCAACCTCGTGATAAACCTTGAGTACCAATGGATGACATTAGCTCCCCTATTTCTCAATTTCACTATGGGATTATATATATATTCTTACTTTGAATTAATTATAAGACTCCTCTTTAAATTACATTTCCCCCTTTTAAATAAAAAATTATTTCCTTTTTTAATTAAAGAATAAACTAACTTCCTTTTTTTCTTAACCCATCTGGAATTTCCTTCCTTTACAAAAAAAATTGACTTTTACAAAATGAATCTTCTACTTTGAACCAAGGTAATAATTACTTTCATGATAAAAATAACTTGTAATTCTCTAGAATCACAAGCACTTTTACCATCACACAACTAAACTAGTTTTTAAAATAAATCGATGTTTTTTCTCCAAAGCTTTAAAAAAATCTTCAAGGTTCTTAACTATGGAGATTCACCTCACTTTACCATGGACATTCTTAATCTATACCGCATGGGCTTTGTTATAATACTATGGGTCAATACTTATCAGTACAAGATGTTCAAAAACACATAAATCTTTTAATATGACAATTGTTCATAAAACATTTTTTTAATTAATCAATTTAATTTAAAAGCCAAAAAGATATAACTAGTTTGTACATAAACCTCAAGTGTCAATACTATCAAGAATATTCTAGAATATATTGTAAGAGGTTAAATCTAATAATTATCGATAATTAAATTAAAATTATAAAAACTCTATTCCAAAATAAACACATGTAAAAACACAATAATAAAATATTAATTTTTAATATATTAAAAATAATTTTATTTTTTTATAATATGAAAAATAAAACAATAAATTTTAATTATTTTGATTTTTGAAATCAATTTCATCCAATGAAAAATTAATAAATTTATCAATAATAAATAGAAATTTAAAAAATTACTACATTATTGAAAAATACAAATTATTTAAAAAATAATGGCCTAGACTAGGTCAATTTACTATATGTTTTCGGACTTCGGCTTTGACAAACCATCGTTTTTCCCATGATATTCTTCTACTATATAGTTTATTTAAAAGCATGAAATTCCAATTAATTTTCTTTTTATCCAAAAAAAAAATTATATTCCAATTATCTACAAATTGTGACAACATATCAAACTATTAATCTCCAAAGCTACTTTAAACTGATCTTAAATCAATAATCTTAATCTTCATTTCCATGGAATGCTAACAACTACAACTAGTACTCTAATTCTACTCTAAGAATTGTGAAATGTTAAAATATAATTATTAAGTTGTTAATATATTTTGATTGGTTAATCATTATATTATTTCAATTTCTCACATCTTGCAAACCAAAATTTATTTAAAAACACCAAAAGCTATCAATTAAATTCAAACCAAAAATGATTTTTAATTTCTCACATTCTGCAAACCAAAATTTATTTAGAAACACACAAAGCTATCAATTAAATTCCAGCCAAAAATGATTTTTAATTTCTCACATTTTGGTCTGTGGGGTCTTGGTTAAACGATTATGAGGCGGGTTGTTACGACATTAATCATAGGTTCAATTCCCTTCCTAGATCGGGGTGATGTATCTGGGCATGTTGATAAAAGAGATGTAGTCCTACCAAACTTACAAAAAAAAATTCTCACATTCTGCAAACCAAAATTTATTTAGAAACACCAAAAACTATCAATTAAATTCCAACCAAAAATTATTTTTGTTTACTATTTGAAAACGTACGATTTAAATGTTTCATACACTACATAAAATGTACGTTTAACAAATAATGGTGTTATATTCCTTTCTGAAATACCTGTACACCAAATTTTTATGATTTAAAATTAATAAAAAAAAGAAAAAAAAATCTTGAAATTAAAATAATTTTATTAACCCCCAATTGGGGTGCCAAGTGGGAAGCAGAAGGCACGATGTGGTAACTGGCCGTGCGGGCCACATGGTATCATTACAATGACACATGGTGACGGTTGCGGATGAATCCACCCATGCCAAGTAATGACTGTATTTAAGGAGGATGGAAGACAACGGGGATTGTCAGAAGGATCTGGGGGAAAACGTTGGCGTGGGAGCAAGAAGAGTCAGGTTAAAAACATTCAATTTTCCGGTCACTCGATCATTTCTGAGAAGGTTTCGAAGGCAACTGGGAAGAGGGTGGGTGAACAGTTTAGGGAACTGGCAACTTCTGTGTGTCGTCTCCCTGGGTATGTATCCACCTTCTCCCTCATTGTAATAATCTCTGTGATGATGAAAAGCTTTGGTTCGTATGCTTGGATTCGGTGTCCTTCGCTTGGAATGAATGTGTACCACCCTGATTCAGTAATGAAGTTTTCCATGAAAGATGTTTTGTCTGAGAAAAATCTGACGTTGCTTGTGAAGGTTGATAGTTCATGCCTATCTACTTATTGGGTTTTAGTTTTGTTTGGAACCCCTGCCCTAGTTATCTCTCTCGAGGCCATTATTGTTCTTAATTTGGCTTGTTGTGTTTTGTTCCATCTCCTGGGCATGGTAAATGCAGGGGAGGTGGTGGTTCAAAGCTTTGGGCTCTGTCAATCTAATTGTCTTCCTCACTATGCATGTTACTTGAACAGTCATGCATGTCAAGATTACAAAGCTTTATATCTATTTTAGACCCTTGCATGCCATCTTCATGGCTATGCATGTCAATTTCACATCCCTATTAGTCATCTTCATTGCTTTGAAAGTCCTTTTCCTCCATGTAAGAAAGTTTGAAACCCCAACTAGTTTGTTTCTTTCTTTGCACAAAGACATTTTGACAGATTCAGATGAAGTCATAAAGATACTTACTTGAATATATGTTTCTCTTCTTCTTATATTGACTTCTTTAAGAGAGGTGAAAAGAGCTAGATCACCTTTAATCCTTGATGATGATTATGATCAAGGATGAATTGATAATGTCTTAAGAAAACTTATGATTTGACTTCAATCATGAGATAGCTTTATATTCCTTGAAAATAAAGATCGCCTCCTTGATCTTGCTTTTCCTCTTGTGTGAGTCATTTGAGTAAGGTCTTTGATCCCTTTTAAATGGCTTGAGGGGTTCTCCAATTTATACAAACTGTTCCTTCTTGAATGAGTGAAGATATTCCTAGATCTGAAGATTGATTTTTCAATGTAGAGTTCTGACTTTTGCTTTAATGTTTTCTAGAAAAAATGATCATTTAACTTGTGTATGTTCTTGTCAAATAGCCCTTTCTTGTCTTCAACACCTTAGCTTTGATACCATGTTGAGAATATGGTAGGGTAGTGTTTAATTCAATTCTCTTCGTTGATAACTGCTTGTGTTATACTTGTTATGCTTCTATTACTTAGATCTTATCTTTATTAGCTTATTATTTTCTTCATCAAGTCAATTATCAAAACACACGAGACATGAAATATTGGCTCTTCAAGGTAGGTCCAAAACCTCTCCCTCTTGGAGAGGAAAACTGGAAGAAATTATTTTTCTAGATCTTCAATTGACAAGTACCATGACTATGACACAAACCCTTGACACCAATATGCCTCGAAGACCTTGTCACGTCTCTTTCTTGGATCCTTATGTTGATATCCTTTTATGCACTGAGTTGCACCGTATTGCACCAATACTACACTAGTACTAGCATTAGGGGAATTTTGAGGTCTAAAATAGGCCTCCTAAGGAAATAATAAAATAATAGCTAAACCAAAAAAATAGTATTTCTGAATTTGCAATTCACTTTTTGCACCACAATCCATGTAACCATAGTTAAATTCAATTCAAAAGTTGTACCAAAATAAAATTAATAAAATATTTGTATTGATGTGACTATAAATAACAGTGAGCTTTTCAAGAAAAAAGTCATTATCATTGAACAACTAATGCATTAGTCCTTTTTATTTCAATAACTTAAAATAAAATATAAATTCATAAATTCTTAATTATATAATATGCTATTAATTAAAATTTATATTATTTAAATTGTATAATAACATTTAATTAATATACTATATAAAAATAAAATAAAATAATATATTATTTTATGTATGAATTTCATATTGCATATTAAAGTGGTTTATAGCAATAGAAAAAACAATATATAATATAAAAAAGGAATATAATATATATTCTATAACAATTAATATATGATATAAAAATGAATATAATATATATTCTATAACATTTAGATTATTTTTCATAATATTATATATAATAATATATATTATTAATATAATCATAATGAAATGAATTGAGTTGTATTTAAAATTACGGGAAAAAAAGTATTGAAATAGATTTAATATATATATATATATATATATATATATATATATATATATATATATATATATATTTTGAAATATTATTTTTTTTGCGCCAAACCAAGTTGAACCTAATATAACTTTTTTCAACATACAAAACAAATATATCTTTTTTCGTCATACAAAACTAAAATTCTTTTTTTCTTTAATTTTAATATTTGGTATTGCTATTAATATTATAATAATATTATTTATAGATTTAATTTATCCTAAAATGACAAGGTTATATTTTTATTTATTTTTATTTCATATATATTATATAAATATTAAGTTATAATTAATTTAAAATTGTAATATTAAATAAAATGAGATGAACGTATAATTTAAAAATAAATATATTAAAATATACAAATATAATAATTATTGGAAAGTGTGTAAAGATATGAAGATTGTGTAGAGACATGCATTGTTAATTTCAAAAAATATGGGCCAATACTACACTAGTACTAGCATTAGGGGAATTTTGAGGTTTAAAATGGGCCTCCTAAGGAAATAATAAAATAATAGCTAAACAAAAAAAATAATATTTATGAATTTGCAATTCACTTTTTGCACCACAATCCATGTAACCATAGTTAAATTCAATTCAAAAGTTGTACCAAAATAAAACTAATAAAATATTTGTATTGATGTGACTATAAATAACAGTGAGATTTTCAAGAAAAAAGTCATTATCATTGAACACCTAATGCATTAGTCCTTTGTACTTCAATAACTTAAAATAAAATATAAATTCATAAATTCTTAATTATATAATATGTTATTAATTAAGATTTATATTATTTAAATTGTATAATAACATTTAATTAATATACTATATAAAAATAATATAATATAATATATTATTTTATGTATGAATTTTATATTGCATATTAAAGTGATTTGGTTTATAACAATAGAAAAAACAATATATAATATAAAAAGGAATATAATATATATTTTATAACAATTAATATATAATATAAAAATGAATATAATATATATTCTATAACATTCAGATTATTTTTCATAATATTATATATAATAATATATAATATTAATATAATCATAATGAAATGAATTGAGTTGTATTTAAAATTATGGGAAAAAAAGTAATTGAGTTGTATTTAAAATTACAGGAAAAAAATATTGAAATAGATTTAATTTATATTTATAATTATTATATATATATATATATATATATATATATATATATATATATTTTTTTTTTTTTTTTTTTTTTTTTTGCGCCAAACTATGTTGAACCTAATATAATTTTGTTCAACATACAAAACAAATATATCTTTTTTCATCATACAAAACTAAAATTCTTTTTTTTCTTTAATTTTAATATTTGGTATTGCTATTAATATTATAATAATATTATTTATAGATTTAATTTATCCTAAAATTACAAGGTTACATTTTTATTTATTTTGATTTCATATCTATAATATATATGTATAAATATTAAGTTATAATTAATTTAAAATTGTAATATTAAATAAAATGAGATGAACATATAATTTAAAAATAAATATATTAAAATATACAAATATAATAATTATTGGAAAGTGTGTAAAAATATGAAGATTGTGTAGGGACATGCATTGTTAATTTCAAAAAATATGAAATGACAATAATAATATTTTCTTGAAAAAGTTTGAAATGACATTTATTATGAGTACTTTACTTTATGACTTTAAAAGTACTTATAGCACTACCATGGTTAACCATGACTTTTTATCCACCATTGAGAATGTGACAAGTAAGTACCTTTAACTCAAGTAATTCCACCTCAACTATTAGGGATGATATCATCCGTTAAAATGTGATTGGTTCTCATAAAGTGAATTTTGATTGTACATTTTCCTTAGGAGACCCATTTTAGACCTCAAAATTCCCCTAATGGGACTAAGCTCGAGGTCTAGTGGATATTTCTGCGGTCTTCTTCTCTTTAACACTCTAGACCAGGACCCCTTGACCTTGTTGTAAAACTTCTTCCTCACACTTCCTTTTAGCACTTGATGACAGTGTCTCTTCCTAAAGTGATCTTCGGCCTTCCTTAGATGAGTGAGGTGTGTACATACTCCTTCTACTTCTTTTGTTGGACAACCTTCTTGAATATTGTATATTCCTCCTTTATGCATTGTAATCCACGTACTAACAGACTCTAACCCAAGAACATACCCTTCTATTTTGTTGAGATGTGACCCTCCTTTGCACCATCTGCAGTCCTGAATTGACTTTTGTCCTACCTCAGAGATGCGAGGAAATTGTTCACCCAAAACAATGATCTATTGTCCTTTTTCTTGTGCGGAATGGTCCCTTCTATCTTTGTTGGAAAGTCACCCTTTCTTGCTTGTAATCACAGAACTGATATGAAATTTTTCTTGTATCAAAATCTTAGAGATGTCCAAACTAATTAGTGGTGAATCAGGCCGTAGAATTGTCTATGTATAGGGAAAGTCTTAACCTCTCTAGGCTGACTTGATCATCTGCTATAAGGCCGACTTGTCAAGGAGGTGTATCTTGCATATTTGAGCTGACTTACAAGGAGTATTTCGACAAGGTCTTGGAGCATATTATTTACATCAATAATTGACCTTCAAAAGTGTAACACTTATTCATAAACATGGCTCTTTAATTATATATATTTATGACAAGATTACAAACCCCTAAAGATATAAAGAATAAGTCTTTGACCTATAATAAAATATTCCTTTCTCATGAAACCCACGAGGAAATTATTAAAAATTAAATTTTATTATCTTTGTCTTATTCATTACATAAATTCATAATTACAACTCGTTATGAAGACTGATCCTAGTTACACTATCCAACAACTAGGACCAAAAAGTTGAAATGAAAACATACCTTCACATAATCTTGGTGCATTGTTGTAGTCTTTCTTTGGTTAAGGCATCAACACAGACCCTGATAGCCCTTTCCAACCACCGCAACAACCCTTAATTCTAATGTGGCGTCCCTACCTTGTATGGTTGTTGTCCTACACTGCTTGTATCAAGGGTATGATGTAGGAATAAGGCCTTACGACCCTCTCCAATGACCTTAAACAACCCTATGTTACCATTTTTATTACCACAGAATATGTGGATCACAAAAGAGGAAGTATGTCACCCTTTTCCTGCAACAAAACAACTCTGTCGACCTGCATTTTACCCCAGCTGCTCCTCGACCCTATTAAAACTACCAAACTGACTTCAAAATAGTCATTTATGACCACGACCTCGTCTCTTCAAGCTACGGTTATCTTAGAAGGTGTTCTCCCACAAATCATTGCACTAAGGATGTGACAAATGATCTCACACTCACCACCTTTTTATACACTAACGGAGGGATTCACTGGACGTAATTATAGGGCTTGATAACTTGTATCATGGCTTATTATCATCAACTCGACCTAGACATACATGTGAAAAACCCAACAATTAACTTCAAAAAATCATATCTCCATTTATATAACTCTAAATCGGATGATTCTCATTGTGTTAGTTCAGTATCGACGAGAGTTATCATCCTCATCCATCACATGTCGTAATGTGCTCATTTTTTTGCCCCAAATATTGATGGGTGCAAAACCCCTACCATTAGGGGAATTTTGAGGTCTAAAATGAGCTTCCTAAGGAAATAGTAAAATAATAGCTAAACCAATAAAATAATGTTTATGGATTTTCAATTCACTTTTTGCACCATAATCCATGTAACCATAGTTAAATTCAATTCAAAAGTTGTACCAAAATAAAATTAATAAAAAATATTGTATTGATGTGACTATAAATAAGAATGAGTTTTTCAAGAAAAGGTCATTATCATTGAACAACTAATGCATTTGTCCTTTGAACTTAAATAACTTTAAATAAAATTTAAATTTAAATTTATAAATTCTTAATGATATTATATGTTATTAATTAAAATTTATATTAATTAAATTGTATAATAACATGTAATTAATATACTAGATAAAAATAATATAATATAATATAATAAATATATAGGGATATGCATTATTTCTTTCAAGAAATATGAAATGACAATAATATATTTATATTCAAAAAGTGTGAAATGACATTTATTATGAGTACTTTACTTTGACTTTAAAAGTACTTAGAGCACTACCTAGTTAACCATGAGTTTTTATCCACCATTGAGAATGTGACAATTAAGTACCTTTAACTCAAGCAATGCCACATCAACCATTAGGGATGATGTCATCCCATAAAATGTGATTGGTTCTCATAAAGTGAATTTTGATTGTACATTTTCCTTAGGAGGCCCATTTTAGACCTCAAAATTCCCCTAATGCTTGGGTTCCAAGCCCACACGTGACTCTTGTGGCGCTTTGTTCTCTAATCCCCGAACCCTAGGGCTTGGAGTACCTCCCAAGCTACTAAAAAATCAACACTCCCTCTTATCGAGGGAGATACTTCCAAGTCTGGGAAGTAACTCATCATCATCATCACTACTCGCATCACTCGCCCAACTCTTAACGCTCACCACTACAGCAATACCTGTTATGTGAACTACGCCTCTCTCGGAAGTGTCACTATCACTGTTAGAAGCATCATGCTTCTTCTTCTTCTTCTCATGTATCGCTTTCCAATCTCTCCATGGTTCCTTCTTGGTAGTTGTAGGAGCACCTTTCTCCCCATTAACCACATGCTCTTGGGGCTAAAAATTCTCCCTCTGAACCTGCAAGCTCTTGCTAGAACTTGACTCCCTCTGATCATTTGGAAAATGGAACTTCTTTGTTGAAAATTGTACCTGCCCCTATGAAGCTTTCACTTGCACCTACTTCTCTGGAACCTGCACCTGCTACACCTGCTTCTTCTTCTTTCCATGACCCTAATCCTTGCCTATCAACTTATAGATACCATGCTCTCTAACTCCAAGTACAATCTCATCGGAGCTAGAGCCTCTAGGTCTGAGTCTTGCCTTCCCATCCTGGAATAAGAACTAAAACCCATTCTTCTTGATCATTGAGATAGAAACCACGCTATATATGATTTTTTGGTACAAACAATACATTCTAGACCTGTATCACTCATCCTGTCTCCATCTTGAATGATATAACACCTGATCCTCGGATCTCCAACTGAATCTTCTCGCCCAACACCATGTGAAAATGTGAGTCCCATCCAGCTAGAGTCCCAAAAACCTCCTGTGACCATCTCATATTTTTCATCGCACCATTGTCCACGTACCATCCATCCTCATTGACAATACCCTGCGAGAAATGATAGATCATAGAAAACTCCTCCTCCTGCAATATCCTTGTGAGATCATATATCTCAACTCAAGTGGAAACACTGGTGACCTGCTTCCCTTTCATCTTCTCGTCATCACCCTTCTTCTTCATCGGACATCTCGATGAAAAATGACCCATCTCGCCATAGTTGAAACACTTGAATTTACTCAAGTCCTTCTTTTTCTTACCCTTCATTCGTGTTGCAAGTTCCACATCCTTATCTTCCCTCTTCGTTTGATAAAGATCCTCATCTCGCAACTCTTCCTAAATTAAGTCGTCCCACAGCCTATTCCATTCTAGCAATTTCTCTCTGGCAACGATTCCTTTGATGAAGGGCTTCCATTCCTCAGTGAACCCTTTCAAGGAAATCCTCACCATATCTACATCTAAAATAGTCACGCTGGCGGCAACAAGCTCATCTTTGACCTGAGACAATCTCGTTAGATACGAAGTCACTCCTTCACCCTTTATCATCTTGCTGGACTTCAAATTATCCTCCAATACCAGTACTTGGTTCTTGTTCTTATTCTGGAAAAAATTCTAAAGATTCATCCACATCTCGTGTGCAGTGTTCTTCCCGGAAAAATGAGGTATTAGGGCATCCTTCACACCATCTAGGATGATCAATCTCGCCTTCGTATCGAAATCTTCATATATTTATAGCTCCTTATGGTCGGTTGGCTTCTTGATGGCTTTCTCAAAAAATTCCCTGATCTTGTAGACCTGAAAGACCAACATGATCATTTCCTTCCAAGGAATATAGTTGGACAACCCCTCCAACATGTCCTCATACTGAAGACCTTCTTGTAACTTTGACATTGCAGTGAGTCCCTTCACTTACAATGTGACCAACTCCCTCACACGTTGTACTTCTCTGCGCACAACTCTGATTCATTGACTTTCAAAGTAGCTCAGACACACTATGATACCATGTTGAATTTCCACTATCTTAGGTCTAGGTCATAGTCTTAAACCATTGATGCTACCAAACCAAGAATCTCAAACATAACTACTTTTCACAGTGGAAAATATAAAGTAGTAAATCACATATGCACAAATATATATAATTTTAACAGAATTGTACAATAATTTACAACCCAATATTTTTTATATTAAACCAATATGAATAATAAAATAGTCTATGGTATACAAGATACAATGACAAACTTCATTGCATAGACTTGATGTTGTATCTTGTCCCGTCGGTCTTCACTTCCATACCGCTCACTAGTTTCCAGTTAGTCCTTCAAAGGACAACACATCGAGACTCCAAGAGGGCTGCCACATCACATTGCTTCAAGTCACTTCTTCTTGGTGTACATGGGTTGATTGAATCTGCTCTCTAGGATGGCCACTTCTCGAGCTCCAATCTTGCAGGCTAACAACCACTTTTGTCCATCAATGTGTTTCACTTTCGGCACCAATCTTCACCCAAAATTAGCTCTTCTTCGTCACTTCAAGATAGCTTTTCTAGGGATACTTTGGGTAGCAAACACATTTAAATCCACCATACCAATGGCACCCAATATTTCACACTGAAATATGCTCCTAGGAGGGGCTTCTAACCACCAAGTTAAACCCTCCAAATGGCTCCCACAGGCTACACAAACTATACCATCCAACTATGCAAACTAGGACCAAAAAATTGACATGAAAACATACATTCACATAAGCTTGGTGCACTATTGTAGTCTTTCTCTGGTTAGGGCATCAATGCAGACCCTGATAGCCTCTTCTCTTCAAGTTGTGGCTACCTGAAAAGGTGTTCTCCCAAAAATGGTTGCACTTAGGATGTGATAAATGATCTCACACTCACGTCCTTTTTATACACTAAAGGAGGGCTTCAACGAACATCATTCTAGGGCTTGACAACTTGTCTCATGGCTTATTATCATCAATCCGACCTAGACATACATTTGCAAAACCCAAAAATTAACTTCAAAAATTAATATCTCCATTTCTACAACTCGGAATCGGATTATTCTCATTGCGTTAGATTTGTCTCACCGAGAGCTATCATCCTCATCCATCAAATGTCAAAATTTTCTCATGGTTTTGGCCCAAATCTCGATGGGTGAAAAACCCCTACCTTGGGTTCTAAGCCCACAAGTGACTCTTGTGGCACTTTTTCCTCTAATACCTAAACCATAGGGCTTGGAATAACTTCCAAGCTACTAAAAAATCAACAGATCGATGGGTTCAAATTTATTATAGCACATAAAATATTATCCAGGGCCTTCAAATATTCTATGGAGAAGTTTTTTTCCATGTTAGAATTTTATGACGAGAAACTAGCCAAAGGAAGGTGGAGACCTAATGGTTTTAAAGTCCATATGTTTTCCAAGATATGATTCAAGGATAGATTGTGATTTCCTGTGGCTAAGGAATAAGCATCCTCGAGATTTAAATTTCTTGCATAGGGGTGGCCCTGTCTCAATTTTTCTATATTTGCATAGGATTTGATTTCGTGTAACTATAGTTCAAAGATTAGGACATTAAAAGCATATTTGTGTTGAAGAGGGGTATGATCCAATGAGACTGGCCATTGTCTATAGTCAATGGGATTTATATTGGGGTCCCTATATTGGTGGAAGAAAGTCCCTTGTTTTACATCTAATATGTCATTAACATTGAGAAAGCATTGATCGTCATATAGACAAGGTATTGTTGCTAAGAGTCATGCGTAAAGAGAAGTTGATTGATTGTTTCTAATCTCCTAGAAGCAATGTTGTTGGATAAGAGGTTTATTGTGCAATGTTGAATTCCAAACGAGAGATCTTGTCATGTTTCCTACCAGGTGAATGAGATCATGCTCATTAATTTTTCTTACATATTTTCTTTTCCAAATAGAGCTCTTGAGTACACCTTTCCCAGTAAACCAACTCTACCAAATTTTGAAACCTAGAACTACATGCACATGTTAAGTGTCTTTAAATCCTAGACATATATTGATTTTGGGTATAGAGAATTTTCCAAGACACCAAGGTCCATTTTTTAACATCAAAGGTACCTCTCAAGAGGAAGTTTCATTGAACGTTACATACACCTTTAATAATACACTTAGTGGCTACCAAAGCTAAAAATAGGTACAAAGGAATATCTTGGAGCAAAAACTTGAGGAGGATACGAGGGTTGGAAATGTTTAAGCATTGGAATTCAAGCATGAAAGCCATTTGGTAGGTTTGGAAAGTAGATCCTCCCAATAGGCATTTCTAGAGGTTGATTCAAGGAGATGGGTTCTTAAATATTTTGTCAATACGTAGTTATGTGTGAAGCCAATAATACATGTTATGTGGTGTTGAATCAACAAGAGAGTGTTGAAAAAAAAAATATTTAGATTTCAAAATTTTTATGGTGGTACAAGAGCCTTCCATAGAGTCATCAAGGGCTTACTTAAAGGCTTGAGTTTCTTTGGCTAATAAAAGGCCCATTTACATAGTATCATCTGTTGAAGATTGTAACTAGGTGCGGTCTTCATAAATTATACTTGAGTCAAAATATAATGTATTTGTCAAAAGAATAAAGAAAATAATAAATGACCTATTTAAGCATGGGTTTCATTCTTGGGTCATGTTATTTTAGGTCAAAGTCCCTATTTTGGACTTCTATGATTTACTCTAAGTTTATTAAGTCATTACAGATTTAAATTGACCCAACTTGGGCTTTTGAATCGTGTAACAAGGTTTAATATTGAGTTAAAAATGAATTATGGAACCTCCACACCAAGTCGACCTTAATGCGATCAAGTTAGCCTTAACTCCAAGAATTTGAGCTCACCTCAAGCCTATATATACAAGCAGATCGAACTCATTTGGACCATACACTCTCACATAGAAATTCTATATCTACTATTGCATTGGAAAAAGTGCGAAGTCAAGGAAGGATAAAAATGGTTGTGAGTTTGGACAAGATGAAGGATTGAAGGAAAATGAAAAGTTTGGTGTTTCTCTCTCTCTCTCTCACGTGCCCTATATTGGAAGATCGAAGTCCCTCATTGTTTTTTTGTTTCCATTTGCTACATGTTGCTCCTGCCAATAGAAGAATAGGTCGAAGTCACTTTTGATAGATGTTGGTGCCTTGAGAAGTTGTAATGGGTTACAATCGAACTCCCCGAAGCAATATCAAAGTCTTTTCTCCAATATCAAATTTCCAGAAGCAAGGTCAAAGTTTCTAGTTCAAAGGAAGTGATGCATAGTGTTGTTGTTGCTGCTGCTGCTGCAAGGTCGAAAGGAGGATCAAAAGGAAGGCTGAATTGGTGTAGAGGAAGTGTGAGTCAAGGTCTAGAGTCTCAAGAAAACTATTTAAGGAAGAATTGTTGATTGAGTTTTCCCCTAGAGTGGGGTTTTCCCCTGGTTGTCGGCCTATATTTGGTGTCATTGATCCATGTCTTACTACTTTGATATTTTCTTGATGAACAAAGAAGAAAGAATATAATAAGAAACTAATAAGAACTAAGGAACATCACAAGTAAAATATCAAGAACAAGAAAATATTTCTGCCTTTCTGATTTTCTAACATGGTATCAGAGCTTTGGTGAAGAAACAAAGGAAAAGGCAGTCTCAAGGAATAGATCAAGGAATCATAAGAGGAATCTCTTTAAGGAAATAAGTTTCATTATCTTCAAGAAATATGTCTAACACAATCAATGGATGGAACAAGCTTGAAGGAGCATCAAACTACAGATCTTGGAAGAAGATGATTGACCTCGTCCTTGAAAATAAAATATTAGATGCAGTGAAGGGAAAATTAAAGAAGCCCACATAAGACTCCAGTGATGCAGATAAGGTGAAATACAGGGAATTGGAATTGGTGGCCATGACTCTAATGGTTGAAGGCATAAAGGACAACTTGTCCCTTACATAGCTAACATTGAACATGCTCAAGAAATGTATGAAGCCTTGTCAAAACTATTTAGCATCAAGAAAATAGGGAAAGTAGCAAGCTTGGAAAATGAACTAAGGACCACTAAGATGACTAAGGAAGATATTGTATCCACTTTCTTTGTGAATATAGTAAGAATAAGAGATGATATTCTTGCCATTAATGAAATAGTGCCATACAAGGAACTTGTGATCACAACCTTATTAGGGTTACCACCTTCTTGGAGTGCTTTTTCTTAAGGTCTTAACAACTGGAAAGAAGCTCCCACTTTTGAGGAACTATGGATAGCCTGCAGTCAAGAAGAGTTGAGAATTTCATTATCAACCAACAATGAATGAGTCTCAAATTCCTATATTACTCATCATAAGGGAAACTCCAAAAATAAGGGGCCAAGAAAGAAGGTTGACATGTCTAAGATATAATGCTATCATTGTCATAAAATGGGTTATTATAGAAGTGAGTGTCCCGACAATCCTAGAAATAAGAAAAGAGAAATAGATCATTCCAATGTGGTTGAAGAAGAAGCCTCTCCAAAGAGAGTGAAACTTGAAGAGAATGACATAAGGGACATACACTACTAAGCCCTTTATCTTAGCTTTCGATATTTCATTTGTAAATTTTATATTTATTCGTAGGTTTGACATATTTTTGGAGAAGAAGTTTTCTTGTTTTATAAATTTTAGGTATCCCTCAAAGCTGTGGAAGGAGCCCACAACAACTACTCAAGATAAGTATATGATTCCCTCTCATTTTTGGTTTCATATACTTGTTTAAAGTTTTGATTAAATTATATACTAATCACCTTTCTACCTTTGTTTCCTTGTCTAGGAAATGACTCGCTAAATCCTTAAGGAATATGAAAGAAGGCATCATAGGACAAAGCATTGAATTAAAAAGGTTTGTAAAGAAACAAGGGTATGTCTTACATCATAAAGCTTTGTTATTCTCTTTGGCATATCCAATCTACACTACTAAAAATTGTTGTGTTTAGCTGTCCTGAATCTTAAAGATTCTTGTTTAGGGTGATTTATCATTTGATAAATCTACCCACCTTATATCTTTGATTGTTTTTATAAAAGAACCCTAAAAAGGTTCTCTGGAAAACCATAACCTAAGGGTATGGTATTAATGTGTGAAACACTAAAACTAATTATGGATTTTGCTGAAGTAATTGCTATTATAACGATGCCATGTTTGGTTTTTGATAAGATCATGAAAACCCTAACCTATTAGGGTTGAAATGATGTTATCCAAAATCCCAAACCCTTAAAGTGTTGAAGAAGGGTTTTCTATAGTGTGAACTAAAATCCTAAATTCTTAGGGTTTGCTTGGGTATATAGGTAATACTCTTGTTTTTATAGTAACCTCCTAGGGATAAAACCCTAGTTATGTGTCCATTCTCTTTAATTCCTAGCTTGATTGATATATGTCTAATGTATCAATATTGATTGACATATGAGATGCTCATGTTTAATGATGATTTCCTAGATGTGTGTGATGACCTAATTACTAATGGCCATAAGTCCTAAGGTTTGGAAACAAGCCCTAGTCCAAGTTTAAAGTTCTAGGATGATGTTGCTTGGAAAATCTAGGGTTTTACAACTAAACCCTAGTAATAGTTAAATTCTCTAATATGCATACCAATATAGAAGCTATCTAGTGATTGTTGAGAATTTGTAGATGGAAATCTAGGGTTTACATCGAACCCTAGTAGAAGCTATTCATGTTATGATTGATGTATGAAATATAGGGTTTACATAATATCCTAATGGGAAATCTAACATGTGAATTTGTAAGTTATTACAAACTTTTATTTTCTTTTGACTTATTTCTAGGGAGCACTATGTTACAGAACTAATCTTTTGTCATCTTGATTGAGTTGCTGATGTGACTTAGGTTTTGTAGCAAACCTAGGCTAGAAGTATTGAAAAATAGTCTCTTGATGATTATGTTTGTAAATTCTAAATGCTTCCACTACTATACTATTTCATTATGACTAACTTCATGCTTCCATAGATTTGGTTGTACTTGTTGTCCAAGTTGTGCAAATACATCATATTCAATATCGGTGAAGATGTTTGTAAAATAAGACGATATGTTAATCATGATGAGAAGGATGGAAACCATGAAATATTCTCCAACACCGAAGGAAGAAGTTAATATCCCTACATAAAGAGGGAGTCTAGATAGAAGAAATCTCCCTGGTTAAGAGGGGGAAAAACATAGTGTTTTATTGGAGAATACACTTTGAAAGATATGTTGCTACATGTGAAGTAGGAAAGTAAATGATTATGGAATATTTTCTCAAAGATTCATATTTATACTAAGATAAGTTGAAGGGAAACATCGAGACCCCGAAGGTTTGTTTTTAATGATGTATATTTGAAAGTGTATTACTGATTGGGGTTGTGTTTGTACAAGTAAATATCTCAAAGGTTTAATAAGCATGATGGTTACCGATCAGTTTGATTGGGAGAGATTTGTTGTTAAGGCTTTTTGAGTGAAGCATTTTCTGGAAAGACATCATGCTGACACTTTGTTTTGATGTTTGGTAGGGTTTTTATGTTTGGTAGCGTTTTGATGTTTGGTAGGGAGGGTGGCATCGGGTGGATGTGCACCTAGTTCCCTAGGTTGATGGTTAGTAAGCCCAATGGTACCTATAGAGGCTGAAATCTTTAGTCCAACTTAGTCCCACTTGGATAGATTGCCTTCGTCAGGAATCTAGTCCATCACATTGCGGTGCCTAAATTGTTGAGAGACCAATGGATAGAATTCCCTGGTCAGGACTCTAGTCCATGGCATTGAGGTGCCTAAAAATTATTCATATTTCACATATTTGAGATCTTCGGTGTACTCATATATTATGAATACCTCCCTAGTTAATAGGGTGTGTTGAAGATTGTAACTAGGTTCGGTCTTCATAAATTATACTTGAGTCAAAATATAATGTACTTGTCAAAAGAATAAAAGAATATATATATTATTAAATTACTTATTAAATTATTGGTTTGATGCTTGGGTCATATTATTTTAGGTCAAATTCCCCATTGTGGACTTCTAGGATTTACTCTGAGTTTATAGAATCATTACAGATTTAAATTGACCCATCTTGGGCTTTTGAATCATGTAAAAAGTTTTAATATTGAGTCAAAAATGAATTATGCAACCTCCACACCAAGTCAGCCTTAATGTGATCAAGTCGGCTTCAACTCCAAGAATTCAAGCTCACCTCAAGCCTATATATATAAGTAGATCGAACTCATTTGGGGCATAAACTCACATACTTAAATTCAATGTCTACAGTTTCATTGGAAAAATCGCGAAGTCAAGGAAGGAGCCAAAAGGTTTGCGAGTTTGGAAAAGCTGAAGGATTGAAGGAAACTAAAAATTTTGGTGATTCTATCTCTCTCTCACATTCCCTAGATTGGATGATCGAAGTCCCTCATTCTTTTGCTGCTGTCAATTTTTGCATGTTGTTGCTACCAAGAGAACAATAGGTCGAAGTCACTTTTGTTGGATGTTGGTGCCTTGAGAAGTTGTATTGGGTCAAAATAGAACTCCCTGAAGCAAGATCGAAGTTTTTCTCCAAGATCGAAGTTCTAGAAGCAAGGTCGAAGTTTCTAGGTCGAAGGAAGTGTTGCATAGTGTTGTTGTTGCTGCTAATGCTGCCAGTTCAAAAGGAGGATCGAAAGGAATGCTCACTTGGTGTGGAAGAAGTGTGATTCAAGATCTAGAGTCTCAAGAAAACTATTGCAGGAAGAATTATTCACTGGGTTTTCCCCTAGAGTGGGTTTTTTCCTTGGCTGCTGGCCTATATATGGTTTCCTTGATCTGTGTTCTATTAATTTGATATTTTATTTATGAACTAAGAAGAAAGAATATAATAAGAAACTAATAAGAACTAAGGAAAATCACAAGTAAAATATCAAGAACAAGAAAGTCTTTCTGCCTTTCTGATTTTCTAACATCATCCATGAATTGATTATGAAAAATAGGGGAGGGATGATTGTGAAGACAAAGGCCTTTGATATTTTTAGAGTTTACAACAACATATATACTACAACCAAGCCCTTTAGCTATAATGATGAAAATTCATAGAGACAATGGGTCACCTGGGAAAATACCACGAGAAGCAGAGAAGGTACTACAGGGGGAGTCATTAACCAAAATGGAAAAGGCTAAATAAATGAGTGAAAGGATCCATTGAACCCAAGGTGGAAACTGAAAGGAAGGAGAATGGATTTAATGTATTTCCATCTAAGTTAATCAAAGGCCTTGGACATGTCAATTTTGAGCAGCATGCCAAAGGACTTGTTAGTTTTAAGGGAGTGGACTACCTCATGACCCATAATGATGCTATCTAAAATATAGTATCCTTTTACATATATTGCTTGCTTCAATTAAGAGGGAAGGGGTATAAGTGGTTTGAGATGAGTGGAGATGACCCTCGCGATGATCTTGTAGATAATGTTGCAAATGGATATAGGTTTGAACTTGTTAAGCTCCACAATGTTGTCTTCAATGGGAATAAGAGTGACGAAGGTGGAATTGAGCACAAGAAGGATACTAGAGATTATTTGAGATACCTCTACTAAGGCCTAAAAATCATTCTTGATAGTCTCCCAACAACAATGGAAAAAGTTAAAAGGTGAAACCATCAAGTCCAAGATATTTTACAAGAGGTAAATCAATTACAACATATTATGTTTCTTGAAGAGAGATGGGCCTATGGACACTAACATATTGATCATCAGTGACCAATTTGGGGATACATTGGGTGATATTGTTTATATCTTGTGAGCAATTTGGATGAGTTTCCACGAGGGAGCTAAAACAATAAGTTTTTTTTTTCATAATTTATACTTATGTGAGTTGAATTATGATGCGCTTCTTCTTCTAGATCCATCACTTAAGTAGTTTTAGTGTTAAGGTTTCAAAGCATAACATGTGGTTCATCTACAAAACAAAAGAATGAGAAAAATATAATCAATCCAATGGAATAAATTGGCAAGGAACACTAAGTCAAAGGGCCCAACAAAATAAGTCAAATCAATTTTATTAATTTTATAAAAATATATAGTTGTTACAAGGTTAATTTAACATCACATAATTTAAAACTACTTATGTGATGGATACTGAAGAAGAAGCTCATCAATAAGATATTGTTAAAAATAGATATTACAAGTTAGATCCATACGTTGAGAGTTGTTGAGATGCATAATTATATTTGAATGTTTCCTTTTGAGCATGAAGTGATGAAAAGAATTGGTTTTGCATTCTCCTTCTATAAGCGACTAAATTATGGATTTTTAGTGCTAGAGAATTTACTCCTATTGATATCGTTCACCTAGATATTTATGGATTTTCTTCTCTTAATTGCTTAGCTCTTTATGTGTGAACCTAAGAAATTATATTGTGTTTATATATCCTTCCACTACTACATTTGGCGGAAATTCCGACACCTGTTTCCGACGCTTTTGACCAAATGTCGGAAATTTTCCCAAATTTTTTCCATCCCGCCCGAAACCGTCGCTATACCGACGTCTATAGAAAAGTGTCGCAATACCGACACTTAAACTAGTGTCGCAATTGCGACGTTTAAAGGAAGACGTCGTAATTGCGACACCATGGCCCAAAGCGTCGCTATTGAGACGACTCTAAACGTCGCAACTGCGACACAATGTCTAGGTGTCGCCATTGCGACGTTTGGAGGCACCGTCTTAATAGCGACGCCTTTTCCGCCGTCGGTATAGCGACAGTTATTTTCGCGCTACATAAAAATACCAAACTTATATGGGCCCTACATAAAAATTCGAAACTTATATGCGCGCTACATAAAAATGTTTCGTATTTGTCGCAATAGCTACGTTTGATATCACGCGCGCATTCACCCTCTGCTCTTGCAGAACAATATTTGCTCTTAGCATTCGCGCTCAGCTCTTGTAGAACGACATTTTCCCTCGGCATTCGCCCTCAGCGTTCACCCTCAGCTCTTGCAGAACAACATTCGCCCTCAGCTCTTGCAAAATGGTAAGTTCTTACTGCAGGCCCTTCCTCCTATAGTAGGGTTGACTCTATTTGGGTTTTTTTGGTCAATTCCATTGGATTGTGTTAAGCTGTAGGGTTCTCTGTAGATGTCAAGAATCAAAATTCAATACCCTCTATTATCTTCATCACCCAATACAAGATTTAAATTTTCCCAAAGAAACGCTTATTAATTTGGCAGCCATTATTTCTCCCTGCTTTAAAAACCCTACATTTAAATGAAAACAAGCATTGCATTTCAACTACAAATATCTATTAGTGTTCAAATGTACATGTGTGCTACATTGCGTCGATATCATATGCCGCATTCGCCCTCCGCTCTTGCGAACACCATTCGCCCTCGACGTCGCCACTGAGCTCTTGCAAACGACATTCGCCCTCGACGTCGCCACAGGCTAACGCGAACGACGGTCGCCCTGGTTCGCCCTCGGCTCTTTAGAACGGCATTCGCCACACGTCGCCCTCATCTCGGGCGAACAGCCTTTGGTCATGCCAAGCATTCGCCCTCTCCTTCCGCCACCCGACTCTTGCGAACAACATTCGCCCTCAGTGTTCGCCCTCAGCTCTTGCAGAACAACATTCGCCCTCGGCTCTTGCAAAATGATAAGTTCTTACTGCAGGCCCTTCCTCCTATAGTAGGGTTGACTCTATTTGGGTTTTTTTGGTCAATTCCATTGGATTGTGTTAGGCTGTATGGTTCTCTCTATATGTCAAGAATCAAGATTCAATACCCTCTATTATCTTCATCACCCAATACAAGATTTAATTTTTTCCCAAAGAAACGCTTATTAATTTGGCAGCCATTATTTCTCCCTGCTTTAAAAACCCTACATTTAAATGAAAACAAGCATTACATTTCAACTACAAAAATCTATTAGTGTTCAAATGTACATGTGTGCATCACTTGTGTGGGGTATTCCTTTTCCACTTTCACATTATCCAAGAATGTGTGCAGTATAGTTCATATTTTTTGTGATTTAGATTATCTTGAAAAAGGAAAGGTAAATTATTTCCCATGGAAAAAGAAGGTTTTCCCTTTTTATAGGTTGTTTGGACTTACGTAGAAAAATTTATGGTATGCCTTTCATATTATGTAGTTTAAATTTGAATTAACAGATTATTCTACATGAAAATATAATTACCTATGTGATGTCCTTTATCACTAATTAAAATTATAGGGTTTCAATTTCCTAGACTCTAACTCATCTGATGCTAAATTCTAGGTTCTCATTGGTGGATCACTCTTCCATTGATTTCCTTTCCCTCTGGATCTTGTCATACTTTAAAAGTCATCAATGATACATATATTATTTCGGGTATCCCAAAAGGCTTTATAGTAGAACATATTGTGAAGTTTTTTTGACACTTGAGGATTCTTTTTAGAACTGCAACGTGGTCTATGCTATCGAGTTATATATCAAACAACTTGTCCTTAATAACCACACTATGAGGTAGGTTCAACCAGTTTGAACTTGTTGGGACATAGCATATGAAGTTGTGTGATGAGTCCATATCACAGGTCTATTATGGTGAAAAAAGTGAAGACATGCAATGATAGTTATTATGTTAACATTACTAGAAACATTTTCGAAATTATCCATGCTATCAAGATGTCAAAATTCCGGGCATTAGGTGTCAATACTCGTAGCTAATAGATAATAATAATAATATAAAAAAATCACAACTTTATTCTTGAAATATGATTGTTACACATTGGTAACCTAGTTCATGAGTTACTATCACCCAAATATTGCAAAACAAACTTAAAATATAAATTAAACCAACATGAGAATCCAACTAAGGGTTTTTCGACAAAATCATGCCATAACCTGGCATTTTGAAACCCAAATTTGAATCCATCATAAGTAATACAATGCAAACTCAGATGGATTTTCAATGCATGTTTGCATGCTACACTTATTCTCTGTCTAGATATCATTTTTAAATGGAACCATTAGTCAAGCCCACAGTCCTTTTTATGTGAAAAATTTCAGCTCTATTTGAGCTCTTTTTTGCTCCACCACCTCCATAAACCAGTGTTACACAGGGTCTCGCCCCCCCACCTAGGGGTCTAGATTCCTCACCCCTCGCGCTCCGGGGTCTTGGGGACTTCTAGGGGATGTTTCCCTCACGCCCCCTCACGTCCCCTCACCGCCCCTTTTATTTTATGGTTTCGTGTTAAAATTTGATGTGCCACTTAGCATATTTGAGAATCCAAGTGATTCTGATTCGGATGGTGACATGGTTGATCTTGATATATTCATGCAGAAGTTGGATGCAGAGACTAGTGGGGCATTAACTTGAGCATTTATGCTCATTTATCAGTATGATGATATCATTTGATATTCATATGTTATGTTTTATGTTTTATGTTTCAGACATAACTTATTTGCGTTTAAGTTTTATGTTTCGGACTTGAGTTGTAAACTTCAGTTTAAACTCTATTTTGAATCTTGATATAATATGTCATATGATATCTTAAACTTTATTTTCATTGTACATTGTTAGTAGTTACATTAATGATTATATAGTTACAAACTTACAAACTTACATGCATGATTGTATGATGTATGTTTTAACTTTTAACTTTAAAATTTGTTTCAATTATATGATTCATCATTCATCGATTTGTAATTTTATCATTTATGATTTATCTTTCATGATGCAAGTGTATGATGACTGTATATACATTCCTTGAAAAAATATAGTTACATTTTAAATATTAAATTTTATAATTTTTATGACCCCGACGTCCCCCCACGTTTCCTGAAAATTGGTAGGGAGCTTTTGCATAGGCCGCTCTCGCGCTCCCTCGCCCCCTCGCTCCCACCTCCAGGGGACTTGGTGGAACATTTCCATAAACATATGCAAACATATATCATGATCTTGGAATTCCATTACATATGTATGTGCCAATGTTCCATAATCATGCCCCATCATCAATTTAAGAAATTTCCATTGAATATCAAATTATGGAGGAGGGGAACTTTTTGCTGCAACATTTGGCTCAAAATCAGGGACCATCTCCGTATGAGGTGAATGAGAACTATAGATATTTGAAGAAGTAGATTAGTGCCTTTTCCTCTGGCCATGGAGTCATATACAATCATCCATCACAAAAAATTGTCTTTGTTCATTCTCACCTTGAAAGTTGCAAAAAATCATGCCCTAATTGAAACGACACTAAATTTGAAAGATATAATAATAATGCAAGCTAGAAGTGCCCTATTAATACAAAGGGAAAACCTTCCTACCTACCCTAACTGAGATAAATTTTGATTGAATAGGAAACATGATATTTCTTATGGAGTTGATCCAACAACTTGTTAAATGTATGGGACTAAATCATGCATTTGATTTCCGGGGAAACATGCGCATGAAGAGAAAAAGTGCAGAATTAATGGAAAATCCATACATGCCACTTATAAAAACTACACCGAAAGGTCAAAAAATACTTAAGGCCTTAACTTAATTTGAATCCAAAAATGACAAAACAGGATTAGTGAAAACACGAGTGGTGTGGGTGAACAACATAAATAAAAAGTGAAGATACCTTTCCCCAAGATGCCTTTGTCACCGTTGTATGAAAACATGTTTTCCTTTCCCTTTATACATGCAAGTGAATGCATTATAGGTATGGTGTTTTTCCAGAATAGGAGAAGCCTACTTAAATATATCATTTGTGGATTGAATGTTTGGGTGCCTTAATGTGCAATGACATGTTTCCAGGACTGAATTCAATGCAAGGCATATTTGAAACTCTAACTCTGTCTTCCGGTGTCTTATTAGAAATTATTTCAGTTTTCATTTTGTGTTTGAAAGTTAGATATTGTTTTCAAGTTTTTACATTTATAATTTTATTGCAATGTGGCAGACTGATCAGGGCAGTATAAGAACAACCCCGAGACGGGATGATCGCAGAAAGAGGCCAACAGAAGAACATGTAAAGTGCCGACATTGCTCTATCTTTAGGTATTTTAGTTATTTACATAATTGAAATAATATTAATTTTGTTCAAATATGCAGACACCTAGCCATGGTACGCCTGATGATTCCCTCTTTGAGGAAGAGCTTTTTTCATCCCTATCTCCAGCGTTGTTGTTGCAAAAAAAGGCACGAGATGCAACGTCGGAATTTAATGCTTTGATAGATGCGCCTCAAACACCTGAAACAGAAGAGAGGATACAACATCTTGTGAGGCAGCTAAATAGATATCAGGTAATAATAAAAAGTCAAAAGGATATTTTTTTTGTTCTGCATGAGATGAATTGTGATAGTTTGATTTTTAATTTTTACATTGACTAAACTAACAAAAAGTTCTTTTGTATGTAGCGTTTTCTGGCATTTGCTGAACCCGGTGTTGGTGGTAGTGGGACACGAGGGCAAGAGATTGCCCAACAACCCTTTCGTACACCTTCTACTCCTTTAGGTGCCAGCCAAGAAACACACCCTGCCCAAGCAGACACCCAGCCAACCGCTGAACGTGTTGGCAATGATGAGGCTGATATGGCCAACTACATTATTGCGTTTCCTGGAGCTACACGTGTCAACTCCACAGGGACCATTAATGGCACGTTGTTGGTGAACGATGAAGGTGTCCCTATAAAGCATGTACAACTCCCAGGTAAATTTTAATATTTTAACTATTTCATGTACTTTATCTAAAACATATTTATCATGATTTTTTATTTTTAAATTAATGGTAATATCTTCTTTTTTTTTCTTTTCTGTGTAGGAAACAATGAGTTCTACAGGATTCTGGAGAGCCATGCGTTGGTAATTTTTGGCCCAACCATACGCACAGGGTGGAATTCCCAGAATTCCAACCTGAAAAAAGAACTTTTAGATTATCTAGAAGCCCTTTTTGGGGTCGGCACATTTGACAGAAAAGCGGTGGCTCAGGTAGCCGGAAAATATTTGAAATATACCAGGGACACCTATAGGACGCAATTACAATTTAACCCTAAATATGAGCGTCCTCTCGCAGTTTCAGAGAGTGAGTGGAGAGCACTCATCCATGACGGAAAAGAGAAAAGGGCAAAGAAAGAAGGAAAAATGCCAACTGGACCCGCAAGGTAAATTACAACTTTAATTCAATAGCTTTAATTTTCTTTATGTCTAAAATAAAAGTGTACTACGTCATATCTGACTTCAATATTTTGATGCTAGGTTGCCTGACACCTCAAGGGCAACCAAAGCTAGGATTGAGAAAAAGGGCCATCACAAGCTAGGCCAGGGTGGCTACTTGAAATTAGCTGCAAGAATTGTAATTAAGTAGCTAAACATCTTATAATTAATTGTATCGCCTTCCAACGTTTTTGTAATCCTATCAGATATGATTAAAAATACACGATCATATATAATGTAGGGTGATGACTTTGGAACAATAACTACAGAGGAAGATAAAAATATTGCTTTCCGTTTTGGCTATCAAGCTGTAGTTGAACGTCGCAGAAGCATGGGGCAGGTCCCAAGATCTACAATGCCTGATAAGGTAAAACATTAACCTTTCAATATTTTTGTTTTCGTCCATAAATTTAATGTCTAACAACTTTGTTTAAATCAGGGGAGCAACACTACCGACGAGGTAAATAACCCAGTTTTAGAGCCAGATGTAGATGATCCTCTCGTGCAACTTGATCATTGTAGTGGGGACCAGGCCGACAATGCTGCTATCAGTGAGGGTTGTGACGGTAATTAATTTCCACTTATAATTTTTTCTAGTTATACCTTGATGGTTGTCCTTATAACGTTTTTTGTTTAAATGACAAAGAATGTTTCCCTTGAGGATCTTACCACCAGAGAGGAAGACAGGGCAACAGTCCCAACGGCGACAACTGGTGCACCAGGTAAATAATCTCATTGCAATTTTTTATTAATATTACCGAACTAGTTCAATGATATTTAAAAAATGATAATTAAAATTTAATATTATCTGTTTTTGGAGGCGATGCCCCGTCACTGGATGAGACCAGACATCGTGACAATGCAACTAGGTCAGCGGCGACAACTGGTGCACCAGGTAAATAATCTCATTGAAATTTTTTTTTATTAATATTACCGAACTAGTTCAATGATATTTAAAAGCTGACAATTAAAATTTAATATTATCTGTTTTTGTAGGCGATGCCCCGTCACTGGATGAGCCCAGACATCGTGAATACGCAACTAGGTCAGCAGTGCGGGTTGAAAGGCACGAAACAGGAGCAGAGCACGATGATATTGATGATGTAATTAGGAGTTTTAAAAATAGGAAGAAGAAAAAGAAAATTTGACAATGTAAAATATTGTATTATTATAAGACAAACGTTACCATACTTGGAACGTTTTTTGCGTTATATAAAAACTCATTTATCATACTATTTTTATGTCAAGCATTAATTGCAATGTTTCCTTGCGTACTTTTTGTTGAATTGTTTTTTTATTAGTTATTGAATTTATTTTTTTTATGCTCATGAAAGTAAAAAATGAAATATAGATTAGGTATTGGGGAATTGAGAGTGATGTGAGGGGGGGAGGGGCCATAAGAGCTTCCACCTTCACGTGGTTGGCCCTGTTTAGTAGAGAATAATTTATTGGAGCGATTTAATCTTGGATCAAACCTCCCTTGATCCAGCGTAGCAACAAAAAAGTCACTGTTGACTTAGTTGCTACTCTTTCAGATCATGGGAGGCTTGTTCCAAGTTCATGCGACTCCAATAAATTGTTCTTGAAACAAAGAGGAGCTTATTTAGGTATGTTTTGACATTTTCAACATATTTTCTAACATTATCATAAGAATGCATCTTAGAGTAAAAAATACTACATCAATTACTTTTATTTATTGTATAGATAATGATGGATTTTGATTGACTTGGCAGTGCAGGTACAAATCCTCTTGCATCATGAGCAATACAACTTGTCAACCAGGGTCATGTCCGGGATATTTTTGCTTGTGCGCTTGACCAGGTTCGTAATGTCACATTTTGTAAGTTCCTTTACAGTTCATAATTCAATATTAAGCTTGTTCATGATTATTATCTAGGTTTTTTGTATGTGTTTTTTCATCTATTTGATTGTAAACAACTATGCATGTTTCCTGTTGTTCACTATGATTTCTCCCATTACCACTCCCAGGATGAATCCGACTTTATTGTTACATAGGTTACTTTATTGTTACTATGATTTCTCCATTTACGATTTCATAGGTTACATCATGTAAATTTGTTAATCTCAGGTTGGTGATGAGCTTTAGTTCTCCAGATTTGGGGCTTTTCTGATATTTTCTCCCTCATGTCATTCCTGCATCACCTCGTTGTTTGAGCATGCCAATTTTCTACCACTTGTACCAATTGGCACATGTCCATCTCTGAGTGGTGCCACATTTCACCTATTTTCAGTGAGAGTTTAGGGTTTCTCTAACATAGCTTCAGAAATCCGATTGAGTGCCTGCTTGAATATTGTCACATAATACTTATGGTTTGGATTGATGAGCATGTTCTGAATGGTTGGTTGATTCATAAGAACCACCCATAAATCTCCCTTCCTCTAACACACGGAAAATAAAAATTTCTTTGACAGGAGACAGAGTTTCAATACTTTGAAAACAAACTTCTATTCCCTTCAATAACTCAAAAAAAAACTATTACACTACTTCCTCACTGAGAGGGATTACAAAATTATGACTGCTACAAAACGCAGTGCATAAAACCAACTCACTGTCTGTTCAAAACAAACATACTTTGTCTCTAAGACACTCTGCTGTGTTTTTCCCTTTCGCACTGCTGTGCATACACACTTAAAAAGTTACACTCAATTTTTCACTTTTTACACACTGCTATGTAATAAAAAATTTACGTATTGTCTATAAAAAAAACTACCAAGCTTTTTCGACCTTTTTATTTTTATATGCCGGAACATATAAAACATATTATAATAAACCCTCTTTTTAAAAAAATAAAATAAAAACTAAATTCTATGGCCCACCTTTCATTTCGCATATGATATATATATAACATATGTTTAAAACATATGTATATATTAAACTATCAAAACATTAAAGAACCCTTTCCGTCAGACTTCAAAAGTCTGAATAGATTGAATTTCAAGCCAAATTCGCGTTCCAAAATGGGATGCTGACGTCTGCCTAATTTTAACTCGAATTCTCAATCCAATGTGCCCTATAAAAAATTCGGGTCCGGTTTTCAGGTTTTCAGATTCCCTTCAATTTCATGCGATCCAATATTAATGCTCCACATGTCCTCTTTTTGAATTTACAAAACTGTCGGGTAAATTTATGTTTGTTTAATTTCTGGTTGGTGAATTGAGTTAATGCTGGCTGTTGTGTTTAAATACAATCCTGTACAGAAATATGGCTGTGGCCGTCTACAAAAAAAACTTGCAGGAATTTTAAATGTTGAATTAAATTTCTGGATGGCATGCAAGCAACCTCCAAAAAAAAATGTTGTTGCTGCATCCGTCCTTCTGCTGCAGCAGTTGAAGTTAAAATTCAACAGCACATGGTTTAATAAGTGAGGGTGTAAAGGTAACTTTTTGTCGATGGTACTGGATTAAGATCATCTATTCATTTTTGTAAGGTCTTATGGTGTTTGGTTTTTTAGTTTTGGGTTGGGTTTATTGAGTCTAAGATAGTTTTTGAGTGAAAAAATTGCTATCAGGTATTAAAAAATTTTGGTTCTTTTGTCAAAATTTATGAGCTTGTTAGGAAATACAAAACTGACAATGTTTGTATCTTAAATTTGTGGAAAATAATTTGAAATGAAACCTTTTTGTTTAGGTTGTTGCAGCAGGTGCAAACCCCGTTCAAATTACTAGGGGCATTGACAAGACAATAAAGGCCCTTGTTTCGGAACTCAAAATTTTGTGAAAGGAGGTAAACGCTTGCCTTTTGAGTAGGCTGGTTTTCCTTTTTGCTGATGGTTTGGTGTATCTAATTGAATTAGTTGCCTAAGGTATTTTTGGTTGCAAACTCCTTTTCATTTTTTATACAGTATTGGCCTTGTGGAATACATTTGATTGTGTGGTCTTGTTAGATCTACAACATTTGTAGTTGTTTAGTCTTATGGCCGAGGTGCACTTTTATTATGGAAATAGTTGATGCAATATTGTCATTTAATCCTTACTGCAGGGTAGCATGTTGAGAAGTTTTTTGTGAAACATTTGGTATTCAAAATGACACTTGATCCTATACAACATCATGCACTTGACTTCAAAATTTATATTCAAAGTGTGCCAGACAATTCTTGCAAAATTTCAAATATTTAGGTTGTTTTAAACCATTATATTTTTCATGTATTGGATGCTGAAAATGTGAAAAAGACTTTGGTATGAAACCAACTGGTGAATAATTTCCAGCACAACAACCACTTCCAAGACATGATTTAGAAGTAGAACAAATGTGCTTATAAAGCATAGAAAGATATCCTTGATGCATTGTCAATGTTTGGCTAGGGTTATTTTTGGAGAAAATAACTCCTTATTCCTAGAATAGTGATCTTCAATACAAGTAAATGCGAGAGAAGAGAGATCATCGTGTGACGCAACAAAACTGAAATTGGACCCCCAAGGAGAGCTGGTGTGTCTACAATCGCTCTGTCAGCATTTTCCCTTGGTGTACCCCGTTCTTTTCCTCCAGCTTGAGTCTTAATTGACTTCTTCTTTCTTCGGGTTTATTTATCAAATTCGTAGAATTTGATAAATAAATACTATCCACAATGGTTGGACTTTAATTTATATTCCCGACTTTATATTATCTCCAATCCTTATAACCAAAGTTTAACTTTCAACACTTTGTATTTATACTCCACGTTTATTTTTAAATAAATAACTTGTAGTGAACTTTCGGCTCTATATTTCACCACCCAGCCTTACAACAATCACGCTCCAGACTTATGCTAATTATCCGCCAATCGCTTAATTAAACAATTTCATTATACTCCGGCCCCACCTATATATATCAATAACCAATCAAACACTCGTATCGTACCTGGCTATCCTCCGCACACCTTAGTTAACCTCAGGGCAAGTTCAACGTGCGACCACCGTCCGATGGCCCTTCTCCAAATCAACGACTCTTGGCAATTTCGCTCGGCTTCCAACGTCGGGCTTTAACGTGCGATGGCGTGGGTTAAACGGTTGTTTTCCGAGGTCACTTCGCCACGTGTCGCATTCCCTATGGAATCGCTCGCGAATAGGAAATACCGCCTACTCCGCAAAAGCGGTGCGATATGGGCAACCCGCTTTTGTGATTCCGCTCGTGGTTTTGGTAGAGGGCTTGACCACGGGTGCATGTCTAGTTCCGCTATCCTTTTGTTTGTTAACTCATGTCCAATCCTCGGGTTAGGTTCCGAAAGCACAACAATTTTGTCTCTTTATTAAGCGGGATTTTAATATGTGTATTATCAAAGAAAACCAACACAAATTTTATAAGAAAATTGTTCAAAAGTCGAGCCCGCCGGACTTCAAACGGCGATAAACCATAATTCAAACCAAATTCGCGATCCAAAATAGCCTGCTGACGTCGGCCAATTTTGTGACGCGAATTTCTTATCAAATTCGCCCTAATATTTTACGGGTCCGGATTTCCACTGCGCGAGCGGCCCAAACAAAGATCCGCTCCAATCAAATTTTGCCACGTGTCCTCAATAAAAAATTGCCCTGCTCCCGGCTGCGGGTGCATTCGATGGCGTTTAAGGTGATGGGACATGGATATGGCGATTTCATATCATTCGCATTAACATTTAACGATGTTCAATTAAGTTTTCACATCAAATCTACATTAATTAATTTTTAACACTGTTCAAGATCGGACCTCCACTCCTCTGAGCGATTCCGCACGCTCCAATTTGATCCGGCCTTCGGCTCTCATTATTAATGATCAGAGATTCATTATGACGGGCGTCCTTTGATTGCATTACAAACGGGTCGACATAAAAAATGGCGTTTAGCCATGGTTTTTCAGACAAGCCGGTTGCTGGATTACACTGTCTGGTAACTGTGACGATAAGGAGAAGTGGCCAGCGGAACTTCTGCCTAGACTTTGCTGCATATTTCCATTTCTCTCGGTTCTATCTCTGTCTGTCTTCCTTTGTTAATTGGAATTCTGCTTCTTCGTCTCTTGTGCCCACTGCGCCTGAGATTGCACCCATGCCTCGCGTGCGTCATAGGATGCGTTGCCGCAGGGGGAGCACTAGAGGTCAATCCCGGCGCGCTCCCTCCAGCACCTCAACAGAGATGACTTCCGGCCAGTCCAGTGATTATTACTTAGGTCGATATCCAAATACTAGGAGTAGGCGGGGTCGGCTTGTAGCATCTGGCCACCGTATGGATTCCCCTGCTCCTGGCTTCCCCACCGCTAGTTCACCTTCTCCCACGACGCGCACTGCGCAATTTTCCTTTGATTGCACTCTCAATCGCCCGCGAATCATAGCTGTAGTCACTATGGTCTTCCGCGAGGAGGCCCAAACGGAGGATGAATGCACCCGTCCGGCGGGTCTGAGCTCGGAAAAAGCCGGCCAGCATTCGGGCCTTCAGGAGGGGTGTCGTGGCATGCATGTGGAGGTAGCACTTAGCGATCCTGGACCTTCCGAAGGATGGTGCCGAATCGTGGAGGAACCAGCGGAGGATTAGTTTGGTTAATTTGTTTTTCTTGCTTAGCAGGCCCAGTTAATTGGGCTGCTTTTAGTTTATTTTACTGTGCTGGACCTTTAAGTAATATTTTTAAATTCTGTAAATTAAACGTTCAAGACTGGTTTCCCCGTATGAGGGCAGTCTTCTTAATTTTTTGATTTTTTGATGACAAATTTTCCATGAGTATGGCCAGGCAATGTTTTTGACTTCGGTGTAATTTTATTCGCAATGTTAATATATTAACTTTACTTTGAATTCTCACATGATTAGCGTTTTTCTTGATCTGTTCAAGGATTTTGGGTACTTTAATTTGTATTTGGAACAATGGACGTCGGTACTCTATATGTTGCTTTACTGTTCTACATACTACTATTTCACTTTCTTATAGATGCCTCGGGCATATTTGAATGCTTTCTTAGATTGTCGATAATCTCCATGTGGACCGTTACTGGATTTTATATCATGTCCTTGTATGTGACATGGGGTATTTTTCTATCATTGTCTGGGGTGGGACTTCCACTTTTCTGGATGGATATTTGGGTTCCAATCTTCAGATGCGAAAATGTAATGACTTCATGGATTGTTTTACTTCATATAATATATTCAAAATATCATTTTTTCTCTTCTGAAAAAAAAATGATTAATGTTTATCATTCTGCCTTCAAAACTAGCGATGCTGGTCTATGTTGCTGGTTTATTGATATGGTCTGATGGTCTTTTTATATTTTGGACATATCACACTCCTCACATGATTAGCGTTTTTCTCTGTTCAAGGATTTTGGGTACTTTAATTTGTATTTGGAACAATGGATGTCATTACGTACTCTATCTGTTGCTTTACTATTCTACATACTGCTATTTCACTTTCTTATAGATGCCTTGGGCATATTTGGATGCTTTCTCAGATTGTCGATAATCTCCATGTGGACCGTTACTGGGTTTTATATCAAGTCGATGTATGTGACATGGGGTATTTTTCTATCATTGGCTGGGGTGGGACTTCCACTTTTCTGGATGGATATTTGGGTTCCAATCTTAAGATGTGAAAATGTAATGACTTCATGGACTGTTTTACTTCATACAATATATTGAAAACATCGTTTTTCTCTTGTGAAAAAAAAAATGATTAATGTTTATCACTCTGCCTTCAAAACTAGCGATGCTGGTCTATGTTGCTAGTTTATTGATATGGTCTGATGGTCTTTTTATATTTTGGACATATAACACTCCTCACATGATTAGCGTTTTTCTCTGTTGCGGGATTTTGGGTACTTTAATTTGTATTTGGAACAATGGACGTCGGTACTCTATCTGTTGCTTTACTATTCTACATACTGCTATTTCACTTTCTTATAGATGCCTCGGGCATATTTGGATGCTTTCTCGGATTGTCGATAATCTCCATGTGGACCGTTACTGGGTTTTATATCAAGTCCCTGTATGTGACATGGGGTATTTTTCTATCACTGTCTGGGGTGGGACTTCCACTTTTCTGGATGTATATTTGGGTTCCAATCTTCAGATGTGAAAATGTAATGATTTCATGGACTATTTTACTTCATATAGTATATTCAAAACAACGTTTTTTCTCTTGTGAAAAAAAAAATGATTAATGTTTATCACTATGCCTTCAAAACTAGCGATGCTGGTCTATGTTGCTGGTTTATTGATATGGTCTGATGGTATTTTTATATTTTGGACATATCACACTCCTCACATGATTATGATTGGCGTTTTTCTCTGTTGCAGGGTTTTGGGTACTTTAATTTGTATTTGGAACAATGGACGTCGGTACTCTATCTGTTGCTTTACTATTCTACATACTGCTATTTCTCTTTCATGGAATGTTTTACTTCATATAATATCTTCACTTTCATGGATTGTTTTACTTCACTGTTGTAGGGTCTTGGGTACTTTAATTTGTATTTGGAACAATAGGGTCTTGGGTACTTTTATTTGTATTTGGAACAATGGACGTCGGTACTCTATCTGTTGCTTTACTATTCTACATACTGCTATTTCACTTGCATGGACTGTTTTACTTCACTGTTGTAGGGTTTTGGGTACTTTAATTTGTATTTGGAACAATGGACGTCGGTACTCTATCTGTTGCTTTACTATTCTACATACTGCTATTTCACTTTCATGGACTGTTTTACTTCATTGTTGTAGGGTTTTGGGTACTTTAATTTGTATTTGGAACAATGGACGTCGGTACTCTATCTGTTGCTTTACTATTCTACATACTGCTATTTCACTTTCATGGATTGTTTTACTTCATATAATATCTTCACTTTCATGGACTGTTTTACTTCATATAATATCTTCACTTTCATGGACTGTTTTACTTCACTGTTGTAGGGTTTTGGGTACTTTAATTTGTATTTGGAACAATGAACGTCGGTACTCTATCTGTTGCATTACTATTCTACATACTGCTATTTCACTTTCATGGACTGTTTTACTTCATATAATATCTTCAAAACAACGTTTCTCGTCTTTTAAAATTTTAAATTTTTTTTTTAAAAATTGAACCCTCCGTCGGTCTACCGACGCCTTGTAGACGTCGGAACTGCGACAACCCAGCAACGTCGGAAGAGAGACAGTATGAAAACGTCGGAAGAGCGACGTTCCAAACGTCGGACCACATATTGTCGGAATTACGACATCTTCCAGACGTCGGAAGAGTGACGTCCAAAATGTCGGACCACGTTTAGTCAGAATTGCGACAGTTTACAAGCGTCGGAAGAGCGACGCCAAAACGTCGAACCACGTTTAGTTGGAACTGCGACAGTTTATAAGCGTCGGAATAACGACGTCCAAAACGTCGAACCACATTTCACCGGAAGTGCGACAGTTTACAAACGTCGGAGGCGCGACGGTTTGTGAGACGTCGGAAGAGTGACGCCTGTTCGGAACGACGGAAGAAGTGTCGATAGTGCGACACTTTTTACTTGCGTCGGAATGGCGACGGCATGACAAACCACGGTTTGTTCGCCCCCGAACTGTCGCTCTTGCGACGAATATGTGTCGGAATAGCGACAAATTGGCCGTCGGAATTTCCGCCAAATTCTCTAGTGTTCGTTTGATCCTCTAGATCACATTGTGTTTAGAAGATGTCCCCAAAGGAAATTTTGTTCCAGGATTTAAGATGGAATTTTTTATTTTTTAATCGCTGCTGAAAGTGATACATTAGAGTGCCATTGCTAATCATTGCCTCACCTAAGAAAATAATAATGATAGATACAAAAAAAGGAAAATAATAAATACATATCCAAACCAGGGGAAAGTGATCTCTAAATTTTCGTGGATATTCCAATGGATAGTTCATCATAATAGATCTGACAAAATTACAACTTTATTTGTCTTTAGATTTATGTATCCATAGAATATTGTTAATAGTGTATGCATGTGAATTTAAATTATGTAGAAAATAGAGAACAATGAAGAAAAATCTCACACACATATTTGCACAAGATATGACCTTGGAAACTCTTTCGAGAGAAAATCCCAACTGAAAGGTGAGGCCTCTTTACTCTCTTTCTCTAAATGGAAATATGAATGTGAGTAAAAAAGTGTGACCTGTAGCTTGTGGCCTTTTATAGTGCACAAATACTCTATGTGTGCTCTACCTGCCATCCCTCTTGGCTATTTTTTCTCATTTATGGAACAAATGCACTCGAAATAATGAAAACCCTTTTCCTCCTAATAGCCTAGTTATAACACAACCTAATAGCCTATCAGTGGTTAGGTTTGACTACCTCATCTCTTAAATAAAGTTATAATATCGACTCTTCTAGAGTATTCTACATCAGCATCACGTGGCTAGCCCCTTTTAATGAATAATTAGGGTTGATGTGGCATTCTCTCGAATTATAGTGCTGAAAACAGGAAGGTCAACTTCTGAGTGGCATAACTTTCGCATACATACTCTGATTGATGCAAATCTTGTGTCATTGGTGTTATCACTTTGTAATTTCTCAAGGCTAAAGAAAGAAATCACCTAGGTAACCACAAACCTACTTTGGAGTTTAGGATCTAGCCCTTCTAAACTCAAAGAGAGCTCTCTCTATTTGATTTAGCCTTATTTGAAATAGATATTAGGCTGGTTAATAAGTACAGAGTTGGTTTGATTTTGATTTGTTGGTGAAATTATTGATTTAGATGGATAGGTGCCTTCCTATTTTCTATTGGTCTATGGAGTCAATATATCAAGAAAACAGAACAAAATCAAGCTCTAAAAGTAGTGTTACAGGGCAAGGTAGCTGAGCAAAATTAGATCTTAAAGGTTGAATGGTGAAGTGATTTTCAATCAGGATCAAGGAGAAATTAAGGATTCCTTAAACCGGATAATGAAGAAGGTGAAGGAGGTCATTGGGATTAGAGAGCAGTCAAGGATTCTCTAAACCGGATATCAGAAGAAAACATTAAAATGAATAACAGTTCAGAACAAAGTGTACTTAAACAAGTTCCGGAATTAAATTTCTGTTATAACATTTAAATTTAGAAAACATGTAAGTTTATGGAATACTTAAGAAATGAACATGAACAATTGAAATATACTTCACTGAAGTAGCTCAACACATGAATCCTGTAAAGAAATTACTTTATTACTTGTCCTGTCTGTCAACTTGGAAATGGTACAATAAACCCTCAGGGAGTAGATCAATTCAACTATAGAAATGTTCAGGAATCCACACTCAATACTTCATATTGATGAAGTATTTATACAAAACTTAATAAAAAATATCATATTCAACTGATTAGGATATTTTCTAGGAAACAAAATATCTGGATGCAAAAAGGTAGTGACACCTTTAAAACTAACTGAAAGGTGTCCCTGTTTTATTTGATTGATGTTATCTGTTTGTTTCTTTCATGCTGGCTTGTCTTTCACGCTTTCTTCTTCCTCTGTCTTTCATCTGTCTGCTCTATTTGTTCTCTAACCTATGCTTTCTTTCACCCGTATTTACTTTTACCTTTTACAGTAAATCTCACTAACTCTTTCATGTTTTTGTGTTTTTAGTAAAAGTGGATTTTACTAAAATTATATGTTTAACTTTATGTAAAATATGTCTTAGAGAGTCACTCTGAATAAATTTCGTTGTTGTTGATGTAAATGTTTTCATCTCTGTTTTAACCATTATTGTGTAAATTGTCTCCATCTACTCTGTTTCTGGTTTAACTTGGTTTTCCTTTATGTACATGAAACTTCTGCTGAATGAAGCCTTTGAATCCATATCTTGAAATTCTAGATTTAAACAGGTTTTGGAACTAGTATCAAAATTGTTTTTCCGATCTTCTGGCCTGATAATTACCTGCAAAAATAAAACAATTGTTAATGAAACATAAGCTTGCAGGGAGGCGAATGACGACTTTTGTGAATAGGGAGGTCCGTGGAAGGAGTCTGAATAACAACTGGTCTTCAATTCTGAGTCGACAATGGTCTTCGAAGACTTTTCACAATGTCACAGAGGTAAACGCATAGCGGGATTTCATAATCATGCGGGGATGGATTTCAAATAGTGATGGCTTATCAAAAAGCACGATGGACATGTTTGTCTCATGCAGGGTGGAGAGACGGTTTATTGCATAGTGCAGAAGCGGTTTGTGGTTTTAAGCTGAGGGGGTGCGATATAATGTGGGATCGCCATGTGGAAGGGGAGTGGGGGTGTGAAACCACCCATTTCGCACCCCCCCTTGGTGTTAATCATATGACTGTCGGGAGATGTGAAATGGCGTGTAGGCCGTTGGATCTGATAGCAGAGATCCGACAGTGGATAGTCTTTGCGATTTTCAAATGTGGTGGGGTCAGGAAAGGTTTAAGCGAAGATTTAAAGGAAAGCAAGGGGTTAAATGAAAGTGGAATTCGAGGATTATATGAAAAGGGGTAGATAATATAAAGTGGGTCAGGATTTAATATATGCGAAGGAGTTACAAGGATAGCGGGGGGAGGGGGTTATATAAAACTATAGGCTAAACTAAAATAAGGGATGTTGGGAAAAATAGATATGGGGGTATGAAAAATATAATGGGGAACTATATTAAATGGGAGGTTAATATGATATATATTACAGGGGAATATATATAACGAGGGTTAATATTAAAATGGTTTTAAAATATAATGGCGGAGGGGTTTATTAATATAGCAAGGAATTCAAATCAGAAAGGGAAGTGGGGCCCGATATTACTTTAACCATTTAAAACTATGCAAAGTGGGTTTTTGCATGTTTTAATTGAATAATGTGGAATTAGTAAAGGGGGGATTATTTTTCAAAGGGAAATGGGTTTTTAACTAGGGAAAGGGATTTAGGAAGGGAAAAGGGTTAGAATAAAGGGAGAATGGTTTTTTACAAGGGGAAATGATTTCCAAGAGTGGAAATAGGATTTTAGTAAGGGGAAGGGGATTTTAGGAGGATATTAGTGATATGAGATGAACCATTTGATGCTTCTCGTTACTTGTGAAAGTAATCTACCTACCCATTCTTTATCCTAGAATTTTTATTTCCATTATTAGGTGCATTTGAGCTTTCTAACCCTTTCATTTTCTTTTAATAAGCAAGCTAACCTACTTCTAACATTATAACTTCTAATGGCTCATATTAAACTGATGAGATCATTTTATTCTCTACCTAACTACTGATCTACCAACATTAAATAGTTTGGCCAAATATTTATTTACTAACTATCATAACATGAAATTCAAAGCATGAATGAATTGTGATTAAACTATATGATCATCATGAATTGTGGAATTTTTAACAAGCTGCACACAATATTATTTTCAAAAGTAAAGTAACTAAAGTAGTGGCATTTGGATGTGCAACACTTTCAGGATCTATTTTTGTTTCTTTTTGTGGGGTTCATACTTTATATCCTTTTTAAATCTTCTTTCTTTTGGTCATTTGATTTTTATTTTAGGACATACCCTCTTTTCATTTTTTAATATGGGAAAACATTTGCAGAAAGCAAAGGTATGTACAATATTACAAGATTAAAAATAGCAAATTCAAAATTATGATCCCTATTATTATAGGACCCTAATAGTGGCTCCACTTGGGGATGGCATATCCTTGTTAGATGTCAAGAACACCGTCGAATAGTGGCCTAATCCATTGAGCCTATCCCAAGCCTGCACATGCTTTGTCATATAATCTTTGTTACTGAAAATATCAAACTGAAATCACAACCTTTTCTGCAAACTGAAATCTGAAACATGCTGAACTGAAATCTGATTTGAAATAAACTTGTTGAAAACAAAATCCAATCAAACTGAAATTCTACCTAATTACTATAATCAGCTGTACAACTACTGATTAGGTAAAATGAAACAGCCAATGCAACCATTCAAGCATTATATACATTGATGTATTTTGCTGCATTTTCTTGTTTGTGATCAAAACTGAAGTTCTACAACCCAATAGAAACTTGTCAACAAATATGAATTTGATAAGGAAATATTTATTTTCCTTTGTTGACTCTAGAAACTACTCAAAAGGATCTTCGAATGCATATGCACTAATTTTCAACTCATTCAAGCAATTGTACATCTGTTCTAGATGGCCTCCATGCCATGGAACTAAACTGTTATTTTTACCTTTATTTCCCTGCAATTACCCTATGATTGTCCTGAGATAATTGCAGATTTTTCAGATAAGCTTTTTGATGATATTTCTAACTATGGAAATGTCTATCTGAAGAAACTTTTATCATCTTGATTCTGAAGCTCATAGTTAGTTAATGGAGAATGATTTTGATTGCATTAATCATCCAACACATTAGCTATTCGATCATGAAAAACTTGGAAGGATTGTTGCAACCTTTTACATATGGGTTTCAATGGGACTTCATAGATTTCTGCAGGCTGCTCATCCTTTGCTTTTGAGATGTTATACAACATTTCCTTTAAAAATTGAAATGCTTCAAAACATAGTGGTATAGAACTTTCCTGTGTCATTTGATCAGATATTTCAATGGAATTTGATAACTGTAATTGTGAAACTGAATAATCCTGATCAAGAGTTTCATTGTCTTGTTTGTTGTCAATAACAATACCTAAATACTGTTGATATTTGATTGCATTAAACTTGTATTTGATGAACTGAAATGAAGCAAAACAAAGAGGAAAATATCCTTCACTTATTTCCAAATTTTCAGCATTTTCTTCTTCACTCCCATAGCTCATATGTATTGGTTGATCACTATATTCGAGTTGCTGAAACTGAATTTCCTCATCCCACAAACTAGCTACTAATTGCTCTGTAAATTTATCTTGAATTTGGAGAACATAATTATCATCATACTGATCCTACTTAGGCAAATCATTGAAATAAGGAATGTCATAAAACATACACATTAGATCAACAGATTTCTCCTTCACATATTGATCTATAAATCATTTTCTGATATGTGGTAGTTGGGATTAGCAGGAAATTATTTATGGCCAAAATCTCTTCTTTTCTGTAATAAGTGGGTCATGGTGATCTTGAACAAAAAATCCATCTTTCATGGTGATTTTTTGTATCATTTCCTCTCTTTTAGTTATGGCAAAATGTCGAGTTTTACCTCTAAATATGTCAGGTGCTCTGCAATGTTGTTCTTCTCTTCTTCTGCTTTCAACTTTTCCCTTATAATTAGCAGATTAACTTCTACATATAATGCAATGTTCTGTATCTGTTCAAGTGTTGCAGAGTTTCTTTTTCTTAATTGAAGCTCTATTTCTGGATCAAAGGCCTTAGGATAATGCAAGAGAGCTGAGTCAGGAGGAGGTCTTATATTTGTTGGCATTGAATAATAAACTTGATTAAATCTGGAAGAAAATTGTTGTATTGTCTCATTTTGTTGTCTTTTCAACTGATTATATTATTCTATGATCATGAAAATGTTGACTTTGATTATCCATCTATCAAGGAAAATTTTGACAAACTGTTGGAAATTTGAGATGCATGCAATTGGCAGTTTCTTGAAGCAACTCTTTACTTTACTTTGCAAAGAAAGAGAAAAAATTCTGACACTAACATCATCCTCATCAATCTCCAATAGGTCCAAATAATTCTCAAAACCTTCAATATGTTTTTCAACAGTGATGTTACTATTTTCTCCATCAAACATAAAGAGATATTTGTAATAGTTCTTAGGTAAATCATGGAGTATAGGAGGTAATATGAGTGGCTTATATATATCAGGAAATTTACAAGGTACAGGAATATGTACAGGAATTGTAAGATTAGTCTTGATTACTTGAGGCTTATCAATCGGAAGATGATCATCATAAGTTTTAGAAGAAAGCTCCTCAAAGGGATAAGGAGAATTTTCATTTACAATCTTCAAAGGAAAGTAATTAAAGACTAATCTAAGATATTTTCTAAAATACAATATACATTGAAAAACATTTTTGATGAGAAAGAACATGAGGTCTTGGATTATAATCCAAGTTAGAAACCTGATCTTCCCATGTTTTTCTTTCAGGTTCATTCCTCTAGTGGAGTCTTGGATTTGATTTTGAAATTTATTTGGAGTCTTCAGGTGGATGATTTTAACCTTTGTGTGTCTGATCACTGTCCACCATCATAGATCAGATCTTATCCTTGTATAATCTTTCTGAAGAAGATGTTCTCCCCAGTATGGTCACCAATATGTTATCACTCTGTAATTTCTCAAGGCTAAAGAAAGAAATCACCGAGGTAACAACAAACCTACTTTGGAGTTTAGGATCTAGCCCCTCCTAAACTCAGAGAGGGCTCTCTCTATATGATTTAGCTTTATTTGAAATAGATATTAGGCTAGTTAATAAGTACAGAGTTGGTTTGATTTTGATTTTTTGGTGAAATTACTGATTTAGATGGATAGGTGCCTGTCTATTTTCCATTGGGCTATGGAGTCAATATATCAAGAAAACAAAATAGAACCAAGTTCTAAAAGTAGTGTTACAGGGCAAGGTAGCTGAGCAAAATCAGATCTTAAAAGCTGAATGGTGAAGTGATTTTCAATCGGGATCAAGGAGCAATTAAGGATTCCTTAAATCGGATAATGAAGAAGGTGAAAGAGGTCAATCGGGATTAGAGAGAAGCCAAGGATTCTCTAAACTGGATATCAGAAGAAAACATTAAAATGAATAACAGTTCAGAACATAATGTACTTAAACAAGTTCTGCAATAAAATTCCTGTTATACCATTTAAATTTATAAAACATATAAGTTTATGGAATACTTAAGAAATGAACATGAAAAATTGAAATATACTTCACTGAAGTAGCTCAACACATGAATCCTATAAAGAAATGTCTTTATTACTTGTCTTGTCTGTCAACTTGGAAATGGTACAATAAACCCTCAGGTAGTAGATCAATTCAACTATATAAATGTTCAGGAATCCACACTCAATACTTCATATTGATGAAGTATTTATAAAAAAATTAATACAAAATATCCTATTCAACTTATTAGGATTTATTCTAGGAAATAAAATATCTGGATGCAAAAAGGTAGTGACACCTTTCAAACTAACTGAAAGTTGTCCCTATTTTATTTGATTGATGTTATCTGTTTGTTTCTTTCATGCTGGCTTGTCTTTCACGCTTTCTTCTTCCTCTGTCTTTCATCTGTCTGCTTTGTTTTTTCTCTAACCTATGCATTATTTCACCTGTTTTTACTTTTACCTTTTACAGTAAATCTCACTAACTCTTTCATGTTTTTGTGTTTTTAGTAAAAGTAGATTTTACTAAAAATAATTGTTTAACATTATGTAAAATATGTCCTGGACAGTCCCTCTGAATAAATTTCGTTGTTGCTAATGTAAATGTTTTCATCTCTGTTTTAACCATTATTGTGTAAATTTTATCCTTCTGCTCTGTTTCTGGTTTAACTTGGTTTTCCTTTCTGTATATGAAACTTCTGTTGAATGAAGCCTTTGAATCCATATCCTGAAAGTCTGGATTTAAATAGGTTTTGGAACTAGTATCAAAACTGTTTGTCCGGTCTTCTTGCATGATAATTACCTGTAAAATAATTTTTTTTTTTAATGAAACATAAGCTTGCAGGGAGGCGAACGACGACTTTTGTGAATATGGAGGTCCGTGGAATGATTCTAAGTAACAACTGGTCTTCAATTCTGAGTCGGCAATGGTCTTCCAAGTCTTTTCACAATGTCGCAGAGGTAAACACATAGTGGGATTTCATAATGGCGCAAGGATGGATTTCAAACAATGATGGCTTATCACAAAGCACGATGGACATGTTTATCGCATGCAGGGTGGAGAGACGGTTTATCGCATAGTGCAGAATATGTTTGTGGTTTTAAGCTGAGGGGGTGTGATATAATGTGGGATAGCCACGTGGCAGGGGTGTGGGGGTGTGAAACCACCCATTTCGCACCCCCCCCCTCGGTGTTAATCATATGACTGTCGGGGGATGTGAAATGGCGTGTAGGTCGTTGGATCTGATAGCGGAGATCCAACGGTGGATAGTCTTTGCGATTTTCAAATGTGGTGGGGTTGGGCGAGGTTTAAGCGGAGGTTTAAAAGAAAACAAGGGGTTAAATGAAAGTGGAACCCGAGGATTATATGAAAAGGCGTAGATAATATAAAGTGGGTCGGGATTTAATATATGTGAAGGAGTTAAAAGGATAGCGGGGGGGGGCTTTATATAAAACTATAGGCTAAACTAAAATAAGGGAAGTCGAGAAAAATAGATATCGGGGTCTGAAAAATATAATGGGGAACTATATTAAATGGATAATATGATATATATTATGGGGGAATATATATAGCGGGGGTTAAAATTAAAGGGGTTGTAAAATATAATGGCGGAGGGGTTTATTAATATAGCAAAGAATTCAAATCAGAAAGAGAAGTGGAGCCTGATATTACTTAAACCATTTAAAACTATGCAAAGTGGTTTTTTGCATGTTTTAATTGAATAATGTGGAATAAGTAAAGGGGAAATGATTTTTCAAAGGGAAATGGGTTTTTAACTAGGGAAAGGGATTTTAGGAAGGGGAAAGGGGTTTTAAGAAGGGAAAAGGGTTTTTTACAGGGGGAAATGATTTCCAAGAGTGGAAATAGGATTTTAGTAAGGGGAAGGGGATTTTAGGAGGATATTAGTGATATGAGATGAACCATTTGATGCTTTTCATTACTTGTGAAAGTAATCTACGTACCCATTATTTATCCTAGCATTTTTATTTCCTTTATTGGGTGCATTTGAGCTTGCTGATCCTTTTATTTTTTTTAATAAGCAAACTAACCTACTTCTAACCTTATAACTTCCAATGGCTCATATTAAACTGATGAGCTCATTTTATTCTCTACCTAACTACTAATTTGCCAAGATTAAATAGTTTGGCCAGATCTGTATTTACTAACTATCATAACATGAAATTTAAAGCATGAATGAATCGTGATTAAACTATATGATCATCTTGAATTGTGGAATTTTGAACAAGTTGCACACAATATTATTTTCAAAATTAAAGTAACTAAAGTAGTGGCATTTGGATGTGCAATACTTTCAGGATCTATTTTTGTTTCTTTTTGTGGGATTCATACTTTATATCCTTTTTTAATCTTATTTATTTTGGTGCTTTAATTTTTCCTTTAGGACATACCCTCTTTTCCTTTTTCAATACAGGAAAACATTTGCAGAAAGCAAAGGTATGTACAATATTACAAGATTAAAAATATCGAATTCAAAATTATGATCCCTATTATTATAGGACCCTAAAAATTGCAAAGGTATTTGTGTGTAGAATGGGAAAAAAAAGGGTGTAACGCTAAAGCGACTAAGTTTTACCCCCAAAAATTGTTTAATACCTCAAAACACTCTCGGAAGGTTTCAAACCCTAATTTTCCAAACTGGGTCACATCGGTAAAAATGGTCTTAAGCGTTGATTCCTCCATGTTTTCCACTCTAAAAGCATCGATATGGATGACAAGAAATATATTGATCTGATCTAGATCACACCTCCCCATTTTAGGAGGCTTTTGCTCCCAAAAAGCTTCTATTGAATGAAGTGAGGAATTTTTTCTTCCACTTTCTCTCTGGTGTACCATTTGGCTTTGCTTGGAAGTTGTCCTTTCAACCCAATATGTGAAAGGTCATTTTGTCCCTGTCTTGTAGTTGTAGACCTCTTCTGAAAAACTATATCTTATATCAACTTTGCTTTATCATATGATGCCAAATTCTCCACAAAAGGTAGGGCATGTCCCTCTTCCTGATCTAACATGGAATGATTATATAGTTTCAAATTTTCTACACTCACAACTGAGTAAATGCACATGTATGGTGGTAAACAGAGTCGATACGCATTATCACACACCTTTTCTAGTATCTCGAAGGGACCATACCACAGATCTTTGATTTTATTAACAAGTCCATGTAGCCACTCCTTGTTCAATTGTAGCCATACTCTGTCTCCCACCTTGAATGATTTCTATGTTATATGTTAATCATGTATGGCCTTATACTTCTCATGTTACTTTTGCAGTGTTTCTTGTACTTGTAGATGGATCTACCTAATCATTTCCACAAATATTTCAGCCTCAAGACATCTCCTGTAATATCTTCCCTCACTCCTCCTTGCTTCCCATATGCAATGCCCAAGGTGAAGGCAATAAATCCAAAATAGGTTTCAAATGGGGACTTCCCTATAGACGTATGGACTACTTTGTTGTAAGAATGTTGTATATTACCATATTTTCAGCACAAGCGTTCTGATGCTTTTGGTTGTATCCCCTCAGAAGCTACACCAAAGTCCTGATGTCTACTTATGTTTTCCCATCTATCTGTGGATGGAATGTTTTAGATCTCTTCAACTTTGTGTCCATCTTCTCCCACAATGTATTTTAGAGTGCATTGAGAAATCTTGTGTCCCTATTTGAAACAATGCTCCTTGGTATACCAAAGTGCACCCAGACCTATCCAAAGAACAATTTTGTTGCTTCTTTCCCACTAAAGGTATTTACACAGGGCACCAGAACACACATCTTGTTGAACCTGTCAACCATCATGAACATGTAGTCATGTCCCTTCCTATTTGTTGGTAAACCTCCCACAAATACCATGGAAATGTTTTCCCAAGGATGAGTGGGCATAGGTAAGGGATGATATAGACCATGTTTCATGTTGCTAGGCTTACCGGTACAACAAAGCATGCACCCTCTTATGAACCTAGCTACTTGTTCTTACACCTCGGGCCAATACACATAACTCTGCATGTTGGCCACATTGTTCCTTACATGAAAGTACCCTACAACCTTGGAGGTGTGAGTCTTTTTTATCAACTGCAATCACTCACCTTTAGGAACACATAGGTTATCGAGCCTATAGAGTAACCCATCATGAAGATGGTATTCAACGGTGTTGTCGCCATCATGGACATGACCCTGACTTTGCAATTGTTGAAACACCTCCTTGAAGTCCTCATCTTCTGAATATACCTCTTTATATGCATCATTGGTGAATGGTTCCATGTGCATAAGAGTTCCCAAAGTTGTGATCCTTGATGTGAGTGGCCTTAAAAGCATGGCAACATTTCCCTTCTTATACTTAATCAATAGATGAAATTGTTGTATAAACCCCATCCATTTGTAATGTCTCATCTGATGTAACTTACTCTGGGCCTACAGGTACTGTAGTGGCTGGTGATCTATGTATATTATTGTCTCCTTTCCCATTAAACATTTTTTCCACTTCATCACAACTTGAACTAGTGCATGGAGATTCTTGTCGTCAGTAGGGTAATTAAGAACTTCCCCATGAAATATTGAAAAATGGTGGCATATATGCCTTCCTCCATGCATCAAGCCTGCTCTCGTAGCATACCCACTCACATTTATCTTTACTTAAAAGGGTTGTTGTAAGTTTGGTAATGCCATAACTGGTGCTTGACTGATCTTCTTATTTAGCTCCTTGAAAGCCCTTTGTTGACGCTTTCCCTAGTGGAAACTCTTGCCACTTGCTATTATGGCATGGAGCAATGTTGCTACTGCTGAAAATGAGGTTATGAATTTCCTTAGGTACTGTGTTACCCCAACGAAATTCATGACCTCAGAAACATTAGTAGGCACCGACCATTTCATGATGGCCTCCATTTTGGCAGGATCTATCTTCGGCTCTCCTCCACCTATCACATACCCCAGGTATACCAAAGATTGTTGTGAACACTTACACTTCTTGAGATTTACTAACATTCGGTGCTTCTTTAATGCCTCTAACACATGCGTCAAATGTGAGAAGTGCTCCTCCCAAGTAGCATTGTATACAAGTAAATCATCCAACTAAAAATAACAAATGAAACTATGAAATGGAATATTACATCATTCATCAATCTCATAAACGCAGTTAGTTCATTGCATAGGCCAAATGGCACGACTAACCACTCATACAAACCTTGCCTAATTCTGAAGGCAGTCTTCCAAGTATCTTCTTCTTTGACTCGAACTTGGTGATATCCAGACTTTAAGTTCGACTTGGTGAAGTACTTTGCATGTTGAAATTGATCCAATGGATCATCTATCCTAAGCAGGGGGTACCTATTCTTGAGCGTGATTTTTTTCAATGCCCTATAATCTATACACATCATCCAATTCCAATCTTTATTTTGCACAATGATGATAAGTGACCCACATGGTGATGTAATCAATCAAATGACACCCTGTTGCAACAGTTGCTGCAATTGTTTCTTCATCTCTTTTCTATAATGGATTGTCTATACAACAAAACGTTTGGTAATGGGGAGTCCAACAATAGATGTATCTTGTGCTCCACAACCCTCTTACGTGGAACCTTTTAGGCTCTTAAAGCACATCCCTATATGCTTGCAACAACTCTTACACCCCTCCACATATGCCTCACCTCTTACTGACTCTTCTACAGACTGATTTTCTCTTAAAAACAATAAAACATACTTCTTGTTGGAACTGATCAATTGCTTCGCTTGCTTGGCACTTCCTAGAGAAATTTTTGAATTTCTTTTGTGTGCATTGATGGTGAGCGATTTTCCATCCTTGATGAGCCAATATTGGTTGGCTCTCTGCATGAATATTACATCTCGCATGTACATGTAGGGACTTCCAAATACGACTCCACATACATCAATGGGAACCACATCTAATTCTTCTTCATCAATAAAATCAACATTGATGGAAACTATAAGTTCGCACTATTTCGTTACCTTCAAATTCCAATCAAAATTTATTGACCATCACTACTACAATGCCATTTTTCTACGATCTTGAGTCAAAGAGAGCATTAATCTTGGTTTTATTGACATGTACCTTTATATGGAAGAGTTTGGAAATTTCTTTCACTTCCTGTTGTTGAAGGCTACTCGGATTCACCTCCTTTTGTACAGATGTTTAGGCGATCTTCTCATCCACATCCGTTGCTTTCAACTTGGTTATTCAGATCAATGACCATGAGATTCTCCTTCTTCTTCTCTTTCTTTTTGTTCTTCGGGTTAAGCTTTGGATGCAACTTCCAACACTTCTCCTTTGTATGGTCGTCAATGTTGCAATGGTTGTAGTGTTTGTTGGATCTTTACAATCGTGCATTTTGGTTGTCATATTTTTATCTTCCGCCCCTTTATGATTCTTATTCCCCTCCTTAGAATCATCTTGTTGCTCCTACTTCGTTCCACTTGATTGTGATTTCTTTAGGCCTAGGTTCTCTAGCTATTGTGCCTATACACAGGCCTCATCCACCGATTTGGGCTTGAAGAACATCACTTACTCCCACATATGGTAGTGTAGACCTCCACAGATACTTGAGGAGTACATCTGTTGAAAATTGTAACTATGTTCGGTCATCATAATGACATGTGTATTTGTCATTTTATGTAATTGATGAAAAGAAGAAAAACAAAATTATTATTGTAATGCTTGTCTTATGGGTTTCATGAGCAAGGAATTTTATTTTAGTGATGGCTCCCATTGTGAGCCTTTAAGATTTCTCATATAGTCAAAAAAGTTGATTTGAATCTATGTCATGTATGAAGTGTGAAAATTTATGAATTTACTAACCAAAAATCCTACAACAGTAGTCTGATTTACTTCTACTTGTTTTATTAACTTAACAAGTTATTTTTCTGAATAATACATGAAAAAAATCGAAGTAAATACATTGTTGCCTACACATCCGTACAGATAAATTACTGAAGAATTAAGCACATTCGACAAATTACACACAAGATTTTTTTTTTAAATGACCTTAGAAAAACCCAATGCGGGAAAACCGGTGCAACAGCTCTTGAGGGTTTTTCTATTATGCATATTTCTAAATACAAACTAGGGTATCAGTAATGGTTTACCCAACAGAGAAAATCCCAGCAGAAGTACCTTTATCTCTAGAGATAGATATTATGGTTGATTCAGCTGAGAATGAAGAACCCCACAGGTGCCTACACAGTCACTGTGTCACCCTTCAGTGTGGATGTGTCACTATGTATGATATGTTGAATACGAGTTGGATCTGGCCCACTGAAACTTCAACGATGCTCAATAAGTGAGTGTGTCACACTGACTAGGCATGCGTCCCTCTGCATGGCCCCTCCCAGGCTTATGTTTCCTCTGTGTTATCCCTCACGGGCTTATGTTGCCCCTGAATCACCCCTCTCGGGCTTGCACTGTCTCTCTGGAATGGATCTGCCTCTCTATTAGTGTATCCTCAGCCTTGGACTCATAAATCCCACTTTCGAACTGCCCCTCGCTGCACTGCAAGCTCACTTGAAAATTCTCAGCAAAACGCGCCCTAGAATTTCGGCTTAGCTCAAGTGTTGCCACTTTGTGTGTTTCCTCCAATTGACTCCAAGCCTTGCTTCAATAATTTTCCAATTGACGAATCAACGGTTGTGATCTAATCACTAATCGATGGCTAATATTAGAAAAGACTTGATCCTCGTCACTTAGAACATTCTCACCCACATGTTTAAATTAATTCACTTTAATTATTTAATTTCCCTAAGTTAGACTTAGGGTCTCCATTAAAATAATTAATTATTTGAATAACTTAAACTCTGGATGGAATTTCTCCAAACAATTTATGGGTCTTGGAGATCTCATATGTTCTAGCCCCTCCACAAAGTTTCGGAGCTAGAGCACATCTGATGCTACCCAAAAATAAACATTTCCTATTAGCTAGGAATGTGCTCTAGCGATACTTCAACCTGAAGCATCACTCTGATCCACAACATCGATCCCCTGCGTTGCTAATGCTTGGCCTGGTGCCCTTTATCCACTGCATTTTTTATCTTTGTACTGCTACCCATGACACTGCCACTGCCACTGCCTCATTTGTACTGCATCTCCCTCTCAAATGATGCATCATGTTGCCCATAGCACTTCCACTGCTAACTGTCGCACTGTAACTCATTTTCTTAGAGTAAGCAACTGAAGGAAATCACCCAAAAACTTGACAGACAATTTAGTCTGGATACACCTCGATACTGAAGCACCCTCTGTTGCTAAACCGCGTTGAATCTCTAAAGCTCTGCGTTGCTGCTACTCTGCACTATGTAAGCACTCCCTCTGCACTGCTAAAATACCATCATCCTCTGCACTGCTGAAATCCCATCAGCCTCTGCGTTGTTGCCACGTTGCTACTGCCTCTCCTCTGCACTGCTCAAGTCTTCAATGTCCTAGCTCTACCAATGTGCCTCCACAATCTCTCGCACCAAATGACTCCAGTCATCCTACTACAGTCATTAAGGGATCTCGTAGCTTATATGTGATCCAAGAGTTCAGGCACCTCAAGGATCCTGCCCGTGCACCATCTGTAGTTCACTCTACATATCTATGTCACCCCACCTCTTCTCTCGAGGCACATGATCACTCAACCTGAATCATCACTCTAATCCACAACATCGGTCCCCTGCGTTGCTAATGCTTGGTCTAGTGCCCTTCATCCATTGCATTGTTGCTCTCTGTACTGCTACCCATGACACTACCACTTCCATTGCCTCATCTGTACTGCAGCTCCCTCTCAAATGCTACATCATTTTTCCCATAACACTGCCACTGCTAACTGCTACACTGCAACTCAGTTGCTAAGAGAAAGCAACTGAAGTACATCACCCAAAAACTTGACAGACAAGTTAGTATGGATGCACCTCGATACTAAAGCACCCTCCGTTGCTAAACTGTGTTGAATCTCTGAAGCTCTACGTTTTTGCTACTCTGCACTATGTAAGAACTGCCTTTGCGCTACTGAAATACCATCAGCCTCTGTGCTGTTGAAATCCCATCAACCTCTATGTTGTTGCCACGTTTTTGCTGTCTCTCCTCTGCGCTTCTCAAGTCTTCAATTTCCTAGCTTTGCCAATGTTCCTCCACAATCTCTCGCACCAAATGACTCCAGTCATCCTACTACTGTCATTAAGGGCTCTCGTAGCTTATATGTGATCCAAGAGTTTGGTCACCTCAAGGATCCTTCTCGTGCACCATCTGTAGTTCAATCTACAGATCTATGTCACCCCACCTCTTCTCTAGAGGCACCTGAGCACTCATAGCCACATCGTCATCACTTCCATCATCGCCCTTAGCTATTGCAGCCTTCGAATTAGAACCTTCCTTGCCCTTATTTTTCATAGGACAAGTTGTGGAAAAATTTCCCAATTCACCACATCTAAAGCACCAAACCTTTGAAAGGTCTTTCTTCTTCTTCCTCTGTTGTTGTTGTTGTCCCTTAGATGTGAGAGATGCATCTTCCTCCTCCTCCTTCTTGATCTTCATCCCTCCACTGCTGCTGCCCATCTTGGTCATTCTCCTGATCTCTTCTTGTCAAAGAGATGCCCACATGTTTTCCCAATTTGGGAGATCTGTTCTGCCCAAGATGCCATGGAAAAAGTTCTCCCACTCCTCAGAAACTGCATTCAGGGCAGTTCCTTCTTCAGGAGTGGCCCCCATGGCAACCAGCTGATCACGGATCTCCTGCAACCTTGTGAGGAAGGGGTTGATTTCCTCTCCCTTCAACATCTTAAATAATCGAAGTTGATTCTCCAGAAGCATTATCCTATGGACAGATTTCCATTGATACAGTGTGGTAAAAGTCGTCCACATCTCATTTGTTGTTTTTTTTCATCAATGTGCGGGACCACATGATCATTGACCCCGTCCAAAATCAAGTGCTTTTCCCTTGCTTTCGCTTCCTCATACTTCTTCAACAGATCATCATCAACATGGATTTCTACACCCTTCTCGGCATGATATTTAATAAGATATTCATCAAGTACTGACAAGATTATGGCCTCCCAAATGAATTTAGATGCTCCATCTAACCTGTCCTGATCCCTCAATCCATGAGAAACCATCTCTGCTCAAAATTTGTCGAAACAGATACTCTTATCCCTTCTTCTGTTGCTGCTCTCAGCAAGAGACTCAGATCTGGGTTTCTTGGCGATAGAAACCCTCTAGAGAATACGCTCCCTCTGAAATGTGATTTCCTTCTTGGAAATACTCCACCAACTGCTCTTGAATCAACCCTCTCCAATCACTTCGCTTATCAGATCTCAAACTTCTTGGTGAGAAAGTCTGTTGAGGAACTGTTTCCCCTACTTTTTCAACCTTGCTAGACATTGTTCTGCACTGACAGAAATAATGCCCCACCAACAACTTCCGAAGAACCAAACTACACTTCCAGCCAAGACAACTGGCACAACGTTGCCTCCTCTTGGACAACGTCACCCTTCTAGGCCTGTGTGAGCCTCTACGTCAGCTCTGCGTGAGCTAGACTGGATTTGCATCACCCCTTTGGGTCTGCGTGAGCCTCTGCGTCAACTCTGCATGAGCTAGACAGGATTTAGGTCACCCATCATGGGCTTACGTTACCTCTGCGTCACCCATCCAAGGCCTACATTGTTTTGTCACAACCGCCTTCCTACAACAAAACCTTTGCCTCTTCGATGATGGCTTTAGCTCTGCCTTGTCTGCAATAGCTCTGATACCATGTGAAAATTTATGAATTTACTAACTAGAAATCCTATAGCAGTAATCTGATTTACTTCTACTTGTTTTATTAACTTAACAAGTTATTTTTTATGAATAATACGTGAAAAACATCGAAGTAAACACATTGTTGCCTACACATCCATAAAAATCAAGTACTGAAGAATTAAGCACATTTGAAAAAGGACACAAGATTTTTCGGACAAATGTCCCCGAAAAAACCCAATGCAAGAAAACCAGTGCAACATCTCTTGAGGGTTTTATTATTATGCATATTTTTGAATACAAACTAGGGTACCAGTAGTGGATTAACCAACAAATAAAAGTAAGGCAGAAGTACCTTTATCTTTGGAGACAGATATTATGGTTGATTCAACTGAGAATGAAGAACCCCACAGGTGCCTATGAAGTCATTGCGTCACCCTTCAGTGTGGATGCATCACTCTGTTTGATCTGTTGAATATGAGAACGATATGGCCCACTGAAATCCCAACGCTGCTCAATAAGTGACTGTGTCACCCTGACTAGGCATACGTCCCTCTACATGAGCCCTTCTAGCTCTGCGTCACCCCTCATGGGCTTATGTTGCTTTTGTGTCACGCCTCCAGGGCCTACGTTGCCTCTACATCACCCCTCCTGGGCCTAAGCTATCTCTTTGGTACAGATCTTCCTCTTCGCTATTGTATTCTCAGCCTTGGACTCAAAATCCCACTATTGAACTACCCCTCGCTACAATTCAAACTCACTCAAAAATTCTCAGCAAACCGCGCCCCAGAATTTTGACTTAGCTCAAGTGTTGCCACTCTGTGTGTGTCCTCCAACTGACCCTAAGCCTTCCTTTTTCCAGTTGAAAAATAAAAAACCGCGATATAATCTCTAATCGGCAGCTAAGATTAGAAAAGACTTGATCCTTGTCACTTAGAACATTCTCAACCACATGTTAAAAAAGACTTGATCCTCGTCACTTAGAACATTCTCACCCACATGTTAAATTGATTCACTTTAATTATTTAATTTCCCTAAGTTAGACTTAGGGTCTCCATTAAAATAATTAATTATTTGAATAACTTAAGCTCCAGGTAGAATTTCTCCAAACAATTTATGGGTCTTGGAGATATCATGTGTTCTATCCCCTCCACAAAGTTTCAGAGCTAGATAACATCCGATGCTACCCAGAAATCAACTTGATGTACCTTTCTTGGGCATGTTATATATTTAGATAAGTCCTAAAATAAGTTAGAAAATCCTCCAAGACCAAGACAAAGTCACCTCCTTCAACTCAATTTCGAAAGAATAATACAAATCTCTCAAATAGACATGTCGGCTCACTATCATGTCATGTCGGCTTATTTTGATGGGAAACAACTATAAATAGGGTTGTGTGTATTCATATTAGAGCAAAATTTCAGAGATTCAGTCATCATACAATCTAAACTGTGAAGTACAACGAGGAAGCCTAAAGACCATCGAAGTAACAAAAGGGAAAATTGAAGTTCTTAAGGGTATTTTTGGATTGTTTTAAGGGCAGAAAACCTCTATACAAGAATTTTTTTTGTAGCAATGAAGGAGAAGTTTGTTGCAGTAGTAAAGGTCGAAGGTAAGTCTGTTACAGTAGTGAAGAAGCAGTTTGTTGGAGCAGTAAAGGCCTAAGGTAGTATGTTGTAGTAGTAAAGGCCAAGAATTCTGTTGCAGCAGTGGAAGCTGAGGAGAAGTGAAATTCTCCTAAGAAGCTGAAGTGGAAGGACTAGCCAAGAAAGCCAAAGGTATAAAGAAGAAGAAAGCCAAGGTTGAAGAAGAAGCCAAGAAGGAAGAAGGGGTTGAAGTTTGACTATCATTGACTAAGGATCTTGTGTCTTGGTATTGGAGTGGCAAATAGGTCAAGGGTATTGGTCTTAGTATTCATCAATTGGAACCTCTATAAGAGGAAGAATTTGTTTAGGTTTTCCTCTCAAGTGAGAGAGGTTTTGGCCCTGGCTAATAGCCTATATTTTGTGTTCTCTTATCTCTTTATGGTTTATGCATTGGTATTTCTTTTATGAAGAAGAACACTAATAACCTAAGTAAAAGAAGATCCTAATATAAAGAAGTAAAAAGCATTCGCAAGCAGTTACTAATAGAAGAGAAATCACTTAATTTCTATGCCCTAGATTTATCAACATGGTATCATAGATAAGGTGACTAAGTCAAGGAAGTGCATCTCATCAAGGGAAACTCAAGGATCAAATCTTAAAGAAGGAATCAAATCAAATATCATCTTGAAGTCAAAGGAATCATCATAACCCTCGTCTACAAAGTAGTATTGGGATCATCATCAAGAGGAAGGAAAAAACCCTACATCTACTAGAGTTAAAGTGTCTTGAAGACTATTCATCCAAAGGAAGCTAGATCAAAAGGTGGTGACATTTCACTCTCTGTGGGATCAAGGATTATTCTTGAAGAAAACCACCTTCATCAAGGAGAAGTTTTCTATCCTTTATATCATCATCAATAACAAGGAAGCACAAAGAAGAAGGATCATCCTATCAAGTAAGTATTTTTATGTCCAAATCTGAATCTGTCAAAATGTATTTTTGCAAGGAAAACAAAAAATTGGTTGGGGCTTCAAAGTATCTTGCATGGAAGAAAAGGACATATTTGAATCTCATTGAAAATGAGGTTATGGAACATGGCAAAGGTTCTATCACTAAACCAAGAAAGGAAGATGTCAGAAATCTCTTTCCAAGTATATGAAAGGGGAATTTAGGGCTCAAAGGATTTTCATAGAATCTATCAAGGATCCCCTCATCCCATATGTATCCAAACATGAAACTTCAAAGGAAATATATGACAAATTGGTAGAGTTGTATTCAGGAAGCACTATTGGAGAATTCATATCATTAAGGAAAGAACTCTACAAGCTAAATATGTCAAGGGAAGATTGAATAGCCTCATCCTTTATGAGGATATCTGAAATTCGGGATCAACTACAAGATCTAGGAGAAGTAATGTTTGATAGAGAAATGACTACAATTGTATTATATGCACTACCAGAGGAGTGGGGTAAGTTTAATTCAAGTATTTATGGGAAGAAAGAAGCTACTCCATTCTAGGATCTATGGTCACTGTGCAAGATTGAAGAATCTAAATTAAAGGCCAAATATGATGTGGGAGCAGGTGAGAAAAATCAAGCTTATGCTGCAATGACAAAAAGAAAGGGACAATTTGGAAAGTTTGTTCCTCAGAAAAAGAATAAGAACATGGCTAAAATACAATTATATGGGTGTCAATAATATGAACATTGTAGGAGATATTGTCCTAAGCTCAAGAAGGACAATAAAAAAAGAGGAAGAGAAGAATCCCACATCACTAAGGAATTGGACGAAGCTGAAAAGAAGAAATCCAAGGAGGAAGTAATAGATCTCCACTATTGAGATAGCCTTATCCACATAAGTTATTTTCAAATTCCCGAGTCTTCTAAGATATGGCTATCATGATTCACTAAGTAAAACAATGGGATGCATCAAGGCATGATGGAAGCATTGAAAGCAAGAGCTTGAGACATCATCATAGAAAAACATGAAATCTAGTTAGAATATATGGAAGACAATTATATATCTCTTGGTAATATCATTGAAAACAGAAGTGGCAAGGTCATCTAGTACAAGGCTCATCATACATCTGTCAAATAAAAACATCTATTGATGGGGATACTTTTGATATTAAATATTCTCTGATGGAATATTCATTGAAAGGTTCACCGATCATGAGGGGAAGAAAGTGTTTCATCAGGAATTCCAAATTTGTGGAATTCATGGGATGATGGTATGATGATCTAAAATTGAAGCAAATCAAGGGATTGAATCTCTTTCAATCAAGGAAGTTCTTGCAGGAAGTGTTGATGGCCCAAAGGAAAATGAGGTGTATGATTATATTCAATATTAAAGAGTTATGTCATATGGTTGCAGGTAACATGGATCAATGCTCTATATTGATAGCATAATCGAAAGGAAGGATCTCCTCCCTCAAAGGAATGCAGGAATGCATGGGTCACACATTCACTAGATGAAATCAACATAACATGTCCTCATATGAAGTATGAGGTGGTTGACAACAATTGAGGAACTTTGATTGGAAGCTCCTAGGAATGAGATGTGTGACAAAAGGAAGGAAGAGATTGGGGAATATGCAACCATGGTAAAGGAAATCAACATATAAAAGACCAAGAATATTTGACTAGTTATCTCCATGAAATATATGAAGACTATGATGGGGTTTGAAAAAGAAAGAGACCCTTGAAAATATATATCTTTGGGAGATGTGTCGATATGTATGCAGGATGCTGATGCAAACTAGAAGATGTCATAATGAAATACCATCACAAAGGTAATGTTGATTTTAATGTTCATTTATTTTTGAACAAATATCTGGATGGGTTTATACAGGGTTGTCGAGGGAATATCTATGGATGTCTTCACACATGTAGTAGGATGAAAGATCCTTAAGTAAATATGGCATGAAGAAAGCAACATGGCATGAAGGAAGGCCAATACAGTCATGACATGGCTGAATAATGGATGGTCGGTACCCTATGTAGAAGTCCCAAACATGAAGACTCCTAGATAATGACAAGAAGTTCATGACATTGTGAAGAGGAGTTCTTCAAGAAGTTAGTTGTCCCATCATCTCCTCCTGAGGAGTTGTTGTACGTCCCTAATTAAGAGGGAGCCTGAAAATAAGTTTCCTACTTGGAAGCAACTTGGAAATTCCTAAGCCAAGAGTTAGCTTTGGTACATTCCTTCCTTAGGAATGATTACGTTCGTTTATTGGAATAGATATGTCCTCCCTAGTTAAGAGAGAGATAGACACATCATTATTGTCTACACTAGGGAAGACATAATGGAGGATTGGGTAAAAATTTGGCATCTGATGCTCTTTGAGGATGTATTAGGACATACAAGATAAGAGTAGTCGTTGTGGACCGATATTCTTTGAGGACTGGGAATCCAAGATAAGAATAGTCCTAGTGGAACACACCCTGAGAACCCGGGTGGGGTATGTTCCGAGAGAGACAATGAGGAGGGTGTCTATACATCATTGGTCTTGCCAGCATTATGCTCAAATCTCATGGAGAGATAGAGTTTTTAGTCAAGGCCTTGGTATGTGGAAATGATAGTTGATATGATCTTAAACAGATGGATTCCCAATCTAACTCTTTTTATGAGAAATTCTTCAGACTGAGAATGACCAAGTATCATTATGAATACCTCTCTAGTTAAGAGGGAGTGTTGAAAAGTGTAACTAGGTTCGGTCTTCATAATGACATGTGTAATTATGACTTTATGTATTGATGAAAAGAAAAGAAAAATAAAATTATTATTGTAATGTTTGTCTCATGGGTTGCATGAGCAAGGAATTTTATTTTAGTGATGGCTCCCATTGTGAGCCTTTAATATTTGCCATCTAGTCATAAAAGTCAATTTGAGTCTATGTCATGTATGAAGGACCCTTGTTATGCGGAATTGTGATCTACGGATAAACCAACTTCCCTAAGTGTGGTGCTAGTCACTTAACACAACAGAGGAAAGAATTACTATCACTTTCTTTAAAACAAGCAGATATACGAAATGGTGAAAGAGCCTACTTGTGATTCAATCACTTCTCCTTCTGTCGTTGTTGTCGTCGCTCTCAATCAAACTGAAATCGCCAGATTGATTCTTGCAAACACAAATAGAGAACAATAAACAACATGCAATATACAAATATCTACTTATCTTACTCAATCAAATCGATTAGATATGAAATACATATATCATTCAAGAATCCATTGCACAAAAAATAGAGACATATATATGGGAAAATGAACAGAAATATTTATTAAAGAGTATAAGGGGGAGGTTACAACCAATGATCAATTTGTTGCCAACTAGCTCCAGCTTCATTCCAGCCTCATCACATCCAACATCATACCAGCAGCATATCAGTACTTTCCCCTCTCAAATGAGAATCCAACAGCATAACTTTACCAAATTTATTCCTTCCCTAACACTAGAATGAGTGTTCAATTTATAGGGAAACTGATGGTAGTTTATCAATGAATGACTTTTTAATAATAGGAAAGAAATGTTCCCAATTTCAGAGGTGTTAGATGGACACTTGGATTCAAATTTTGACAAATATAGACTCTTCTAGAAGGCACTGGCCATGTGGAGATTCCCAGAACAATTAGAATTCTGCTCCCTGGTGACCAATGCACTTTTGAATGTCGGGAAGTGCATTGAAGTGCACCCTTGAATGGAGGATTTTTCATTGCAACACAGTTAGTCCCTTTAGAGGCTGCGCTGGTGAGTCAATAAGTGATATAACATATACTTAAAACCTTGGAAATCTCACAATAGAAGCCATGAATGAATTATTCTTCTCTTAGGGCATATATCAACTGAAATATCAGGGGATGATAGACCCTATTTCATTGGTCCTGGGGATGATGTCCAGTTTGACCAGGTCATGGGGGATGATGCCCAAATTGACCTAAAACAGTTGCCCCCCAAAGTATGAAGTAAAAATAATAATAATATTATTTGGATGAGATAATTTACAATGTGATGAGCTAGCGCTGAAGAGGAGCAGTGACCTGCATCAATATTACACTACATTACATCATGATATTTTCATCTTGATCACAAATTTTTGAGGGAGGCATTCCCATGCTCAACACATAAACTATCTAATAACATGTACATAGTTCAGAAATTCGTCTACATTGGAATGTTGCCCAATACAAACATGGCTACAGATATAGGCCTATATTCGGATGATGATCTGTATGTAAAGCCATCGTACAAATGATGTGTACAACAATCCTAAAATCGCAGCCCGGATGGATGAAACTATATCCGAGGTCTTCTTATCTCGCTCACTCAATCGTTCAGGTACAAGTCTAGCAATGCGAATATATGATTTGTAGTCGAACATGGTAAGACATCGTTTGATTAGCAGCCAATGATGTGAGTTGTTAACAAATGCAAGAGAATCAACATTGATGTTAATGGCTCTCAAGGTACTAAAATACAATTTACAAGGCATGAATAGATGATTTTATGTTGAACGCCAAAAAAAATCTTTCAGTCAAAGGTCCGGAAGTGAGAAACCTGTCGATGATGTAACAAGCCTCAATGTACTAGAAGATGATATTTCTAAGTAAACTTCATGGGTGATGAGCTCATGTCGAAAGGAAGCCACTTTATCGCGAAACGGGAGTTATTGATTTCAGAGACAAAATGTGATTTGATATAGCAATGTTTAGGGATGACTGTCATGAAAATGAAGGTTTATGAGTATTGCAGAAGGATGAGTATTCATTGGATGACTTTTCTTGAACATATCGGCAACACTGAGATGAGTTGGAATCATTGACCCAAAACCGAAGTGAAGGTATGATGAACCATATGTATGAATGAACCGTCAAGAAGATTACCCCACCCAAAAATCACGATGATGGAGTGAAAGTGTCATGTTCAAGAGCGACATGCTACCATAAAGTGTTATGTTTTCTTTCCCAAATTTTCCCTAGTCATTTATCAACCAGTACCTCTTTATTTTTTAACAAGCTTGAGTAGGATAACATATTCTTTATCTATAATCCAACCCTTCGGGGGAATGCATTGCTATTTAATAATTTAACGAGTCTAGCGATAAATGAAACTCGATTCTTGCTATGATTGACAAGCCCGCCGCTATTTTATGTTTTAACAAGCCTAACGACAGTGACAACCCGATCATTTTTCATATTTAGAGAGTTTGAAAAAGAGGACAAAAGAAAACTCCATGATTCCTTTTTCGTAAATTGTCGCTCAGATTCGAAAAAGTGTAAAATGATATCTGAGAGAACCTCCTAGCCATGTTCGACTAAGATTTTCCTTTTTCTTAAATAATCTATCTCAATCCGGAAAATGATTAAAATTATACTGAGTAGATGTCGTTTCATTTACTTTTACAAGCTCGAAAAGATAAGTGCTCGAGATTTTCACATTATCGGAGTCTGAAAAGAGCTAAAAGAAGACACCAGGGGTTCCTTTTTCGCCGTTATCGAAGCTTGAAAAAGAGATAAAAGTGTGTTTCAAGTCATTTTTCATTTTTATCAAAGCTCAAAAAATAAGGATAAAAGTATGCTTTGTGATCAAATCATTCTTGAATAAGTGTGCACGACTAATTTGCTATATCAGCTGTAAAACCTGTTCAAAACAACATCAAATGGATTAAAAATACCCGTTTCAAAGAAAAAAATGAATAAAAACCATAGTCACAGCATTAAATATGATTTTTAAATAATCAAATGACTAATTAAAAGAGTTTTTACCATTCATTTTTACCATTTGAAATTTGGAGCTCTTAACCAGTTTTTTCCCCTAAACTTCAGCAGTTGATTACGACAAATTATGGACTATTTTCCTCGTTGTTTGATGTAGGTTAGAGCTATGAACATTCTCTTTCCTTCAGTAGCATTTATGTTTCATTTCAATGCAAATTTTTAGGGTTTTGTGCCCCTTAGGGTAAATTTATTTCGCTCATAGGTCAACGCACCCTTGAATGTCGAAAGGTGCATTGTAGTGCACTGGAATTGAAGGTCAGGTGCACTTGAAATGCACTATCCCTTGACCTAGGGTGCGTTGGGCGAAATTCCCATTTTTGTTTCTTGTAGTGTGCCCAAATTTTGCCTAGTTTTTTGCATGAAATGGATCCTTATGATTCTTATGATTGTGTTTCAGGTATTCATCGGACCAAAATGACGATTACATGGAGGGAAAGAGAACATTAGGAACAAAACATGATTTCCCTAAATGATTTGGGTATGGTAAGAGCCCTCAGAGATTGTGGGTTTCTAAAGTACTTCAGATTGTCAGGTATGAGGCAACAGATGAAAATAATGGAGTTCTTTTTTCGTTCATGGGATCCAACGATTCAGGAATTTCACATTGGGGACAAAGTGGTCCCAATATTAATGGAGGATATTTATTTTCTCACAGGATTATTGAGGAGATGTCAGCCCATTTCTCTTTCAGGGTCTGCTCCTAGAGGAGAGACAGTGAGAGATTATATATTGCAGTATTGCAATCCAGGGACTGAACCTAGTAAGGATGGGAAAATAAAAATCCGCAATGTACGTGACTTGCCATTTAGGACTATCCTATTCACTATTGCAAATCTTGCTGGTACCGCTACACTACATGTGGAAAACAGATCTTATATGCAGTATGTACTAGAGTTCTTGGAACCAACAGTTTTTAACAGGGATGAAGTTGTCATCTTTCAGATGAAAGAACAGTTTACCAAGGCAAAGGGAGGAAGGAAGAAGAATTTCAACTATGGTTCGATCTTGATTTCTTTTTCCTTAGAGCGGGTTCCATTGATGCAACCCCAGCATGTGACACTAGGTATATCTGGCCCTAGAGATCCAAGGATGCAGAGATGGGTAGAACTGATGGCTATACATGCTGGTCAATCGACCATCGTGTTCTCGACCGCATTCTTCGCCTGGTTCAGGAAGCAGATGGTCGCCATCAATGATTATGCATATGCAGGCGTAGACTTTCGAGGAGATCCAGATTTGAATTTACCAAATGCGGTTAATACCAAATGAAATGGCATCAGAGAGAAGTTCAATCAACGTGCTATACTCAGCGATATTTTTTGTATATCGACTGATACAAATCCCTTGAAAGCTCACTAAATCGTCGTTCGAAGTGAAAATGGCCCACTCTACAGAGGATATATTTTGCATACTACGACTAGCACCATCAACATACCCAACGAATGGTTCCAAAGATTCAGACATCTGCGATGAAATGTAAAGCGGATTACTAACTTCAAAAAAATTCTAGAAAAACAAACTAAGACAGTAAATGCAAATCAATAGCATATATACAATATAATAAACAGTTTACTATGCTCATGTTTAAGCATAGTAACATTTTAGATACAACCCATTTCAGGGTTGCGCCAATGGAATTCCATCATAATCTACCAACTCATAGGCTCCCTTAGCAAGAACTCTTTTGACAATATAGGGGCCATGCCATAATGGCTCAAATTTCCCTATACGTACTACGTCAGTTTCATTGATCATAAAGAAGGACTAGGTCACCCTTTGAGAAGATGCGAGGCTGGACATGCTTGTCATATTCCACCTTTATACGTCTCTTATATGCTTCGTTGGCCAATGCGACTTCATGACGTGTTTCATCAATATGGATGAGGTTAAAAAGACGTGCTTCTTCAGAAGAGGCATCAAGTAACAAGTCAATGGCGAGTTTTAACGACGGTATTTCACATTGGATAGGCAAGATAGCTTCCAAACCATACACCAATTGAAAGGGGGTAAATCTGGTTGCGTTTCTCATCGAGGTTCGGTATGCCCACAAAGCCAAGTACAGGATCAAATGCCAATTTCGTTTATGAACTCCTATCATTCGTTGAAGCATTCGTTTAAGAATCTTGTTAATAGCCTCAACTTATCCATTGGATTGTGGATAATAAGGAGTAGAACTATCATGCGACAGTCCTAATTTGGCAGTCAACTCATTCATCATGTGATTTTGAAAATTCTTACCATGATCTGTAACTATAGCCTATGGAACACTCAAGTGTGAGATGACATGACTGAAAAAGAATAATGCAGTTGTTTCACCTGTGTTGTTGAATGTAGGCATCACTTCAGCCCACTTGGTAAAGTAGTCTACTGCGACAATAATATAACCATTCCCCCCGGACGAATGAGGGTTGCAAGTCATGAAGTCAATGCCCCATTTTGAAAATGGTCCCACATCGATAACAGGATGCATTAGCACTGGCAGTTTGCAAAATTTACGATAAAAAATCTGGCACGCATGACAACTTCTGACCGCGAGAATGCAGTCGCGAAATATGGTAGGCCAAAAGTAACCAACGCAGAGTATCTTCTGCGTGGTAGTGTATCCAGACAAGTTTCCACCACAAGCCCCAGCATGAAAATAATTTAAAACCTTCTTGGCTTCCTCATGAGTGAGGCACCTCCTTAAAATCGCATCGACACCATGATGATAAAGTGTATTGCCGACGATCAGATAATCGTTGGCTTGGTATCAAATATATCATTGTTGAGAGTGAGAGGTATCAGGCCGAAAAGTCTGGGTTTGGAGATAAATGATAAAATCCCCATACCAAGGATCAGATGGTCCGATCAGAAACAAAGACTCATCAAGAATTGATGGTTCCGATGTAGTAGCAGGACTATTAGAGGGAAGGTCACAGAGAAGCTCAGCCAAAACTAAAGACTTCTTTGACTTGGATTTGATGTATTCCAAATCAAACTCTTGCAAAATGACAATCCATTTTGAATACTTTCCCCCTAGCAATTGAGATGACAAAATGTAAGTCATGGGGTTGCAATCTAAAATGACAATGGTCTTCCGGAATAGGATATAGTGGTGAAATATTTGGACAGCTTGAACGTCCGCGAAGGCGAGCTTTTTGACATATGAATACTTCACTTCCATATCATTGAGATTACGACTCAAATAATATATCAGATGTTCTATCCCATCTTCTTCTTGGACCAATACCATAGCAATGGTCGTATTAGCTACGGCGATATATAAGAAATAATCACCCTGATAATTGGGGGGATACATTAATGACACCCTAACAAGTGTATCCATGACAACATTAAAAGAAGCTTGTGCAACCTTATCCCAATGTAAGGGAATCCCCTTTTTCAAGAGCCGAGTAAATCCTTTAGCCATTTTGGCGTAGTTGGGTATGAACCTCCTTAGGAAGTTAGCCTCTCCTTGAATTTTTTGTAACTGAAGCAAATTCGATGCCGCAGACAAATCAATTATAGCCTATACCTTCAGTGGGTCGATTCGAATTCCTTCTTTTGAGACAACGAATCCTAGAAAACGAACAAAACCAACACAAAACACACACTTATGTGGACTGAGTTGTATTTTGTGGTGTCGGCATCGTAGAAAGATATCTCTCAAATGCATCGAGTTATCAGTCTAATTTCGTGAATACACGGGTAAATCATCTAGATAGGGTTGAACAATGTGCTTGATGTCATTGAAAGCATAATCCATTGCTCTCTGAAAAGTTTCCCCAGCATACTTTAAACCAAATGGGAGTTTCCGATAAGTGAATGTGCCTCGGGGATAAATAAATGTTGTCTTATATTGATGCTCTGGGCGGATATTGATTTGATTGTAGCCAGAAAATCCATCCATGAACGAAAATATTTCGCATCCAGCACAATCGTCAATAATTTGGTTGATAAAGGGAGTAGGATAGTTGTCTTTCGAATAAGCAAGATTTACATCTCGATAATCGACACATACTCTAATTGTCCCTTGTTTCTTCATAACAGGAACAATGTTGGAAACCCAATCAGTTAGCGGAACAGGGTAAATAAAACCAGCACGCAATTTGTTTTCAACTTCTTCTTTAATGGCAGCGGCCTTCTTAGGATGAACAAGACGAATGCATTGACGTATCAGTTAGACATCAGGGTACATGTTAATGGTGTGTTCAACGATACTAGTATCTATGCCTGAAATTTTCTCGTAAGACCAAGAAAATACATCACGAAATTCACGAAAGAGAGAGCGATAATTTTCAAGTTCTAATGGAGAACAAGACACGCCGACATGAATGTTTTCTACAATGCCTAGAATTTCCTCGTAAGACCAAGAAAATGCATCACAAAATTCACGAAAGAGAGTGATAATTTTTTAGTTCTAATGGAGAACAAGACATGCCGACATGAATGTTTTCTACAATGCTAGGTTTGGTCGAAATATCGATAGAAATAGTTTCTTCAATATTTGATAAATTTCACTCAGATTCGATTGCATTAATGGGAAAATAATTTGAAAAGAATTTTTTGATCTATGGGTGATATAGTTCAATAAGATTATCTTCTTCGTAATCTTGAAGATGGTAACGATGATGATGATCTTCCCATGGTTCTCCTTCTGGCATCATGGATTCCACAATATTATCATCTTTCAAAAAAGTGGATGAAAAAGAATCAAATGAAGTACCAAAATCTAATGAATGATCAACCCAAATGACCGGCGACGATGGTTTCAGATTTTCCGCCCAAACCATATAGATTGATTGTTATGCCAGCTCAATTGGGTTGGGCGGTAAAATCCCATCCAACGTAACAATTTCAGAATCACCTGTAATCTTCCTTAAGTCAGATGGGGTGGAAGATATCATGTACCAGGTCTCTATGCTTGCAATTTCTGCCGACGTCGCAGGCGGCGGTAATGCAAACGTTCCCATGAGGGAAGAATCCTTTAAGAGTCCTACACCAATGTTCTGAAGTGCGAGTTTGGGTACGTGAACTAACTAAACACTTCCAGTTACCTAGGAATTGGAAGCAAAGAAGGATAGTTGATTGATGACAGTGATAACACCTTTATGTGGAAAGACGATCATTCTAAAATAGGTAGAGATGATCGCAGTCATAGCATATACCCATGGCCTTCCGAGTAAAATGTTGTAGTTAAGGGGTCCGTCAACAACCTCAACTTCAAAATTTACTATTTTTCCCCTAGTTCAATAAGCAGGTTATTGATGATACCGCAAGGCTTATATGTATGTCCATTGAAAGCTTTCAACGTCATAGGCGATTGAGATAGGTGCGGCGAGCCAAGTGACTTCCAGCAGTTTAGAGACATAATGCACATAGATGCTCCCTCATCAATAATAGTATGATGAACAAGGTGATTGAGAACATTTACTTGGATGGAGAATGCCAATTCTGTTGGTAATTGCAGCACATAGCCCTTATGATTAAAGACTACAAGATTGGAATCGATCGGATCAATTCCACTAATTGCCAACAACAAAGCCTATTTCTGGGAGGGAAAATTTTTAAGTACCTCAGGCGTCGACGTAGCTGAAGGGGATTGAGCCAAATCTTCAATTATATTATAATTTTGAGTAGCTCGGGCTCGAGGATTGAATGTCGATTTATGGACGACTCCCTTCAGTGGTTTTATTGTTAACTCAAGAATAGTAGTTGGTGGAATAGATTCCGTATATGGATTCGTGGTTGAGGTAGTAGGTTGATTAGTAACCTGACTACCGTATTCTTTATTATGCGTTGACACCAAAACATGAGTTGATGGCTTCGTAACAGAAAGCATAAGCACTTAGGAACTAGAAGTTGGATCGGTAGCAACCAAATTTGTGCCTGGATTTGGAAATGGACTGTCAACATAGCGGATGCATGTGAGGTCTTAATCAATTTTGAGACTTTGGCACGGTCAGGACAGTGTCGAACAAAATTCTCCTCGTTACAGATTATGCAAGGGTAATGAGGTTTCCAATTTCTAGTTTGTTGATCAGATGATCGTTCCTGCGAGGTAGAAGTTTTCTTTTTCTTTGATTTCCCCTTTTTCTTACTTTCAGGTTGCTTGTCACTTTTTCCTTTGTCAGATGACACGTCATGAATTTCAGAAGGAGGAGCAGGATCAAGTGCAGTAGAGTGATGTGTGCTTGCAGTACCGATCATACCATCACCGACATGAGAGTCCTTAGGTGGAGGAGGAACAACAAAATTAGAGAGCGACACGTTGGAAATCCTCTCGTAGAGTGTGCCAGACTGAGTATAATTAAAATCTAAATACTAGGCATGAGCAATGACCTACTCTTTAGTGACGGCGCCACCCTTAGCCACATCCTCAGTTATAGATGGTAACAGGGACTTAATGAACCACTCAGCGAGGAGCTGATCAGGAACAAATGTCTTAACCATTCTACGACGACAATGCCACTCATGAATATGGTCAGAAATGCGAGTAGCACTAGTCTGTTTAAAATTAGTCAAGATTTATGTTCTAGTTTCATATCGTATGGGTAACTCGAAGTGGGTCAAAACGACAGTAGCTAGGGCAGTGAAATTATCAAATGAAGCTCTTAGTAACTCAATGTACCATTTCGCGGCCAGACCAGTGAGCGTACGTTGGAAAAGACGTAGTCGAATGGAGTCATCATTTAAAAAGTTGGATGAACACCATAAATGATAAGTCATAACATGCGTTGATGGGTCTTCCCCAGGTTTTCCACTGAACTTACAAATATCCAAGGGTAATTTATGAGGTATCACCGACCACCAAGGAGCATAGTTGATTGGATCATTGGTAAGGCAGTTTAAATCCGGTAACTCTAAAGTTGCAACAAAGAAAAACTGTCGATTTAAGTCGGGTTGAGCATAACTAGGGTATGATGGAATTTCTTGGGCAACAGGCCTTTGAGCCCCATCATAAGGAATCTGTTGTTGGTAACTCAGATAGGGGTTGTTTTGATAAACAAATGCTTGAGGATTCTATTGAACAAAACCTAGATACACTACTTGTTGAAATGAGAGTTGTTACATTTGTGCTTGTGGCTGCCAAAGTGTCTGACCACCAAGATTATAACCTAAACTTGAATATATTGGATTTGGTTATGAATAGGTATAACTCGGTTGTGGCTGAGATATCCCACAATAAGGTAATCCAACTTGTGAATAAATAATTCCAGATACAGGAGGTTGTTGTAAACCAGCCGAAGGAGTTGGAGTTTCAGGGCCCAATACTTAAGGGTATTGGGTGGAAGGACTTGCCTAAGACGACAGAGGTACAACACATAGTTGAGTAGTGTTGGATGGGTAGAGTGGGTTGCCACTGACAAACAGTCATTCTGACATTAGGATGACCAAATAACGATGGAGTATTGTCAAAATGGGTGACCATAGGTTTCCCCCCAGCATGAGGAGTATAATAAGATGGAAAATATTGTTCTCCAATTGTCCTGAGTCTAGTTGAAATTGTACTAGATGGAATATACCTAGATGGACCAGCTTGATATTTCCCTGATGATGTATATAAAGGATCAAGTTGTTAAGTACTCATTCGAGATGTATTATATAGAATACCAGATGATGACATTGGTGAAGTCCATGGGTTTGAGGATGCACCAGAGAAGGTTCCAGATAAAGATTGGTAACTAGGTGGGATGGAAGGGCCACCATACAGATGTGACTCTTGTGATGTTGTGAACATCAACGGGGTAGCAAGAGCAGGTGTTGTCTTGATAGGTCCCCATATTACTAGTATAGTCCCTTATTGTTGTTAGTGTAACCCCCTTATTGTTATTATTGTACCCTTGTAACCCCCATTTTGTTATTATTGTGCCCTTAAATTATTATTGTTAGGTCGGCTAGGATTACATTATGGCCCACTAGGATTACATTATGGCCCCATGGACTCCTATATTTAGAAAGGAGGTTTTGTAAATTGTACCATCCAAGAATTGTTCATTTATGTAATGTATTGGAGGTTGCCCCCTCGAAGTGGCTTATTTCTAAGGCGTTGATATCTCTTTTCTTCTATTTTTGGAGTTGGTTACACAAAATTTGGTATCAGAGCTTTGGATTCTAGGGTTTCGCTAATCCAAATAGGTCATCGTTGTATTTTCGCTATAACTTGTTTTCTACGAAGCTTTAGAAGCTGAAAATTTTAAGGTGCGAAACTGGAAGTTAGGTCTTTTTTTAGGCTCCTAAACAGGTCATCGTGGCATTTGCACTATAACTGTTTTTCTACGAAGGTTCAGAATCTAAAATTTTTAGGGTGAGAAGCCGAAATCCTGAGGAAACTCGTCAAAAAATTTCAGATCTTGATTCGTAATATTTTTTGAGATATGATCTGTGGAATGTAGTGCTTTTTTAGGCTCCAGAATTTCATCTCAAAGAGGTGATCGTGGGAAAAGCTTCATAAATCTCTCTCTGAGCATCAAATTGGAGTGTCGTAAAAAGTGGTCACAAGTAAACGGATTTTAGTTTCTTGGCTATCAATTTCAAAGCCGAAGGATGAAAAAGTGACACGTGGAAAGTCGTACAATTTCACTCTACTAAACCAATCCATAATTAGGTCATTGTGGGAGATTTGACACAACTTTGTCTTGGAGAATCCAAATCAAGTCAGACCTATGGCATTCGAAATATAATTCAGAGGGCTACGTTGGTACCGAAATTCAAATATTGAAGTGCTGCAATCACAAAGATAATCCAATTTCAATATTGAGCTCCTCAAAAGCAAGAAAAAGGTGTGTATTTTTTTTCCGAATTGCATAAGTGTTGTTTGAAGAATCAATTTGAATTGATTCCAAGGACATATTGTAGAATAGATATCAGTATTGGGTTCTAAAATATGCCCCGTAAAAATAATTCAACACCCATTAAGCCTTCAGAAGGCTCTACTATTACTCATGAAGATGAAGAATTGCAACATGATCTATCAAAATTACAAGAGCAAGTGCAACAAATTTCACTCTCGCAAAGAGCAAAAAAAAATGAAATGGAAGTTTTGAAGAAAGGCATGGAAGAGAAAATGGACGGTTTGAAGAAAGGTGTGGAAGCTAAGATGGATGGCATGGAAGCTAAGATGGATGACATGAAAGACAACATGGAAAACATGAAGAATGATCTAAAAGTAGACATCGAAGGTTTGACAAAGTTGATACAAGAAATGTTTCCTAATGGTGAAAAGATAGTAGAAGAACCTCATGATGAGAACAAAATAAATGTTAATCGTGATTTCATAAACTCTAATGTTGGTGGGAAGAACCACCATATTCCAAAAATGGATATGAGGAAGTTTGAGGGAAAGGATCCTGTAACATGGATACTACAGATGGAGCAATATTTTGATCTCCATAATGTGAAAAACACACAAAAGGTACGCATTGCAACTTTACATTTAGAGCAAAATACATTTGTATGGTATCGATGGCTTTGCTCCCGTAAAAAAATTGTCACTTGGTCAATTTTTACGGAGGAAATGATAGCACATTATGAGGATACAAAGAGCAACACCTTCTTTAGCCAATTGATAAATCTCAAACAAAAGGGTTTAGTGGGGCAACACATTGAGGACTTCCAAAATTGAATATAAGGGTAACTGATATTCCAGAGGAACACAGGATTGATCTCTTCATAGGTACTCTAAAGGATAACATCCAACATGAAGTTCGTGTTTTGGAACCTGATTCATTGGAGAAGGCCTTCAGGTTGGCAAGAAAAGTTGAATGTAAAATTATGGCGACAAGGAAGCCTACCACTCAATTCTATAAAGAAGGAAGTGTTGCTACGCCTAGATTTCCACAACCTACAAGGTTGACACCACAACAATTTGAAGAAAAAAGAGCAAAAGGGCTTTGCTACAGTTGTGATAGCAAATACACTAAAGGTCATAAGTGTGCTGAGAAGAAATTATTTTACATAGATTGTGAAGAGGAAGAAGAAAATGAACAAGAAGAGGATATACACATGGAACCAGCCCTAGAAGAGGAAGAAATGAATCCGACCATATCGTGTAATGCACTCGCAGGAATTACCACTCCTCAAACTCTCAAGATAGAAGGACAAATCAAGAAGAAAAAGGTAATAGTGTTGATTGATTCAGGTAGCACCCATAATTTTATTCATTGTAAGGTAGCCAAGGAATTAAATTGTTTCCTATACCCAACACTAGAATGTCAAGTGATGGTTGCAAATGGAGGAACTATAAATTGCTCTGGAAAATGCCATAATATCAAGCTAACCATGGGGGAATATGTATTGACTAGTCCAATGCTTTCCATTCCTATGGGAGGTGCTGATGTTGTACTAGGAGTACAATGGTTACAATCTTTGGGGACGGTAGCTTTTAATTTTCAAGAACTTTTCTTGAAATTTTTTTCAGAAGGAAGTCGAAATACGGGGTATTAAAGGGAAGCCGGGAAGGATAATAAGCTCCAATTTCATGACAAAGATTCTAAAGAAAGAACAACGAGGCGTAATCACGCAATTATGCTCACTAGAAGTTCCGACATCAAAATCATCTATTTCTGCAGATCTCCAACAAGTCTTGGACAATCATTCCAAGTTGTTTTAAACTCCCAAAGAACTCCCACCTATTCGTGGTCATGATCATGCTATTCATTTGATTCCAGGAAGTGTTCATCCAAACATCAGGCCTTATATATCCTTACTTCCAAAAGAGCGAAATTGAACGTGTGATTGTAGAAATGTTAGAGGCGAGTATAATTCAACCTAGTCAAAGTCCTTTCTCTGCTCCTGTAGTATTGGTACACAAGAAGGATGGATCATGGCGAATGTGTCCGGATTATAGGAAGCTCAATAAGCTCACCATTAAAGACAAATTTCCCATTCCTGTGATTGATGAATTATTGGATGAATTACATGGAGCAATTTATTTTACCAAGTTGGATCTTCGTTCAGGATATCATCAAATTAGAATGAAGACTGAAGATATTCCAAAAACATCATTTCGAACTCATAAGGGTCATTATGAATTTTTGGTCATGCCTTTTGGCCTTACCAATGCACCTTGTACATTTCAAGGGTTGATGAATTCCATTTTCAAACCCTTCCTTAGAAAATTTGTGCTAGTATTTTTTGATGATATACTAATCTATAGCAGGTCTTGGAAGGATCATGTTGAACATGTTGACAGGGTGCTCAAACTATTGCGGGAGAAACAATTATATGCAAAAAAATCCAAATGTTTCTTTGGAGTACAAGAGGTGGAATATCTGGGTCATATTGTATCTCACGAGGGTGTTAAGGTAGACCCTAACAAAATTAAAGCCATTAAGGAATGGAAAGTCCCCACAACCATAAAGCAGTTACGAGGATTTCTCGGGTTAACAAGGTATTATCGCAAGTTTGTTAAGAATTATGGGAGAATAGCAGCACCTCTAACAACATTATTGAAGAAAGATGCATTTTCATGGACTCTTGAAGAAACTAAGGCCTTTGAACATCTTAAAGAGGCAATGTGCCTAGCACCGGTCTTAGCTACGCCAGACTTCACAAAAACCTTTATTGTGGAATGTGATGCCTCAGGAAATGGAATTGGTGCTATTTTAATGCAGGAAGGAAGACCCATTGCTTTTGAAAGTCGTCCAATCAAAGGAAAGTATTTACAAAAACCTATTTATGAGAAGGAAATGTTAGCAATGCTGCATGCACTAAAGAAATGGCGAACTTACCTAATGGGAAGACACTTCAAGGTAAAAACTGATCATGATAGTCTTAAACACTTTTTGGAACAAAGACTATCGTTAGAAGAGCAGCAAAAATGGGTCACAAAGATGTTGGGTTATGAATTTGAAATAATCTACAAAAAAGAAAAGCTTAATGTTGTTGCAGATGCACTCTCAAGAAAGAATGAAGAGGTGGAAGCATTGCTTTGTGCCATTTCTATTATCCAACCAGATTGGATAATTGAAGCAAGAGATGAATGGAAGAAGGACAAAGATGTATGGATACTCATTCAAAATTTGCAGCAAGATCCTAGTACATCTGATACATTTAGTTGGAAAAATGATTCCTTATGGTACAAAGATCGCTTATATCTTTGTAAGAATTCCCAACTAAAACAAAAGATTCTTATGGAATTGCACACTTCTCCTTTAAGAGGACACTCAGGATTTTTAAAAACTTACCACAGGGTGAAGAAAGAATTTTTTTGGGATGGCCTTAAATCTGATATTCGAAAGTTTGTGGCGGAATGTTTGGTTTGCCGGCAGAATAAAATTGAGACAATTAAGACCCCGAAACTTCTACAACCTTTATCCATTCCAAGTCAACGTTGGGAGGAGATTTCAATGGATTTTATCACAGTTTTACCTAAGTCCGAAGGAAAGAATGTCATCGTGGTGGTAGTTGATAGACTTACCAAGTATGAACACTTTTGTGCATTATCTCATCCATTTAAAGCAAGTACAGTTGCTACTACATTTATGGAAAGAATTCAAAAGCTTCATGGAAGCCCAAGGGTTATTGTGAGCGACAGAGATCCCATTTTTACTGGAAATTTTTGGACGGAGTTATTTTCTTGTTTGGGTACTCAATTAGCTCATAGCTCATCTTATCATCCTCAATCTGATGGTAAAATGGAGATAGTAAATAAATGTTTGGAAGGATATCTTCGTTGTTTTGTATATGATAAACAAACACAATGGGTCAAGTGGTTACCTCTCGCTGAATGGTGGTATAACACTTCCTTCCATACTGCAGCAAAAATGACCCCATTTATGGCACTTTATGGATATCATCCACCATCGATCACATCATCTTTAGGGGAAAATTTGAAGGTTCAAGCAGTGGAAGATCACATCGAGCATCAGCAAGAAGTTCTCCAACTCTTAAAGGATAACCTGAATTTGGCACAAAATCGAATGAAACAACAGGCAGATCAACATCGCAGCAAGAGAATTTTTGATGTAGGAGATTGGGTATTTTACGGCTACAACCATACAAACAAATGTCCCTCAAGCAAGCTAAGAAGGATAATAAATTATCGCCAAAGTACTATGGTCCTTACAAGGTGTTGCAAAAGATTGGTACTATGGCATACAAATTGGAGCTTCCTGCTTCTTCACGAGTGCATCCGATTTTCCATGTTTCATGCTTAAAGAAGGTTATAGGTGAAAATCTTCCAGTTCAAACAATATTGCCAGAACTTGATGAGGAAGGAAAAATCATATTGGAACTGGAAGCGGTCATGGAAACAAGAACTTGACAACTACGGAATCGATCAATTTCAGAGTATCTCATCAAGTGGAAGAACTTACCCACTGAAGATTCTACATGGGAGGATGAGAATTTTATACAAAAGCACCCGGAGCTACTCAAGTGTTGAGGACAACACTTTTTTGAAGGAGAGGGGCATGTTAGGTCCCTATATCACTAGTATAGCCCCTTATTATTGTTAGTGTAAACCCCTTATTGTTATTATTGTACCCTTGTAACCCCCATTTTGTTATCATTGTGCCCTTAAATTATTATTGTTAGGTCGGCTAGGATTACATTGTGGCCCACTAGGATTACATTATGGCCCCATGGACTCCTATATATAGAAAGGAGGTTTTGTAAATTGTACCATCCAAGAATTGTTCATTTATGTAATGTATTGGAGGTTGCCCCCTCGAAGTGGCTTATTTCTAAGGCGTTGATATCTCTTTTCTTCTATTTTTGGAGTTGGTTACACAAAATGTCACAACTGGAATAGATGGTCCAGACGAAGATGTTGGCTTAGGCATGGTTATACGACCCAATGTATGCCCTACAAGATCTACGGGAACTCGAATAGACACAGGATCAAAGAAAGCAGTGTGAGGTGATTAACGAAAAGTATCGTAAAGATAAAGCTCTGATCAAAAATGGGTTGGAGTCGAAGGCACTTCGTCTTGTGGTATTTCTTTAATCGAAATCAGACCAGGTGGAAGGATTTCGCTGTCATGCCCAAAGTATATTTCAATAGGTTGGATGTGTGATATGGGAGACTCAGTGGCTACAATAGATTGTGGGGCGACCGATATAGGAAACAATTCCGGTTGTTCGAATTTAGGATTCAGATGTTCTGGTAAAATAACGACATGATTCGAATCAAATTCCAGTTGAACAACGTCGGGTTCGGGAGGTAGGGTCTCACTAATTCGATGGATCGTGACCACAGGTAGCTTAGAGGACTCTGTCTCGACAACAGTAGATGAACCGGGATTTGTATAAACAACTCGAGATGACTATGGTATATGTGAGGATGATGTCGCACCAAAGGTACTGATAGTACTAGTTTCGGTAGAATGATGGTGCCTTCACCGACCAAAAATGGCTTCCGGTGGTAAAGGTGGTTTCAGTGCTCTTCTACGCGAACGATGGGGAAAGAGATGTTCTTCTTCCACGATGACTGATTCATTTTATGACAAAAAACAAATAAACAAAATAAAAGGGTAATTCTAGGCAAAAGGTTTACCAAGTAATTGTGAACTATAGAATACCTCCTGGTGAACCAAGAAGCATGGGTAGTAAATATCCCTGAATGTTGTGCTCGGTGTATCACAAGTTACAAGGCAGCTGACTCAGTTTCCTATGGATGGATAGCAACCTAAATTTGTCCTCCCAAATATACCTGAAGGTACGTGGAGGCCCAAGTTCGTATTAGCATTGTCTAATGTGAAGCCCCACAGTGAGAGCACCCCCTTATACTTTTCGTACTATAACACCTCCCTATATACCCAAAGGTACGTGGACGAGCTCCGATATACTTACGTATATGGAGTGAGGTATCACACTCAGAATGTATCGCAGAAACTTTAATGACAGCTGCTATATTTAACGATGATGGAAAACGTCTCTAGCCTAGACCTTCTAAATGTTATCGTTAATGTTCCAATACTTTCTTAGGTAAATTGATGTAAATTTATGTTGATCTTGTTTAGAATATTTTCTTTAAGGTTCACTGCGTGATGTGATGGAAATTCCTAAAAATGAAAACTAAATGATAAGAAAACTTTTCAATTTAGCTTTTTTCAATGAAAATCCTAGCTACTAAGGGAAAGAGCAATTGGTTTTAGAGCAAACAACAAAGAGCACAAACTAAAATGCAGTTTTCCTAACTTGTTCCTATGCAACACACACAATTCACTATATGCACATGCATGTTTTTCTTTTTAGATCCCCTAATATGAATGCAAGAAAGGAAACTATATGCATCAATCAATAAAACAAGTGTTTTCTTCTTTGAGAAACAAGGAATAAAACAACAATTTCTCTTTTAGGAAAAATGAAGAATGGAACTACAAATTTTCCTACAGGAAACGAGGAATGAAACAACAATTTATTTTACGAAAACAAGTTTATATAATGTAGAAATAAAATATTTTGAATTTGATTTTCAAATCATAAATAAAAACACTAAAGAGACATTGAACAAATTACTTTTCAAAGGAGGAAGAATCATAAAGTTCACTGGTCTCTAAGAGGTATCAAACATCTAAGAATACAACAAACAAATGGCTGAGAATGATAATAATGACAAATTTAGATGGAATTTGGTTGGATAAGGGGGAAACACAGTTTGTAAGGGGAGACAGTGCATTGCAGAGCACCCCTGAGTGGGAGACAGTGCACTGCAGTGCACTGTGTCTTGACCAACAATGCGTTAGGCACAACAAGGATTGAAAAACCAAGTAGCAGAACACACTTCTAATGCAATTCTTTCATTCAAATGTATAATAACTGCAAGTATATGCTATTGATGAGGATAAGCAGAGGAAAAAAACACCATGAATGATAGGATACTCCCTAGTGGAGTCGCCAATTTGTTATGCGGAATTGTGATCTACGGATAAACCAAATTCCTTAAGTGTGGTGCTAGTCACTTAGAACAACAAAGGAAAGAATTACTACCACTTTCTCTAAAAAAAGCAGATATACATAATGGTGAAAGAGACTACTTGTGATTCAATCACTTCTCCTTCTCCTTATGTCGTTGTCATCGTCACTCTCAATCCAACTCAAATCGCCAAATCGATTCCTGCAAACACAAACAGAGAACAACAAACAACATGCAATATACATATATCTACTTATCTTACTTAATCAAATTGATTAGATATGAAATACATATACCATTCAAGAATCCATTGCACAAGAAATAGAGACATATATATGGGAAAATGAACAACACTCTTTATTAAAGAGTACAAGGGGGAGGTTACAACCAATGATCGATTTGTTGCCAACCAACCCTAGCTTCATTCTAGTCTCATCACATCCAACATAATACTAGCATCATATCAGTACTTTCACTCTCTCAAATGAGAATCCAACAGCATAACTTTACCAAATTTCTTCCTTCCCTAGAACTAGAATGCGTGTTCAATTTATAGGGAAATTCATGGTAGTTTCTCAATGAATGACTTTCTAATAATAGGCAAGACATGTTCCCAAGTTCAGAGATGTTAGATGGACACTTGGATTCGAAGTTTGACACATATGGACTCTTATAGAAAGCACTGCCCATGTGGAGATTCTCGAAACAATGAGAATTCCGCTCCCAGGTGACCAACGCACTTTTGAATGTCGGGAAGTGCATTGTAGTGCACCCTTGAATAGAGGATTTTACATTGCAACGCAGTTAGTCCCTTTAGAGGCTACTTTGGTGAGTCAATAAGTGATATAACATATACTTCAAACCTTGGAAATCTCACAATAGTAGCCATGAATGAATTGTTCTTCTCTTAGAGCATATAGCAACTGAAATATGAGGGGATTATAGACCCTATTTCATTGTTCCTGGGGATGATGTCCAGTTTGACCAGGTCATGGGGGATGATGCCCAAATTTACCTATAACAACCCTTCTTGGGCATGTTATATATTTATATAAGTCCTTAAATAAGTTAGAAATCCCTCCAAGACCAAGACAAAGTTACCTCCTTCAATTCAGCTTCAAAAGAATAATATAAATCTCTCAAATAGACATGTCGTCTCATTATCATGTCATGTGGGCTTATTTTGATGGGAAACAACTATAAATAGGGTTGTGCGTATTCATTTCAAATAAAATTTTCAGAGATTCGATTATCATACAATCTGAAGTGCAAAGCGAGGAAGCCTAAAGACTAGCGAAGTAGAAAAAAGGAAAAGTGAAGTTCTTAAGGGTATTTTGGGACTATTTTAAGGGAAGAAACCCTCTATACAAGAATTTTGCTGCAATAGTGAAGGAGAAGTATGTTGTAGCAGTAAATGATGAAGGTAAGTTTGTTATAGCAGTGAAGAATAATTTTGTTGCAACAATAAAGGCCTAAGGTAAGTCTATTGCAGTAGTAAAGGACAAGAAGAAGTTTGTTGCAGTAGTGGAAGTTGAGGAGAAGTGTAGTTATCCTAAGGAGCCAAAGTGGAAGGACTAGTCAATAATGCCAAAGGTCTAAAGCAGAAGAAAGCCAAGCTTGGAGAAGAAGCCAAGAAGGAAGAAGGAGTTGAAGATTGACTATCATTGACTAAGGATATTTTGTCTTGGTCTTGGACTGGAAAATAGGTCAAGTGTCTTGGCCTTGGTATTCGTCAATTAGAATCTCTATAGGAAGAAGAATTTGTTTGGGTTTTCCTCTCAAGTGGGAGAGGTTTTATCCCTAGTTCATAGCCTATAGTTTGGGTCTCTTATATCTTTATAGTTTATGCATTGGTAGATGTTTGATGAAGAAGAACACTAATAACCTAAGTAAAATAAAAATCTAATCTAAATAAGTAAAAAGCATTCACAAGCAATTACTAATAGTAGAGAAATCAGTTAATTTCTATGCCCTAGATTTCTCAACAACATTTGGTTTCTTTGGGGAGATACACAACATTATGGCCATTTTTCTAAACTTTGTGGTGTACTACACGTTTTTCTATGGCTTTTGCCTGAAGTAGTTCCACTTGATCCACTAGTCCTCTACATACCCAATAGGGTAAAACTGTGACTCAATGAGGGTTTAAAAGTCCTCCCATGTAGTCACTGGAGACTCTCCCTCTAACGTTAGGGTCTCCGTGTGGCTTTCCCACCAAGTTAGGGAATTTCCCTCTAATATCAATCGTGCAAATGAAATATTTTGTTCGTCCTCAATTTGATGGACACTAAAATACACTTCAAGTTGTTGCAACCAATGATTTAGCTTTAGAGCGTCAATCTCACCATGGTACGACTTGATATCAACATTCACTTTCATTTTGAACAGGTGTTGTGATTGATTCACGACACTCAAACAAGGTTGATCTTTTATGATTTCTTTCTTCAATTGGTTTTCTATTTCTTTCTGATCTCGTAATTCCTCTTTTGACTTGTCCTCTACATTAAAACCCCCATTTTCTCTGAATATCCCAATCTTATTTCTTAGGACCGTCATGAGGAGATTTACATTACGACTTATATATGCAACTTGTTGTTCCAATAGCAAAACCTCTCCTCTGCAAGATCACGAGGGTTATTCATAGATTCGTCAGCCATGATTAGGGATTTACAATTGCTGGCCCAATTGATCTAGATCGCATGCAAATTTCCACAATATACTCAAATAAACTTGGTACTAATACTTATCTGATCTGTAAATTTTCATGGAGATTCCATTGGACAATTTGTCACAACATATCTGATAAAATATACTTAAAAATCCAAGATCTACACTATTACAACGTTATTTCTCTTTATATTCATAGACCTGTAGATTATTATTAATAAAGTATGCATGCAAATTAAAATTATGCAAAAAATAGAGCAAAATGAAACAAAAACTCACACACACATTTGACACTAGATATGACCTCGAAAACCCTTTTGGGAGAAAAACCTAGCTAGAAGGTGAGGTCACTTTGCTCTATTTCTCTAAATAGAAATATGGCTGCGAGTACAAATAATTTTGGCATGTGGCTTGTGGGTCTCGCTACAGTGCAAAAATTCTCATTGTGTTCTCTAGCTCCTATCCCACTTGGCTATTTTTTCTCAGCTATGAAACAAATTCACTTGAAAGAACGAAACCCCTTTCCTCCTAGTGGTCTGGTTATAACACGCCCTAATAACTAACTAGTGGTTAGGTTGACTACCTCAACTCTTAACCATAGTTATAATATAGAATCTTCTAGAGTCTTCCACATCATAATCACATGGCTAGCGTTGAAAAAGGCACCAAGAAAGATTCTACTTTAATTTTCCCTTGAATTAAACTAGAAGAAAATTTTAATTCCATATCACATGACAACTTGAACAAGTTAAATAAGTTAGGTTGACTTAGTTGGTTCGATTAATTTGAGTTGAGGGTCTAACTTGAGTCATGTAGAGTGCCAGGTTGAGTTTATTTTGAGTTGTAATTAATTAATTCGATAAAATTGAGTTAAAGTCACTTAAACTAGTTCCAATTGTTGGAGTAACTAGTGGGAGGTTAAGTAGTGGGGTTCGTAATCTGTGATCAACCAGTTAACTGATAAATCAGCCATAAATAATTCATGCATGTGTGATCTACGAGCTACCCATTTTAAATTGAAGTTCAGGGGTAGTATAATATCAGTTGTATAATCATCTAAATTGTACATGTGGTGCATGTAGTTAGATGAAGGCCTATGATGGATTTTGTATTTGTGGATGAGGAATTTACCTAATTAATAGGGGCTAATTCCCAAGGAAACAATGCAAGGAAATAGGGACTTGGGCAAGCAGAAATTGGTTATGTATTAGCCAAGGCTTGTCTAGGAAGTAGTGAGACATATAGAGATAGTGCAAAATTTTCTCGAGCTTGAGAAAATCATTGTAATATTCTCATATTTTCTAGACTAATGCAATATACAAATAGCGAGGATTTTAGTTGTGACTTTCCACAAGAAAACATTGTGTAATTTGTTGATTGAATTCTTTCTCTTGTATGCTTCGTGATTTCGCGATCGTTTAGATTGTTTCCATTGATGAGTAGAGTAGATTCAAATCTACTTTTTTAGTAAATTACAATTAGCAGTTTGAATCTACAAGGAATTTCTATAACTAGCCCATTTTTTAATCAATAATGGGGGTTGACGTGGCATCCTCTCGAATTATGGGATTGAAAACAAAAAAGTCAACTTCTGAGTGGCATAACTTTCGCATAAATACTTCGCTGACGCAATTCTTGTGTCATTGGAAAAGTCTTTGTGTGTAGAATAGGAAGAAATAATATGACGCTAAAGCAACAATGTGAAAATTCGGTTGTCCCGAATCCTACTGCAGAAATTGATATTATTTATTCTATTTGTTAGAATTAATTAAACATATTATTTGCAGCTTACTACGGAAAATATCGAAACATATACGTTGCAGCCTTCACAAATCAAATATTGTGGAAAATAAATGCAAGGAAATATACTAGCACACATATAAACACATCAACACAGTCATTTTTGGACAATTGTCCCCGGAAAAACCCAACTTGGGAAAACCAGTGCAACAGATGAGGGTTTCTTTATTAATCTTCAGCAATAATTCATGTACAAGATACCAAATAGAAAAATAGAGGAAGAATCACTGCGAGAAATTTACTGATGAATTTTTCTCGCTCCACAGTTTTTTCCTAACCTCGAATAGGACCCTCTGTCCTTACGCTGGCCTCAATGCGTTATCCTCTGTGCAGTGCCCGATGAACTGCGTCCCTCCTCTGTGCTGCCCTTTCCGAAATCCGTCATGCACTTCTCGGACTACTGTTGATGCCCTCTCTCTCTCTCACCTGCAGCTCACCCTCTCATTCGATTTTCTCTTATCTAACTTCAGCCACTGAGAAAATCGATCTACTTTGGCAACTAAGTATCTGCATTTGTGTGTTCTCCAAGTGCCCATCGAGTTCCTTCTTATAATCTCTCGTTGAGACATCAACGTCCTGGATTATATCTTAATTGATGGCTCAGATTATATTATATTTAACTCGATCCACGCCTTTATCTAGAAGATTCACACCCGATTTAATTAATACCATTTATTTATTCTCATTTCCTTATTTAGACTTAGGTATACATTAAAAATAATTAATTATTTTCATTAAATCATCTATGGGTGGAATTTTCCCAAACGATTTCTGGGTATTCGAGAATGCATGTAGGCTTAGCCTCTTAGCAAAATATCAAGGCTAGAGCACATCCGATGCTACAAAATTCAATACTCCCTCTTAGTGAGGAATGTGTTAGCACTCCACCAATTCTCTGAAGGCTGAAAAGAGACTAGCAAAGGTAACCACATACCACTTTGACCTAGTAGCTAGCCCTACCGGGCTGAGAGGGCTCTCTCAATGAGATCACAGCCAAGGATTGACTCTGACATGAATATATTTGGCTAGATATGATATGCTTAGGTAGGTTTTAATAAATTTAGGGTTTGATGTTGGATCAGGGATGCAACGAAGTAGCTAGGTCTACGAATCAAAGCACTTACATCTGCAAAAATATAAAGGAGCAAGGTAGAAATGGTTTTATGATGGATTTAGGGTTTTGAAGGTGTAGTGGTGAGTCTGAATAGGTAGAGAGATTTAATTAGCATGTTCATTCATGAATTCATTAAACTGGAAGCATAAAACACAAGATGACATTTCCATATAAACAGAGCTAAATCAATAGAATTTTACCTATGAACTGAAAGGAAAGCCACTGAAGATAAAATATATGAAATAGGAGATATATATCATTTAATAAAGACTATAACAGAGACGCATGATCATAAACTCACTGCACATGAATTCCTAGATAATAGCTTCAACTGCATCCTGTGATTTTTGAATATGAGTGAAAGTACAAGCTACAAGATTACAATCCACTGATGTCCAACCAGTCAAATGACTTTGAAAATGACAGATATATACCAAAACAATATATCCCCTCTCTCAGGGGTTGAATCCATCAGTTGTGGAGTTCATTACATGATAAGCTCAACAAAACCTTAATCTCTAGTGGAGGTTAACTAATTCACCTCATCGTAGGAACACAAATACATTTGAACAAAATTACATTTACAAGCATGTATCTAATATAATTTACCATTTACCAGCTCAATTACATCTCATGACATCATCATTTCATCAATTACATCAGCAAAAATTCAAACTAGGTCAAAATTTTAGTGAAAATTGCTCTCTAGAGAAACCGTAGCGAGCTCAACAAAATTGATTTTTGGAGACATTCTAGGCTTCCAAATCAGGATCTGAAGGTACCAATGGAAAGCTCTATATGTATACTACATGATAGGCTCATAAAGCACTAAAAATTGTGGCTCCTAGCCCTCCAAATCGTCAATCTTCCAAGACTACTCAAAAAGTGTAGTGAAGGCTCCAAAAAAAGGGCAGAAAAGGTGATTTTTAGCATGTTTTTGGGCATTTTGACCCCCAGAAGTGGCTGATGTGGCTAAACCACTGATTCAGATTGATGTACCTTTTAATAGGAATCAAAAAATGTTGATTTTTCCTCCATTGGACGCCCCCCCCCCCCAACAAACCTGTAGCATGGCCCACGCTGTGCTTTTGCCTGTCTGACTGGATTTTCAAATTTCCAATTTTGACCAAAATGTCACAAAATTTTTTTTTGCCCCAAATCTCCTCATAATTGTTCCAGAGGTGCCTCATGAGGTATGTTATGCCACTAGGTAAGCATCAACAAGAATATCCAAGTTTTCCTTCTCATTTTGACTTTTTAGGGTTTCTTTAGTTTGGCTTGCAACTGTTTGGCTTTGACATTAAAATTTGGTTTCTTGCATAGTAATGGTTAGCCATGTGTTTATGTATCTCGTTATCCCTATTGGCCTTGTCAAGGAGATTCTCCAAGTGAATTTTGACTTTCTCAAGCCAAAACTCCCTATTTTTATTGATTTCATTGGCTATCCTTTCTTCAAAACTCAACTCTTCATCTGGTGGATTTTTCTCTCTTTCCTTCTACAATGCTCTTCTAAGACCCATGGTCCTTGGTCTCTTCCTTGTCACCTGAAATTTATGCTTCTTTGAATCTTCAGTGTCAATAACTGCTTTTCCCTTTACATCATGCATACTAGCCTCAAACTGAATTTTCTCTAAAGACAATTGTTTTACCTTCAGCTCATGGTTTTCTTGCTCTAGGAAGGAAATGATGAAATTGGCCCTTGCCAAGTTTTCTTAGAGCTCTTTGATCTGATCATCTTTGTCCTTGATGACCCTCTCTAGGTGTCATGTTCTGCACTGGCCTCCAAGTCTACTAAGTCAAAATCATGCTCCTCCTCATGCATAGATGTCTCATGTTGTGAATGTAATCCCTACTATGCTGATGTGGGCTTGGCCCCTTCCTCAATCTGAGGATAAAACACAAGACTTTTGCCTCTCTGATAGGTCTTAGTGACCTCAATCTTCCTCCTCACTAAAATGGTGCTAGGTGAACCAACCTCCACATCTCTAGATGGTGTTGATGGTGCTGATGGAGAACTAGGGCTAGTAGGTTGGCTACTAGAAGACAAAAAGACATATGCCTGCATGAAAGTGTCCCAAGTGATGCTCTTCTGCTCAAGCTGGTGTAAAAGAATGATCTTGATCAGAGCATGCTGGAAGAGGTTGATTTCAAGACTACTCTGCTTATGTTGGACATTTTTTGCCATCTTTTCCAAACTTCTATAGATATATTACAAAAAATTGAGTGGTTTTACCCCTATGAAATGCATGAGAAGTCTGACATGATACCCATACAGTCTAGAAAATCTTCTCTCACAGGTGAAGTTCTTCATGAGTGGTGTGTACTTCTCAAGGAGGTTCCCAACAGGAAAAATCCTCTTCATGTGTTGTTGATGATGTCTTCTGAGATAGGGCTGATAGTTTTGAAGGGCTAGATATTGGTTCTTAAACCATTTTTCACCATGATTAGGCATGTTTGTGGCCTCAGCTACTATATCAGTTGATATAGCGAAATCAACCCTGCAATTGTTACTTTGTCCCTTTTGAGTTGAGTGGCAAACAACTTGGTCAATGTGGCATTGTATATGACTTTCTCAACTAGTTGACAAAAATGAAAACACCCTACTGCTTGAAAACAATGCTTCGACAGAGGTGTAGACATCGTTTCAAGGGTTTTTAAGAATTCATGTCTTATCACCTGACCTCCTTTGTTATAAGATCTCTTCTCCTCCATTTGGTTGATTGCAAGGGGAAAAACCCTAATATGACAAAATAGGGGAAGGGGAAAAGGGATAGGATGAGTGGGTTAGGTAAGGGATATGAGAGTGGAAATATTTAGGGAGATGTTCAGGGGTCTTAGGGAACTTTAGGGAGTGAAATGGAGTGAAATGAGTAAGGGAATTGGGCTAGGAAATTTAAATACGGTCCTAGCTAGGAAAATTGCCCAAATTGGCAGAATTGGGCTAGGCTTTAGGTTTTGGGACTTGGAAAATGGGAATGAGGGATTATGAAGGTTGTGGTAGATGATTTTGAGTGTGAGGGAGGTAAAAAAATCTGTAGGGGAGTGTATTTACCTTGCAAATTGTGAAAATATGGTCTAGATACAAAAACACAGCATAGAGGGAAATGGACTGTTTTCACACTAAATTATGAAATTGAGCTACAAGGAATGGTTTGTTGAGGTGATACTTACTTTTCCCCTGATGCTAAACACATTAAAAACCTTCAGAAGCCTTCAGAACTTCGTTTGGTACCTCCAAGAGAGAAAACACAACCTTGTGAAGAAAGCGTAGCGTGGAGGGCAAAAAGCACAACGTGGCTGCTCTAGCACCAAATTTTTGAGTGTTTTTGTCTTTAACTTTTTGAATTTTCACTTGTTGATGGATGAGAGCTCTTCTTCAATGATTTGAATGAAAAAATGAGCTTGAATTGGCCTTTTATATCTTGTATTGGTCACTTTTCTTCCTGGTAGTGGGGTGGCCCACTACATGTCCTTTTCACTTTGTTATTGAAAACTTGTAACTTTGACACTTTGTATTCAAATTTTGGAACGTGATGAAGTTATTACATATCGAAACATAAATTACATTACAAATCAAACTTTATTGAAAAAAATTACCTATTACCAATCCTCCAATTGCTAGATTTTAAGCATGGAATGACAGATTTGGTGACCTTGAAACCCTAATGACCTAATGAAGACACTAAACTGAATGAAATGATGATGATGATGATTGGAATGATAATGATGACCTTTTAATGATGGTACACTCATCTGAGTGATGAAGAGGACCAGCAATGTAAAATTTTGAAGGGAGTGTAAATAGTCTTAGACCTACTACCCAGTGACCAAATTTTTGCTTGAAGACCTAATGAAATGACAAAAATTTGACAATGAGACCCTAAAAAAACATGATAAGATCCCATTTGATCATTGGTGACAGGTTTTATAGACTGACACTAACAAAATGTGCTCAAGTGTTGCAACCCACTGAAGCATCACTCTGACTCTCTATCACCTCCAATTGCGTTGTTGGTGTCTAGTCTTACTTCCCACCAACTACTGCGCAACTCTGATTCTGCGTTGCATTTTTGTTGTTGTTGACCCTGCCAACTACTGCATCTGCGCTACAACTCCCTCTCATTTTTTTCTTATGCAAATAAGAATCCATCTATTTTTGCTACTGAGACGGGTTCTCTACCATACCCATTTGTTCCCTGAACTGGATGAACATAGCTCTTCCTAGAGCTTTCGTGGTTGCATCTAGTACCTGATTTCCTATGGGAACATAATGCCACTGGACTATCCCACACTGAACATAGTCTCTGATAAAGTGACATCTGATATCAATGTGTTTCGAGCTATCATGAAATACTAGATTCTCATAGAGTTTAATACAACTCTAATTATCACAGTAAACATTGGTCGCTCCCATCCTCTTTCTGAACAAACTCACAAGCAACTTCCTAAGCCATATTGCTTCGCACGTAGTTGTGTTGGCTTCCATATATTAAGCTTCTACTGAGCTCAGTGCTACCGACTTTTGCTTCTTGCTGCACTAAGAGATCATCCCTCATCCAACGTTGAAGCAGTACCCGAAGGTACTTTTCCTGTCCACTGAACTACCTACCCAATATGCATCTGTAAATTCACTCAATCTGACATCATCTCCTCTGGTGTATTTCAACCCATATCCGACTATTACATGCACATATCTAAGAATGTGCCTAGTTGCTTCCCAATGTACCCTTTTCGGTTCCACCATGAATTGACTAAGGGTGTTGACAGCAAGACATATGTCTAGCCTAGTGTTGACCAAATACATGAGCGACCTAGTGAGTTGTTTGTATAAGGTGGGGCCGACTTCCTTATCTCCCACTGCATATATCTTCTTCCAATTGGTGATCATGGGCATTTCCATGGGTTAGAAATCCTGCATTCTGAATCTCTTCAAAATCTTTGTAGCATGTCTCCCTTGTCCAAATAAGATCTCCCCATTCTTCTTTCATACTTCCAATCCTAGAAAATAATGCATCAACCCCATATCCTTCATGTCGAATTATGCTTCAAGGTTTCTCTTGCAATCCTTTATGAGCCCTAATGATTCTATTAAAAATAGGTCATCCAGATACAAAACCAGAATGAGGGCCTCCTTCTCCACCATCAAATAATAGAGATTGGGATTTGCACACTCTTGATGAACCCCAAATGATTCAAGTAACTGTCAATTCGACCATACCATGCTCTGGGTTCCTTCTTGAGCCTGTATAGGGATTTCTTTAATATGCATACATGAGTTCGCTTTTCATGAGTCTCAAAGCCTCCAGGCTTTTCGGTGTACAACTATTCTTCTATCACCCCGTTCAAGAATGTTGTCTTGATGTCCATGTGGTGAATCTCTCATCCCATTTGTGCTGCTAGGGATATAAAAGATCTTATAGAGGTATGTCTGGAAAATGGGGCAAAGGTCTCCTTATAGTCTATCCCTTCCTTTTGTGCATACCCATTTGCCACGAATCTAGCGTTGCACTTTTCTACACTACCATCTACAGTGTACTTGATCTTGTAGATCCATATTGAACCTACAGCTGATCTATCATCTGGTTTAGGTACTACTTCTCAGACATCATTAGTCATGACAGAACTGTATTCTTCTACCATGGCATCCACCCACACTTGATGTTGTATGGCTTCCTGAAAATTGGAGGGTTCTTCAACTTGAGCTACCAAGGCTTGGTATTTTTCAAGTTGTCTACGCTGCCTCTTATCGGTTCTAGGAGCTTTGACAAACTCCTCTGCATCCCTCAAGCTTTGACGTACTTCCCCACTGGTTCTACCACTAGTGGTGGGAGGCCCAATCAATTCCTCCTCCTATTCCCGGTGTTCCGTCTGCTGAGAACTACCTAGTTCTCCTACTCCTGAGGAAATACTGGTACTAGTCACTGTACTCGACCCTTGTAACTGTCCTCATGCTTGTCCCACCCATTGTCATTGATGTTGTTGGACTAATGGAACATCTGTTGATTGATCACCTATAGGCATCTCTTGAGATCTTCTGAAGATTTATCTTCCATGAACTTTGCATCTCGCCTTACTAAAATCTTCCTGCTGCTAGGAATGTAGATCTTGTATGCCTTTGAGGTCTGGATATACCCTACGAGGTGCCCCTTATTTGTAGTCTGATCCAACTTATTACACTTATTCTCTGTAATATGGAAATAAGCCACACTCCCAAATATCCTAAGATGACTTACTTCTGACTTCTTCCCTGTGAAGACCCCTTCTGGCATTTTCTTCCCCAATTCTTTGTGAGGAGTTATGTTCTAGAATGTACACCATTGTGTTGCATGCTTCTACCCATAAAAATCTAGGCAAATCCTGGTCATATAACATAGCATTTTCTGCTCCAACTAGTGTTATGTTCTTCAGCTCCGCTACTCCATTTTGTTGTGGATTATATGGATTTTCCCACTCTCTTTTGATGCCCTCCCTTGCGCAAAATTCTATGAAGTCTTTATCCGTATATTCTCCACCATTATATGAACACAATACCTTGATCTTTTTCCATGTCATGTTCTCTACGAGAGCCTTGAACTCTCTGAACCAATCAAAGACCTCATCTTCGGTCTTTAATAAATAGATCCAGGTTTTCCTGTAGTGATCATCAATAAAGGTGGCGAAATACTTGCCATCGCTAAGAGCTCTGGTGGACATTGGGCCACAAATATCTGATTTTATCAATCCTAACACACCATTTTCTCTGTTGTCACTTATGGGAAATGTTGTCTTTTTGTACTTCCTTAGTATGCATCATCTGCATCCATCATCATGCTCGGTGCCGAGGACTGGAACCCCTGTCACAGTCTCTTTAAGCATCCTAAGTGCTCCATGGTGTAAGTATCCCATCCTCCTATGCCATAGTTAGTACATCTCCTTCCCACTTCTATTATCACTATCTATCAGTGCCATTGTATAATCGATATACAACCTATATAACTTGTTGCTTCGAACTCCAATCTGTCTCACCTTCTTCCAGCTAGGATGTTTGAAATACAACTTATTTCCCACAAAGTATACATCGTACTGCTTGTCCTGCAACTGGGACACTAAAATTAGGTTCATACCCAATCCTGGAACATGCAACACATTAGTGGCACTGGTGTTGGTTCCTGCTTCCGTCTAAAAATCTATGGTGACTCTCCCTACTAGAGTACACTTAGTTTTGTTTCCCATAGTGATCTGGAAGTCCATCTGCTCCTCTTGATAGCTAAAGAAGTACTCTCACACTCCAGTCATGTGAGCTGAAGCTCTGCTATCAATATACCAAACACGAGTTGATGTCGATCCTGACAAACATGAAAACTCTTCTTCCAACTTGAAAGATAATTCTGAGGCATCTTGACTATCCATGATTTTTTGTGTTATCTTCCCAATGTTGATTTTGCAGTTGCAAAATACTGCGTCTTAGCTGGAAATCTTCTTTGCAAAAGAAATACAACTTCTCCTTCTGCCTCTGAAAAACTTCGATCTGGAAATTTGATTCTCTGTCGACCGACTCAAAAAATTAAAATTTTCCACGAAAGTTTCCTCACTTGACCAATGGACTACGCATCCTTCTGGGGGCTTCAAGCAGTTTCTCACGCAGTGATATGATGCTCCTTTTTCCCTTATCCACTAGAGCTCTCCTTCCTCTTGTCCATCCTCTGATACCATGTGAAAAACCAGCTATCCCGAATCCTAATGCAGTAACTATTTGCAGCTTACTACGAAAAATATCGAAACATATACGTTGTAGCCTTCACAAATCAAATACTGTGGAAAATAAATGCAAGGAAAAATGCTAGCACACATATAAACACATCGAAACAGTTATTTTTGGACAATTGTGCCCAGAAAAACCCAACTTGGGAAAACCGGTGCAGTAGATGAGGGTTTCTTTATTAATCTTCAGCAATGATTCATGTACAAGATACCAAATAGAAAAATAGAGGAAGAATCACTAAGAGAAATTTACTGATGAAATTATCTCTCTCCATAGTGTTTTCATGACCCCGAACAGGACCCTTTGTCCTTACGCTAACCTCACTGCATCATCCTCTATGCAATGACTATGCATTGCATAATGAACTGTGTCCCCCATTTGCGCTGCCCTTTCTGGAATCTGTCCTACACTTCTCAGACTGTTGTTGATGCCCTCTCTCTCTCACCTGCATCTCACCCTCTGTTTCGATTTTCTCTTGCTGAACTTTAGCCACTAAGAAAATCGATCTGCGTGGGGAACTGTGTATCTGCACTGGTGTGTTCTCCAAGTGCCCATCGAGTTTCTTCTTATAATCTCTCGTTGAGGTATCAACATCCATGATTAGATCTTAAAAATGGATCAAATTATCTTGGACTTGATCCACACCCTTATCTAGAATATTCACACCTGATTTAATTAATACCCTTTAATTATCCTCGTTTCCTAAGTTTAGACTTAGGAATAGATTAAAAATAATTAATTATTTTAATTATATCATCTCCGGGTGGAATTTTCCCAAACGATTTATGGGTATTGGAGAATGCATGTGTCTTAGCCTCTTTACAAAATCTTGAGGCTAGAGCACATTCGATGCTACAAAAGTCAACAATTTTTACCCCCAAAAAACATTGTTAGATGTCTCAAAATGTTGCCGGAAGGTTTCAGACCCCAATTTGCCAAACTGTGTCCCGCTAATAAAAATGGTCCTAAGTGTTTATTCCTCCACTTTTTCCACTCTAAAAGCATCGAGATGGATGAAAAACAATATAATGATCCAATCTGGATCACAAAGGGAAAAATTTCTATAATTGGATGAAATATTCTCTAACTATTGCAAACAAAATCCAATAAAATGACAAAAAAAAGAGGTCATTTATAAAAAATTCTCTATTAGCTTGACAGTGAAAGATTGTGGTCAAGAAAACTTTACAACCCAACTCAAGTTCAATACCACCTTTGGGTTTCCAATAAGAATTGATCCAACTAATGAAATACTTTTCAGTAAGCCAAATACCTAAGAACTTACTAATAATGGCATGCTCTTCCATATACTGTGTATATGCCCCATACAATATGTTTTGATCTTGTATTGGGGATGTTTTTGGTCTTGGGAATGCATAGCGCCAATGACCATGCACTAGTTGGATTTGTTGTAGGTTGGTCAAAGCAAGATCAATTCCCTTTCATTTTGCTTCAATGTGTTATGCATAGTTTCCAACCTCGATGTTGATGACTTCGTTGTTATTGGTTGTTGCTCACCTAGATCCATTGATAGGTTGACAGACCAGGCATCACAAAAAGCGGAGGTTCCCCACCCACAATGTGCCATATTAAACGTTCAGTTTTAGTGTACAAAAACCCTACTCCAATCAATGGAGATAGCGTTAAATTACAATTCATGCCACAATAATTTTATGTACTTCATTTTCAAGGTTTATAAAAGCTACTTATTGAATTTTGGATTTGAAATTATGTAAAAGTAAATTCCATTTGAAACATGGTTCTACATACGTTGAAATATACCTATCAAATAAAATAAGATCATCCACAATATCGTAGGCAACATATATATACAAGTAACCCTTTTCAAAGACAAAAGTCACATGAAATGTTAGGTATTCACCTATTGAAAGGGTAGTAGCCGATTCTGGTATGTCAGTAGAGACTTTTTTATAGAAGTGTAGAAACATATTGTGATTGTTATGTAAAAATTAGTTAAATTGAAGTTATTAATTAGGCAAGGATCATGCCCATTCAATAAGAGGCACCGAATGGTTGTATTTAATCCAGGAACCTCCTGCACTTTAAATCATCATTCTATATATATATATATATATATATATATATATATGATTTTTTCTACTCCATCTGGTATCAAAGCCGCATTTAGTGTTCCTCGTGTCTTGTTCCACTGTTGTGAAACGCTCTTGTTCACACTGCACCGTGTTCGTTCTTGTTTCGCCATCAGTACTAGTCTCAAAGCACACTTTTTTTCCCACCACCATAACCCGTTGCAAATCCATTGTATCGTTGTTCATTGTAGTTGTTGCAAATCCCTCGCTATCACGTTTCCCTCACTGTCACCAATTCATCACTGTCTCCGTCCTTATGCCCTACCCCACCCACCGTTCTATCGTTTTATCATCCTCGGCTTCGTCGACGTCTATGTTGTTCCACGCCAGCATTCTTCCAAGCACTTGTTCTTGTTTTTCATGTCTACACTGTGCTCGGTCCACACCACTTCACAGTTGTTTAACCCCGACCCACTATACTGTCGGTTTACCATGTTATCTTGTCGTGTGTCTCAATCATCACGTCCACTGCCAAGCGTTGCTTTCCATCGTTGATTGTTACTTTCTCTGGCCAAACCATGTCCACAGCGATCGTTCTTGTTGACTTCATGGATAAATTTTGGCGCTTGTCCAACTAAACCACGTTGTTCTATCCAATGTTTGACCAAGCGTTTATCGAATTGGTAAGGATTATAACTATAACTATATAGACTATATCGTTCGAATATATATAACTATATAGTATATAGTTAAGTAATATTATATAATATATAATATAGTTATTTAAAAAAATAAAAATAAAAATTAGGGTTAAGTTAAGTTGGATAAGTATACTCCACTTTAAACCTGCTCAATGTCTTCATTAATGTCGATGGTCAATTTTAATAAACGATTGTTAGACCTTGAGACTAAAGTGATTGGACAAGGAGAAAAAATCGAAGCACTTTAGGATACAATAAAGAGAATAGAGGATCAGCTCGAGCAAAACCATAACGAATTTCAAAAGGATCAAGTAGTCCTTTTAGGTAAGGTGGATCAAAACCACAATAAAGAAATGGTATTGTTGACATGTATTTGTGATAAGTTGAAAGTTATACCGGATCAAATACTCCAGAGTAATGAAGCTACTCAACACCCAGACTCTGAATATACATCAAATGCATCAACCTCACATCCAAACCCTGAATCTCCAATGGCATCTTCCATGCATAATCAAGGAAATAGTAACACAAATTTTCAAAATAGGCAGCTCTGGAATCCATATACAAATATGCCACTTTCAAATCAATACCCCTTCTTCGCTCAATCGGTAGCTACATATCAACGAAGAGAAAAACTTGAGCTCAAAATTTGACAATAACGAAAAATGAAATGTTGCTTGGTTCAATAAAGCAAAAGAATATTTCGAAATTTACAGTATTGATAATGATAATGAAAAGATCAGGAATGCATCCATGCATATGGAAGGGGAAACATATAACTGATATATGTGGTGGAAGAAGATGACACTTGCCATCAGTTGGAAGAAATTCAAAATGCATTCTTTAAGAGGTTCCAAGGTGTCAAGGAGAAAAAATTATTCTTAGCACTCACCAGATTACAACAAAAAGGCGATGTGGACGAATACACTTGGGAATGGGTGTAGGAATTTACAGGGTAAGCTTTTTAGATCAAGAACCAAAGGTCGCCGCTCACAAACAGATCACAAATCAGTACACTAGTATAATCACGTGGTTAAAACCCCCAAAGAGGAAAACAGTTCACGGCCTGAGCCAACATGGCCACTTCAGGCAATTTATTAATATAAAAGGAAAGGTTACATATGTTTCTCTCATAAACGGTTACCAGACAAATGACCCTCCATGCTCTTTAAATAGAGATCATGGACCAATCAGGTGTCAAGCCATGGATCAAGTGTCGTTAATACCTAGGTGAAAGATAATCGTCGGATCACTACAAATCGTGACAGTCGGATTATAAGTTACAAATGTACATGGTAAAGAAACACACTTTACCTAACTCTATACTAGACTAAGTTATTCTTAACTATTTCCTATGTGTCGAAATATCCTAACATCCCCCCTTAAGAACAACTTGGGATAGGATTGAAGGATTTACAAAGGTGACACAAAAAGAGCCTATTTCCTATGTGTCGAAATATCCTTACATCCCCCCCTAAGAACAAATTGGGATAGGATTTACAAAAGTGACACAACAGGAGAAGGAATGAGGCATTAGAGCCTATCCCCCCTTAATGACAACTTTCCTGAACTTCAAGCATAGATCGAAGTTTGGTAAACTTCGCTTCTGTGAGAGCCTTCATAAAGATATCGGCTACTTGATCATTGGTTGGACAGTACTGCACTTCAAGAAAACAATCATGAATGAGCTTTCTAATGAAGTGTATGTGGAGATCAATGTGTTTCATACGCTGATGCTGAACTGGATCTTTACATAGCTTAATGGCACTCTGATTATCACACCAAAGTGTAGTTGGACGCTGTTGATTGAGACCAAATTAAAACAGGATATGACAAAGCCACATGGCTTCCTTGTTGGCTTCAACTGCACCACCATACTCTGCTTCTGCTGAAGAAAGAGAGATGGCACTTTGTTTCTTACAAGACCAAGTAATAGGTCCTGAACCAAGAGTGAATACATATCATGCAGTAGACTTTCGATCATCAGGGTCACCAACCCAATCAGAATCAATGAAACCAATCAACAATGGAGATGCTCCTGCACTGTAATGAATCTCGAACTGAATTTTACCTCGAATATATCGAAGTATTCTTTTGGATGCTTTCCAGTGACTTTCATGAGGTTGGTGTATAAACCGAGCGACAAGACCAACGACAAAGGAGAGGCCACGACGGGTATGGGTTAGATACAGAAGTTTACCAACAAGTTGACGATATAAGGTAGCATCAACTTCAGGGGTAGTACAGTTCACTGAAAGCTTGACTCCAAACAGAAAGGAAGAAGGGGTTGGCTTACAGTCTTCTATGTGAAAGTGGTGTAGAAGATCACAAACATACTTGGACTGAGAGAGGGTAATGCCTTCCTTGGATTGCTAGACTTGAAGACCAAGGAAATAATGCAAGTGTCCTAAGTCTATCATTTCAAACTTATTTTTGAGGCTAGACTTCACATGGTTTATATGGTTTGGATCACTACCAGTAAGGATAAGATCATCAACATAAAGAATAAGGATAGTGAAGGACCACTTTCTTGGTGTAGACAACGTTGTCAAAATGACACCTAGAAAAGCCATTATCTAATAGAAATCTATCCATTTTGGCATACCAAGCCCGAGGAGCTTGTTTGAGACCATAGAGAGACTTCCTAAGGTGACAAACAAGGCTAGAGTCATTTTGGATAAAGCCAGGGGGTTGTTCCATGTAGATTTCTTCATGTAAATCTCCATGTAAGAAGGCAGATTTAACATCCATCTGATGGACTTCCCATTTAAAGGAGGCAGCAAGGGAAAGAACAAGGCGGATAGAATTCATTTTGGCAATAGGGGAGAAGGTTTTAGTATAGTCAATGCCTTCAACTTGTGAAAATCCTTTAGCAACAAGACGAGCTTTATGTCTGTCCAGTTTTCCATCTAGTCCAAACTTGGTTTTGTAAACCCATCTGCATCTGACAAGCTTTCTTCCTTTTGGAAGAGGAACAAGATCCCAAGTATCGTTTGCCAATAAGGAACGATACTCTTCATTCATAGCTTCATCCCAATATGGATGACCAAAGGCTTCTTCAAAGTTTTCTGGATCAAGTTTTTCTGGAACTTGAGCCAATAAGGAAAAGGCTCTTTCGAACTAAGAACGTGTACATCGTCGATAGGTAGGGTCACCTGCAAGAGAACCTGCTGCATCCCGAGTAGAGCGGACCCATCTTGGAAGCAGTGGAGTATAAGGAACAATTTCAAGAGGTGGAGGAGGATTTTCATCCTCGCTATCATCATTTGAAGTAGAAGGAGTGTTATTAAAAATAGAAGAGAGAGAGAGAGGTGGCACATATGTCGAATCATGCTCGCAAGCCAAAGGTGGCACTCTCGCCGAACTAGGCTCGCAAGACAATATATTTTCATCAAATTTAACATCTCTTCTAATGATTATATTTTTTGATTTTGGTTGAAGAAGTCTATATCCTTTGACATCTTCAAGATATCCAACAAAAATGCATTTTTCACTCTTAGGTTCTAAGGCTTTATGTTTCGCATCTGGAATATGGGCCCAAGCATCACTTCCAAAAACACGAAGGTGACTTACATCTGGTTTAATTGAGCTCCAAGCTTCTTCTGGAGTTATATTCTTTAAAACCATAGTAGGAGTGCGATTTACTATGTAATTTGCACAGTGAATGGCTTCTGCCCAAAAATTGAGACCAAGTCCTTTAGATTGAAACATACAATTAGTCATTTCTTTTAAGGTGCGATTCTTCCTTTCAGCTACACCATTTTGTTGTGGAGTATATGGAACAGTATGTTGTAATTGAATGCCATGCTCAGTGCAGAAGTTGATAAATTTGTTGTTAACATATTCTCCGCCATTGTCTAATCTTAACTTAAGAATTTGATGTCCAGATTGTTTCTCAACAAAGGCCTTAAAGGCCAAGAACATGTTAAAAACATACCATGTAGGAATTTATAGGGTAAGTTCCTTAGATCAAGAACCAAAGGTCACCGCTCACAAACAGATCACAAATCAGTACACTAGTATAATCACGTGGTTAAAACCCTCAAAGAAGGAAACAATCCACGGCCTGAGCCACAGCGGCCACTTCAGGCAATGTATTAATATAAAAAGAAAGGTTACATATGTTTCTCTCATAAACGGTTACCGGACAAATAACTCTCCATGCTCTTTAAATAGAGATCATGGACCAATCGGGTGTTAAGCCATGGATCAAGTGTCATTAATACTGAGGTGAGAAATAACCGTCGAATCACTACAAATCGTGACCGTCGGATTATAAGTTACAAATGTACATGGTAAAGAAACACACTTTACCTAACTCTACACTAGACTAAGTAATTCTTAACTATTTCCTATGTGTCGAAATATCCTAACAATAGGAAACTTTAGCCACACAAGTACCTGGAATATCTGGAACTTGTCTCATTCGATCATACATCACAGGACTTAAACTCCAACTACATGTAAAACTTGAGCCTCATGGCATTACTTTGATAGAAAAGCAAGCCAAAAAACAAAAGTTGTTGAAAAGAAACATGAAAAGATGTAGTGGCCGAAGGTCGAAAGAGTATATTCGAGACGAATATTTTCCCAAACTGCGAACATGGATAATACCAAATATGTTCCACCACAACTCTGTGAAGGATACGAAACTAATTTAGAAATGCAAATAATGAAAGAAGAAAAGTGTAGATGTTGCGGCGAAAAATGGGACCCCAAACATAAAGAAAAAGAAACCAAGAACATGTATGCAGGCGAAGTAACCAACGATTCAGACAATGAAGAATCAGACGAAGAAGACATCAAATATTCTCAGCGATCTTCTCTAGAACTGGGTAGCAAGAGTATTATGCAAGTGTCATTATCGTACATATCACAGCCCCTAACATTTAAGTTAAACGGACATATCAAGAAGAACAATGTAATGGTTCTGATCGATACTAGTAGCACCCACAAATTTTTGGATTCAACCATGGTGAAAATACTTAACATTTTTCATAATTCCCATGCCCAACATGAAGGTTATGGTTGTTGACGGTCAAAAAATTGAAAAAGTAGGGAAATGCCATTAAGTCAAATTATAGATTCAAGACTATAATCTAGAATTTTTGTTCTACATTGTACCATTAGGAGGAGTGGATGTGGTCAACAATGTTACCGATGAAATAGGTAACCGCAATGTTACCTACTTTTTTTTGGTAGCATAAAAAGCACCCGATTTTCAAAAGTGGTGATGCAGAATCACCAATTTTTTTTTTGGTGCACATTTTTGACACTCTAATATTTTTATTTATGAAGTATGAATATTTGTTTTAAAATGTTAATGAATTTCATGTTAATTTTGAAATGAATTGATGCAGCATCAACTTTTTTTTTTAAGAGGTGATTTTCATGCTAATTTTGAAACGTATTGATGCTGCATCAACTTTTTTTTTTTGAGAGCGGTGATTTTCATGCTAATTTTGAAACGTATTGATGATGCATCAACCTTTCTTTTTTTAGAGTGGTGATTTTCATGTTGGTAATAAAACACAAAACTTAGATAAAAAAAATATATAAAAACAATAAAAAAAACCCAATAAAAATGTAAAAAAAACAAAAATAGCTCGTAAAAATAAAAAATTTAAACAAAAATAAATAAATAAAAACAAAAATATTTGAAAATTATATCAAAGGAAATGACAAAATTTGAAAAAAAAAACACATAATTTAAAGAAAAAAAACAAAAATTGACCAAAAAAATTTAAAAAAAAAAACTTCAAAAACATTTTTTTTCTAACTTATTAAAAAAAACCATATTAAAAATTAAAAAATAAAAATAAAAATAATTAAAATTACAAAATTAAAATTTAGATTAAACAAAAAAATTAAAAAAAAAAAATTAAAAAAATTAAATTTAAAAATTTAAATTAAAAAATAATAATAATAATAAGAAAAAAAATACAAATTTTAAAATTAACCAAAAAAAAACAAATTAAAAAAAAAATTGAAAAAGAAAATAAAATAAAAAAAACTATCATTTAAAAACAAAAAAAATGAAAAAAATAACATGCAAATAATTAAAAAACAAATACACATAAATTTAGTGCTTTTTTTTTAATGAAACAATTTATAGATTTTAAAAATGAAAAACTAAATAAACTAAAAAATTTAAAAAAGTAATTAAATTAAATTAAAATTTAATAAATTTAATAAATAAATTTTAAATTTTAAATTTTAAAAAATAAGTAATCTATAATATTAAATATAAAAATAAAAGAAAATTAAAAAAAAAAATAAACAAATTGAATTTAAGATAAAAAAATTGAATTAAAAAAAATATATATTTAAATTTTTTGAAATTAAAAAAACAATTTAAAAAAATAAAATTAAAATAAAAATATTAAAAATTAAAAAAAAATAAAAATAAAATCAAATAAAAAATATACATATATATTAAAAATTAAAAACAAAAAAAAAAAAAATAATAAAATTTAAAAAAAATAAAAACAAAATTAAAAAAAAAAACAAAACAAATTATAATTTAAATAAAAAAATTAAATTTTTTGAAATAAACAAAAAATTTTAAAAAAATCAAATTAAAAAAAATCAATTCAAAAAAAAAAAATTTTAAAAATTAAAAAAAAAAATCAATTTAAAAAAAAAAAATTAAAAAAATTAAAAAAAAAATGGCGGCAGTGGTGGTGGTGGTGGTGAGGCGGTGGTGGTGGGGGCGGCACCACCCGGCCTTCCCTGCCCGGGCAACGGCGGAGGCCGGCCGGTGGGAGGGCGGCGAGCTGCGCAGCCACCCCGCCCGCCCACAGGCCGGCCTCCGCCGCCGCCCCGGCGGGGAGGGCCGATTCCGGGCGGGGAAGGCCGGGTTGCGCCGCCCCCACCACCACCACCGCCGCCATTTTTTTTTTTTTTTTCCAAAAATATAATTTTTTTTTTTAATTTAATTTTTTTATATAAAATATAATTTGTTTTGTTTTTTGTTTAATTTTGTTTTTATTTTTTGTAAATTTTATTATTTTTTCTGTTTTAAATTTTTATTTATTTATTTTGTTAGTAATTTTTATTAAATTTTTCTTCTTCTTTTTTATTTAATTGATTTTTTTTTTTTAATTTCATAAATTTCCTATATTATTTTATAGAATTTCATAAATTTTGTATTTTTTTAAAATTTATTTGAATTTAATATTGTTTTTTAAATGTTTTACTTTTTTATTAATTTTTTTTTGTTAATAACATAAAATTTTTATATTTTTATATTTCAATTAAAATTGTGTATTTAAAATTAGATTTTTTTTTTAAAATTAAATTAAATTTTTTTAAATTAATTTGTTTTTTTTATTTTTTTTTGTTTAATATATATTTTTTATTTTTTTTTCAATTTTCCGTTTTTAATTGATTTTTAAAGTTTTTATTTTAACAATGGTTTTTTTTTTCTTTTATATTTAAAATTTATTTTTTCTTTCAAAATTTATTTGTTTATTTGTTTATTTATTAAAATTTAATATTTTTGTTTTTAAATTTAATTTGTTATTTTAATATTTTTTATTTTTTTTTAATTTAATAAAATTTGATATATATACATATTTTAATTTAAGTTCATATATATATTTTAATTTTTGTAATTTAAATTTAATTTATTTTCTATAGTTTATTTGTTTCTCTAATATATATGTTTTAAATTTAATATTTTCATTGTATTTTATTTTTATTTTTTATTTTTAATTAATTTTTCATTTTTTTACTTTTAATTTAAATAATGTTTTCTTTTTTTTAATATTTTTATTTTAAATTTTTAAATTTATTAAAATTTAATATATTTCCTTAAATTTAATTTTTTGTTTTAAATTATTTTATTTTTTTTTAATTTAATAAGCATTTTCTTTTTCTTTTTTAAATTTAATTTCTATATTTTATTTTTTATAATTTCCTTCTTTTTTTTAACTTGTTTTTTTTTTTTAATTTAATATTTTTATTTTGTTTTTATTTTTATTTTTTAATTTCTATATTTTTTTAAATTTTAATCTTAAATTTTTTTTGTTTATTTTTTAAATTTTTTTTCCTTAAATTTTAGGTTTTTTTTAATGATTGAATTAAAATTTTTACTTTGTTTTTATTTTTATTTTTTTTATCTTCATATATTTTTAAATTTTAAGCTTTTAAATGTTTTTATTTTTTAGATTTATTTTTTTTCTTAAATTTTAGGTTTTTTTTAATGTTTGAATTTTAAAAATTAAAAAATGTTACTTCTATTTTTAAAAATGCCAAAAGTATGACACAATTTTTTTTTTTATTATTCCAGCATCAACTGGTTTTGTTTTGAGGGTGTTTTTTCAATCCTTTTTTCAAGAAACAATTTTGTTTTTACCATAATTTTATAAAATGTTGAAATTTGACCTTCAAAAAAAACGAAGTTGTTCTGGAATACACACTTTTTGTTTTTGGGGTGTTTTTTCAATCCTTTTTTTTAAGAAACAAATTTTTTTTTACCATAATTTTATAAAATGTTGAAATTTGACCTTCAAAAAAAACGAAGTGCGTTTTGGAATACACACTTTTTGTTTTTGGGGTGTTTTTTCATGTTTTTTGAGTCTTTTTGGGCTAGAGTTCCCGTTTTGAAGTCAGGTTACCTATTTGATCGGTAACAGTGTTGGTCGTAGGTATCCAATGGCTACAAACCTTAGGCACTTACTTTGCCAACCATCAAAAGAAATTCATAAAATTTAAATGGGACCCTAGCCTCATGAGAATCAAATTGTTTCATTGTCCTAGATGTTAAAAATGATTCGGAAGGGAGCACCAACTTATTTAGTACAGTTTCATCAAATATAAATGTTAACTTCAAACCTAGTCAATGAAGAAGCACTGGAAGTCCAAAAGCTAATTCATAAGCACAAAAAAGTAATCCAAGATCTACCAATGAAGATGCATCCTAAAAGAGAAATCGAGCATACAATAGAAGTCAAAGTAGAATCAAATCTCATCAACATCAAACCATATAGATATCCACATCATCAAAAAGCCGAAATTGAGAGGTTATCCAAGATCTTTGTAATGTCCCCTAATAATAATAATAAATAAATAAATAATATAACATAATATTAAAATAAATAGTAAATAAATAATACATAATAAAGAGAACAATAATAAAATAATAAAATAGTAAATAATAAACTAGAGTTCCAAATAAAAATATATAAAAGTCAACTATAAAATAAGTGAAGTTAACAAAAGTAACGAAGAATAAACTAAGAAAGAGTTAAACTAAGAGAACCATAAAAATAGTAAAAATAAGTAAACTTAACAAAAAGTAAAATAAAATAAAATAAGAAAGAGTTAAATTAAGAGTAATATTAAATTAAGTAAAACTTAAAATAAAGAAATAAAGTTGTATGATGACACATTGAGGAAGATGAGATTCATTCATCATTCCTTCATCCATTACCTGGGGAGAAAAGTATTGTGCGACAAAGGATTTCGTGGCAGTGGTACGTTGATTGAGGGCTCGAGGGTGGCTAGCTGTAGAAAGATTACGTGCAACTGAGCCTACGGTTGGGTAGAGAGTTGTCCCCAAAACTTTGTTGCAGTTAGCGGGATCCAAATAGCATTCAACTTCGAAGTCTCAAGTAAGGAATATCATCATTACAGGTAAGTCGTCTTTGCTCGCGTTTATGAAATTGTTATGCTAGCTTGTTAATAGTTTATGTATTGATTATTAATTGCATATCTGATATAATTAGTTGCATGTTAAATTTTGGGGATGTTACAATCTTTTAAAGTGTGGCATCATCACAAAAAGTAAGAGTTTGTATGTTGCTCCAGTTGTATTAATGCAGAAGAAATATGGATCATTCAGATTATGTGTCGATTATCGAGGACTAAACAAATTAACAATTAAAACAAGTTTCCAATTCCTTTTATTGATGAAATATTGGATGAACTACATGGCGCTAAATACTTCTCAAAATTGGCCTTAAGGTCAAGGTATTACCAAATCAGAATAAGGTTGGAAGACAACAAAAATTGTGTTCCAAACACATGAAGGTCATTACGAGTTAAAGTAATGCCTTTTGAGTTAAACAATGCACCAGCAACATTCCAAGCCTCTATGAACGAGTTGTTTCGTCCATATCTAAGGAAGTTTGTGTTAGTCTTCTTTGATGACATTTTAATTTATAGTAAAACATGAAAGGAGCACCTACAACATTTGGAGCAAGTTCTTACGATATTTGAAGAGCATCAGTTCTATGCCAAGAACTAAAAATGCACTTTTGGAAAAGAAAAAGTAGAATATCTCGGACATATAATATCCAAGGAATGAGTAAAAGTAGATCCTAATAAGATCAAGGCTATTAAGGAATGGCCCAAACCAATTAATATTTCCAAGATAAGGGAATTCTTAGGATTGACCAAGTATTATCGAAGATTTATTAAAAAACTATGTTGATTTTTGTAACATCAGATGTGCTATAGCCTTGAGATTTTCCAGATAGGCTAAGACACATGCATTCTCCAAGACTCAAAAATTGTTTGGGGAAATTCTACCCCGAGAGGATTTAATTAAAATAATTAATTATTTTTAATGGATTCCTAAGTCTATACTTAGGAAATGAAAATAATTAAAGGGTATTATTTAAATCAGGTGTGAATCTTCTAGATAAAGGCGTGGATCGAGTTCAAGTTAATCTAAACCATCGATTAAGATCTAATCTTGGTCATTGATATGTCAACAAGAGATTATAAGGAGCTCAATGGGCACTTGGAGAACCCACTTGAGATTAGTAGAGATCGATTTTGCTAAAGGATCGAATTCTCATAGAGGCAGTGCAGAGTTGCTCGAGAGAGATCCAGTGAGAGCATTGCAATGAGGGGCAGAGATAGTAGACCGAAGGAAGTTTTCCATATCCGGGGAGTACAAGGCAAAGAAGACGTTGAGATCCACAAAGAGGCAGCGCAGAGCCATAGAGAGGCAACGTAGAGCTTTAGAGGGAGTTCGCAATTTTGTTGGGAGACAATCGAGATCTAATGTCGGAAGTTGGGGTGTGAATCTGGAGGGCAAGAGGGTCAAGTTTTTAGTCAGCAAGAGATCAGGAGTGACACAATCCTAGGAGTTGTGACGTAGTTACTACACAGAGACAATGCAGGGCAGCGCTTCTCCGATCCAGATCAGTGTCAGATTGCCCGTGACAATGTGATATTTTTCTCACTATCTTTTTCGTCGGTTTTTCTCTATATCAGATAGCCATTTGGGCATCCAATGAATTGTACTCAGATTACTACTACTTAATATTAAAACCCTCAGCTGCTACACCGATTTTCCCAAGTTGGGTTTTTCCGAGGACAATTGTCCAAAAATAATGTTGTACTTGTGTGTGTTTGTTTCTATCTTTCCCGCGATGAATTTTCCGCAGTATTTTATGTTGTGTAGGCTACAATGAATTTAATTCAATATTTGTCTTAGGAAACTACAAGTAAATTGTTCATTTAATTAAACAATTAGAAGAATTAACATAAGTTGTTGCAGTAGGATTTGGGTAACCAAATTTTCACATGGTATCAGAGCACATATAGAAGTTAGAGAGCTCAGTTGCATAAGGGAAGAAGGCTGCTTCAAGGCATTGCATAGACAGCTGCTCGAAACCCCAGATGCTGCACAATCCAGAGCCCAGCAGGGCAGTTTTGAAGGAATTTGTCTCTGGGAGAGTCGACAAAGCACAAAATTTCCAGATCAAGATTTGTCAGAGGCAGAGGGAACAACGCAATAGTTTCCACACAGAGCAATTCTTCAGCTGGGACATAGTTTTTTTGCAGCAGTTAGCTAGAGCAAAAAAGCATCAGGAGGAAAGAAGAGCACACTCGGGGAATTTATTCCTTAAAGAATTTCTAGCCAAGAAATTCTATTTTTGCACGTAGAGCAGTAGTAGCCGAGAGAAGTTTTGCTCACTCCAGCAGGGAGTGCATAGAGCTAGTTCGCAGATGCACAGAGGGTTAGAGGCAGAATTCGACTTTGTTGTTTGGCGAGATGGCATCAGCAGGGTTAATAGATCAAGATCGGTTAAACGTAGCGTTTAACTATGTGATCTGGAAGGCAAGGATATCTTTCATTTTAGATGAGTATGATCTCAAAACCTACATCGATAATGTGGTGGCCATCCCCACAAATCCCGATCAGAACAAGACATACAAGAAAGAGAAGGCCAAGGCGAAGGGAATCATCCTTGATGGAGTTCAGGATCATGTCATATCTCATATAGCGGCTCTTCGAACGGCCAAAGAGATGTGTGACTCCCTCGCCACGTTGTACGAGGGATCTTCCAAGCAGCGAAAGATGTATCTGGAAGAGAATTTGTGGAGCACACATATGCAAAAGCGAGAACACATAGACCACTTCCTCTCCAAACTTCGGGATCCTTGAGATCAATTGGAAACTATTCCTTTAGCGCCTCAGGCTACAGAGATGGTGTGGATAATTCTGAATTCAGTCTCAGAAGAATGGCAAGTGTTTGTCCAAAGTATTTTGGGCAAAGAAACTCTGCCAAAGTGGGATAGGATGTGGGCAGATTTGCAGCAAGAAGACCTCAGGCGAGACTTGGTGAAGAGCACCATGGAAGGCAACAGCGACAGTGGGACGAAGATACAGGTGACCGAAGAGTAGACTGCATCCCTTGCATCAAATGTGCAGCAGGAACAACGCATAAGAAAGGACGTTTGGAAGATCAAGTACTTCAGGTGTGGTCAACTTGGTCACTACGCTATACAGTGTCCTCTCAGAAAGAGGGACAAAGAGGAGAGGCGGGATCAATAGGTTTTATCCGCAGAGATCAACAAGTTGTCCTCTAGACTTGAGGAGGAATTTGCCATGATCTCTGAGATACCTCCATGGGTGAGGTGGGGTGATTTGGTTTTGTAGGCCCAAAGAGCTACAGGCTAGGCAGGATCCTTGACGAGTCCACCTCTTGGATCAATACCTCGCTACAGGAGCCCGTAGCAGTAGTAGCAGGATCGACCAGTGATAGTTGGTGCAATCAGGTGCCAGAGTGACAGATGCAATGGTTAGTAGCATTAGAATCTGAGCAACACAGAGAAGAGTTGACAATGATGCAGATGGCACAGTGCAGAGTCAGTAGCAGGTGGCTTCAGTGATAGTGCAGAGACTAGCAACAGTCAAGACTCGAGTGACAAATGCATCAGACTGGACACAATTGGTTCAGTATGATGGACATCTCTCAGTTGCATCATATGAGAGACAGTTGTAGATGTTGCAAAGACAGCAACAACCGAGTTGCAGCGCAGATACATTACTTGGCAATAGTATGCAGTGTCAACAACAACACAGATGCAGTGCGGAATAGAGCTATGCAATAGTTGGTGGGCAGTAAAGCTAGACATCAGCAGCGCAGCAAGAGGTGATACAAAGTTAGAAGTTATGCTTCAATGGGTTGCAACACTTGAGCACATTCCTCGCTAATAGGGAGTGTTTATTTTTATAGCATCAGGTGTGCTCTAGCCTCGAAATTTTACAGAGAGGCTAAGACATATGCATTCTCCAAGACCCATAAATCATTTGGGAAAATTCTACCCAGAGAGGATTTAATTAAAATAATCAATTATTTTTAATAGACTGCTAAGTCTAAACATAGGAAATGAAAATAATTAAAGGGTATTAATTAAATCGGGTGTGAATCTTCTAGATAAAGGCATGGATCGAGTCCAAGTTAATCTGAGCCATTGATTAAGATCTAATCTTGGTCGTTGATATGTCAACGAGAGATTATAAAAAGGAGCTTGATGGGCACTTGGAGAACACACTTGAGATTTGCAGAGATCGACTTTGCTCGGAGAATACAGGGTCGAGTTGCTAGAGAGAGATCCAATGAGATCGTTGCAGTGAGGGGCAGAGATAGTAGACCAGAGGAAGTTTTCCAAATTCGGGGAGTGCAAGGAAGAGAATACATTGAGAACCACAGAGAGGTTGTGCAGTACCACGCAGATGCAGTGCAAAGCTTCAAAGGGAGTTCGCTATTTTGTTGAGACACAGTAGAGATCCAGTGCTAGAAGTAGGGGTATGAGTCCGGAGGGCGAGACGGTCGAGTTTCAGAGAGCAAAAGATTAGACAGAGGAGGTGACAGGTCCAGGAGCTATGATTGTGTAGGCTGACACAGAGATAGCGCAGAACATCTCTTCTCCTGTCCAAATCAGTGTTGGATTGCCCGTGACAGTGTGAGATTTTTCTCACTATCTTTTTTGTCATTTTTTCTCTGTATCAAATAGCCATATGGGCATCCAATGAATTGTATTCATATTACTACTGCTTAATATTAAAACCCTTAGCTGTTGCACTGGTTTTCCCAAGTTGGGTTTTTCCGAGGACGATTGTCAAAAAATAACGGTGTATTTGTGTGTGTGTTTCTATCTTTCTTGCATTGTATTTTTCGCAGTATTTTATGTTGTGTAGGTGGCATTGAATTTAATTCGATATTTGTCGTAGGAAACTGCAAGTAAATTGTTCGTTTAATTAAATAGTGATAAGAATTAACATCAATTGTTGCAGTAGGATTTGGGTAACCAAATTTTCCGGAGGATGTTTTCAAGATCTAGGGAGTGAAAGGCATAGAAAACATCGAGAGCCACAGAGAGGTTTTGCAATGCCATGCAGAGGCAGCGCAGAGCTTCAGAGGGAGTCCACAATTTTGCTAGGAGACAGTCGAGATCTACTGTCAGAAGTCGGAGGGCCAGAGGGTTGAGTTTCCAGTGAGCAGGAGATCATAAGGAGTGACGCAATCCCAGGAGCCATGACGCAGTGCACAGAGACAACGTAGGGCAGCTTTTATCCTGTCCAGATCAGTGTCAAATTTCCTGTGAAAGTGTGAGATTTTTCTCACTATCTTTTTTCGTCAGTTTTTCTCTGTATCGGATAGCCAATTGGGCATCCAATGAATTGTACTCAGATTACCACTGCTTAATATTAAAACCCTCAGCTGCTGCACTGGTTTTACCAAGTTGGGTTTTTCCAGGGATGATTGTCCAAAAATAACTGTGTACTTCTATGTGTGTGTGTGTGTGTTTCTATCTTTCCCGCGTTGTATTTACCACAATATTTTAGTATTTTATGTTGTGTAGGCTGCAGTGAATTTAATTCGATATTTGTCGTAGGAAAATGCAAGTAAATTGTTCGTTTAATTAAACAATTAGAAGAATTAACATCAGTTGTTGTAGTAGGATTTGGGTAACCAAATTTTTACAAACCGTGCCCATATAACCGCACCCCTAGCAAACCTTCTAAAGAACTCATTTCAATGGAATGATGAAGCACAAAATAGTTTTGAAGACTTGAAGGAATTTATGTCTAATGCCCCTGTATTGGCAACTCCAGACTTCTCAAGACCATTTGTAATTGAGTGTGATGCTTCAGATTCTGGTATAGGCGCAATATTAATGCAAGTTGGTCATCCAATAGCTTTTGAAAGCAGGAAACTCAATAAGCAAGAACATCTTAAATCTACATACAAGGAAATGCTCGCTATAATGCATGCACTAGCCAAGTGGAGGTAATATCTTTTGGGAAGTAAGTTCTCCATAAGAACAGACCATAACATTCTCCAGTACCTCCTCCAATAAAAAACACTTTTTGAAGAAGAAGAAAAGTGGATTGAAAAAATTGTTGCTTTTGACATGGGGATATTACATAAAAGGGCGAAGGACAATGTAGTGGCAGATGCTCTATCCAAGAAAGACGAAGAACCATCATTACTTGCAGTTTCGATTGTTGTTCCCGAATGGCTTAATGAGATTCGAAGTGAATATACAAAATATCCAGAATCAAGTGTTATAATCGCTAACTTTCCTTAGAATTAAAAATTTGAATGGAAGAACGATATTCTATGGTACAAGGGAAGAATTTACCTGAATTCAAATTCCAAATTTAAAGACAAGATTATCAAAGACTCGCATGATTCACTGTTAATTTGACATGTATGGTTTTTTAAAACTTACTATAATACACACCTGTCATTCTTTTGGAAGGCAATGAGTAACAATATTCAGAAATATGTAGCAGAATGCGATAAATGCTAGAGGAATAAAAATGAAAATATTATAACACCTAGACAATTTCATCCTTTAAATATCCTGAATCGAAAATGGGAAGAAATATCAATGGACTTTCCCGAAGGTTTACATGTGTCTGATAGTAAGAATAAAATTCTTGTAGTAGTTGACAAACTCACCAAGTATGCTCACTTTATTGGAATGAGAAAATCAAACTCAGCAAAACAAATTGCTGAGATATTTTGCAAAAATGTTTACAAATTACATTGATTTCCTAAAGTCATTGTAAGTGATGGAGATGCCAAATTTAATAGTAATTTTTGGAAGTAATTTTTCAATCATATAGAAACCTACCTCAACATGAGTTCAGCGTACCATCCTCAAACAGATGGCCAAACAAAGGTTTTCAATAAATGTTTAGAAGTCTACCTACATTATTATGCTACAGACAAACAAAATAAGTGGGTTCAATGGTTACATCTCGCTGAATGATAGTACAATTCTGCTTACCACATGCCAACAAAAATTACTCCATTTAAAGCTTTGTACAGGTACGAATCTCTGAAATGGAAAGACTTTGCTATTATCGAGACGAAACTACCATCTGTTAAAAACCAGTTAGAAGAAACCCAAAAAGTTGTCCAAACTCTAAAATGAAATCTAAATAATGCAAGAAACCATATGAAGCAGCAAGCTGACCGAAACAAAACCGAGAGAGAATTTAAGGAATGGGTATTTGTTAAACTTCAACCTTACAAGCAGTTGTCCTTGAAACAAATTGGCACCAAGGTTTCATGGACTGTACCAAATCAACAAAAAGATCAACCAAGTAGCATACAGTTTAAGCCTTCCTAATAAAAGTCGTATTCACAATGTTTTCCATGTATCCTGCCTTAAAAAGGCATTGGTGAACATCAGTCAGCACAAACAACATTTATGACCTTAGATGACGAAGGAAGGGTCATTCTAGAACCAGAAGGTATCATCTCCATCAGAGAAAAGTTGTGATCACGAGTAATCAAAGAATACCTGATCAAGTGGAAGGATTTACCAGAGGAAGAAGCATCTTGGGAGACAGAGGTGTTTTGTCAACAACACCCGTCGCTACATATGCTTTGAGGACAAAGCATCTTTTCAAGAGGAAGGCAATGTTATGTAAAAATTAGTTAAATTGTAGTTATTAATTAGGCAAGGGTATGATCAAAGATCATGCCCATTCATCAAGAGTTGCCCAATGGTTATATTTAAGCCAGGGACCTCTTGCACTGTAAATCATCATTCGATAAATAATATATATATATATATATTTCTGAGTCTCTACTCCAGTGATCCACAAATAAAATCAAAATACTTTCAATCCCGCAAGGTATGGCACTTGATCATGCCTGCCCTTCTCTAAGAAGGCAAGAATAGCTTCACTGTATAATAGATCATTTGCATGAGCAAAATATGCAGTTAATGGATGACAAATTTGATGAGAAATGATTATATGGGTCATAATCATGTGTACCCTTTTACCTGTTTTTAGGATTTAATGCCGAAATCAGCAATATGGAACCAGTAATAATATATCTAGAGATAGACTAATACAATTGATGGTCTTCAAAGGGATCTCCAAATAATAAAGTACAAATTTCACACCTGGGATTGACTGCAAATGAAATCAGCAATATGGAACCAGTAATAATATATCTAGAGATAGACTAATACAATTGATGGTCTTCAAAGGGATCTCCAAATAATAAAGTACAAATTTCACACCTGGGATTGACTGCAAATGTGATAGTCGTGATAGCCATGATGACAAAATACAAACAGATCATATCCAGGAATCACATATTTTTGTCTTTGACATTAAAATTAATAGTCAGAATATGTATGAATAAATGAATATGGCAAAAGTTTGCTTAAAAAAATTGTTTGGCATTGACAAATTATTGTTCAACTAAAAATTGTTAACGAACCAAAATAGCATGGTTAGATAACGTTTTTTGGTAAGAAAATTGACCTGTGGTTATCGTCTATACAAGATTCACAGAGCTGTTTCATTGTATGAAAATTGAAATTCAACAGATTTGACAATGAAAAAGCATTTTAGAACAGGACACGACATAAAATCATCCTCAATCCACACATCTCTGACTCACTGACATGCATGAAACAAATTCACCACATGCATGAACAAATATTTTCACCTCTTGATATGGCTGTGTCTCATCACAGTTGGGAATGATGTCATTATTGGTTTAACAAACAATGACAAGCATGCCAGATAAATTCATTCTTGTTATTTTTAGTCCGACATCAAACTGGCATCTTCGGCATCCACACACTTCCCCATTCTAATTGCTGTTAACATCAATTCACCTGAATCTGGGAAGTTGTGATGCTGCATAAGGATCGTCTCCACAGACCTTCTACCTGTACATGTATCTTTCAAGTCCGACAACTCAGCATCCTCCTGCAACAAAGGCAAGACATCTCGGAAACCGCCTTCATAACAAATACTTTTAGCACTATAACATCTATTTGAGGCATGGAAGAGTGCGGTACTCTCCAATTTTTGCACAGTTTCCTCATCACTCCATCCTTTTTTGGATGACTGAATGATTTTGGCCCAATCATCCAGGTCAGCTGCATGTGTCCAAGCAGCTTCAAGCAGAATTGTATTATTACTCCTGAAAGCATTTCCTGCCCAAGCAAAGACATCGAATGCCCGAAGAACAAGTTCTCGATGTTCACTTTTCAGGCAGATCTCCACTAACTGCCTTGGAGTGAGTAGCTCATCACCAGAATAGCCCATCCTATGCACTTCTTCCTGAAAGTTATTGAAGCAGAAGGCAGCAAGAAACGGGTAAGCTTCATGTTTGGACAAATTACATTTGATTGGAATAAGAATTAATGACATCATATTTTTGTTAAAGATGCAAGAAAGGATGTTATCAATAAATCTCCATCACAAGTTGACCATAAACAGTCAATACACAATTCAAGTACATGATATTGCAAATAAATTCATGGTAAACTAACCACTACTGTTAACAGATCGAAAGACATTTTAAACATGTTTTACAACAGTTGCATAGCATATCCAAACCGCAAGCTAACCAGAGGTGAACTTCAACTTTTGAAGATGCAGTTCAATATATTATAGTAGATTAGACTTTCACTGAAAGGTTAGCCTTCATTGACACAGGCTCGCAGCATTTAATTCTGACGTCTGTAGTACATAAAACCAATAGGATAGCCCTACTACAGTATGAAAGTCGATGAATTAATTTTGTTATCAACTTTAGATAAGTCACACATTGTTGGAGAAAGTTACATAGCGAGCTACTAAACTTCCCCAAAATACCAATCCAACGATTAATAATGTTCCTTTTCTACTTCCCAAGTGCTATGACTTCGACTTGACAATGACTCAGTAAGCCATAACAGAGAGACTACCCAAAACTCAACCATAGATCAGAACTTTTAAAAAGACACAAATATTCAGAATTTAACAAGAAAAATCATGGACTTTCATACCATAACCATTGCTACACATCCAGCTGCTTCAGCCCACAACCATTGGTTCAAAGAGTCAAAAAACAGGTTGAATCCAACCCAAACACAATAAGAAATGTCAGAGCAGCACGGGGTTGATTGAGTCAACATGCCTGAGTTCTGACCAAATCTGTTTTTTCCCTTATCTTGCAACAAAAATTATGAACTAAACCTGTTTCTGAAATCAGAATATTCATTTTCCTTTTAGAATTTCTGACCATAAAATACAAAACATTTAGTGTAGCAAAATATATATATATATATATCAAAAGTTCATTCATTTTGCACAGATTTTCAAGGTTCAGAAAGTAGACCATACTTTAGAGCAGCGTTGCAAATATTTGCAATTCCTCGGTATCTGTGGATTAAGGATGCTAAAGATTGGAATGCTCCTGCCTAATCGGATTTTATTTCTGCCCTTGTAGTGCTGAAGAAGAGGATATAATCCATTTTTTGTATATACACATCCACCTTTATTTTCGTTTTTACTTCTGTTAAGATAAGACGTTCTTTTTGTATATATGCATCCACTTTTATTTTCGCTTTTATTTCTGTCCAAGTCAGAATCTGTAACAGCCTACTTCATGAGAATATCTCAAATATGAGATCAGCTTCCTTCTATTTGAGAGATCATTCCAGACAAAGAGATTGTGCAGATGACACTTGGAAGACTCCCCATGTCTTTGGAGACCTTCATTACAAGCATTAGTTGCAGAAAATAACACGGTTCATTTGATGAGTTTTGGGCAATTGCATTCAAGAGGAATCCAGGCTCATTTCCAGAGGAAGAATTCAGAGACAAGAAGAGGGAGAACCTTACATCCTTTGCAAACAATGTCAAGAAAGGAAAAGGGAAAGGAAGACCTTCCAAATGAAAGTCAAAGATGCCAGCTCAAGCATTCAACAATAATAGAAGGGACTTGTTCAAAGTCCAATGCTATAGATGTGACAGATTTGGCCACATAGCCCGAGATTGTCCTGATAGAAGAAATGCTCAGAGGCCCTATTACCCACCATTTTGTCGGTGATATCCCTCCGAGAAAAAATTTCTCCAAGATGGTTCTCAACCGGCAGCCAGCATCTCCTTGCAGCCACTAACTAGCTCGTTGTTTCATTTCTCCGCCACCTTAGCTAACCATGTGGTCCCTCACCCATCTGCCATGATCGTATCTTTGAAGGTGGGCCTCCCAAACCTAAAGGTATGCCTTGTTATTTGGTCATTTGAGTGTTATGGTTTATTTTTCATGGAAACTCTTGGACATGGATTAATGGGGGGATTCGATGGAAAGAGTGGGCTAGGTCTTTGCTCCTATCACCTAGACCTCTTTTGGATGTTAACCTTAGACCTTAGTCTCGTGGGATCTCTTTTACTGACCTTTGGGCTTTGGGGATGGTACTACATGGGAAACCCTAATTTTGGTTGTGTGGTCCTACTTCCTCATCCACATATACCACTCCCCTTCCGCTCATCATAACCCCATTCATCATTCCTCCCACCTGGGTCCACATTCTTTCGTTGGGTCCCCCCTCCCCTTCTCCACACTTTGAGTCAGGCCTGGGACAATGCCCGGAGGTTGATGCTGCTAAAACAAGAAAAGAAAAAGCATAATTGGCCACATTCAACGGGAAATTGTACCTTAAAATGAAAAATATAGTCGAGACAAAAATATTTAGCACGTGGGCAAAATCCATTTCATGAGCTCTACCCCATTCCATGGCAATCACCATGGTTCCTATAGGCCCTAGATGAGCCTCCTTTATCATTCAGGAACCCATGATTGTCCCAACCCCTGGCAAGCAATGAAGTGCCCCATCTTAAACGGGGTATCCACTTCAGCACTTTACACATCATGCTCTCATTCCTTGAGCCCCGAGCAGTTAACCAAAGAAAAATCATAAAAAGCAAAAGGCATATGAAGAAGAGTGGCAAAATCAAGGTTGGGGCAACACATGTACCACGATTGCTCCCTCCTATACATTATTTACCCAAGTGTGGGCTCCCCTTTATTAGCTACCCTTGTACCCTCGCATGTGACCCAGGATTGCCCCTCTCATCCCCTACTCCGTTCCATCACTTTATCAGATGCCACCATCATTTGAAGGATGTACCACGGTCATACCATCCCCTTTAATAGTAGAAACCACCTAATAAGGTGCTTGGTTAACCTCCTTTGGAACTTAGAGACATTAGCACATGCCAAAGCCCACTATGGAAGGACATGCCATTATGAAATGGCCGCCTATTTTCCATGGTTTGTAAACTATTTTACTTGATTTCTCTAATGATTTGGCATACTTGAAGGCAAGGGGACGCATTGGATCTTATGTGGGATTGCATATGGTCTCCATCTTCGATTTGGTCTCCCTATATGGGGTCCTAACCCTCCAGAGGGCTACATTGGCATATGTAGGGTGTATGTAGAGAGCCATGAGCCTCCACAGCAGCAGACAACATTCCATGGATCCCCAGAGTCATTCAGAGATTGATCATGGCTCACCTATTGGACGAAGAAGATGCACCTATTTCACCATGCCTAGTTCAGATGACCCAGGACCTATATGATGATGTGGCATCACTTACACCATCCGAGCCCTTGCAGATGGTCTATAGTCATCTTCAATCTATTTGGAGACCCATGAGATCATTTATGCGCCCCCACACCCATTGGGAGCACCACAGGTTTATTATTTGAAGAACAAGGGGTCAACCCCTTGTCCACTGCTTTTGGGAGTCCTCTTTCACATTATGGCACCTATGGACTTGATCAGGCCTCCTCTAAGGAGCAACTGTGAAAATTCCGCTACTCAGAATCCTACTGCAGCAACTGATTAAAATTCTTCTATTTGTTTAACTGAACAAATTATTTAACGTATGCTACGGCAAATATCAAAATAAAATACACTGCAATCTTCACAAAAAATATAAGGAAAAATACTAGCAAGTATACACACATTAACACCGTTATTTTTGGACAATTGTCCCTAGAAAATCGGTGTAGCAGCTGAGGGTTTGTATATTATGCAATAATTTTCTGAGTACAAATCTATGATTGTCTAATCTGACAAATCATGTGGAGAAATCTAACAAACAATATCTCGTGAAACAAAACTCACTCTACCACGGGAACCCGACACCGACCTGCACCTGAACGAGCTGCTCCACGTTGCCTCTGCGCAGTGACTGCATCACCCACGCAGTGTCTGCATCACAAATGAAGTTGCTCTTTGTTTATGCGTTGGATCTCTCTGTTGGCTAGAAACTGGAATCTTCTGCCCTCTAAAAATACCCTCCGAGAACTGGCACTAACCCTTTGTTGTCTCCTCAACAAAAAACAAAACTCCCTCTGCAGCTCTGCACAATCCCAGCGTAAGATCTGCGTCACTAGCTCTACGCAGCTGCCTGTGGCTTCTGTTGGCTTCTCTCTATGCACTCTCCAAATCCTGAATTCTTCCTTCTGGAAATTATCTCTACCCCTCTTTGCGAGAATCCTCTCAATCGATCTTCTCCCTAGGCATTACTCACTAAAGAATTTCGATCTCTGGATTCTTTCTCCGCCTCGATGTGTTTTCCAAATGACCCTACAACCCATTCTTATAGTCTTCTCGTTGAAATTTCAACGGCCTGGATTAGATATCTAATCAATGGCTAAGATTAACTTTTGACTTGATCCGCTTTTTCTAGAACACTCACACCCATATTCTATTAATCCTCTTTAATTATTTTATTTTCCTAAGTTTAGACTTAGGGTCCCTTAAAAAAATTATTAATTATTTTAATAGAATACAATCTGATTGCAATTTCCCCAAATGATTTCTGAGTTATCTAGAATATATGTGTCTAAGCCTCTCTGCAAATTTTGAGACTTAGAGCACATCTGGTGCTACCCCAAATCAACACCAACGACATGTATTATTGATCATTCGACCCCTTTAGAGGCTTATTCTTTTGATTATGAGCTAGTTTGGTGGGCTTTTCACCAAAAGTTAGTTATCTTGTACAATTTTTTATTCTAGGGGCTAAATTAGGCCTAATTAGCTAAATCAAACTCATTAGGAAGTGTATAAATACAAGTGATGTTATTTCATTTTAGCATCATCACTTGGATTGGACTTGTATCACTTTAGAGAACTTCGCTATCCTTCTTGGAGGACAAATTTTTGGAGCATGGATTGAATTTTGATGTTTATATCATTTTCTCTTGTCTTGAAGCTTCTTGATTGGAATCATTTTGATGGTTGGATATACTTGTATACATGTAAGTGCAATTTAATGCTATTATTTCTTTCTATTTTAGTCACATACATTGTTGTTGGGATTTCGCTATTCTAGGGCTAATTTACTGCATCCATTTATGCGAAGTTGTGGAAATTTTGTTTCTGGATAGTGCTACTTCATGTATGGGCCATGTGTAATGAGTGAATGTTTCTAGAGATGTTTCAACATTGAAATCCATCTTGACAAGCCATCTAATTTGCAAAACAAAGTAGTCTTTGAAGCTTCTTTTGTTGCTACCCTAATGCTAAGCAAAGTTGTCTTTGAGGCCTCCTTGACATAGAAAGTCCAATATGCATAGTCATAATTACTCTTGACTCCAATACTCCCCAAAGGATTAGGCACTGGTCCACCATAAGGTGATCACCTTAAACCTATTTTTCTTCTCCCATCTCTTCTTTTCTAGGCCTAGCCCAATAGGTCTCCTAGGGCATCATTTATCTTGCAAACCACCCATTGAAAAAAATTCGATCTCTTAGGATCTTCTGCATTGAAGTTTCTCCTAAGCACCATCTAATTTTGAAGAAATTCCAATTTTGAGATACCACAAGCCCTAGCCTCGAGATCAAGTTTTGCCCTTGGTATCCCTATGCTAGAAACCTCATTGGTATCCTCACATTACCTTGCATTAAAAATTCATTCTTTGGTCCCTTTCTCCTTGCAGATTAGGTCAAGTATGTCATCGATTGCTAAACCCTACTCCTTTGATCTAACCCCAGGTCCACTTGGTCTCATGCGGTCCCATACACTATTAAGGACAATTCTTCAAGATCACTTGGAATCCATGCCTTTACAAGAATTTTAGGGCCTAGGGGCCTCCATTATAAGATACACACACTAAACCTAAACCTTGAAATTCTCCTTTAACCCTTACTTGAGAACCTTCAACCTTGCCTTCCAAAGCAAGTAAACCCTATATTTGAGCCTCTCTCATGAATAGGCTTCCTGGATCACCTCTCACCCTATCATTGATAGATTCTTTCTATGATCCTTGTTATAATAGGGCTCCTCCCATCGGTGAAAATCCGTAAAGTGTAAGGAGCCATAGCCGAGGTGACAATGGGCTATTGCTCCATTGTTTCCCTTGACCTGGTAGTAGCCCTTAAGGATTCCCTTTTAGGATTCCTACTAGTCTAAGCGGTAACATGCCAACACCTACAACAACTTCAACAATAGAAGGAGAAGAGGAGGTCCTACTGCCCATGCAAGTGTTGAAGAGTCTCAGCGACCTCAAAAGAGGTCCAGGAACACAAGGTATGCTGATAATGTTGCTAATACTCAATCTGAATATTATCTTGTTGCTGCTCTTTCTAGCTCATCTTCAAATAGCATTGATAGTTGGTTTGTGGATAGTGGGACATCTAGATATTTTACTGGGTATCGTGAAGTCCTCTCAAATTTGGTTGAGATGGAGTCTAATTTGAAAATTATACTTGGTGATAATTCTACTCATCTTGTTAAAGGGTCTAGCTCTATTTCTTTTCATTTGGATTCTAGTGAAACCCTTCATTTGCAAGATGTGTTATATGTATCGAGCTTGAAGAAGAATCTTGTCTCCATTTTTGCCACGGAAGACAAAGGGTTTAGAGTTATATTTGTTAATGGGAAACTCCTTGCTTGGACAAGGAGATCTAACTTGAGGGCATCCTTCGCACTTGGTGTCAGAAATGAAGGCATTTACAGAGTTTGTGGACAACCAATTCTAGCATTGGTCCATCATACCACTAATCAATGGGAGATTTGGCATTGGAGATTTGCTCACCTTCATTACAAGGCTTTGCCTAATTTGAGTAGGATGGTTTCAGGGATTCTCTAGATTCTGGTTGATTGTGAAGGTGTAAGTCAAGGACGTGCTAATCGAAAGAATGTCAAGGGACCATTCTCTTCTAGTGGCAGCAAATCTAAAGAGATTCTTCAATTCATTCATTCTGATCTTTGTGGGCCCATGCCGATGACATCTCTTAGAGGATATTTATACTATGTGATCTTTGTTGATGAGTTCTCCCGTAAGACTTGGATCTTCTACTTGAAGACCAAGGATTAGGATTTCAGCATCTTCAGGGACTTCAAGGCTCTAGTGGAAACTCAATCTGGAAAGAAGATCAAGATCCTAATGTCAGATAATGGAGGAGAATTCGCTTCAAATGATTTCAAAGACTTCTGCAGAGATGTCGGGATTAAGGGGGAGGTGATTGTTCCATACAACCCTCAACAAAATGGAGTTGCTGAGAGGAAGAACGGGACCATCCTAGAAGCGACCAAAGCCATGATTCAGGATCAAAAGCTTTCCATGTTTTTGTGGGGAGAAGCAACAAATACTACAATATATGTCCAAAATAGGAGTCCTCATCAAGCCTTGGGAGACAAGACTCCTTTGAAGAAGTATTTACGGGTGTGAAACCAATAGTTGGACATTTGAGAAAATTTGGCTTCCTTGTCTACTTTCATGTACCGAGGGAGAAGAGGTCAAAGCTAGAGGCTTCGGGAATGAGGTACATTTGTTGGTTATTGTTAAAATTCTAAGGCTTACAGGATATATGCGCTAGGTCAAAGAAACATTGAGTTTATCTGGGATGTAAACTTTGATGAAGATGCTTCCCTTGTAAAAGCAAGGGACTCTCCTCTCCCTGCCAAGACTGAGAGAAGAAATGATACTATGGATATAGATGCAGAGCCATCCATGCCTGAGCCTAACCTTCCTAATGAGCCTATGGCACCTTTTGATCCTTTAGAACCTCCTCCTTGTGATACTCCCACAAGGAAGATACCCTTGTGGCTTCGTGATACTTTACAGGATGCAGAGAGACATTCTACCCCTAGAGGCACCTTCAGAGAGAGCAAGTAGCCTCACAGATATCAAGGATATGTTGCATTGTTGAGCGACATCATACAATTTGAACCTTGCAGCTATGAAGAAGTAGTGAAGGAACATGTTTGAAGAGATGCCATGGTTGAGGAATATCAATCCATCATGAAAAATGACATATGAGAGGTGGTTCCAAGACCTGAGGGAAAGTCTGTTGTGACTTCCAAGTGGATATACAAAATTAAACATGCAACTAATGGTAGCACTGAGAAGTTCAAAGTGAGGTTCGTGGCTAGAGGGTTCTCCTAGAAAGAGGGAGAAGATTATGATGAGATATTTATGTTTGTTGCCCAATACACTACCATCCGACCTATTATTGCACTTACTGCTAATCAGGGTTGGAGTCTTCATTAGATGGGTGTGAAGGCAACCTTTCTTCATGGCATACTCAAAGAAGTGTACCTGGAGAAACCGCGAGGCTTTGAGGAACATGACAGGGAAACCCATGATTGCAGATTGAAGAAAGCCCTCTATGAATTGAAGCAAGCCCCTAGGGCTTGGTATGCTCAGATTGATGGAAAGCTGATAAAGTGGATTCAACGGAAGTAATGTCGACCGCAACCTCTACTTCAAGGTTGTCTAAGGTATGCCTTTGATTTTGGTTTTATATGTTCATGACTTGTTCATGACAGGATCAAAGCCTTTGATCATCCATTATAAGACGGAGCTTGCCTCCAAATTTGAGATGAAAGATCTTGGGTTTATTACCACTCAAACCAGCAAGGGACCTAAAAGGGGTTCCTAAGAGGGAAACTGCTAGAGTAAGGGCAACGGTGGAGGCTTAGCTCGTTGTCACCGGGCTAAGACTCCCTGCTCTTTACGGACTTTCACCAATGGGAGGAGTCCCAATGTTTTTGGGAAGCCATTTATAAAGGATATGTCAATGGATAAGTATGAAGTGATCTCAGTAACCATTTCCCAAGGAGGAGGTGAAGAAATGGTGCTTGCTTGCTCTTTAAAAAAGGGACTTCCTTCCATGGGAGAAAGGGTGAGGATAAGGGAGAAGGATACAATTTGAAGAGGTACTTCCCAATCCCTAAAATCCTATATGAACTTGGTTTCCGAAAAAGCCCTTGATGATTAGTCTTTGATAGGAAACGAGGCCACATGGGACCAAGTTGACTCAGCCCAGGTTCAAGGATGGAATATAGCAACCAATGATGTTTCTATCATAGACAAGCTGACAGGAAAGGATTAGACAAGAAATTTTGCTTCAAAAGGTTAAATTCATCCTCCTAGGGTCTAGCATTGGGGATGCCTAGGCAAAACTTGGTCCTAGAGCTAGGGCTTGGGATTCCTGAAGATTCCAATGTTGGAATTGCCTCAAATTCGGAGGAGAGAGAGGAGACCCACTAGCGCGGTAGCCTCCAAGAAATCGAAGCTTTCCTGTGGGTGAATTCATGGGAAATTGATGCCCTAGGTGACCTATTAGGGCTAGAGCTCGGAAAAAGGTGAAAAAGAAGTGGAAAATGACCACCACCCTTTTGAGGGACCAGTGTCTATTTCCCTTGGCGATATGGATTCAAGGATGATAATGATTGAGAATTCGGTTTCTTGATCAAGTAGGCTAAGAAAGTCAACTTCATCCAATGTTAAGGGAAAAAGAAGAAAAGTGACCTTTCAATCATTTATATTTCATACAAATGGTGCAATCTTATCAAGATAAAACAATCTCTAGCACATTTCATTCATCTAACAATGGCCCATACATTAAACGAGCTCCATAGACCAGTGTTGCAGGAATTGCCCCCCCCCCCGAGCTCTAACCCCCGATCCACATCCCGTATGGAATCATACGAGATCCGCCATTCCGAAACGCGTTTTGCAATTTTTCGGATCCATATGGCCGGATCTGCGATTCCATACGTCGGATGCGCATTTTGTACGGCGGATCGACGTACGGAAGTGCCGCGCTTCGGAGGCGGATCCGTACGGATCGCGACTGCTTCCGTACAGCGGCATACGGATCCGATTAGCACAGCAAAAAAACAACTTTTTTTAATTTTATTTTTTATTTTTTAGCTTTAGTTGAGTTAGAGGGTGGGTTAGTGTTGAGTTAGGGATATGATGAAAAATATATGAGCTCTCTTTCACTTCTCATTTGCTCACTTGTGTTTTTGGAGAGCTTGGAGAAGAGAAGAGAAGAGAAAGAGAGGAGAAGAGAGAGTTGAGGAGAGCTTGGAGGAGTGAAGGAGGAGGAGCTTGGAGTAAAGAAGGGCTTCCATCTACAAGAGCTAAAGAGGTAAGTGCAAACCCCAAACTTTCTCATTTTCTTGTCATTGATTTTTGTATTTTCTCTCCTCCCTCTCCTACACTTTCCCATTCTTTCTTCTTGTTCATTTATTTGTAGGTTGTCCACCATATATATTCATATTCAAAGATGATGTTTTTTGGCTTCTATGTATCATTCCACTCTTGGTTTTGATGATGGTAAGGGGGAGTAGAAATAGAAGAGAAGAACATGAAGAAGAACAACATAGTGGTCCCCATATGAGTGACCCAATGTATGATGAGGAGGAAGGGTTTGAAGAGGAAGGGATGATTTTGATGAAGACATTGAAACACCAGAGGGGAAAGTTGCATTGACACCCTTGTGGAACTATGTGACCAAACTTGAAGGGGGAAAAGGTGGTGGAAGCTACAAGTTTTGGTGGCCTCATGGTCGTCATGGAGGAAAACCATATAGTGGTTCATATACCCGTGTGAGGCGCATCTTTGTGGGGTGATGGACAGTGATGAAAAAAAGGGTGTCGTGGGGATAGCAATTTGCCTGAAGGTTCCAGCTGAAAAAAGAAGAAAATACATCCAAATAGAGGAGGTTGCACAACAAAAAAACAAGAAACAAAAAACTCAATCTGAATCAAGTGCAACCTCTAGATTTGGTAGCTCATCTCCTCATGGTACTTCTGCAAGCTCTGGAGGTAAAAAACAATAGGGGATTTCCTTAATGTTGCTAGGAAGGATGATGTGGATGGAAAGATAGTCTGATTTCTTTGTGCTTGCGGTGTACCATTCAATGTGCTTCACTCTCCCTATTGGCATGAAATGGTAAAGGCCATCAATGAAGCCCCAAAAGGATACAAGTCCCCCAACTATGAGAAAGCTAGAACAATGTTATTAGAAAGAGAAAAAGGAAAGGTTCAAGTAGCTTTGACACGTTTTACAAATGAGTGGGTGGATAGTGGGGTATCCATTGTATCACATGGGTGGACAAATATCAGAAACCAACATTTGATAAATGTTCTAGGTGTTTCTACTAGTGGTGCAGTGTTTATTACATGTCATGATTCCTCCTCTGTCAGTGCAACTTCCCAAAACATTGCAGATCTCCTATTGCAATCAATCAAAGATGTTGTTCTTAGTAAATTGGTTCAAGTGATCATAGATAATGCAACAAATTGTAAGGGAGCAGGAAGAATTATTGAGTGTACTTATCCACACATATTTTGGTCTGGGTGCTTCGTGCACACATTGAAGCATTTGATGCATGATATTGTGAAGCATAAAGAATGTGGGTGGATGTAGCAACAAAACTAGTAGGTTTGTTGGCTTAATAGCAAAAATACTCAAGAGGTATTTCAATAATAATATTTTATTAAAAATGTATATGATAAGATATAATAAGATGATTGAAAGTTACAATGAGGCCCTGCTTATATACCCATGTAGGTGCCTTTTCACGAATGGGCATGTCTTTTAGACATGCCCTTTCATTAACCTAATGACTATTTTACATAATCCCTATTTAACTATTAATGACTATATTAATTAAATTTGTTATGAATTATATTCATAACATTGCCTTCTTCTCGAAAAGCTTTGTCCTCAAAGCTTAATCTTCGACAATTTTCTTCACTGGGGATTATCTGTTAGACATGTCATTTATCACTGGTACCTTGGCATGAATATTTCTCCAGTAATGCTTTTTTGAACTGGGTTCTCTAAATTTTTTTTTTTCTAAATAGTTATTATTACTATTATTTAAATAATAATAATATTTTTTTTTAATTTAATTAATTAATTAATAATTTTAATTAATTAAATTAATGATAATGTTTTTTTTTTGGTAATATATATATATATATATATATATATATATAAAATGCGTAACCACAATCCACCGTTATGTCCACCAATATGTATATTTTATAATTCACCCTCGTATATTATAAGGTTATATCGAATCAACCACCGTATCGATGCCACCCTTACGCAAATAGTATAACCTGTCCATCGTATATCGTTGCAGAGCCAGATTGCCATGTCTCTTTCGTGGCTCTGTAATCGAGAACGGGAACAACAGTGTCTCTCGGTCGTGCGCTGCGAAAGCGTTGGAGAGACGCCGACCTGTGAAATCCAACGACCATTCGCCTGTTGCCACTGGGGCACTGATGCAAACAGAGCCACCAGTGCCGTCTGCTGCGACTGAAATGTCGCGGGTTCCATTCCTTGAGACTACGGACCTCTGCCTGTGGTTGCTTCATTGCTATAGCAGCATCCATTGAAAATGACGGTGGCGAGACGGCCATGGAGACATCCAAAAGCTTTTTATTTTCAAGTGCTTTTGATTTCTCCACCGCATCATCTCTATCATGATATTTCTCACGACTCCTATCACTCTCTCGACTTCTAGCTTTGTTTTCTTCTCTGTTGCGATTGCTATCATTATCATTATTTTCTCTTTCCTTCTCGCCTGATCTATCACTTTGCATATTACAAACGAGAAGCCTTTGGTTTGTACTGAAGCACAAGAAGCGGCCCAATTTAGTTAGATAGTAAGGTTCCACCATTGCCTCAAAAGTTGTTGGTATTACTCGAGGGGCCTCATGATCAGATATATTGTAATATCCCCAAAGGGAAATAACCAGTAATAAACAGAAATATTCCAGACAGATATAGAAAATACAATGCTGAACCAGATCAAGGAGCAATTACACATAGAATGCCAGAAAACTGAGCCATTTTATTAATCTGAAAGTACATAGAGAGGAGTACAAGAAAATCAGAATGAGTGCACCTATCCTTGCCCTAGGCAAGTGGAGACCCTTTCAGACAAATAATGGCTGCAACAAGGACAGCGTCCTAGCTGCTCTGAAGACTGAAGCTGGACTGTACTGGAACTATGAGCTGAAGACTGAAAGATAGCTGATATCAATACTCCAAACCCTCACCAATGGAAAACGTTGTCTCTGCTAGTGACAGCGCTGAGACAGGTGTAGTGCTGGTCACAAGACCCTCCAGATGAAAAGATCCACTCCTCAAGGCCAAAGACCATGGAAAACGCTGTCAAGCCCTGCTCACATGACCCTACTCCTCAGATCAGCGTCCTCCCAGATGGATCAGCGTCCTGTATGCTCAGATCTGCTGGATCTGAAGCCTCCAATCCAGATCTGCGTCCTATCCCTCCAGATCTGCGTCCTCCTGTATCAGATCTACTGCTATCTCTTCAGATCTATGCTAGATCTGCCAATATCTCTTCAGATCTGCAACCTCAGAGGCTGGATCTGATGTTATCTCTTCAGATCTAGGCTGGATCTGCCAATATCTCCTCAGATCTGCAATCTCCCAAGCTGGATCTAATGCTACCCCTCCAGATCTGCAACCTACAAAATCAGATCTACAATATCTGCTCAGATCTACAATCTCCAAAGCTGGATCTATCAATGTGCCTTCAGATCTGCGTCCTCCTCTTCCTGCTGGAACAGCGTCCTCACTCCCAGACTGATCTGCGTCCTTCCTTCCCTCTGGAACAGCGTCCTTCCTCCCAGATAGGAACTGCGTCCTTCCTCCTGCTGAAACAGCGTTTTTCCTGCTAGATCTGCGCAGCCACTAGAGGACTCTTTCCTCTCCGAATCTCCACCTGAAACTGCTACTGAAACTGAAGGATGAAACTCAGAAATTAACCTTACTAGGGCGGGCACTCGAAGTCCCCCGAAGCTAAGGGTGAAACCAGAAATAACCTTACCAGGGCCGGCACTCGAAGTCCCCCGAGGCTAAGGGTGAGATCTTCGACCGGAGACACTCGGTTGCACTAAACAGTGCTGCAGACCGGCTAAACAACCGGCGTGCTGAAGCAGACAGAAGTCTAGCTCTCAATATCAATATAAAATCATGCATACCAAATGAAGTGGAAACCCCTCCTTTTATAATGCTAAACTCCCTCCAAAACCTTAACTGCGTCCTTCACCTTGCAGTTACCCTTGGGTCAGCGTGAGGCCTCCCCTCATATATGTGTGGACCCCCAAGGCCCCCTCTTTAAGTTATAACGTCAATCAACTAGGAAAACACTTTATTTTATAAAGTGAGGTGACTAAAGTGAGGTGACCCCTCTTATTTCTCACTTTATTTATTATTTCTAGCTAAAGCGGCAAAATAAAGCAAAAGTGAAATATTCCAATTAGCAAAGCTAATTGGGAATATTACAGTCTCCCCCGGAAAAACGTTGCTTGTCCTCAAGCAACTGAAATGATGGATGCTGTAAAGTCTGCTCGCTCTCCCAAGTGGCATCCTCATCCGGCAAAAATTGCTTGTTCTCAAGCAATGCTCGAACAAGCCTACTCTCTGGCTGATGCTCCCTGCCAATACTGCAAAATGTGCCTGGGTCCCACTGAAACCTCTCTGTCTCCTGCATCACCATGATATGAAGGGATATCTCAATGCCAGGATCCCAAACTGGCCTCTCATGGTACCAGCCAATCAATAGTCCTCCCGGATCCCATTGCCACTGTGGCCAATAATCGCACAAGTCCCGTGACTCGAACTGCTCACTGCCTCTGGCTATGACTAAAGACCATGACCGCTGCTGCTCTGCATCTATGACTGTGTAAGTTGGCCCATCAACTGTGAACCAACTCGTCACCTCTCTCCAATCAAGGCATGGAGTCGAAAATATAATGAGGAATATCTCCCTCCTGTGGATCCTCCATCTCCCAGCAATCATCCAGACAAAATGAGCCACCTCCCAACAAGGCAACTCCTGAAAATCTCCTTCCACCTCAAGCTCTGGTAATGAAGGTGGGCTGAAAATATGAATTTGGCAAGCATCATAGCTTACCCCATGCTGTCCTTCTCTCCACTCATGACAAGTGTAGAGTCTATGCTGATCCTGGGCTGCAAAATCATTGCCCTCCAATAGCAAAGTGAAAAACAATCCACCATAGAAGGTTCCTCTATCAATGAAGAACAAGCTGGCCCAAAACAAACCATCCATGAAGAATATGACATGGTCATCATGGATCACCCTAATGAGATGTTTGCTGAAGGTTCTACATGAGGATACATAATGCAAACAATCCCTCACAAGGATACAGCGCAGTCTCATCCACTGCAACCTCAGAAGATCACATGGCAAGCAATGTACAAGATCCATCACATCTACTAATGGATAGTAAATGGCTGAATATGACAACAACATAGGGCCAAATACTTGCCCATGGCTGTACAATGGATGAATATCAATCTCATGGCCCACATCAAAGGAGAACGCATACATAGTAGTGGTGGCCATGCCTCCTCCCATGCTCCCAGTAGAACATGTAGTGTTGAAATTGTGAGAATTTTTCCCACTCACGGACACATCCAGCTCACGTGTCTCCCTCATGATCAGGCCTCCCATACAAGTCTGACATATATCAGCAAATGAAGACATGATCAGCAGCAAAATGAAGGAAACGCTGAAGGTTACATGTGATGAAAAGAGGTACCAACAGCTTCCCCCACAAGTACAGCGCAGTTTTACAAGTTGCTGCTTGATAAGAGTACAAGGCAAAATGTTTATGTTACCCATGCATGTCTTCATATGATACATGATAAAGTGTTGCAAATGAACATACATGTGATGATAAAACATTTGCCCAAGGCCATAAAAGAGATGGCTGCCTCCATCATGTAGATTGGCCCAATACAACTCATGGAGCAATGTGACAAGCTTGCCCTCTTGTGAAGCAATGCACTGCATAAGAATGGCAAAAGTGTGCAAATCAATGAATGTATAGACAAAACCTTCACCATATGCTGGAAGTAAGATGGTACATGGATCCATAAATGAGTCCTCCATAGTGTTTTGGCATGCTATGAAGAAGAATGAACCATGTGCTGCAAAAATATAATCCTCCTCATGCTTGGAAACCCAAGTCAAGAGGAATATGCCATAGATGTCTCTATCATCATTACCTCCCCTTTGTGCAACAAATATGAAGTGATCCTGGGACCTATGGGTTATAGATCCACCATATCTCTGCTGCGCATACTTCATCCATAATGTTCTGCTCCAAGGTGACAACGCTGTGGGCTCATGCAAAGGAGCTCCTGTCAATACAAGACTCTGTTCTTTGACATGCTCCTTGTCAAAGACTCCTCTAATCATGCTGCAACAAATATGGAATACCTCCCAAGATGGAAGTGCTTCCCAATCCAAGACCAAGGAGATAGTGCCATCTCCTCCTCCTGCAACATCATGCAAAGTGTGGGAGCAAATCTGCCCTCGCTCTCCCAAGCAAAGTAATAATAAATTGTGTTGCCTCCCCATACCTCCATCATGCAACTCATGTGATGACGACACGATGAATGATATGAGTAACTCATCAACACCGTGCATCCATACTCTATGCTGCTTACTGATGCAAGTATCCATCCATCTTTTCCCCATCCTCCTACTCTTAAGAAGCGTGTTTGCCAAGTGATGGCCAAACTCTTTCAAGAGTAACCAGCGCAGCCAAGCCTCCTGCTGCCTTGTGTCATAGATCTGCAAGTAGCCCCCTAGCTCCTTGCTCATCAACCGCGTCCACTCAATCACTTGTGGATGCCTTCTTCTTCTCCTCATCCTGGTATTCCTCCCATGAGGGCTACCATCCTCCCAAATCAAGTTTCTGGATTTGCACTCCATGGGATCTTGAAATATAAACTTCTCAAGGATCAATGAGACCCTATCAAGAATCAAATAGGTGGTAGGCAAAGACCTCCCATCATGATGTGTATGGCTCAAGGGATGTCCAACACAAGCATGAGAGATGTTACCCATCCGAAGATGTCCTCCATCTTCTATCTGCTCTTGTGAGAAGGGAACCAAATCATTGTGTTCCATAGCCCGCTCCACCGAGTACCAACTCAAAATCTCTCTCCATCCAATCTCAACATATGGATGCTGTACCCTGTACAACTCTGATCGGCTCATACCGCTATCCAAGTCAACATATGAGATCTGACTAGGTGGCTCTGCCTCTCTCTCTCCAACGGGGAGAGATGACTCAACAGCACCGCCAGTCCCATCCATGCATACCTGAAGGGGAATGATCTGACGCTCCAATGTGCCCTCTGGTTGTACCATCAGGGAATCCAGCTGTTCCCCAATGTGGACCAACTTGGCCGCTGACTTGGCACAAGTCACTCTCATACCCTCCAGCTCCTGGTCCTGCAACAAAATGGTCTCCCGTACTGACGCGGCCTTCTCTCTCAAAACTCGAAGGTCCGTCCGAAGCCGATGATACCGCTGTCTGCGACCATCATCCGATACCTCTGTATCTCCTAGTGCCTCATCGATAGTGGGTATATCTCCTGATACCTCACCCATCTGTCGTGTGCTGCTACCACCCGAAGACTCGGACATGGCTCCAGTCACCACCTCAGTGGATGGCTCTACCGGGGTAGGCTCTACCTCCTCCACTACGATATCAACCGGCACGGTCAAGGATGTCTCTAATGAGGGTGAATCCTGTGTCACACTAGGTGTAACCTCAGACTCCCTGCAATCCTGTGTGTCCTCATCCTCCAAGTGTGAGGTAACCATTTTAATGGTTTTCCTCTCCGATACTCGGTCAAGCTGGAAAGAGGTATCCAACTTGTCCACCCAAGCTCTTCCTGAGCGCCTGGATGACCCGTCAAATGTCGGTAGATGGAATCTGTCCTCTGTGCGTTGTAAGCCCTGATCATGTGAGGGCTTGTTCCCTCTGTGAAAGTCGTGAGGTCTACTATCACGCTGGAGCTGAACATAATCTCTACTAGCTGTGCGGTGGTCATAACGGTGGTATCTGTGCCCTTTGTGCTGGTGCTGCTCAGGGGGTTTGATGCCGCATCGATACCAGAGATAGCGCTCGAAGGGGAAATTATCCATGAATATCTGGCCGTAGCCCTGCCATTCCGTATAAGCGGCTGTCCATTGAGCTGGACTCAACCCTCTCGGTGCTGTCGATCCCTCGCTCTCTACCAAGAAAGTAGGCATGGTAGGACGTGTGGGTGCTGGATTATCCCTCTTATCCACATCACCTGCCATCAGCTCTTTCTGCTATGTGTCTACAGGCTCCTCAGAAACTGCACGACTGCTACAAAGCCATACTGTTGCTTAATTTTGACCTCCGATTTTCCCACTGAATACTACTCGGAAAATTCTAGGAATTTGGGAAAGTGATCCTCGCCCAAAACCCAGAAAACGTTTCTTCTAATTCCAAACTTCAAAATTTGACCCTTTTTTGGCCCTTTTTCCAACTGCGTTTCTGGTGTTGCAACTGCTATTGCTCTGTATGATCTCTTTTCTGATGTCATAGACCACAGACCACAGGCTGAGCCAGAATTATGCTCTGATACCACTGTAATATCCCCAAAGGGAAATAACTTGATGTCATGAGAAATATTCCGAGACAGAGATAGAAAATACAATGCTTGAACCCGAGATCAGGCAATTACCCATAGAATACGGCAGGCCATAAAGATTTAGCGAAAGTACATAGAGAGGAGTACAAGAAAATCAGAGTAAGTGCACCTATCCTTGCCCTAGGCAAGTGGAGACCCTTTCAGGACAAATAATGGCTGCAACAAGGACAGCGTCCTAGCTGGCTGAAGACTGCTCTGAAGACTGAAGCTGGACTGCACTGGAACTATGAGCTGAAGACTAAAAGATAGCTGATATCAATACTCCAAACCCTCACCAATGAAAACGCTGTCTCTGCTAGTGACAGTGCTGAAACAGATGTAGTGCTGGTCACAAAACCCTCCAGATGAAAAGCTCAGCTCCTCAAGGCCAAAGGCCCTGGAAAACGCTATCAAGCCCTGCTCACATGACCCTGCTCATCAGATCAGCGTCCTCCCAGATGGATCAGCGTCCTATATGCTCAGATCTGCTGGATTTGAAGCCTCCAATCCAGATCTGCGTCCTATCCCTCCGGATCTGTGTCCCCCTATATCAGATCTACTGCTATCTCTTCAGATCTATGCTAGATCTGCCAATATCTCCTCAGATCTGCAACCTCAAAGGCTGGATCTGATGTTATCTCTTCAGATCTAGGCTGGATCTGCCAATATCTCCTCAGATCTGCAATCTCCCAAGCTGGATCTAGTGCTACCCCTCCAGATCTGCAACCTACAGAACCAGATCTGCAAATATCTGCTCGGATCTACAATCTCCAAGGCTGGATCTATCACTGTGCCTTCAGATCTGCGTCCTTCCTCTTCCTACTGGAACAGCGTCCTCACTCCCGGACCGATCGTCCTTCCTTCCCTCACAGAACGGCGTCCTTCCTCTCGGATAAGAAGCTGCGTCCTTCCTCCTGGCACAGGCTGTTTTCTGCTAGATGCGCGGCCACTAGAGGACTTCTTCCTCACCTCTCCCGAGATCTCCACAAACGCTGTTTGAGCGGGATGAAACTCGAAGTGCTTACTAGGGCAGGCACTCGAAGTCCCCCGAAGCTAAGGGTGAAACCAGAAATAACTTTGCCAGGGCAGGCACTCGAAGTCCCCCGAGGCTAAGGGTGAGATCTCCGACCGGAGACACTCGGTTGCACTAAACAGTGCTGCAGACCGACTAAACAACCAGCGTGCGGAAGCAGACAGAAGTCTAGCTCTCAATAATAATATCAAATCATGCATGTCAAATGAAGTGGAAACCCCTCCTTTTATAATGCTAAACTCCCTCCAAAACCTTAACTGCGTCCTTCACCTTGCAGTTACCCTTGGGTCAGCATGAGGCCTCCCCTCATATATGTGTGGACCCCCAAGGCCCCCTCTTTAAGTTATAACGTCAATCAACTAGGAAAACACTTTATTTTATAAAGTGAGGTGACTAAAATGAGGTGACCCCTCTTATTTCTCACTTTATTTATTATTTCTAGCTAAAGCGGCAAAATAAAGCAAAAGTGAAATATTCCAATTAGCAAAGCTAATTGGGAATATTACATATATCAATTAATTCCATACTCCGTCCAAGTTGTTGCAGACATATTCTATTATCGCCACATATTGTAGCGAAATGTAACCGAGTTCTAGGGGTGAGATACACAATAGCTTCCCGATACAGTTCTCCATTCTGTTCCGAATAAATTTTAAACGAAATACTTCTTCCGTTGAAATACATCACTATGTACATATTTCCCCGACTTTGAAAGTACCAATCTATTTTTCTTTCAACTTGTATGGTGGAAATTTCATTGTATTCTTTCAGATCAAAAATTTTCAACACTCTCAGCGCTTCATTGTAAATTATGCCCCTGCAATTTGGAATATCTAAATCCCAAGTAATGGGGTCAGCTTCTTCTGGATAAATCTCTCTATGTTCGTTCGTTCGTCCTGCTTTTATAAATGCCATTTCCATGGTTAAAACCTTGAGATAGGGCAAATATTCATGATAACCAACGATTATGAGTGAATTATTATTAGAATTGTAATACGCAAACTGAATCTCCATCGGCTAATTCAGTATTATAGGTTTACCATATTCGTCCAACAAGGGCGAGATTTTACCCTCTCGTCCGAATGGAATGAGATGGTCATTGCAAAAAACGCATATTGTGTCATCTTCTATGACCAAGTCTGTGACCCTTTCGTGTACAGGCAAGGCACGTAAATGGTAATCCCAGAAACTATTGGGCAGTTTGCCCGTTAACTCTCGGCGTTGCAGGCAGTGGAAGGAATTTGCAAACAACCATTTACCCCTGTGCCTTGACATTTTCTCTCTTCTTTCTTCATATTCCCAACCAGACTCGGAATTTAAGTGGCTTCCTTTTTGTTTCTCAACATAGCCTTCTTCCAGATTATCTTTATCTGGATCTAAATTAGCTTCATCTTTTTTTGTTTTTTTACTGTTGCTGGCAATGATATTTCTTGTATAGAAGGCACATTTATGTCCTGCGAAATATTTGTCTCCACATTTCCAACATTTCTCTTCCTTTTTTCCTTCAATATTAGTTGGTTGTTTTCCTTTATTACGCATTGGTGGGGGAATATATTTGCTTGAATTTTCCATGGATGTTCTACTTGATTTTCACTTGGCATAACTAACTGCCATCTCATTATTAAGTCGTTCATAACCTTCTCCTTGCTTCAAGATTTTCTTCAGCACTTTCTTATCATCAGTAACTTCATTTTCCCTTTTATCACCATTATTAGAATCAACCATTTTCGCATCTTCGTAATTATCTTCTTTTTCTTTTTCCACATTTTTATGAATTTGTTCATCTTCTCTATTATGGATTATTGCAGAATTTTTTTTAAAAGGTGTTGTGACTTCTGCACATGAATTCTCTAATTGCTGAAACTTTTCTAAAATTTTATTAATTTTTTCACTTTCTTCACACGACTTTTCTAATCGCTCATGATCTCCACGTACTGACACATAGTGTGGTAAACTATGTCCATAGGCTTGTAAACTACGTTCGTAGGCTTCTAGAACGATGTTGTGTACCATTGCTTCAACTTGACTTCGATATGACTCTGATGGCTTCGATATGGCTCCGATATGGCTCTGATACCACTGTAGATAAGCTTGTATCTGGGTATTGCTATTCCCAACATGAGCGAGCTTGTTTGCAATTCGTGTAATATGTCCCATATTTCCTGTCCTCGGAGGCAATTTACCACACGCAGGTGCTATTGGCTTGTTGGGATCATTAATAACAAAGGGTTTTTCACCTGCTACTAGAATTTTCACTAACAAATCACATTCTTGGAACAGGTGATCAATAACAATGTTACTGTTGCTTTCTAAGCATGAGCTTATGATACACTCCACATAATGATGCAGACTATTGTTGAAGGGATACTCGAAAAAAAGTTTGATAATTGTCTGAAGAGCACCCAAACGAACCAAGTACACCTGCCAAGCAACTTCACTCCCACTCTTCAACAAGACCGCAATGAATTCTGTTATATTTAAACGATGCATTCCCAAAGGAGGTCTTAATTCTCCATATGTGGTAGGAAGAATATTTGCATCAGAAGACACATTCAACAGCTCTAGCATTTTACCAAGGCCGTGAAGCATGCCATCCACTGTCTCAGGATTTGGAGTTATAACTGGCTTTATAGGCTCTATGCATGTCTCCTTATCAATGGTGTTCTCGGACACTTCATTACCGGTAGAGATGAATGCTGAGGTGACATGGTCCTGGACTTCTGAGATACCCATATTGTTCTGCATATCTTTATTAGCAGAGCTATTGGAATCAAAACCTTTTTCCAGGATAGTATGCTGCTTCTCTTCCTCCAAGTTTTTGTTGGAAGCTGTCTGTGCAATTTCTTGTATAAGTGAAGTCCATGCATTAAACTCTGCTGAGTCTGCCCTTACTATGCTCCATAGCCTTTCTTCTTCAGTAGAGATGGCAGGAGTCTCCTCGTATTGTTGTTGTTCATGTTCGTTGTTCTCTCCAGGCACAAGATTACCATTCTCATCAGCATGATGTTCAGCAGAAGAAAATTGGTTTGCATCTGCCATGCCTGTGGCTACTGTAGTTCCATAATCTGTAGCTAGAGAGGATTGATCCATCACAGGAACTGTATCACCCATATATTTAGTTACATCATAATTGACACTAGCAGCTGCAGCTGCAGCTTGGTAAACTGTTGATGGAGGAACCTGTTCTGCTGCAGGCTCTTGTTCAGTCAAGCCATATTTACTTCCATCAATCAAACTAGAATTATCCGCAATACCATAAACATTAGCTGTTGAAGCTGGGTCCATTGTAGAATCTTGATCTCTGCTAAAATTGTCTCCATCAGACAAACCAGTGACAGCTACATCAGCATAGGTACTTGGGGTAGGAACTTGCTCCATCATAGGTTCTTGATGTTGGGTAAAGCTACTTCCATCCGGCAACTGAGTAGAATCTGCAGCTTCATAACCTACAACTGGTAGATGTTGACCCAATGAAAACACATGCTCTGCCACATATTTGTTTGCATCAGACACACCAGTATCATCTCCTGCTGCATATTCCATGACTGCTGGAGCTTGAGCTACTGCAGGCTCTTGGTCTCCCATCAAATGAAGATTGGACTCCACCAAACCTTTAGAGTTGTAATACTTGTTTTCAATGACATCTTCGTCGTCTTGTTCTTGTTCTTGGATTAATAAGATTTACAAGAGAGGGAAGCAACTCATTAAATTTATCATAGGGCATACAAGGGTAAACTACTTCTATGACACTTACTCCAAGTTGCAGTTGCTTAAACTTGAAAAAACAAGATTTGCAAGTTATTACCTCACCTTTAGGCGGCTAGTGAAGGTGAGGCAAGCTTTAACTAATATGGTCACCGCTGAATCATGGGAGGAAATTAACATTGATAGAGATGGTGCTAATGTAGCCAAGGACACTATTCTTGACATGTACTTTTGGTCACAGGTTAAATATGTTTTGCAATTCACCAAACCAATTTATTACATGATCAAGTTTGCAGATTCAGATCAGCCAATAATTGGGGAGGTGTATGAGCAAATGGATAACATGTTGGGGCAAATTAAAGACATTGTTGAGCCTAGAGATATCACCTAGTACAGTTATATTCGTGTAGAGGTGGAAAGACGATGGGATATGCTAAATGTTCCATTGCATGCATTAGCATATATTTTGACACCTAAATACCATCATCCATCATGGCTTTCAACACTAGCACCTGGGAGGGGAGCAGGAGAAAACCACACCTAGATCCAGAGGTCATAGAAAATATATGATTGCATTAACTAGATTAGTCCCTGATGAGGAGGAGGTTGCCTTGGTACGTAAACAACTGAGCAACTATACACTTTCCACTGGCCCATTTAGGAGCATGCATGCTATTAGAGATCGAGAGAGTTTTTCTTCTATTGAGTGGTGGAACATGCATGGAGGTGCTACTCCAATTTTATAGACTTTGGCATTACGGGTGCTATCATAGGTGGTAAACACTTCTTCTGCAGAGAGGTGTTGGAGCTCTTATTCTTTCATCCACAGTGTTAAAAGGAACAGGTTGAGTTTAGATCGGGAAGAGAGCTTCGTTTATGTACATTACAACTTGCGATTGTTGTCTCATTACTGTGATGATGCAAAGAATAATAAAAACCTTAAGGTTTGGGACAAGTATTCAGACGAGGCCAATTTGGAGGATGGAGTGTTGCGATTAGAGCAATTAGAGGATGCTCTTATCCATGATGATGATGATCGAGTTGAGATGCCACCCCCAACTGGTCCCTTGCTTCCTAGGTTCCATGGTTCAACACCAACAACAGGGGCTTCGTCTTCATCACAGTGCTAGTGCCACAACTTCCACAGCCACCATCTTCTTCATTGCCACCATGTGGAGGCCCACCGCCACGTACTCTTCGTGGTGGAAGGAGGAGAGATTAGTAGGTAATTTCACAATTTACTGCTTTTGTCATAGATTAGACTTATAGGCTTGTTGTGAATTTGAGCTTTTTTGTCTTGGTAGTGGCTAAGTGGCCTATTTTGTAAACATTATTATTTGAATTTTGGACATGACTAATGTTGACAATTGTTCACTTAATAGATAATATGCTTTATGTTTTATAATATGGTTAAATGTTTTATGTTTTACAATATGCGGCATGCTTAAATGTTTTATCATTTATGTTTTATAGTATGCTTAAATGTTTTAAATGTTTTATGTTTTATAGTATGCTTAAATGTTTTATACTGCTTAAAAATTTGATGTATGTTTGTAATTGCTAGGATCTAGAATCTAGATGGTTGATGCTCGAATAATTAATTATTGATGTACAATGGAATCATGGATGTCATTCTATCTTGATTTATGTAAAAATATGCATGTTTTCATGACTTCTACAACTAATATGGTATTTGGGATGTTTGTTTTGAATATAAATGCAAAAAAATATAATATATATATATATATATACTAGACGCTTATGAAACGTTTCGCTTCCTAAATTTTTGGAAAATGATGCTTTTGCGCCCCTGCTTCCAAAAAAGGTCCCCGCTTCGTGCAACGTTGAAATAGACACTTAATTCCACATTCCAATCATGCAGCAACTAACCCTAATTATAACGAAGTTTAACAGTATGCAGCAACAAGAATATATCATAAAAATTCTCTTACAGTGTTGGAGAGTATATCCAACCAGCGTCACATTTGCAAAAAACGAAGCTCCAAGACAAAAATGGCCCAAATCCATAAAACAAAATTCATCCATTTATCCAAAATGATCCTCCAAGAAGAAACGTGGGGTTCTCTAAAGATAGAGAGATCCCAAGTGAAGTGATGATCCAAATGAATGTAGCTAACATCAATATATACCCCTCTTAGGAGTTTGAATTAGCCTATGAGCCTACATTAGCCACTGTTAATAAAATAATGTGCAAATAAAACCCATATTGGTGACAACCCACCAAACTAAACTCATAAAATGAAAAATAAGCCTCAGGGGGGTAAATAATAATATGTACATGTCATGGGGCCCTCCAAAGGCCTAATAATATCCCAAAATGCCACAATGAGGAATAAACTCCTCAAAATACGATGGTCAAGGGGGTGGCCCCTTATTCTCCAAGTGATAGACATGTGGTTCTCCCAGTGGGTGTGGGGGCACATAAATGACTGCATGGTTCTCCATATGAATCAAAGATGCATGTAGATCCTCTGCAAGGGCTTGAGTGATGGAATGAACGCTGCCATGACATCGTACAAGTCCTGGGACACCTGCCAAGAGTGTGGGGCTCATGTGGGGCCTACTAGGCATAGTGTACCAAGCTCATCATCATCATCCCAAAAGTGGATCGCTAGTAGTCTCTGAAAATCGATGGGGATCCGTGGAGTATTGTTTGTTGTTGTGGAGGCACTTGGATCTCTAGACACCCTATATGTGCCAATGTAGCCCTCTGGGGGTTATGACCCCGTAGAGGGAGATCAAACCCAAACGGAAACCACCTACAATCCTATATAAGATCCAATGCGTCCCACTAGGATTCCAGTACAACCAGCCATTAGAGTAATCGTGTAAAAGAGTTTACAAATCATGGATAACGATTCCAGTACAACCAGTCATTAGAGTAATCGTGTAAAAGAGCTTACAAATCATGGATAACAAAGTGGGCACTTCACAATGGCATGCCCTTCCGTAGTGGGTTTTGGCATGTGCTAGTGTCTCTATACTCCAAAGGGAGGTAGACATGTGCCTTGTTAAGTGGTTTCAACCCTTAAAGGGGATAGTATGCCCAAGGTACATCCTTTGAATGGGGGTGGAAAATGATAAATAAGTGAAACATAATAGGGAATGAGACGAGCAATCCTGGGCCACATATCGAGGCATAGGGGTAGCCAAATAAGGGGAAGCCCACACCAAGGTATGTAATGTGTAAAAGGGAGCAATCGGGGTACATGAGGTGTCCCGGCCATGATTTTTCCACCCTTCTTCATGTTTTTTTTTCCTTTTATGAATTTTCTTTATTAACTGCTTGGACCTCAAGGATAAGACCATGATGTGTTAGATATAGCAGTGATTACCCCTTTAAGGTAGGGCGGCTCATTGCCCTCCACGGGTTGGAACAATCATGGGTTCCTGTATGACAAAGGAGGCTCATCTAGGGCCTATGGAACCAGGGTGATGGTCATGGGTAAGGGGCAAAGCTCATGCATTGGCTTTTGCCCACGTGCTAATTTTTTTTTTTTTGTCTCGGTGATCTTTTTCATTTTGTGCTACAATTACCTGTTAAGTGTGGCCAATTACGCTTTTTTCTTTTTCTTTTAGCTGCTTCAACCTCCAAGGCATCATTCCAGGCTTGACCCAAGGTGGAGGCAAGGGGATAGAGAAGTTGACCCTATGTGGACCCACGGGAGCTATGTGGACCCAAGTGAGAGAAATGATGAATGGGGGTATAATGAGTGGAAGGAGAGTAATATATGTGGATAAAGGAGCAAGACCACACACCCAAAGTCAGGGTTTCCTAAGTAGTACCATCCTAGAACCAAATGGTCAATAAAGGAGATCCCACGGGACTTAGATGCAGGGGTAACAACCAAAAGAGAGCAAGAGCACAAACTAAGCCCACTCTTTCCACCAAATCCCCCCATCAATCCATGCCTAGAAGTATCCATGATAAGTGAACCCAATACTCAATTACCAAATGACAAGACTTACCTTTAGATTCGATAGGCCCACCTTCAAACATACGATTAATGCAGATGGGTGAGGGACCACATGGCTGGCTCAGGTGGTGAAGAAATGGCACAACAAACTACTAGGAGGCTGCAAGGGGTTGTTGGCTGCCCGCTGAGGTCCATCATGGAGAAAAAATTCTCCTATGGATATCACCCACGAAGTGTTGGGTAACATCTAGCTCCAACTAGGACATGATCTCTCGAAGAAGTGGGAAAGGCTACTCGAACGGGAGGTCCCGAGAACTCCAGCAATCTCTTGGTCACCGTAGACCTGTTATCTGCACATGTCAAAGATCAAAGCCACGGGGCACCATGTTTTTCACGGTGCCTTATGATCACCCATGCTTAATGTCAGCCCATAAAACCAACAAGTAATAAAATATGCAAATTTTAATCTAAATGCAGCGAATCTATCATGAAAAATATCATATGCGGTTAGTTCTAATTCTAATGCAAAAAGCATCCTGTCCTAGCTTGCATTTATTACAAAAATAATACAAAGTGTAATCATAAAGCTAGTGCAACCAACATATCATCAACAATATAAATATACCGACCTATATGATTACTCACGTAGCAAACATCAAATTGAAGGTGGACAGAATCACATGGATGATAAGACCGATGGAAGGTAGAGAAATAGGATGCCCACACATGGATGGTTATGTGAGAAGAGGTAAGAAAAGAATGTAATCTAGTCCATGATATCCTCTCCTCTAACCAAAATATAGAGATGTCAATGATCAAGCTCATACACTTTTGATGGATGGCAATCTCAGGCATATTATTTCCATGATGGTCCTTATCATTTATGTCATACTTTATGGCCTCCACAGGGTTATGAGTAGTAGGAAAGGAAGACTGATGAGATGGGAAAATGCACATATGTTTCCCGTGATCATCACAGTGAAAAGGGAAGATTATAGATTGATCATGATCCTGAGGGGGCGGCCAAGGAGATAAAGTATAATCAATGAGGGGCCCATCCTTGACACTATGCTTGGATGGGGGAAGGGCTTGCTGCCAATTAAGATCATGTGATAGGAGGTGAGGGAATCACTTGATGAAGACTCAAAATGATGACCAATAGGCAAGAGGGAGTATGAAATATTGCATTCAACGAGATTTTCTTCCCTAACATCATGATCTAGGGCCTCAAGTGATTTGAATATAGAATCATACTTGGGAGAGGTGAGAGCCTTATCAATTTCCTTGGTATCAAAGATTGAGTCTCTCCTAAAAGGAAAATTGATCACTTCCAACTGCCCCTCTTTATGCAAGGGAAAATAAAGATTCCCCTTCCCAAGAGTACCAATGGATATGTCATCATAAATAGTTCCCGGGAGAAAGGGAAAACTAGTCTCATCCTCATCCTCCTTATTGACATCGTAAATGGGAGCACAATCAAATTGAGGGCAAACAATTTCCAATTTCCCCTTTTCAATGCGGAAGTAATCTTCAATGTTATCCTCCAAGGGGATAATGGGATCACCTTCCTCAAGGTTCTTAAAAGGAGAATCATCAGAAGTAATATCCTCGAGAAAGATAAGGTTAGTCTCAACTTCACCTTCCATAGATTCATCCCTCCCAACACTTGTTCTCAAAATCTTCATTTTCATCATGTGGATCCCAGGAGGACTCGTCTATTTGCTCACTACTTCGAGTCTCAATGTCTTGATGATGCTCAATGAAGGCTTCCTCTTGGATGCTTAATGCAGGGTATACTTGAAAATGTCTAAGAAAGCCATCAATGAACTCCTCTATAGATGAGATACTCTTAGGCTCATGATCATGCAGCCATGAATTATGACCATCGAGAGATCCCATAAACAATAACATGAGGACATCTTGGTGAACCTTTTTCTCTCTCGCAGCATGTGTGTTAAATCTTTCTACATGGTCAATTGCAAAGAGTGGATCACCATCAAACACAGGCATCCCACATACCATCCTTACTGCGACATGATTAGGGTGCCCAGGGATGCTAGTGATGTCCAAAGCGAGCAATTTATCAAAGAAAGACAACCTAATTGAAATTTCGAATTTTCAATGAATTCCTTCTTAATTAACTCAAAAATAATATTTTTGAGTTAATTACCTCAAAAATTTGACTTTGACTTAACTATCAAGGCCTAACGGTCCAAAATTTCTCAAAATTTTCAGTATTCCCTTGGCCTTGGACCTTTAAAAATTTATTTTTTAGAGACTCACGAATTTTTCCTTTGAATAATTTAATTCGACCTAGGATATAAAATTAATTAAATTTATGGCTTAGGATTTTTAATTTAATTTGGCCAGAAAATTTAATTAATTGACTCATGAGGGGATTAATTATTTTTCCAACCCTCTAACACTTTAGTGATGGTGTCTAACTATGAAAGACCATGCACTAAAATATTTTACATCAAGATATTACAATTTGACACATGAAGAGGGGGAAAACCCATTCGTAATAGACCCTCAAAGAGCTACCCAATTTTGTGACTCAAAACATGATCTAGCAGACCAAGTAATATGTAATAAAATAATCTAGCCAATTAGCTAGGATTATTCCCAAATTACTTTTACAAAGACTCGATAGAAAACACTAAGAGTCACTTAATATCTTGACGAAAAAATCCACCCTAGCTTTGGGGTGAGGTTGGAGGGGAAAACTCTGCAGACCATTTGTGTCCAAAAACACAAATGAATCAGTGAGACGAAAAAACTCCTACGATAGAAATCGTCACCAAAATACTAGGCTTACCTAGGTTGTTACATACATGATAGTCTTACTAAGATCATTTACATTATAAACATGCAGAATGGGTTTACATCTTTTACAAAACTGTCGACTGATGATGAAATCTGAATGGCATGAACACCTCGAACATGATAAACCCCATTTGCAAAAATGGGGGTTTACTGCTATGAGGTCGTTGACACAGAGTGGTCAACCGGTAGCATTGATCATACCGAATCATGATAGTTCTATCATTGTGGTAGCACTAGTGACCGGAGTCTCGTCTATTTAGGCATGTCGAGAATGTCACTATGATATGTGATTACCCTTCGAACTGTAGTATATCACCAAGATTCTGAGAATGACTTTGAGCTGTGGAGATGTATATATGTCGAGACTGTATTCAGGATGCCGAGAATGTGTGCATGTAAGTATCAGTGTATGGGTAATGCTCCTTAACTAAGCTCCAAGCTTATTTGACCCATGTATCCAAACAGAAGTATCACTGGAACATCGAACCTATGATGTAGGTGACATGCTTCAGTAATCTCTATGTTATAAGAGCTACAATGTATCCAAGCTGAGATTGTAACCTCCAAACTGAAGTGGATATGTATCATTGATAGCCGTTTCTTGTAACCATAGCTCTAAAACCATGTTGAGAATTAGGTATGGCAAAAGTTAATACAAATTCTCTTACAAGATAATTGTTTGTGTTACTTCTTTTCTTATTATCTTCGTTCATTATTATGATTACGTTCAATACATCAAACAACTATCAAAACAATAACATCAGTGACACAATAGTTAGGCTCCAAGCCAGGGCTAAAACCCCTCCTCATGAGGGGAAAACCCGCAAATCGCTTCTTACAGATTCTTCACCTAATGAGTACAAGGACCATGACAAAACCTTGACCTAAATTGCCTCTCTTATACCAAGACACAATCATCCTCCTTGATTGCACCATGTAGCACCGTGTAGCATATTCCATCACCAAGACCTTCTACTGAGCATCAACTAAGCATTGAACAACACCAAGATTTTATCAAGGAAGTGTTGGCCTTCCTTTACGTTGTATATATATCTTGTCCTATAACAATGTATTCTCTCTGCACTCCTTGCAGAGTCCTTTCCCACACTGTCATGATTTATCTTTCTCACATTGTCCTCATATCAACTTTAGTCCTGAACTTCGCAATGTTATCAGAGAATTTAACCAAGACGTTTACACCCAAAACAGAGATATAAGAAAACCTTCTTATCTTCGTTGAGAAGTCTCCCTTCTTCGCATCATACCACAGACCTTAACCGCACCTTTTCACTGTAGTGCCCTGTTGACCACTAGAGTGGCACCTGATGATAATGAGAAGACTCCATGCCCAAGGATGAACCAGAGGACACATGTACCATCAGATATCATCAGTTCAACAAAGTTTTTAAACTCTACTTCTACTTCTTATCATTTTCTCTTGAACCCAGATTCCACGCCCTATGGGGAATTGTAATAAGTGATGCTAGTAATCATGAATTTGAGTCAGTATTTTGTCTGTAATAGGCCTAGGTTGCTTGGGACCTTGCCAACAAGTGAGTATTACTTTGGGAGGTTTTTTTACTCGGTTATTATCATCTCCCTACCAGGAGTTAATAATTAATTGAGTTTTTTCCTCCAATTTTACCCCAAAGTCGGAGTACGGCTTGATGGTGAGGCCTTGAGTGATTCCTAGTGTCTAAAGTCAATGTATATTACCATACTAGCTCACACAAAAATTTCGTGGAATTTGGTTAGCTCTAGGTAGTGCTTTTTTAATTTTTTATATTTCTCACGAGTTGAAAATTGCAATAAAAATTATAATTAAATTGTAATAAGTGTTGCCTAGAGAAGTTGTATGGGGTATGAGTAATCAAAATTACACCTCTCACGCTCAACTTTCTATTATGACACACTTTGAGGAGTTAAAAATGTGTTTTGAACCCTCAAAACCCACTTTTCCTAAGTTTAGTGGAAAATCTGGCAATTAATTAAGTCATAAATTAAATAAATGGAGAAAAATAAATATCCACACATGCTAAATGAGGTGGAAATGAAGTGGAAAATTATGGAGGAGTTAAAGTGAAGTCTCAAGGTGATGTGGACTCCAAAAATCAAGGAAAAGACATGTGTACAAACCGGTCGGTCAGATCAGCTTCCGGTCACAACCGCCCTTGCAACCCAGTTTTGAGGGGTGTCTCACCTGAATTGGCCGGTTAACCGGACCTAACCGGCCGATTAGGTACAGAACCAGTCGGTTAATGCATAAACAGGTCGATTCCATACCTAACCGACCGGTTAGGTGTCCCTTCCTTGCGCGGACCCACCGGCGGCCAGCAACACAGCCTTAGGGCATATGTGGAGGTAAGGGGAGAGTTGTTTCCCTCCAAAAACACCCTCCCCAATCTTTTATAAGCAAGGGCAGCCTCTCCTTTGTCTCACACCAACTCATTTGCTGTTTGTGAGTTTGATTGAGAGCTTGGAGAGTGTTGAGTGTTTGCCGGAGCAGTGATCTTGGAGGCTTGGAGTTGGAGTTGGAGCTATCTTGGAGATAGTTTAGAGCTGTCAATAGCGTTGGCATCTTCAAGAGGACGCTAAGAAAGCTAGTTTGCATTGCCAGGTAAGAATTTTCACTTGAAAAATCCATCATTTCATTATTGTTCATGTATTTATTTTCTCATGTGTTTAGCTATTTTATTGCTCTCAAATCTCTAGTCTTATGCTATCAAATTTTGTATGTTTGAATGTGCATTTTGTTTCGTAAATTTAGCCTTAGTTGTCCATTTATCTTAGATGCAATTTTTTTTAAATGGCGGATTTATTTCCAAATTTATATTATTTCAAGTCAAGATGCCTCCAAAAGCCAAGGACAGTGGATGGGCCCATTGTGATGTGGTTGAGGGAAAGATGGTATGCAAACTTTGTCAAAATTGTATTGGAGGTGGGGGTATTGTTAGATTGAAACATCACTTGGCCGAGATAAGAGGCAATGTAACGCCATGTGATGCACCTAAAGCAGTGTTAGGTCCAGTTAGGGCAGAATACCTTGCCAAGCTTGAAAAGTTTGAGGAGACTAAGGCTAGGGAGAAGGCCATCCAAGATGAAATTGCAAGGAAGAGGGAAATAGTAGAAATGCTGAGAAAGAGTGGGTATGAAAATGATGAGTATGATATTCAAGACTCCACTTCTATCCCTTCCACCAATAACCCCTTTCACTATGTTCCTCCTGTTGGCAAAAGATCAAACCCAACAAAGAAACCCAACCTCATGAGTTATTTCTCATCCACTGCTAATCCCACAGCCACTGCCTCCATGTCCCAACCAACTCCAAGTCGTCAACCCACTTTGGATCAACATTGGAAAAAACAATGCAAAGAAGCTTCTTATCAGTACATTGCTAGATGGTGGTATGATTCAGATATCCCATTTAATGCTGCTCGCTCACCTTATTACCAAGCTATGTGGGACTCTGTTTTTGTTGTAGGAAAGGGCTTCAAAGGCCCTATTGCGCATGACTTAAGGGGAGCTCTTTTGCAACAAGAGATTTGTAATATTGATGAGTATTTGGTTGAATATAAAGAGTCATGGCTCAAAACAGGTTGTTCCATCATGTCAGATGGATGGACTGATGGAAAGAACCGCACTATCATTAACTTCCTTGTTGCTTGCCCTCGAGGAACAATGTTTTTGAGATCAGTTGATGCATCTGATAAGGTGAAGGATGCAACTCTTCTATTTGAGCTTTTGGATGAGATTATTCAGGAAGTGGGAGAGCAGAATGTTGTGCAGGTCATCACAGATAATGCCTCAAACTATGTTCTTGTTGGAAAGATGCTTGAGTCCAAGTATAATACCATATTTTGGACTCCATGTGTTGCACATTGCATAGACCTCATGCTTGAGGACATAGGCAAAGTGGAATGGGTAAAAAACACTGTAGAGCATGGCAAGTGCATTACAAAATACATTTACAACCACTCATGGGTATTGAGCCTAATGAGGAAAAACATTGGGGGCAAAGAGCTTGTTAGGCCTGCCATTACGAGATTTGCAACTCACTTCCTCACGTTGCAATGTCTCAATTCTCAACAGAAAAACTTGCAGAAAATGTTTTCTTCTGATGATTGGACTGAATCCCGGTGGGCTCGTAGACAAGATGGAAAAGACACCAAAAAGAAAGTCTTTGACATTAATTTTTGGAAAAGGTCTTCAGAGCTGGCAAAAATTACTGAGCCTCTTGTTAAGGTGCTAAGGATGGTGGATGGGGAAAAGATGGCAATGGGATACATTTATGAGGCTATGGATCAGGCCAAGGAGTAGATACGGGCAGCTTACAAGAATAGGTTAGCTAAATATGGCCGGATATGGGAGATCATTGATAACAAATGGAACAATCAACTCCATCGTCCTATACATGCAGCTGGGTATTTTTTGAACCCAAAGTATCATTATAGAGCTCGGCTAGGAGATCAGCAGGATGGGGAGGTCAAACCTGGATTGATTGATTGCTTGGAGCGCATGGTCCCTAACCGTGCAGACCTTTTGGAAACACATAAACAACTTACTCATTTCAGTATGGCAGCTGGTACCTTTGGAAAGAACTTGGCAAAAATGGCAAGAGATGTGGATCAACCAGGTAAGCAATTCCAATTTTTTTTTCTTTTCAAGTTAAATTGTTTGTAAATAAGTAATGAAATGAACTACGTTACTAATGAATGTCTTTTTATTTGCAGCACATTGGAGGGAGTCATTTGGTGGCCAATGTCCTCAATTGCAAAAGTTTGCAATTAGAATCCTCGACCAAACTTGCAGTGCTTCAGGTTGTGAGCGCAATTGGTCTGTTTTTGAGTGCATACACACAAAGAAGAGAAACCGTTTGGAACAGAAACGGTTAAATGATCTTGTGTTTGTGCAATACAACCTTCGCTTGAAGCGGAGCCAACTGATGAGCAAAACACCTGATCTAGATCCCATTGTGTTGGATGATATTGATCCAACATCAGAATGGGTAGAGGAGACTGAAGATCCAATGTTTGAGGCTAATTTTGATTTTGATGCAGCAGTAGCGAGGGGTGAATTTGAAGCAGATTTGGTGGTGCCATCAGACGCAGACCCAGGATTGGTAGTTGCATCAAGCAAAGGCAAACAACCAATGGACGACACTAGTCATGCACCTCAAGTAACTCGTGCTTCCATTAGGTCCACTTCTATTGTTATTGGTGGCAGGGGTACTGAGATTGCAGATTAAGCCTGAGGCTGAGGCATCCTCAGACTCTGATCTAGATGATGTCTATGTAGCAGCTGATGTTGATCCTGTGTCTAGTAGCGGTGATGAATTTGATGATTGATCATCATTCCTGTGTAGTCTTGTATTAGGGCGAGGGTACTGAGGTAGCAGATTAAGCCTGAGGCTGAGGCATCCTCAGACTCTGATCCAGATGATGTCTATGTAGCAGCCGATGTTGATCCTGTGTCTAGTAGCGATGATGAATTTGATGATTGATCATCATTCATGTGTAGTCTTGTATTAGGCCAATGGCCTCATAGCTTGTAGCATTGTTTTTGGACTTTATGGGCCATTTGGAGCCTCATTGCTTATGTATTTTTCGATGATATGTATTGCACTCGGCGCCATTTTGATATATTCACCTTTGCATGGTATATAAATGAGCAAACTTTTCATATTTTGTCTCTATTGGCTTGGAATCATGGTTGCAAATCTTAAAAATAGTTTTTTTTTATCAAAAAATAATTATTTAATGTATTTTTTTAAAACCGGTTCATTGAGATCTAACCACTACCGATTAGACCGGTTCCGGTTCGAAACCCAGTTCATTAGGTCCACTGGTCCGGTCACCGATTCCGGTTTTAATAACTATGGTTCAAATAAAATTGAATTTCCAGCATTAAATGAGAGCTGCTTACTTGGAAATTCGAATTTGAGAAGTTAGTACATATTTGGGAGGATTTGGGAGAATATTTGGTAGAGATTTTTGTGGAAAATTATCCCCACATGGGTTATCAACCATATACACGTCATTCCATCATAAAATTTGAATTTGGCACATAAGGGAAAAAGAAAATGATGTCCACTTGCCAGAATTCGATTTTTACACTTGGCATTGGAGCTCCACTTACCAATTTCGAATTTGCCTTGAGATGTCCTCCCTCTCACCACTTGGCATATGGTTCTTCATTGGGATTTGCTCCCAACTTCTTAAATAATGGAGCCATGGGCTCTCATATGGCATCATTGTATACAAGCTATTGTGCTTGTGGAAACGCTGCTACTTTGTACACTTTTCAAGAATATCAATAAAAAAACTTTGGAGGTCCATTCATGGGTGTTCTTCCTTTGGAGCATGGTGCATTTGGAGCTATTGGTATGATATTTTCTATGCTTTGAGTTATTTCATTTTCCATGTATTCTTGTGAATTTTCTAGTGCATAGCTATCTTTGTATTAGCATTTGATTTGAAAGTAGGCTCTAGAGGTTGAAAGTTCTAGTTTATTTTCAAATAAATTTCTAGAAGTTTCAATTCATTATTTTCTTATCTAAATCTACATGGACTAATTTGTGAATTGAGTATTGTAGAAGAATTCTTTTTTGAATCAAGCATGAGGGGAAGTCTTTGGGAGACAAACCCACTCTTGAAGCACCTTCAAAGGAACTCCCATTTGTTATTTGGATTGTCATTGTTTATCTTACGAAAAAGTGTCTTGCAGGGATTTGTTTGGTAATAGTTTTTATGCATGCAATCATTTAAAAATATTTTACTTTTCATTGTGTGTCAGTGGATCATATTTTGTTACTTAAAGAACTTAAGCATGGCTAGACAAAGAGGAGAGTTTACTCATCCTCTTTGGCTTTAGCCCTTTGTAGATTATTGTGCAATATTTTGTGATTTTCTTTGTCTAACACTTGGTTGGTTTTTTGTAGCCTTCTTTTTCTAACTTGTTTTCTTGTAACAACTTGTGGGATTCACCTTCAAGAAACCACTAACAAATTGTTGCAGGACCTTTGAGCTCTAATGTCAAACAAGGAGGGCTCTCTCTTTTTCCTTTGGTCGTGGGCAGTTAAGGAGCTTCCTTGAGGAAGATTGAGTGCCTTTTGTGGCTTCTTCCCTCTCTCTTGGCCGTGAGTATTAAGGAGGCTCAGCCTCTCTTCTTCACTTGTAAAAATCTGATTTCTATTGAGCCTTTATATTGCAGAAATTTTTCATCAAAGATAAGTCTAAAACCTCAAGTTTCATTTGTAAAGGTTTTCCTTGAGCTTGTAAGAGGCTTCATTGTCTCTTACTTCTAACAACTAAAAATTTTTGATTTTGGGAGCGTGGGTTTTAACCATTGGCATCTCAATCTCTTCATTTTTTTAGAGCACTTGTGGTGTGATTTGTTGATCTTTTTAAATTGCATGCATCTTATTTAATTGGTCAATTAACACAACCATGCATTTCATTCATTTCACTAACTATTCACTTTGATTTGCTACAAGTTTTAAGACCATTTACTTTCATAGCAAATTCAAATTTTTTTATATGCAAGCATCTTTACTTGAGTTTATTTAGCTTGAAATCATACTTCAAATTTGTTTATGCTTCACCATTGGGCACACTCTACAATATTAAGTTTGATGCATCAAGTAAAACTACATTTTATTTCATGACAAACAAATATATTTCAAGTTGAAGTTGAATTTTCATTTTCATGTTAATTTACTTTTAGATCTTACATACCCCAAGCATCACTAAAATTTACCTCCAACTTAAGTTGGTTGAATCGATGTTTTAAGGACCCTCTACCTCTATGGACTTCTCACTGTGAGATCCAAACATTTGGACGAGGATGAGGTCTGAGCATTAGAGTTCAATTGTAACCTTGCTTTAGAACTAATTAATAAAATAAACCAAGAGCATTATCTCATCACATTTACTTGCAAAGTTCCCAAATTTTTTGCTATCTTGATAGTTTAAAGATTCACATGCAAATATTATCTCAAGAAGCACTTTGGATGCAAGCATTTTAATTCCTTAAATTTTGTAACAAGTTTAATTTTATGGTACTTGGAAATTTGTTTACTTTTGCAACTTCATTGCATGTCATTTTAATGATCATTATGCTTACGGATGATTGATATATCTCGTTTCATTGGAAAATACCCTTATTTGGTGTTGCAAATTTAATTGCATGTTGTGACTTTGGTCTAACATTTGAATTTTTCTATCATCTCATTTACATTTTCCAAAAGTATAACACTAATTGTTTCCTTATTAGCAAGATAGTTTCTCATACTTTGATTCATAAATCTATTTATCTTGAGAGAATTTCTGATTTTTTGTGCTAACAGTGTTTTGTTTCCATTTCAGGATTACTGTGTTCTCATCTCTTTGAGCATTTCTTTTACTTTTGAGCACGTTATTTGTAAAGACACTGGTTAAATGGTTTGTAATTATTTCAAAGTTGCTCATAAATGCTCATGAATCTTCAAAAGTAATCCAATTTCACTCTAATATTCTCCTAGAAAACTCACATTTTTAACTTAGTTTTTCTTTAGGGACAACCCCCCATAGCTAACCTAGGAGATAGCTTAAACGGAGAGAGTCGGGAATAGGTGACAACCCCTTCTCTGAGTTCCTTGCCACCAACCACACCTTGTGGGGTTAAAGGCTTTTCCCACTAACTGTAGGTAGGTGTAGACGGCAAGAGATAACATGTTTGGCGCCGTTGTCGGGGCCAAGTCTTCTTGTACCTAGGAAATCGGCTAACTTTTGGTTTTGGCATATTTGAATTTTTAGATTTAGATTCTTGCTCAAGTGGCGACTCCACTCAATCCTAATTTTGCAAGAGTCTCTACTAGGAGAAATTCAAGTGGTTTAGTTAGCCCCTCTCATGATCCTGAAAGGGTTTGTAGAGAGAGGTTAAATAAACTTTCTCATAGTAGAGCTCTTGCTAGTCTTGGGTAAGAGGCTATTTCTGACATTCATTTGTTGTTTCAAGAACAAGTTGAGCCTAACATCTTGAATGATCTTTTTGCTCCTTGTAACTTTACTAACATTAATGGCTATCCTCACAATATCCCTAACAAGGCTATTGAAAAGTTGCCTTATTTTCAAGATAACAATGCCATTAGCGCTGCATCACATGTGAAGAACTTTAATGTTTGCATCTTTAAGTGGTGTAACGTTGCTAACTATGAGGATGTAAAGATGAGACTTTTCGTTCTCTCTTTGGAAGAGGATACTCTTGATTGGTTCACTAAGAAACCTGCTAACTCGTATGATTCTTTACAAGCGATTGTTAATGCTTTCATGGGAAAGTATGGAGAGAGAAAACAGAATAGTCATTTGATCAGTGCCATTAGCACCATGAAGAAAAATGAGAATGAAACCATGGAGGAGTTTAACAAGAGATTCAATGAATTGGTTAAAAGCATGTCTACTACTGTTAAACCTCCTGATGAATTTCTCTTATGTTCCTATCTGGATTCTTTTGGTGTTGACACTGCTTATGAGTTGAGAAGAAAGTTGCCTGCAACTTTGGGTGTAGCTCAAACTAAAGCCTTGAAAATGGAGAGGGCCAGAAAGCAATAAGGAAAATCTGAGATCCCTGGTTTCACTAGAGGGCCATCGAAATCGAATGATTCCAAAGGCAAGGCCAAGGAAGAGGCTACCCATGATCCTATTAAGGAATTAACTCAACTCATCAAGAGCATGGAAGCAAACCACACTAAAGAAATGCAAGCCATGCAAAGTAGATTGGTGGCCATGGAAAGATCGCAAGTGCAAAGATTCCAACCTAGGCCAAATAATGGATGGCAAAAGAATAAAGGCCCTCAACAAGATTATAGGCCTCTAAATCCATTGGAATCCACCAACATGGTAGATCAAATTCCCCCTTTTTGTAGGCCATGTAATGAGTTCCATGAAGAAGCCACATGCCCATATGTAAAGAGAATTATGGAAGGTAGCATGTTGGGAGATGAACATGTAGGAACTAGTGGTCAAATCAATATGTTCTCCATGGAAAATCAAATATACACCATTGAAAGAAATCAAGAGATTGACCATAGTCCTAATAATCTGAGGGTTGATAATATGATTGCAAATTTTGACCAAGTCACTAAAAATTTTGGGGAAAAGCCTACATCTGGACAAATTCTTGCTATGGCAAAACAAAAAGGGATGACTTATCAGAGAAGGAATATTCAAGACCGGAATAATCACAGAGATTTTTCTCCTCCTGCTGCAGAATTAAATTTTGACTTGGGCAATTGGGTGAATAATGCAAAGGTTTCTATCCCAGTAACAAAGCTTTTAAAGATACCATCTCAAAGGGCCAAGTTACTAAGTGCAATTGAAGTTACTCAAAGGAAAGAAAAGCCTAATAATGAACAAGAAGATGAAGAAATTGTATTGAAAAGTATGAACTATTGTGTGGGGAACGAAGATCATTTACCATTTTATGTTTCTTTGATAGTGAATGATCGTCTTTTACACAACTGCATGCTTGTTTCAGGGGCTTCATCAAATGTCATGACCAAGAAAGTCATGGAGCAACTAAATTTAAGGGTATCTAGGCCCTATCACAACATATGTTCAATGGATTCTAAAAGAATTGAAGTCTATGGGATAATTAAAGATTTACAGGTTTTCCTAGCTACATACCCAGACAAAATAATGACTATGGATATTGTTGTGATAGATGTCCCTGATTCATGGGGAATGCTCCTGTCAAGAAAATGGGCATCAGAATTAGGTGGTAGCCTTCAAATGGATTTATCATATGCCACCATCCCCATGCCAAATGATACCTTTGTCAGACTTGATCGGGAGTTAGAGAAAAGATATCATGTTGAGGATCCAAGGAGAGCCAACAATGAGATTATCTATAGATCATGCTAGACAGGAAGTGATGTGTTGACAAATTTTCTTCCCCCCTTAATAGAATGGATTCAAAATGAAGAGATTAGGCAGAGCTCAAAATCCATGGGTACTTCAAATCTTCCATCAAAGCATTTTCAAGATAGAGCAGTAGGATTGACAGCAATTGCATCATCGTCGCCATCGCAACTAACCAAGAAGAAAAGAAAAAAATGAAAAAATAAAAAGGATATAAAAAATGACCCTCCAGTTTTGAGCAGGATCAAACCTCAACGCGTTAAAAGTCAAAAAGGGATAAGGAAGAGGTTTGGTATATATAATGGCCACAAACAAGTTAACATTGGAGCAAGTCATAGTCCCAAGATAGTCAGAATTGGACAAGGCACATCAGAGAAAGAGCCTATGGATTTGCCTGTGAGTAGGCAAGTTCTCAAGATGGATTTCACCGAAGACATTTGATGCCATAGGACATCCTGTGTATCATATTCCTAACCCTATCCCTTGTAAATTTTGTTTAAGTAGTTTTATTTCATGAATAAATTGTTATTTATGTTTCCTAGAATAAATTTCCATTTCTGTATTTTATTTTATTTGATGTTATTTTGAATGGATACTGCTAATATATATCTTTGGTCGGTGGATGCAGATTCCAAGTTCTTACACACTATCACTTCATATCTAGCATGCATCGCCATATGGAGCCAAATGTTGACCACTGGAGTGGCACTTGACCATGCCCAAGGATGAACTAGAGAACACATCTACCATCAGATATCATCAGTTCAACATAGTTTTAAACTCTACTTCTACTTCTTATCATTTTCTCTTGAACCAAGATTCCATGCCCTACCGGGAATTGTAATAAGTGATGCTAGTAATGATGAATTTGAGTCAATATTGAGTCTCTAACAGGCCTAGGTTGCTTGGGACCTTGCCAACAAGTGAGTATTACTCTGAGACATTTTTTTTACTCGATTAATTATCATCTCCCTACCAAGAGTTAATAATTAATTGAGTTTTTTCCTCCAATTTTACACCAAAGTCGGAGTACGGCTTGATGGTGAGGCCTTGGGTGATTCCTAGTGTCTAAAGTCAAAGTATATTACCATACTAGATCACACAAAAAATTTCGTGGAATTTGGTTAGGTCTAGGTAGTGATTTTTTAAATTTTTAGATTTCCCGCAAGTCGAAAATTGCAATAAAAATTGTAATTGAATTGTAATAAGTGTTTTCTAAGCAAGTTGTATGGAGTATGAGTAATCAAAATTACACCTCTCACGCTCAACTTTCTACTATGACATACTTTGAGGGGTTAAAAACGTGTTTTGAACCCTCAAAACCCACTTTTTTTTTTAAATTTAGTGGGAAATCTGGCAATTAATTAAGCCTGAAATTAAATAAATTGATAAAAATAAATATCCACACATGCTAAATGAGGTGGAAATGAGGTGGAAAATTATGGAAGAGTTAAAGTGAAGTCTCAAGGTGATGTGGACTCCTAAAATCAAGAAAAAGACATGTGCTCAAATAAAATTGAATTTTCTGCATTAAATGAGAGCTGCTTACTTGGAAATTCGAATTTGTGAAGTTAGTGCATATTTGGAAGGATTTGAGAGAATATTTGGTGGAGATGTTTGTGGGAAATTGTCCCCACATGGGTTACCAACCATATACACATGTCATTCCTTCATAAAATTCGAATTTGGCACATAAGGGAAGAAGAAAATGATGTCCACTTACCAGAATTCGATTTTTACACTTGGCATTGGAGCTCCACTTACCAAATTCAAATTTGCCTTGAGATCTCCTCCCTCTCACCACTTGGCATATGGTTCTTCATTGGGATTTGCTCCCAACTTCCTATATAATGGAGCCATGGGCTCCCATATGGCATCATTGGATAAGAGCTATTGTGCTTGCGGAAGCACTGCTACTTTGTACATTTTTCAAGAATATCAATAAAAAGACTTTGGGGGTCCATTCATGGGTGTTCTTCCTTTGAAACATGGTGCATTTGGAGTATCTGGTATAATCTTTTCTATGCTTTGAGTTATTTCATTTTCCATGTATTCTTGTGAATTTGCTAGTGCACAGCTATCTTGTATTAGCATTTGATTTGAAAGTAGGCCCTAGAGGTTGAAAGTTCTAGTTTATTTTCAAATAAATTTCTAGAAGTTTCAATTCATTGTTTGCTTATCTAAATCTACATAGACTAATTTGTGACTTGAGTATTGTAGAAGAATTCTTTTTTGGATCAAGCGTGATGGGATGTCTTTGGGAGACCAACCCACTCTTGAAGCACCTTCAAAGGAACTCTCATTTGTTATTTGGATTGTTATTGTTTATCTTACGAAAAAGTGTCTTGCAGGGATTCGTCGGGACATAGTTTGTATGCATGCAATCATTTAAAAATAGTTTACTTTTCATTCTGTGTCAATGGATCATATTTTTCTATTTAAAGAGCTTAAGCATGGCTAGACAAAAAGGAGAATTTACTCATCCTCTTTGGCTTAGCCCATTGTAGATTATTGTGCAAAATTTTGTGATTTTCTTTTTCTAACGCTTACTTGGTTTTTTGTAGCCTTCTTTTTCTAACTTGTTTTCTTGTAGCAACTTGTGGGATTCACCTTCAAGAAACTACTAACAAATTGTTGCAGGACCTTTGAGCTCTAATGTCAAACAAGGAGGACTCTCTCTTTTTCCTTTGGTCGTGAGCAGTTTAGGAGCTTCCTTGAGGAAGGTTGAGTTCCTTTTGTGGCTTCTTCCCTCTCTCTTGGACGTGAGCATTGAGGAGGCATAGCCTCTCTTCTTCACTTGTAAAAATCTGATTTCTATTGAGTCTTTATATTGCAGAAATTTCTCATCAAGGATAAGTCTAAGACCTCAAATTTCATTATAAAGGTTTTCCTTGCACTTGTAGGAGGCTTCATAGTCTCTTACTTCTAACAACTAATAAAATTTCTGATTTTGAGAGTGTGGGTTTTACCCATTGGCATCTCAATCTCTCCATTTTTGGAGAGGACTTGTGTGATTTGTTGATCTCTTTAAATTGCATGCATCTCATTTAATTGGACAATTAACACAACCATTCATTTCATTCATTTCACTAACTATTCACTTTGATTTGCTACAAGTTTTAAGACCATTTACTTTCATAGCAAATTCAGATTTTTTTTATATGCAAGCTTATTTACTTGAGTTTATTTAGCTTGAAATCATACTTCAAATTTGTTTATGCTTCACCATTGGGCACACTCTACAATATTAAGTTTGATGCATCAAGTAAAACTACATTTTATTTCATGACAAGCAAATATATTTCAAGTTGAAGTTGAATTTTCATTTTCATGTTAATTTATTTTTAGATCTTACATGCCCCAAGCATCACTAAAATTTACCTCCAAATTAAGTTGGTTGAATAGACGTTTTAGGGACCCTCTACCTCTATGGACTCCTCACTGTGAGATCCAAATATTTGGGCGAGGGTGAGGTCTGAGGATTAGAGTTCAATTGTAACCTTGCTTTAGAACTAATTAATAAAATAAACCAAGAGCACTATTTCATCACATTTACTTGCAAAGTTCCCAAATTTTTTGCTATCTTGATGGTTTAAAGATTCGCATGCAAATATTATCTCAAGAAGCACTTTGGATGCAAGCATTTTAATTCCTTAAATTTTGCAACAAGTTTAATTCTATGGTACTTGGAAATTTGTTTACTTTTGCAACTTCATTGCATGTTGTCATTTTAATGATCATTATGCTTATGGATGATTGATATATCTCGTTTCATTGGCAAATACCCTTATTTGGTGTTGCAAATTTAATTGCATGTTGTGACTTTGGTCTAACTTTTGAGTTTTTCTATCATCTCATTTACATTCTCCAAAAGTAGAACACTAATTGTTTCCTTATGGGCAAGATAGTTTTTCATGCTTTGACTCATAAATCTATTTATCTTGAGAGCATTGCTGATATCTTGTGCTAACAGTCTTTTGTTTCCATTTCAGGATTACTGTGTTCTCATCTCTTTGAGTATTTCTTTTACTTTTGAGCACATTATTTGTAAAGGCACTAGTTAAATGGTTTGTAATTATTTCAAAGTTGCTTATAAATGCTCATGAATCTTCAAAAGTAATCCAATCTCACTCTAATATTCTCCTAGAAAATTCACATCTTTAACTTAGTTTTTCTTTAGGGACCACCCCCCATAGCTAACCTAGGAGATAGCTAAAACGGAGAGAGTCGGGAATAGGTGACAGCCCCTTCTCTGAGTTCTTTGCCACCAACCACACCTTGTGGGGTTAAAGGCTTTTCCCGCTAACTGTAGGTAGGTGTAGGCGGCAAGCGATAACAGGACCTATCCGAAAATATCAGACTTGATCCAAATTTTTCTTTGTGATTTGTGAGGGTATGTGCTCCTTTATATAGTTGATGGAGCCTATAAATGAGCCGACTTGAACCAATGAATAGGTGTGTTGATATACTTGAGCCGACATGAACCAAAGTGAACCGACGTGTCTCCAATTATGTCAAACATTTATATCTTGACGCCGACTTGAGGATGATTGTGTCTTGTCAATTTTGGAGGTCTTCTTTCAAGTGTAACATGACTATTAACATGACAATGACTCTTATATTTATGATAAATCCTAAAGACACCAAGAAGTCTTTGACCTACAAATAAAAACATCTTGCTCATGAAACCCATGATGCAAGGAATACAATAAATACATCTTATTTCTTTGATTCTTCTTTACATAAAATCATAATTACAAATCATTATGAAGATCGAACCTAGTTACACTTTACAACAAAATTTGGAAAGTTTGCTCCTCAGAAAAAGAAGAAGAACAAGGCTAAGATACAATGTGATGGTTGTTAAGAATATGGGCACTATGGGAGAGGAAGAAGCCCATATCACCGAGGAAGTGGAGGAAGCTGAAAAGAAGAGGTCCAAGAAAGAGGAAGTAATAGATCTCTACTATGATTGAGAAATCTTCCTCACCTAGTTCTTTTCAGGTTCCTTTTTTCAACTTTTCCTAATATAACTATCATGATAGGAATCATTAGAAGAGCATGATTGGATGCATCATGGCATCACTAAAGCATTAGAAGCAAGGGCTCCAGGCATCATTGTAGGGAAGCATGAATGATAGTTGAATTAGGACTATGAAAGGATATAGCTCTTGGTGACCTCATTAGAAGCATAAGTAGTACTTATGGGAAAAGAGAAAAAGAAAAAGGCATCTGATACAAAGCTCATCATACATCAGTTAAGAAGAAACATTTGTTAGATTAGGATACTTAAAGATCCTTTATTGGAATCTTCATCGCAAGGTTCATCAATCAACCAAGAGCGAGTGTTTCATCAAGAATTCCTACTCGGAGGAATTCATGAAAGGATGGTATGATGTCAATAAGCAGGTCAAGGGATTGAGGTTCTTTCAATCATGGAAGTTGTTGAAGAAAGATGACCTAAAGGAAAATGAGGTATGAATGCTTGTATTTGAAAGTGAAGAGTCATGTCATATGGTTGCAAGTAACTTAGATGAATGCTCTACCCCAAGAGCATGATCAAATAAAAGGATCTCCTCCATTGAAAGGATGCAAGAAGGCATGAGTCACACACTGTCTAGATGAAATCAACATAATATGTCCTGATATGAAATATGAGGTGGTTGACAATAATTGAAGAAACTATGATCCAAAAGTTCCTGGAAGGAAATGTCTGAAGAAAGAAGGGAAGAGGATCGTGAACCATGCAACCATGGAAAGGACAATCAACATCCAAGGATTGTGAAATTTGACTATGGTATCTCCTGGAAAAATATGAAGACTCTGATGGGAGTCTGAAAAAGAAGGAGACCCTTGACAATGGATATCTTTTAGAGATGTGTCAATATGTATTCAGGATGTTGATGCAAACCGAAAGATGTCATGATGAAAGATCATCACAAAGGTAATTTTGATGAAATGTTCATTTCCTATTTTTTCAATGATATCTGGGTGGGCTTATTCAGGGTTGCCAAAGGGAAGAGCTATGAATGTCTTCCACTGCGGATGACCATGTAGTAAGATGAAAGATCCTTCAGGAAATATGGCATGGAGAAGGCAGCATGGCATGAAGGAAGGCCACATATTGACTGATGGATCACATTCCATTGAAAGGAATGATGACATGGCTTAGAGATGAAAGTGATGGATGGTTTGTGCCCTACGAAGAATTCCCAATGAATGTAGACTCTGTGACATAGAAGAAACTCATGACATCGAAAGAGGGAGTTCTACAAGCAGCTGGTTGTCCCATAATCTCCACCTGAGGAGCTGTTGGAAGCAAGTCCCTAGTCAAGAGGGAGCTTGGTCAAGCCCCTGGTTAAGATGGAGCTTTGGTACATTCCTTTATAGGAATGGGTAAATTCCTTCAGTGGAATCGGTATGTCATCCCTAAGCTATGGGAGAGATAGACACATCATTCTTGTCTTCACTTGGGAAGACAGAATGGAGGATTGGGTAAACATATGGCATCTGATACTCTTGGAGGATGAGATAGGGCATCCAAGATAAAAGTAATCGTAGAGGACCAATATTCTTTGAGGACTGGGAATCCAAGATAAGAATAGTCCTGATGGAACACACTCTGAGAACCCGGGTAGGGTATGTGATCCAGGTGGATATTGGTGGTCACCCGCCTATTCCACTTGGGGCCCCACCATTGTCTCTTTCAGTTTTTCAGTTTCAGCACAACTTACTATTTTTAGTAGTTTTTTGGGTCCTGAACTTCTGGAGCCGTTTTGAGGCCCTAAACGACGTTTTTTGGATAAACCGAGAGCAACATGGGTCCATGAACCGATGTTGCTCACTCAAAATTTGTAGTCCTCGGATAGATCTTTCTAACGAGGTATAGTTCGCGTCAAACGGAGATCGTATGCCAAAGTTACGTCCCCGGGAAGTTGAAACACCAATTTACCCAAACGGGGCCCATAGTTTTGGCGCTTCATCTCCTAGGGTTATGGTTTTGGATGTTTAGGGTTTTCCATTGTTTCTAAATAATAAATAGGCCCTCGAGCCTCATCGTAACTCAGTTCAGAGGCCTATAGCCGCCACATCTCTTCTCAGAGATAGCTACCAGCGCCCTTGCTAGTTTATTTCCGCTGCATCTGTCTTTATGGTTATATGTTTATTCTGTTGCGTTCCTGCATAAATCCGGATCAATGGTATCAGAGCGATCTTCTTTTTCTCTATCCTTCTTTGCATGTCCCCAACGAGGTTGAGGTATAAGGAGTTAGGGCTCGATCTGGTGGAACCTTTGCAAGATCAGCCTCGCAAACCCCGACGGACGCCCATGGGGGACGAAAAAGAAAGATGAGAGAGCAGGAGATCCTATCAAAATATTGCTCGAGAAGGCCCTCGAAAAACAAAGGAACGCGATGGGGATAACTTTGCCTCGATCCTTCACCGGCTGCCCACCGGCGGCGCATCTGCATCCAACAGCCACTCTAGAGGTGCGACTCCTTTTAAGGTACAAGTAAATTTTGACATTCCCATATTTGAAGGTCAAATAGATGCAGATGTTGTAGATAGATGGTTGAATCTATTAGAAGGATATTTCTCGATTCATAACTTTTCCGACCGAGGGAAGATTATTTTTGCACTCCTCAAAGCTACCCCCCATGTCAAGGACTGGTGGGAAACCTATTGTGAGAAAAAGGACTATACAAAACCCTCTCTCTTCTCGACCGTACCCACTTGGAATTCTTTCCGAGACGCCATCAAGGAACAATACTATCTCATGGGGAGCTATGAGGACAAGTACATATAGTGGACCACGCTGCGACAACAAAGCGATCAAGATGTGCATGAGCTGACGAATCTGTTCCATACCCTGCGCACAAAGTTGGGTATCAAAGATTCAAAAAAACATCTGGTACTAAAGTATCGCAGTTGTCTGCACAGATACATTTAGGAGGAAATGGAGTTCCTCGACATCTCCTCGCTTGGTACGACATACCGGTATGCTGCCAAGATTGAGCAGAAATTCAAACAGAAGAAGCGAGACTTTGGATCTGCAAATCAAAAGCAAGGGAAAGGTGCTCCCAAACCACAGAACAAAGGACAGAGCCAAGGAATGGCGACTCAAGACAACCTGTCGTAGCCACAAGCAAAGAACAACACCGCAAAGCCAAAGAAGGACATGGGAAAGTGGTGTGAGTTCCATAACAGCGCCACTCACAACACAAGTGAGTGTCAGGCCAAGCAGTCGCTAGTGGCCGAGATGAGGGCTTCTGAGTTAGATGTATGCTCCGACTCTAAATCAGAACCTGACAAGGAGAATGACAAAGGGAAACAGATTATTGATGCGAAGCCCAACGCCACTGTTGCCACTACGAAGATCCAGAAGGAGGAACCAGTAGATCCAGAGGAGGAGAAACGTCTCTTCCACTCCCAGATGTGGGTAAAGGGCTCCCCGATACAGTTCATTGTCGACAATGGGAGCCAAAACAACCTCATTTCAGCAAACGTCGTCAAGCGGTTGGGCTTGCCGACCACAGCTCACCCACATCCATACACCATCAGGTGGCTTCACCAAGGACGAGATCTCCGCATCAGCCAACAGTGTCGCCTTCCCTACAGCATCAAGCCCTTCACGGATGAGGTATTATGTGATGTTGCTCCTGTTGATGTTTCTGACGTATTATTAGGACAACCGTACTTGTGGAAGCGTCATGCTGTGTATGAGTCTCAGCCTTGCACTATTATTGTTACTTTGGGAAATAAGCTATACAGGATAACAGAGGTACCACCTCCTGCCGCTATCTCTTTGGTTACTGCAAAACAATGTAGTAAGCTCATTTCCCAAACCAGGAAATTCGTTTTCCTGATGATCCGCCCCCAGGGCAAGAAGAAGATTGTGGCCACAACCTCCAGACAGGGCTCCTCTGCACGACGACAACAAATGGACAAGGTTGTGGAGGAGTACGAGGACATCTTCACCTCACCCACAGGGGTTCCTCTGCACTGTCAGGTCAAGCACCCGATTGATCCGACCCCAGGTGCGTCGCTACCCAATGGACTGATCTATCGGCGCTCTGTTCTAGAGAACGATGAAATCAAGAGGCAGATTCAGGAACTGCTGTAGAAAGGTCACATCCGACCAAGTTCATCGCCCTGTGGGAGCCCGATCGTGTTGGTACAGAAGAAAGATGGGACGTGGAGACTCTGTATTGACTATCGGGCGCTGAACAAGATCACTGTCCGGAATAGGTACCCGATCCCACGGATTGATGACCTTCTGGACCAACTCAAAGGGGCGAAATATTTTAGCAAGATCGACTTGAAGTCTGGGAATCACCAGGTACCAATTGAACCATCCGATGTGTGGAAGACTGCCTTCAAAGCCAAGGAAGGCCTTTTTGAATGGGTGGTCATGGCTTTCGGGTTGACGAATGCTCCCACAACCTTCACGAGGATGATGGACGACATCTTGCGGCCATTCACCAACTCATTTGTAGTGGTGTACTTGGATGACATTCTGATCTTCAGCCAGACTTGGGAAGAGCACCTCCACCACATCCGACGAGTCCTCCAAACACTGCGGCAACACAAGTTGTGTGCCAATTTGGAGAAGTGCACTTTTGGCATGACCCAGGTTCAATATTTGGGATACATTATTGATGAAAGGGGGGTGCATGTGGATCCCACCCAGATCCAAGTCATTCGGGATTGGCCAACCCCAACCACTATAACAGAGCTTCGCAGCTTTCTGGGTCTTGCTAATTTCTACCGAAGGTTCGTGTTGGGATTCTCTCATATCACGTGGCCCTTGAGTCAAGTCACCAAGGGAGGAGCAAGAGCAAAATTCTTTTGGTCGGAATCTGAACAGAAGGCTTTCACAGAATTGAAAAATTGCCTTTGTTTTGCCCCAGTGCTCACATTACCAGACTTGCAACAACCATTTGAGATCGAGACAGATGCCTCTGACTATGTTATCGGGGCAATTCTTACTCAAGAGAGACATCCAGTGGCATATCACAGTGAGACATTGTCTGACACAGTTCGCAAGTATCCCACTTATGACAAAGAAATGTATTCCATTGTGCAAGCTTGTCGACAATGGAAGCATTAAATTTTGGGGAAGGAAACAATTATCGACACAGACCACCGGCCCCTGCAGTTCATATAGACACAAAGGAAGTTGCAGAATGATTGCCATCAGAAGTGGTCCACATATCTGCAACAGTTTCATTTGAACATCAAGTACAAGAGGGGTAGCACCAATAATGTTGTAGACTATCTCAGTCGACCACCTATCGTGGCGCTCACCACCGTTCTCAACTCTTGTGGGCACGAGACTTCTGATTGGCCGCTTCTCTACGAGAGCGACCCAGAATTCGGCCACACATACAAGGCACTCTTGGGGGGTACGCAAGTTCCAAATTTTCACCTCCAAGATGCACTTTTATGTCACCTGGGACACCTTTGTGTTCCTTCAAGCGAGCGTGCCAAGATGATATGGGAAGCACACTACAGTCGAGTCGCTAGGCATTTCAGGGTCGAGAAAACAGTAGCAATACTACAGAAGTATTTCTATTGGCCGAACCTTCGAAAGGATGTCGAGAAGCACATCAGATCTTGCACTGCTTGTGCCATTGCCAAACCGACCATCAAGAAGCAAGGCCTATATACTCCACTACCTACCCCTAGTCGACTTTGGGAATCCATCTCCATGGATTACATGTCGGGCCTGCCTTCTACTAAGAATGGAAATGACTGTGTTTTCGTGGTCGTTGACAGATTCTCGAAGATGGCCATTATGGCGGCCTGTAAGAAGAATATCACAGAAGAAGCCACTGCTAGACTCTTCTTTGAACGAGTGTGGGTGCACTTTGGGATCCCACAGTCTATCATATCAGATCGAGATAGCAGGTTTCTCAACACATTTTGGTCCAGCCTCTGGTCAATGTTGGACACAAAGCTCACCAAGTCCACAGCTTTCCATCCCCAAACAGATGGCCAGACAGAGGTCGTCAACAAAATGATTGTACACATTCTGCGCATGTACAATTCAAAGCATCCACGCACATGGGACGAGAGCCTCCCTTATGTACAACATAGTTATAATCGGGCGCTCCACAGTTCAATCGGCCATAGCCCCTTTCAGGTGGGCTTGGGATTCCAGCCACTATTCCCCATTGACGTAGCCATGCCATTTGCAGCTGCTCAGGCCAATTCAGCTCATGTCCAGTCTGAAGTTGACAAAGCCAGTAGCTTCATCGAGCGCATTCAACACATCCGCCAACAGGTTCATGATATATTGGACAGAGCCAATGCTAAGTACAAGCAACGCCATGATCAACACCGGGTGCCACACAACTTCCAGGTGGGTGACAAAGTATGGCTACATTTGCAGAAGGAGCGCCTCACTGGACCCCACCGCAAGCTTCGCCCGCTCCGACACGGGCCGTACACCATCACCAAGGCTGTAGGGAACAATGCATTCGAGCTCAGTATTCCACCATTCCTTGGTCTGCACCCAGTCTTCAATGTGGATCGCCTTCGTCCTTACTTCCCACCTCTACTGGACACCTCGGACATTGCATAACAACTCACACCAACTGAGTTAAATCCAGACTGCATGGAACAGGCCACCACAGATTGCATCATGGACATGCAAATCAAGAACACTCGCCAGCAGAAGATCCAACTATATCAGGTTGTCAAAGCTGGCCAACTCTTGCACCAAGGAAAGTGGTTCACCAGGGACCAAGTTCAGCAGAAATTTTCTCATCTCATGGAGGAACTTAACGCAATGGGGACCATTGCTTCCTAAGGGGGGAGGAATGATCTAGGTGGATATTGGTGGTCACCCACCTATTCCACTTGGGGCCCCACCATTGTCTCTTTTAGTTTTTCAGTTTTGGCACAACTTACTATTTTTAGCAGTTTTTCGAGTCCTAAACTTCTGGAGCCGTTTTGAGGCCCTGAATGAAATTTTTTGGGAAAACCAGGAGCAACATGGTTCCATGGACCGATGTTGCTCACTCAAAATTTGTATTCCTCAGATAGATATTTCTAACGAGGTATGGTTCGCGTCAAATGGAGATCGTATGCCAAAGTTACGTCCCAGGGAAGTTGAAACACCAATTTACCCAAACGGGGCCCATAGTTTTGGCGCTTCATCTCCTAGGGTTAGGTTTTTGGATGTTTAGGGTTTTCTGTTGTTTCTAAATAACAAATAGGCCCTTGAGCCTCATTGTAACTCAGTTCAGAGGCCTGTAGCCGCCACATCTCTTCTCAGAGATAGCTACCAGCGCCCTAGCTAGTTTATTTCCATTCTGTCTGTAAGCAAATTTCAGTTCTTTGTTATTAATGAAATGAAGTGATATTTCTGTTGCATCTTTGTCTTTATGGTTATATGTTTATTCTGTTGCGTTCCTGCATAAATCCGGATCAGTATGTTCCGAGAGAGACAATGATGAGAGTGTCTATACATCATTAGTCTCGCCAGCATTATGCTCTGAACTTGTGGAGATATAGAGTTGTTAGTCAAGGCCTTGTTATGTGACAATGTTGGTTGATATGATGCTAAATAGATGGGTTACCAATCCAACTCTTCTTATGAGAATTCTTCAGATTGAGAAAGACCAAGTACCATTATGAATACCTCCCTAGTTAAGAGGGAGTGTTGAAAAGTGTAACTACGTTTGGTCTTCATAATGACATGTGTAATTGTGATTTTTATGTAATTGATGTAAAGAAGAAAATAAAATTATTTTTGTAGTACTTGAATCATGGGTTTCATGATCAACAAATTTTATCTTAGTTAAGGTTCCCATTGTGAACCTTTAGGTTTTGTCATCAAGTCATAAAAGTCAAATTGAGTCAATATCATGTATGAAGAACCCTTCTTGGGCATGTTACATCTTTGTACGAGTCATTAAATGAATAAGAAGGCCCTCCAAGACCAAGCAAAAAAACATCTCCTTCAAGTCGGCTTCAAGATGGAGTAATGAATCTACCCCGGAGGACATGTGGGCTCACATACATGAATGTCAGCTTATTATCATGCGCAACCACCATAAATAGGCAGCTCGGCCTCATTTCAGAAGCAAGCATTTCGGTGAAGGTCTGAAATAAGAAGAAGTGTGAAGAGTCAAGGAAAGCAGTCTCATATCTAGCGAAGTGTTAATTTTGGGCAACTAGGTCCAAACTCCATGTTGCACTGCTCATATGATGATGGTCATATTTTTGTTGGATTCCTCTTTCGGATAGGTGTAAGATTGATCTAAAGATCATCTTGATCGAATGAGTAGAACATTGATTTTGAATTTATTTTCCACATGTGCAAGGTCGGCCAGATTTATCCCACACGCCTAAGAGATGTGTCACACACCCTCATTGATGAATATAAATTGGAGAGACTTGGAGGTCATTTTCTCATCATCTCATCACACATTCTCTCATTGTGATCTGATTCGTTCGATAGCCTTTGGAGGCCTCTTTCCCTCACACGTGTGAAGCGAAGTTTCTGTTCTTTGCGCCGATCTATCTAGGGCTTTTCTGCTGCAGCGTTGACCAGCCTTGACCATAGTCAAACCTTGGTCATTTGACCTCAATCTTCTACAGAAATTCCAATTTTAGGAGGCCGTACAGGTGGGCACCAAAATTGAGGAATTCTGGGTTGTTTGACCGAAGCCCTAGTTTGATGCATTGACCTTTCTGAAGCTGCCTATGTTGACTTTTTTTGTTGTCCCTGGTTTGACTTGTGTTGACTTGTGATGAGCTATCTTTGAGGACTGTGGGTATGACACATGAAAGTGCTCTCTGACCGAGAAAGACTTTGCTGGTTGAAGCATCCTACTGACCATCGTAATGCCACAATATCTCATATCTTTGCTGGACAAAAGGAATTGTAAATCTGATCTATATTTGGCTCGTCTTTTATTGATCTATTATTGTGTTCTATCAGCATTTTACTTTCAAGTTTATGTGATTGCTATTTTGTATTGGGCCTAAGAAAGATTGAACTAAAAGTGCATCAAACATAAAACACCATGGTTATCTAAATTTAACATGGTATCGGAGCTGAGGTGAAGACAAAGTCCAAGAGTCCATGCTGGTGTTAGAAGCTATCTCTGAAGGAAAAAATCCTATCAAGGACAAATGACCTCCTCAACCTACAAGGGTTTCAAGGATGATGATAATTTGACTGATAAGTCTGATTATCATGCATGTAAGATGTCCTTGGATTTAGCGCTAGAAGATCAAGATGTCATGGACTATCTACAGGGGAACATTCAAGAGCCTCCATCAAATGCAGTAGTTGCCACGAAGATGAAGTATAAAAAAGGGGAAACCAAAGCAAAGATGATTTATCCGGGATTCAATTCATAAGCACTTGGTTGCTTACATTTCTGAGTTGAAGACATTTAAGCAGATGTATGATAAGCTGGTGAGCATGTTCAGGGCTAGCAATGCTAATCAAATCCTCTTCTTCAAGCATCAATTGAAGAATATCAAAAAGGGTAAGGATGAATCTATTCAATCCTATTTTATGAAGCTCACTGAAATCAAGAATAACCTCCTAGCTATTGGGGAAGCAATATTTGATTGAGAGATGGTTCTTATTGCACTTGGAGGTCTCCCCCGTGATTGGCATGTATTCAATACCACTATTCTCAATAATAATGTGATTCCTGATTTTGATGAAATATTGACGAGATGCACTCAAGAGGAAACAAGAATGATGGAGTATGCCTCTAATGGTAATGGAAGTGACCATACTTCCTTCACCACTCATGCAAAGAAGAAGAACCATGGTGGCCCGAGAAATCAAAACCATGGTAGAGCGGGCCCAAAGGAAAGAAGGGAAGATGTTACACTTGTAACAAGATTGGTCACTATGCAAGAGAGTGCCCTCATAGAAGGGACTTTCCCAGGGATGATGATGACAACAACTCGAGAAGGAATGGCAAGAACAACAGTTTCCAAGAAAAAGGAAGGCTCCCTTTGATCGTACTAGAAATGGGCAACCTTTCAAGAGGTCAAGAAATTCCATGTACGATGAGTCTAAAGTTGTTGATAATAAGAGAAATGATTTTATTCTTGTATCTGCCCTCTCTACTGCATCTCCACCCGACACCCTGGATGTCTGGTTAATTGATAGTGGTGCTTCAAGGCACCTCACTGGTTATAAAGAAGCCCTTTTTTATTTGGTTGAGAAGGGTACTAATCTGGAAATTATCCTTGGAGATAATGCCACCTATCCCATGAAAAGGACAAGGACTGTGACCCTCCATTTATCTCAAGGTCAAGTCATCCGATTACAAGATGTGTTGTATGTACCTAATTTGAAGAAGAACCCTGTATCCATTTCGGCAATGGAAGACAAAGGGTTCAAGGTGGCATTCATTGATGGAAAGGTACTTATCTGGAAGAAGAACTTCAAGGAAGCTCTCTATATTGGTTTTAGAGTTGATATAGTCTACCAGGCTGGAGGAAGTCCATTGAGAGCTATGACATGTGATACAACTCTTCAAATAGAGTTATGCAACCGGAGGGTTGCACACTTTCATTACAAAGCCCTTCCCGAAGCAAGGAAGGAGGTGACAAGGATGCCCGAATTGAGAAATGATCATGAAGGTATATGTCAGGGTTGTGCCGAAGGGAAGCATACAAGGGGACCATTCCCCTCAAGTGTCTCAAAGACAACTGATATCTTGCAGTTGATCATTCTGACTTATCTAGTACGCTGCCTGTGACATCCTTGGGAGGATGTTCCTATTACATGACTTTTACAGATGACTTCTCCCGCAAGACCTGGATATATTTTTCGAAGAAGAAGGACGAAGCATTCAAATGGTTTGGTACCTTCAAGGCCTTGGTGGAAAATCAAACCGAGGAGAAAATCAAAGTTTTGAGGACCGACAATGGGACCGAGTATGAGTCAGATCAGTTTAATGACTTTTGTAGAGAAGCTGGCATTAAAAGGGAGACCACAACTGCATACACTCCTGAGCAAAATGGTGTTGCTGAAAGAAAAAACAGGACCATTGTGGAAGCTGCCTGCGCCATGCTATGTGACCAAGGTCTTCCGAAGTTTCTATGGGGAGAAGTTGCGAACACTGTTGTGTATGTTCAAAACAGATGCCTGCATTCCGCTCTGGACTCCAAAACTCCCGAACAAGTCTTCTCTGGTAAGAAACCTGATGTTTCTCATTTTAGAGTTTTTGGTCGTCCTGTTTACTTTCATCTACCGAAAGAAAAGAGAAGCAAGTCGGATGCTTCTGGAAAGAAGGGAATGTTTGTGGGCTGCAGTGAAACTTTGAAGGCATATAGAATCTATGTGCATGGTCAAAGAGAAGTGGAGATATGCCACGATGTCACCTTCGATGAAGATGCTACCCTCAAGAAAGTAAGAAATCTTCCTAGCTCCAAGGAAGATAAAGAAGATGAAGAAGCAGGGAAGTTGGAATAGTCAAAGGATGACATGATGCTCGATGTTGAAGGACCTATGGATCCCATTGATCCACCTCCTTCAAATAAGAGAAGACCCTCATGGCTTAGGGATACTCTCGAAGATGCCAAGAGACATATTGCCTCAACAGGGACATTCTGTGAAAGCAAGAAGCCGAAGAGATACCAAGAGTATCTAGAAGCCATGAGTACGATAGTACAATCTGAGCCTGGAACATTTGAAGAAGTCGTAAACCATCATGTTTGGAAGGATTCTATGCACGAAGAATATGAGTCCATTATGAAGAATGATGTCTGGGAAGTGGTCCCAAGACCAGAGGACAAATCTGTTGTCACCTCGAAATGGCTCTATAAGATCAAGCATGGATCTGATGGAAGTGCTAAAAAGTACAAGGCAAGATTCGTTGCCCGAGGCTTCTCTCAAACAGAAGGCATAGATTATGATGATAAATTTGCACCTATGGCCCGCTATACCACCATCCGATCTATTATTGCCCTTTGTTGCTACGCAAGGATGGAGTCTACATCAGATGGATGTGAAGATCGCTTTTCTGCATGGATCTATAAAGGAAGAGGTGTATGTGGAGCAACCTCTGGGTTCGAAGTCTAAGATGGAGATACCCATGTATGCAAGTTGAAGAAAGCCCGTTATGGGTTGAAGCAAGACCCCAGGGCTTGGTACGAGAGGATAGATAGCTACTTGATGAAGTTGGACTTCACTCGAAGTAATGCTGATTCAAACCTTTATTTTAAGGTTGATAGAGAAAGGCCTCTCATTTTGGTTCTCTATGTGGACAATCTCTTCCTAACAGGTGTTGACCCTCTCATTCATCAGTGTAAGAGGGAGCTAGCTTCCAAGTTTGAGATGAATGACCTAGGACTAATGCACTACTCCTAGGCTTGGAGGTCTGGCAGAGGCCACGCAAGATTTTCCTTTCTCAAGGAAAATATGTCGTGAAGTCGCTGGAGAGATTTGGTATGGTGTACGGTAAGTCTGTGTCGACATCGATGGAACTCAACTTTAAGAAGTTGGGTGGAAACGTTGTTGGGCCCGTGCTAGCAAATCCTTCCGAGTATCGACAACTCGTAGGGGCCCTGATGTTCTTAGTGAACTCTCATCCGAACGTATGTTTTGCGGTGAACACTTTGAGTCAACGTATGGTTGAACCTCATCACATTCACTGGATTGGTGCCAAGAATCTGTTGAGATATCTTCGGGGCACAATCAACCATGGGCTGAGATACATTGTTGGGAGTTTGAAACTCCATGGATATATTGATGTCGATTAGGCTGGCAGTGTGGTGGGTCACAAGAGCACATCTATATGTTGCTTCACCTTGGGTTCTGCTTCGATATCTTGGATGAGCAGGAAGCAAAAGTCGGTGGCTTTCAGCACCGCTGAGGCCGAATACATTGCAGCGAGTATGGCCTGTTGTGAAGTTGTTTGGTTGCGAAAGCTCTTCAATGAGTTGTTCGGGCATGTGCTAGATACCACCATTATCCTTTGTGATAACCAGAGTGGGATTCGTCTTTCTGAGAATCCCATGTTCCATGATCGATCCAAGCATATTGATATTAGGCACCACTTTATTCGAGATATGGTACAGCGAAGCGTCGTAAGTCTCGATCATATAGGAACTGATGAGCAGGTCACGGATATTCTCATGAAGCCCCTAGGCAAGGTCAAGTTCCTAACCTTCCATGAGAAGCTTGGAATCGTGGAAAGACCCTATTCCGAAGGTCCTGCTTGAGTTGGACTATGAGCTCTAGGAGCTCTAGGGGACTTAGGGATAGCTTCTTGGAGCTATAAGCATTCACGGGGATAGGCTTGCCAAACCTTGTGGTGCTTCTGCCCCACCGTTATGATATTTAGTTGGTTCGCCTCTCTCTGATCTGTGCCCCGCACGCATCCTACCCATGGAGTTTCGAACTCATGGGAAGTACCTCTCATTTGAACAATGAGGTGGGAAATGTGGATAGAGACCATAGCAAGACCGATGGATGCATTGGAGATTGTCGTACTCTCTATGTCTAGGATGGCACGTGTCCAACACCTTGATCTGGGATCAAGTATGATGAAGTTTTACCCTCTAAACTAACTTCAGGTCAGTAAACTAATATTGGGTTAGTCTGAGACTCTTTTGAGTCTGAGAGGTTTTTTTTCCCTCTAAGTTGACTTCGGGTTAGTTGTGTGTGATGCCTTTGTGACTCACCTTTTGTTCTGAAATAAAAAGCTAGCAAAGCAAGTTACGGCGGGATGACGCACGATGTTTGGTTTGGTACATGATGGATGGCACTTGTGGACAAATGGAGTTCTCCCTAGCTGAGAGGGAGTGTTAATTTTGGGCAACTAGATCCAAACTCCATGTTGCATTGCTCATATGAGGATGGTCATATTTTTGTTGGATTCCTCTTTCAGAGAGGTGCAAGATTGATCTAAAGATCATCTTGATCGGATGAGCAGAACATTGATATTGAAATTATTTTCCACATGTGCAAGGTCGGCAAGATTTATCCCACATGCATAAGAGATGTGTCACACACCCTCATTGATGAATATAGATTGGAGAGGCTTGGAGGTCATTTTCTCATCATCTCATCACACATGCTCTCATTGTGATCTGATTGGTTCGATAGCCTTTGGAGGCCTTGTTCCCTCACACATGTGGAGCGAAGTTTCTATTTTCTACACTGATTTGGTTACAGCTTTTCTGCTGCAGCGTTAACCGTGGTCAAACCTTGGTCGTTTGACCTCAATCTTCTGCAAAAATTCCGATTTTAGGAGGTCGTACAGCTGGGCACTAAAATCGAGGAATTCCGAGTTGTTTGACCGAAGCCCTAGTTTGCTGCGTTGACTTTTCTGAAGTTGCCTGTGTTGACTTTTCTGCGTTGTCCCTAGTTTTAATTGCATTGACTTGTGATGAGGTATCTTTGAATGTTGTGGGTATGACACATGAAAGTGTTGGCTGACCGAGAAAAACTTTGTTGGTTGAGGCATCCTGTTGATCGTCGTAACGCCACAATATCTCATATCTTTGCTGGACGAAAGGAATTGTAAATTTGATCTATATTTGGCTTGTCTTTTATTGATCTATTATTGCGTTCTATCAGCATTTTACTTTCAAGTTTATGTGATTGCCATTTTGTATTGGGCCTAAGAAAGATTGAAGTAAAAGTGTATCAAGCATAAAACACCATGGTTATCTAAATTTAACAAAAAGGAAGTGAAGGACGAAGTATTTTGGCATTTTTTCTGGGGTAAATTCCCTCGCACGTGTGGCAAAAACTAGGGCTTCTGCAATGGTATCATAACAATCCAACAGAAGGTCATCCAAAGCGTCTCCAAATCAATCCTATTGCTAGCCAAGTTCATTTAGAGAAGCCTCCAAATATAGCGTAGGAAGGAATCACCTCCAAATTTGTTCCTACTCCTCACATGTGTGGAATTATCGCTGCACGAATTGCAGATCTATGGAAAAGGGGTCGACATTTCAGGGTAGAAGAGAAGTGCAAAAGAAGGAGAAGTTTGACTTGCGTTGACTTGTGCAAAAGAAAGAAGCAGTGGAGAAGGACTTGGTCTTGGAATGGTCTTTTTGTCAAGGTCTAGGTATTGGTCTTGGTATTCATCAATTGAAGTCTCTATAAGAAGAAGAATTTGTTCGGGTTTTCCTCTCAAGTGGGAGAGGTTTTAGCCATGACTAATCGCTGGAGTGTAAAAACTCTGGTAAACTTGATAAATATATATTATTAATGATGAAGATGAAAGATGATTACAATGAGGGATCGCCTAGGCTTTAAATATAGCCTCAAGGTGTCCCTTGGCGAAGAGGCATGATCTTTGATCATGCCCTTTCAGTTAATAAAACCTAATATAATTATATCTAACTAATAATTAATAAAATATTCATAACATTGCCTCTCTCTTAAGATGCTTTGTCCTCAAAGCATACGTAATGATGGACAATGTTGACGAATCTCTGGTTTTCTCAAGCGATGAGCTCTTGCTTCCCATATTTTAAAAAGATCGTGGAGCATCTTCTCGAGTTCAATCTTTTGGTGAAGTGGATAGTGACAAGATCTTATATTGACAGGGTCAGATCCTATTCCTGGTACTGCTGGTGATTCTTCTTTGTTCCTTTTTAGATTTAGAGGTAAGTTACCAACAATTATTGTCTGATGTAACTTCTCCTCATCATCAAATGCTTCCTTCCTAACAACTGTATCTGCTTCATCACCGAAGGCCTTAACAGCGTCTGGCGCTATATCAGTGGCTTCGGATGTGTTTGTCGCTTCACATGTTTCGTTAAATTCTGGGGATGGAACATTTTGTTGTTTATAAACATCTGTATCTTCATGGTGATGTGGGGAATCGGTTTTTTCCTGATGCTCTTCTGAGTTCCCTGAATCTGCGGAATTGTTTTGTTGATTTTGTTCCATGTTAGGAACTATTGGTTTTTGCATTAGATCTAACTTGTCGATGATGGCATTAAATTTCTGCAATATTTTGTTCTCATTGTCCTTAGCCTCCATTTGTTTTAGCCATATTTGTCTTTTTATCTGATCAACCGTCATCATTGATAAAGACATACTGGACATGTTATTTTTCTGCCAGTTTCTCTTTTTCTTCTTTTTTTTTTAAATTAATTAATTAATTAATATTTAATTAATTAATTAATTATTTTTTTCAAATTAATTAATTAATATTTAATTAATTAATTAAATTAATAAAAAAAATTTAATATAATAATAATAATTTTTTTTTTAATATATAATAATTATTATTTATTTATATAAACAATAATAATTATTATTTATTACTTTATTTGTATAAATTTTATATATATAAAATATATATATATATATATATATATATATATAGAAAATTGTTCAACGTTTTAAAAAAATTACCCGTCCAGATTTCCTTCCTTTTTTTTTTATAAATTATATATATATATATATATATATATATATATATATATATATTATAAATTATATATAATTTATAAATTATATTGTCAAACGGTGTTTACGCCCACGGCCACGGCTTTTACTGAAAACTTTTCGATTTTATTATAAACTTATCACGCCGCCGTTTTTCTGTACGATCACCCGGTACGTGTACGATCTATTCTTATGATTACAGCCGTACACGATCTATTCTATTCTTATTGTTTATTATAAACAAATTGCTGAGATTTGCAGAGATAACGTCGGGAGGTATTAACGCAGAGGCACGATTTTTGTTTTTAAAAACACACCTGTTCCTATTTATACTAACGCCACGGTTCACGATTTTTGGTTTAAAAACAACCTGTTCCTGTATATACTAACGCCACCAGGAGGTATAAGGAAATCGGGCGGAAGTATGGAAGGGAGTTAGGAATTCAATGGGATGGGCGGCGGTGTCAAAAAGACGCGGAGATATGTTGTCTGCAAGCGGCTCTTAAATATCGATTTTAATACCTGTTACTTGTATTTAATGGTCAAATCGATTTTTTTTTGAAAACGTAATTTTCTTGTTTGTTTTTTTTTTTTGTCTGCGTTGAATGTGAGGGGGAGGCCGTATTGCTGTGAGGGAATTATGAGTGTGAGAGGGTGAGCGTTGAATGTGAGGGGGAGGCCGTATGGCTGTGAGGGAATTATGAGTGTGAAAGGGGGTGGTTTTGCAAAAAAAAAATTATTATCTATTTGTTTTTTTTTACGTGAGGGAATTGGGAATCAGGGTTTGTGAGCAAAGGCAGAGTGGGAGTGAGAGAGCAGAAGGGGTTGGGTAAAAATCTGCAATTTTTTGAATTTCCTTTGATTCCTTAATTCTGGTGATCACACAGATCCCGAAGAGCGATAGCTCCGATACCAATGGAGTGTAAAAACTCTGGTAAACTTGATAAATATATATTATTAATGATGAAGATGAAAGATGATTACAATGAGGGATCGCCTAGGCTTTAAATATAGCCTCAAGGTGTCCCTTGGCGAAGAGGCATGATCTTTGATCATGCCCTTTCAGTTAATAAAACCTAATATAATTATATCTAACTAATAATTAATAAAATATTCATAACAATCGCCTACATTTTGGTTCTCTTGTCTCTTTATGGTTTATGCATTGGTAGTTGTTTGATGAAGAAGAACACTATAATAACCTAGGTAAAAGAAGATCCTAATCTAAGAAGTAAAAAGTATTCACAAGCAGTTATCTAACAAAGAGAAATCACCTAATCTTGATGCCCTAGATTTCTCAACAATAAATACATGGCCTTCTCAAGGAAATCGAATTTTTGGCATTAATGAGGAAGTTAATTACTTGGAAATTCAAATTCGTGGATTTAATGCACATTTGGGAGAATTTGGGAGAATATTTGGCAGAGATTTTTGTGGAAATTTGTCCCCACATTGCTTCCCCACAAATCTACACTTGTCATTCCATCATGAAACACGAGTTTCATCAAGGATTATGTGGGCCTCTCTAGAGGAAATCGAATGGGCACTAGGAAAATTCAAATTTGCATGTAGAGGCATTGAGATCGTCACTCATTTGTCTTGGGATTGTCACCCATTTGCTTGGGATTGGCTCCCAAACTTCTATATAACATAAACATGGGCTCTAGCCTCTCACTATGTATTTTCATGTTATGAGCTATTGGGGCTCGAGGAAACTCTGTCATTTTGTACTTGCAATTTTCTAATATAATCAAAGACTTTGGGGCAATTTTGGTGGTGTTCTCTTGGCACTTTGAAGTGATATCTTTCCATATTGTTATTTTTATTATTGTATTTCTTATGCTTTTGAACTCTATTAGCTTCTAATGCCATTGGTTGGATTGATGTGTGTAGAGCTATCTTGCACATGTTATTGATTTAGAAGTAGCATTCTAGGAGTGAGCTTGCTAAGTTATTTTTGAAGAAATAACTTGGTTTATTTCAATCCATTGTGTTGTTCTAATCTATTAATTTTGGACAACTAGGTCCAAACTCCATGTTGTGATGCTCAAATGAAGATGCCAATATTTTTATTGGATTCCTCTTTTGGAGAGGTGCAAGATCAATCTAAAGATCATCTTGATCCGATGAGCAGAACATTTAATTTGAATTAATTCCACTTATGTGCAAGGTCGGCCAGAATGGAAATGTAGGCTTGAAGCCCCAGCAGATGTGTCACACACCCTTGCTGATGGATATATATAAGTCAACATTGGAGGTCATTTTCACATCATCACACATTCTCTCTCATCATCTGATTGGTTCGATCAGCACTTGGAGTCTCTTCTCCACACATGGGAAACGCAGCAAAAAGATTTTTTGTTTTCGACCTAGGGTTTTCAGCGCAGATTTGACCAACGTTGACTTTGGTCAATGCATGGTCAAACTGACCCCGAACTTGGTCAAAATTTCAATTTTTGCAATCTGCATTTATTGGCACAGAAATCGAGGTTGACCATTGAATTTGACCAGGCTGTGTTAACTTTTTGCTACAGCTATTTTGCGTTGACTGTTGACAGGGACAGCGTTGACTTTCATTGACTTTGGGTTGACTGATATAGATGTCCGAGAGGGTTGTGTGACACTTCTGGTTGGCTGACCGTATTGAGACTTTGTTGGTTGAAGCATCCTGTTGACCGTCGTAATGCACCACAACACATATTTTGCTGATCAAGTTGAGAGTAATTTTTGGCTTGCTTTCTGTCGATCTACTAGTATGTTCTATCAGCATTTTACTTTCTTGTTTATCTAATTGTTGTTTGATATTGGGGATAAAAGTAAAGTTGCATATAGAACATCTTCAAAAATTTACACGGTATCAGAGCTGAGGTGAAGACAAAGCCCAAGTTTGTAGCAATCACCGAAGAAGAGCATGGGTACCTCAAACTATAATGGCTTTAAAGTTGATGAAAAATTGAGTGCGAAGGAAGACTTCCATGCCTAGAAGATGACTTTGGATCTTATGTTGGAAGACCAAAATGTCATGGACTATGTGCAGGGTAAAATCCAAGAGCCTCCATCCACTAAACCTGCTACCACCAAGTCAAAGTATAAGAAGGGGGAAATTAAAGCAAAGTTGATGATCTAGGATTCTATTCACAAGAGTCTGATAGCCTACATATTTGAGCTACACACATCCAAGGAGATGTATGATAAGTTGGTCAACATGTTCAAGGCCAACAATGCAAATCAAGTCCTTTTCTTCAAGAACCAACTGAAGAATCTGAAGAAAGGTAGGGATGAATCCATTCAATCATATTTTCTAAAATTGATTGAAATCAGAAATAATCTTCTAGCCATTGGGGAGACAATAGTTGATCGAGAAATGGTTCTCACTGCACTTGGAGGTCTCTCCTCCGAATGGCATGTATTCAATACTACCATTCTCAATAACAATGTGATACCTGATTTTGACAAAGTACTATCGAGATGCGTACAAGAAGAGACAAAGATGAAGGAATATGAAAATGAAGGAAATGTTGTCCTCACTGCTCATGCTAAGAAGAAGAACAATGGTGGTCCGGGGAACAAAAGAAGAGTACGGGCCCAAGGGAAGAAATGTAAATGTTACACATGTCACAAGACCGGCCACTATGCTAGGGAATGCCCTTTCAAGAAGGATTCTCTTGATGATGACAACAACAATAACAACTGAAGGAATGGCAATCAAAGGAACAACAGGTTCAAAAGAAAGAGGAAGGCTCCCTCTAGTCGAAATGGGCAACCTTTCAAAAGGTCGAGAAATTCTAGGAATGAGGAATCTAATGTTGTTGATGATAAAAGAAATGAATTCATTCTTGTATCTTCCCTCTCTGCTGCATCTCCACCCGACACTATGGGTGTCTGGTTGATAGATAGTGGTGCCTCACAGCACATCACTGGGTACCGAAGGAGAAGAGGAGCAAGCTGGATGCTTCGGGAAAGAAGGGAATGTTTGTGGGCTATATCGAAACTTCGAAGGCCTATAGAGTCTATGTGCCTGGTCAAAGGGAAGTGGAGAGATGCCACGATGTTACCTTTGACGAAGATGCTTCCCTGAGGAAAGTAATCAATCTTCCGAGATCTGAGGAAGATCATGAAGCAAGGCCTGAAAATCAAGAAGAACTAAAGGATGAGACGATGCCCGATGTTGAAGGACCGATGGACCCTATTGATCCACCTCCTTCAATGAGAAAAAGACCATCATGGCTCAAGGACACTCTTGAGGATGCCGAGAATCATATAGCCCCAAAGGGGGGCATTCCGTGAAAGCAAGAAGCCAAATAGGTACCAAGGGTATCTAGCAGCCATGAGTACGATCGTAGAATCTTAGCTTGGATCTTTTGAGGAAGCCGTAAAGCATCAAGTCTGGAAGGATGCTATGCACAAAGAATATGAGTCCATTATGAAGAATGATGTCTGGGATGTGGTTCTAAGACCGGAGGACAAAGCAGTTGTCACTTCGAAATGGCTCTATAAGATCAAGCATGGATCTAACGATAGTGTTGAAAAGTTCAAGGCAAGATTCATTGCCCGTGGCTTCTCTCAAAAGGAAGGCGTAGACTATGATGATATATTTGCATGATATACCACCATCCGATCTATCATAGCCCTTGTTGCTCCGCAAGAATGGAATCTTCATCAGATGGATGTGAAGACCGCATTTCTGCATGGTGCGATAAAGGAAGAGGTGTATGTGGAGCAACCTCTGGGGTTCGAAGTCCAGGATCGGGACACCCATGTTTGCAGGTTGAAGAAAGCCCTCTATGGGTTGAAGCAAGCACCCAAAGTTTGGTACAAGAGGATAGATAGCTACTTGATGAAGCTGGGCTTCACTCGTAGTAATGCTGATCCAAACTTTTACTTCAAGGTTGATAGAGAAAAACCTCTCATTTTGGTGTTGTATGTGGACAACCTCTTCCTGACAGGTGCTGACCCTCTCATTCATCAATGTAAGAAGGACCTCGCTGCTGAGTTCGAGATGAAGGACCTAGGACTGATGCATTACTTCCTAGGCCTGGAGGTCTGGCAGAGACCTGGCGAGATTTTCTTTTCTCAAAGAAAATATATTGTGAAGCTTCTGGAAAGATTTGGACTGGTGGACTGTAAGTCCGTGCCGACACCAATGGAACTCACCTTCAAGGACTTGAGTGGCAGCGCTGTTGGGCCCGTGCTAACAAATCCTATTTAGTATCATCAACTCGTAGGGGCCTTGATATTCTTAGTGAACACCCGTCCAGACGTATTTTTTGTAGTGAACACTTTGAGTCAACATATGGTTGAATCTCATCACATTCAATGGGTTGGTGCCAAGAATTTGTTGAGATATCTTCGGGGCACGATAAACCATGGGCTGAGATACACTGCCGGGAGCATGACACTCCATGGATATACTGATGTCGATTGGGTTGGCAGTGTGGTGGATCGCAAGAGCAACTCTGGATGTTGCTTCACACTTGGGTCTACTTCAATATCATGGATGAGCAGGAAGCAAAAGTCGGTGACTTTGAGCACCACGGAGGCTGAATACATTGCAGCGAGTATGGCCTGTTGTGAAGCAGTTTGGTTGCGAAAGCTCTTCAGTGAGCTGTTTGGGCATGTGCTAGATACCACCGTGATACTCTGTGATAACCAGAGTGGGATTCGATTGTCCGAGAATCCCGTGTTCCACAATTGATCCAAGCATATTGATATCAGGTACCACTTTATCCGGGATATGGTACAGCGAGACGTCGTAAGGCTCGATCATATAGGAACTGATGAGCAGGTCGCAGATATTCTCACAAAGCCCTTGGGGAAGGTCAAGTTCCTCACCTTCCATGAGAATCTTGGAATCGTGGAACGACCCTATGCTGAGGGTCCTGTTGGACGATGAGCTCTGGGAGCTCTAGGGGGCTTTGGGGATAGCTTCTCGGAGCTATAAGCAACCACAGGGCTAGGCTTGCCGAACCTTGTTGGTGTGCTTCTGACCCACCGTTATGATGTTGAGTTGGTTTACCTCTCATGATCTGTGCCCCATATGCATCCTCCCCATTGAGTCCCAGACTCATGGGAAGTACCTCTCATTTGGCCAGTGAGGTGGGAAAATCTAGAGACCAGTAGCAAAGACCGATGGACGCATTGGAGATTGTTGTACTCTCTATGTCTAGGATGGCACGGACCTCCAACTGACTTCGGGTCAGGTAAACCAACTTCATGTTGGTATGTGACTCTTTTGAGTCCTATAGAGGTTTCGGACCTCTGGGCTAAATTTGTCAGTCGAGAATGATGTATTTGTGACTGACCCTCTTTTGTTCTGAAATAAAGAAGCCAGCAAAGCAAGTTATGGCAGGATGACGCACGATGTTTGGATGGCACAGGTGGATGGAGTTCTCCCTAGTTGAGAGGGAGTGTTAATTTTGGACAACGAGGTCCAAACTCCATGTTGTGATGCTCAGATGAAGATGCCAATATTTTTATTGAATTCCTCTTTCGGAGAGGTGCAAGATCGATCTAAAGATCATCTTGATCCGATGAGCAGAACATTTATTTTGAATTAATTCCACTTATGTGCCAGGTCGGCCAGAATTGAAATGTAGGCGTGAAGCCCAGCAGATGTGTCACACACCCTCACTGATGGATATATATAGGTCAACGTTGGAGGTCATTTTCACATCATCACACATTCTCTCTCATCATCTGATTAGTTCGATCATCACTTGGAGTCTCTTCTTCTCCACACGTGAGAAACACATCAAAAGGATTTTTAGTTTTTGACCTAGGGTTTTCAGCACAAATTTGACCAGTGTTGACTTTGGTCAACGCATGGTCAAACTGACCCCAAACTTTGTCAAAATTCTGATTTCTACAATCCGCATTTATTGGCACAAAAATCAAGGTTGGTCGTTGACTTTGACTGGGATGCGTTGACTTTTTGCTACTACTGTTTTGCATTGACCGTTGACTGGGACAGCATTGACTTTTGTTGACTTTGGGTTGACTAATAAGCTGTTCGAGAGGGTTGTGTGACACTTCTGGTTGGCTGACCGTATTGAGACTTTGCTGGTTCAAGCATCCTGTTGACTGCCGTAACGCACCACAACACATATATTTTGCTGATCAAGTTGAGTGTAATTTTTGGCTTGTCTTTGTCGATCTACTAGTATGTTCTATCAGCATTTTACTTTCTTGTTTATGTGATTGTTGTTTGATATTGGGGATAAAAGTAAAGTTGCATAAAGCATAGAACATCTTCAAAAATTTACATAATCCATTCGGAAAGCTAATATTTGCTTCAAGTGTGTAGGGAAGATTTTCTTCTTCTTTTTTCCTTTTAGTAGGAATCCATTTGGGTGTGGGAGTTCTTTCTTCAAATCTTTCATCAAAAGAAGAAGCAAGAGGGGATTTCCTTTCCCAATATCTACTTGAAATTTGAATCATCACTTCATTCAAATTATACGGTTTTTTAATTTAGAGCTTTTCAAAGCTACATTTTCTATTTAAGAGCATTTTCCAAACTAGGCAAGTGATGGGGTTCACTCCCATCACTTAATTTGGTTTCTTGTACATTATTTTGAATCATATTTGTTTGCTTTATATGATCTCTCTACACTAATTGTCTTGTTGTTTTCCAACCCACAATTGGAGCTTTTGGCAACAAGAGCCTTGAGGAGAAATCATTGAACTCTAACTAGTTTTCTTGTAAGACCTTTCAAGCATCCAAGATTCATTCTAAGGAGGTCGTGGACACTAGAAGGAGCTGCAAAGAGGGATGGGCCATGGGCCTTTGTGGAGATTGTAATTTTCAGATTTAAGAAAGACTTCTTTGGCCCTTAAGGTTGCTATTGTTTGGAGGGATATTTTAGCTATTTCTAGCTCTCAATCTTGTACAAATTCTCTTCATTCTTTTGGGCAGCCCTCTAAGATGCTTTAACTCCATTGTAACATCATAATAGAAGATATTTTTTTCTTGTAGGAGCTTTGGTTTTACCCAAGGCATCCTTTCTCCTTATTTAGGAGGGTTTTGTGTGGGTGGATTAATTTTGCATCTCATCTTTTCTAACTTTCATTTTTAGCTCATTTTGCATGTTTTAAAATTAACACAACCTAACAATCACATTTAGATTTCTAAGTTAGATCTTGCTAGAAGTTGATATTTTGCTTTAGAGCACTTATTTCTTACATGCAAGTATTTTGGAGTTATGTGGCAAGTTTAATTTAGTTGCTTCGCAATATTGCTTTTCTATTGGGATACAATTGCCTCACTATAGGCTCATTTTTTATCTTGCTCACTTATTTTTCAAGCATACTTTACATGCAAGCATTGTACTCTTGGCCCTACATCATTTAAATTTTGGTTAAGTTTATTGGCATATCTTGAAGCAATTCACAATTTGATTTGAGCTTATGCTTATGTCTCTTGTACAATTTTGAAGTTACATCATTGTGAGCATTTCCATTTACCCGAAGCAATTCCTCTTTTGCAAAGAAAACTTACTTGTATCATTCTAATTCACTTAGAAGTTAATCTCCTTTGTCTAATTGAAGTTACATTTGCAATTTACTTTGAGCATCATCTCATTTCCATTATTTTGAAGCATTGCAAATATCTCTTGGGAGAATTTACTTGCATTAAATTTAGGCATCTTACTATAGTTTGCATTTTAATTCAATTAACCTTCAAGCATAAGCTTGGTTGATAGACATCATAGGGAAAAGACTTTCTTGGAAAATTCTTCCAATCATTACGAATTAAGGTATAGAGTGTGTGACACTGCAATTATGAAGGTGGCGTGTCCCCTTGTAGGAACAAAGGCACATGCTAGCTAGTAAGACTCAGGGGAAGAGTATCATTAACAACACCATTGTGTCCTCAGCCCCTCTTTCTCACAGTCACCCCAATTTTTACCCTTTGGAAAGAGTTCAATAGGAAGATCTCTCCCCTAGAGTAGGAATTTAGCATAAAATTAACCAAGATAATTACATCTAACCTTCGTTAAGTGCATTTCATGTTAATACACTTTACTTTTCAAGCTATTTTACTTGCAATCTATTTATATATACTTCTCATGATGAAAATGTTTTGAATTGGTTGTTACGAAATATCCCATTTGGGCAAGTACCATCTCTTTCATTTTGCAAGTGAAGTTTTAGCTTATTTTCATTTTGCAAGTTATTTTATATTGCTTCTTTGCATCTTTTAGAATTGTGAATGATTATATTTTGAAAGCATTTCTTTGAGAAATTTTAATCTTGCAAGTGATATTATCTTTTTCTAACATCTATCTATTTTGATTGACAAGATTACTTATATTTCATTTCACTTTAAAGCAAGTGATATTTATTTTGAGGCAATATTGAAAGCGCTGATCTTATGTGTATCTTTGATTTATGTGTTGATGGTTATTGAAGTATATTTCTATATTGCTCATCATATTTGCTCATAATCTCAAGTAATCCAAATTAACTTTGACATCTCCTAGAAACCTCGCATCGTTTATAGCTTAGTTTTTCATTTACGAACCATCCCCTTAGCTTGCCTAGGAAAGAGCTTAAACGAAGAGAGTTGGGAATAGGTGACAACCCCATCTCTTAGTTTTTCCACCAACCACAACTTGTGAGGTTAAAGGCTTTTCTCACTAACTTAGGTGTGTGTGACAGACGGAAACAACATTCTTTTGGCATTGTTGTCAAGGACAAGTCCTCTTGTACCTAAAATTTGACCGACTTTTGGTTTTAGCATTTTGGACTTTTGGGATTAGATTTTTGCTCAAGTGGCGACTCCACTTGATCCAAATCTTGCAAGAGTTTCTACTAGGAGGTATCCAAGTGGTCTAGTTAGCCCCACTCTTGAGCCTGAAATGGTTTTTAGAGAGAGGTTAAATACACTTTCTCATTGTAGAATTCTTGCTAATCTTGGGCAAGAGGATATTTTTGATATCCATTTGTTTTTCAAGAACAAGTAGAGTCAAGCATCATGAATGATCTTTTTGCTCATTGTAATTTTACTATAACATAAATGGCTATCCTCACAATATCACTAACAAGGCTATTGAAAAGTTGCCTTCCTTTCAAGGTAACAATGCCATTAGTGCTACATCACATGTTAAGAATTTCGATGTTTGCATTTTCAAGTGGTGTAACATTGTTGACTATGAGGATGTGAAGATACGACTTTTCGTTCTCTCTTTAGAAGAGGTTGCTCTTGATTTCACTGAGCAACCTGCTAACACTTATGACTCCTTAAGAGCTATCATTGTTGCTTTCATGGAAACATTTGGAGTGAAGAAATAGAATAGACACTTGATCAATGTTATTAGCAACATGAAGAAGAATGAAAATGAAACCATTGAGGAATTTAACAAGAGATTCAATGATTTGGTAAAGAGCATGTCTGTTACTGTTAAGTCCCTTAATGAGTTTCTTTTGTGCTCATATTTAGATGCTTTTGCTATTAATACTACCTATGAGATAAGAAGGAAAGAGCCTGCAAATCTAGGGGCAGCGCAAACTTAAGCCTTGAAGACGGAAAAGGCTAGAAAGGAATCGAGAAAATCTAAGATTCCTGGTTTCAATAGAGGGCCATCAAACTCGCATGACTCTAAAGGGAAGGCCAAGGAAGAAAGTGCACATGATTTTATCAAAGAACTAACCCAACTCATTAAGACTATGGAGGCAAATCACACTACTCAAATGAATTCCATCCAAAATAGGTTTGTGGCCATGGGAAGGAATCATGTTGGTGTTATCAGTCAGTAATTTTCCCAAGGCTAAAGAAAGAAATCACCGAGGTAACCATAAACCTACTTTTAAGCTTAGGATATAACCTTCGTAATGCTCAGAGAGGGCTCTCTCTTTATGATTTAACTTTGTTGTTTTTAGTTGATTCTAGGCTAGTTATGTAATATTGATTGGTTTTGATTTTGGTTTTGGTTTGGTTTGGTGGTGGAATCACTGATTCAGATGGATAGATGCAGGTTTGTTTTCCATTGAGCTATGGAGTCAATGTATCAAGCAATAATGCAGAATCAAGTTCTAAAGGAAGTGTTCACAGGGCAAGGTAGCTGAGTAAATTCAGATCTTTTACGCTGGATGGTGAAGTGATTTTAATCGGGATCAAGGAGCAATTAAGGGTTCCTCAAACCGGATAATGAAGGAAATGACAAAGGTCAATCGGGATGGAAGAGCAATTAAGGGTTCTCAGATCCAGATATCAGAAGAAAACATCAAAATGAATAACAGTTCATAACAAAGTGTACTTAAACAATTTCTGCAATAATATTCCTGTTATAACATTTAGATTCAGAAAAACATACAAGTTTATGAAAAACTTAAGGAAAAACATGAACAATAGAAAGATACTTCACTGAAGTGCCTCAACACATGAATCCTGTAATTCAATGCCTTTATTACTCAGTCCTGTTGTTGACTTGAAAATGGTACAATAAACCCTTTGGTTCTTTAGATCAATTACAACTATAGAAATGTTCAGAAATCCACACACACTTAATACTTCGAATGAATGAAGTATTTATACAAAAAAGGTAATACAAAATATCCTAAAACTGATTTAGGAATTATTCCTGGAAATAAAATATCTGAATGCTAAAAGGTACTGACACTTTTCAACTGACTGAAAGCTGTCCCTATTTAATTTGGTTTGTTGTCATCTGTTTGTTTCTCTCATGTCGGCTTATCTCTCATGTTGTCTTCTTCCTCTGTCTTTCATCTGCAGTAAATCTTTAACTTATCTTTGCTTTATCTGCCTGCTCTTTAACCTGCTTTTCTTTTACCATAATCGCTCTGTCACTTGCTTTTACTATTCCCTGTCACAGTAAATTACATCATCTAGTATCTTTTATTTTCATCCTGCTTTTATGTCTTTAGTAAAAGTGTATTTTACTAAAGATATGTTTGACTTCATGTGAAAATGTGAATCTATTGTTGCTGATTTATCTCTGTTTTAACCTTTACTGTATCTGTTTCAATTTTCTTTTCTCTGTTGTATTGCTACATTTGATTTTCTGATGAATGAAGTTTTTAAATAAAAATTCGAGAATCTGGAACAAACAGGTTTTGTGACTAGTATCAAAATTGTTTGTCTGATTTTCTGTTCTGATAATAACCTGCAAAAAATAAAACAATATGTTAATAAAACCCAAGTTTGCGGGGAGAAAATGGTTTTTTAGGGAACAAAGATCTGTGTTGGCAATGGACTTATGGTTTATGCAATTCAAACAAAGGTAAGGGAATGGCGGAATCTTATATTGTGAATACTCTGTGATTTTTCACATTGTGCAGGGGTGAATTAGCAGTTTACTGCAATGAAGGGTGGACAGGCAATGTACCACACAATGGATGAGCAGACAATAAGATTTAACACATTGCAGAGTGGTCTACTTCTCGGCGTAGAAGGCGGACCGATGGTTTATCGCACAGGTTAAAGCGCTTTGGCAGTTTTGGATTGGGGAACACGATAGAATGCAGGGTGGCCACGTGGCAGGGGGAAGGGATTGCGAAACTACCTATTTCGCAACCCTCCCATCGTGTTAATTGTCGAACATGTGGGGGTACGAAAAGGTTTGGAGACCGTCCGATCCAATAGTGGAGATCGGATGGATGTTAGGAGTGGTGGGATTTTAAGATGAGGTCGAGAACTAAATATGCAGAGATGTAACAAATATAAAGTGAGTTGGGAAAATGATACAAATGGGTTAATATATGGGAATGGGTTAGGATTAAAATAGAAGTTAATACAATAATATGGGAATATGTATTTTAAAAGGATTAATATATACATGAAATGTTAAAATGATTAGCAAGAGGGAATTTAAAACTATAGGTTAAATAGTATAAGGAGGTTGGGATATATATATATATATATATATATATATATATATATATATGCGAATGGGTAAAAAGGGATCAGGGATTAATATGTGCGGGATGTTAATAATACATTAAGAAAAAGTTAAATAATATCGGGGAGGGATTTAAATGAAATTGGCCCGACATATATTAAATGTTCAAAACTATGCAAAAGTGGGTTTTGCAGGTTTTTAATGAAAAAGGAGAATTAGTAAAGGGAAAGGGTTAAAATGAGGGGAAAGGAATATTTTACAAGGGGGAAAGTGTTTATAAGGATGTTAGTAAAGTGAGATGAACCAACAGTGCTTTCCACGACTTGCAAAAAGTGTTTCTGCCTACCCTTTCTTTATCCTAGCATTTTATTTCTTTTCTTTGGGCGCATTTGAGCTTGCTGACCCTTTATTTTCTTTTAATAGGCAAACTAACTACTTCTAACCTTATAACTTCCAAAGGCTCAGATTAAACTGATGAGCTCTTTTATTCTTTACCTAGCTACTGATCTGCCAAGATTAACTGGTTTGGTCAGATCTTACTCACTAACTATCAACATGAAATTCAAAAGCATGAATGAATCAAGATTAAACTATTTGATCATCATGAATTGTGGCATATTTTAGACAAGTTGCACACAATATTATTTGCATAAAATAAACTAATAGTAGTGGCATTTAAATGTGCAACACTTTCATGATCTTTTTTTATCTATTTTTGTGGGGTTCATACTTGATGTTCTTTTTCTTCTTGTTTCTTTTGGTCCTTTGATTTTTCTTTTAGGACATACCCTCTTTACATATTTTAATATGGGAAAACATTTGCAGAAAGCAAAAGTATGTACAACATTACAAGATTTTAACAAAGTCAATTCAAAATTATGAATCCTATTATTATAGGACCCTAACAGTTGGGAGATTCCAAAAATCGGGGTAATGATAGATGGCAAAAAAGGGGACCTCCCAATGAGCAGAGGCCACCAAATCCACTTGAGTCTACTAATTTAGTTGATGATTCAACTCCCTATTGTAGATCTTGTGATGAAATGCATGATGAAGCCAATTGTCCTTATGTGAGAAGGACTTTAGGAGGAATGGCTTGGACAAGTGAGAAAATCAATGTGGTTGGCAAGGAGCATCATTTGTCCATGAAAAATTGGATGGGAGTTGTGGAGAATAGCCAAAAGATAATTAAGAAGTCTCCATCTCCCCATAGTGTGAACACTGAATAACTTTGAAGAGTTGCATAGGATCACTGAGTTGTATGGGGAAAAGCATTCATCAAAGCAAATTTTATAAATAGCCAAAATAGAGAAAGGGCAAGGAATAAGGAGAGAAATCAAAATGCCCCTAAAATTTTCACTCCACCTACATCTGGATTAAATATTGACTTGGGAGGATGGATAAACAATGCAAAGATTTTAGTACCTGTGACTGAAATCCTAAAGATTCCCTCCCAAAAGTTTAATTTGTTAAAAGTCATTGATGCACCTCATGTGAAAGAAATGTCAAATTTTTCTAAGGATAGATATGAGGATGCTGTGAAAAATCCTAGATCTGGATTCCTACTGCAACAAATCCGATTACTTCTTCTATTATGTTTCCTAATTGTTTCATTACAATGAAATATCAAAGTAATTTATGAAGCAGTCTACACAAATAATGCTGCGGAATAAATCTAAGGGTTGAAACAATCTGAACAAAATTCAATGAAAAACATCCACATTTGACACAGTTATTTTTGGACCAAGTCCCCGAAAAAACCCAACTTGGGAAAACCGGTGCAGCAGATCTGAGGGTTTGTATTATTAAGCAGCAGAATCTTGAGTACAACTAGGGTGCCAACATCCGGCAAACGCTTCAGATAAATCTAGACAATCTAGTGAAAAATGTGAGATATACCTCACTCTGCAAGTCTGCGGCTGATCTGACAGCGTTAGTGAAGCCCTCACTGCCTCTGTGTGATTGCCTACGTTGGAACTACGTAAGCCTACGTGGGCAAGCTTGAGGAACAACATCACCCTCCTCTGCAACTGATATAGCTGATCTAAGACTGGATTTTGGCCCTCCTAGCTCAAAAACCCCAGCCTCTAGCTATCTCTGGACTAACTCCAAGAAACGTTGCGCTACTTCTACGTGATTTCCTACAGGGTCTACGTTACCTCTTCAGAAAACTGCGTTGTCTCTCTCTGTGTCACTGCTACCTCTCTCTGAAATGCACTCTTGGTCCTCCTGACCAGTCTCTGCTTCTACCCCTCTCTGAATCTGATCGTTGATTCAAAATCACTTAGCAAACCCTGCCCTAGTGATTCGATTCTGATCAAAAGTTGTGTCTCCTCAGACAAATTTGAAAATGCTCAATGGCTCAAGTGTCTCAAAGTGTTTTCCATAGGCCCCTCACCCTCCTCCTTATATTCTTCTGTTGAACCTTCAACGGCCAAGATTAAAACATAATCAAGGACTAAGATTAACTTGGACGTGATCCATGACTTTATCTAGAAGGTTCACACTTACTTTAATTAATACCCTTTAATTAATCAGTTTCCCTAAGTTTAGACTTAGGAAACATTAAAAAACGATTAATTATTTTAATTAAACCATCTCTAAGTGGAATTTTCCAAAACCATTTCTGGGTTTTATGGAAAACATTTGTCCTAGCCTATCTACAAAGTTACAAGGCTAGAGCACATCCGATGCTACCATAAATCAACACTCCCTCTTAGCAAGGAAAGTGCTCTAGCAAAACAACTCAATGTGTTGCTCTAACTTCTGAAGCATCTGCTACTATGCTGTTGATGCTGCTCACCAACACTGCACAAGAAAATGTTGCAACTATACTGCTACTGACTCTTCATATTGTTGCCAACTGCCACTGTACTGCAACTCCCTCCGAATTTTACAAACATGTTGTTGCACTGCGTGAGAACTACTCTACATTGTGTTGCACCACTTGTGCACTGCGTTGTTGTTGCTCATCTGTTGTTGCTTCTCAACTACTGTTGTTGCTACACTGTTGCTCTGTTGCTACTTGCAAAAGAAAAACATCCGAAATTGGACAAGAAAATCTACAACAGGAAAATAAGACTGATTGTTGCTAGTTTCTGCTCTAGCTCTCTAAAAAATGTTGCATTGTTGTTGCTCTCCACTGCGTGAGCATTGCACTGCAATACGCTGCACCAGTGTCCACTGCGTTGTTGCTACTCAACTATTGCTGTTGTTGCTCCCTCTCTGTGCTGATCAGGCTCTAGTACAGCTAGCCACTGCACTGTCTTCTCATCTTCTGCTGCAAATGTCCATCCTGCAATTGTCTTTAGGCTGTCGTAGCTCACATGTGATCCAAGAGTCTGGAAATAATCTAGGATCCTACCACTTGTAGATTATGGATCTACAACTCCAAGTCAGTCCACTTTTCTCCTTTCGGAATGTGAGCTAACATAACACAATCTTTTTCTGCCTCAATCTTGACAGCTCCTGCTTGTGGATCTTCCTTCTCCTCTTTATCCTTTTTCTTAAGAGGACGCTATGTGGCATAATGTCCTATTTCCCCACACCGGAAGCACTTGATCTTGGACAGATCTTTCTTCTTCTGCTTATGTTTCCCCTTTGATGCAAGGCCAATGTTATCTTCTTCCTCCTTCTTGACTTTCGTCCCACTGCTGCCATCCTCCAAATGGATTTTGAGGAGGTCTCTCCTCAACTCTTCTTGTTGTAAGGCTGCCCACATTGCTTCCCATCTTGGAAGCCTTGCTTTGCCCATAATGCTTTGGACAAAGACCTAATAGTCTTTTGAAACCGAGTTCAGAGTGAGGCTTACCAGCTCTGAGTCTCTAGGAGCAGCTCCTACTGCTGACAGCTGGTCTCGGGTATCTTGAATACGAGACAAGGAGTCAAAATGCTCTCCCTTCTTCATCCTGGTATTACGCATCTTCTCTTCAAGGTACATCTTCCGTTGCTCGGAAGATCCTTGGTATAGCTTTTCCAGCCCTACACACATCTCTCTAGCGGTGGTCTTTGCTGCTATGTGGGGTACGATATGATCCTTCACACCATCTAGGATCAATCGCTTGGCTATTGCCATATTCTTCTTGAATTGTCTCAGATGTGCTGCATCCAAGGGTTCTGTACATGCACTTTCTATGAGGGCCTTCAGCTCATGCTCATCAAGGAGAAACTCTATCCTTGATTTCTAAATAACATAGTTCGAAGCACCCTCTAATCTGTCTTGGTCATGCAGTGCATTGCTAGTCATCTCCTCAACTTGTCGATATCTTCCTCTAACCCTCTTCTCAACTAGACTTACGTACTCCTTGAAGAGTAAGTCACTGCTTCTGTTGTTGCACGGGAAACGCTAAGTTTCTTTGAGTAAGAAACCCTCTGAGGTCAAGAAATCCCCAACTATGTTTTTTTCAGAAATTTTATGATGCTTATGCACTGGCTCTTATTGTTGTGCAGTAACTACATCCTTCAGCTACGCTGGTCGGCTACAGTGCCTCTTCTGCAACTGAAAAAGCTTACCCCTCTGTCAACTCTCTCAAAGGGAGCCTTTTCTACGTTGAAATCCCCTCCTGGCCTGGACAGTGTAATTTCTTGGAGGGTCTGTTGCAGCTTACGCAGATCCCAGACTCTACAGCGTTGATCTACTGGTTCACTTGTGTTTCACCTGCACTTCAGCTTGAATAAGCTCTGATACCATGTGAAAAATCCTAGATCTGGATTCCTACTGCAACAAATCTAAATTACTTCTTCTATTATGTTTCATAATTATTTCATTATAGTGAAATATCAAAGTAATTTCTGAAGCAGTCTACACAAATAATGTTGCGGAATAAATCTAAGTGCTAAAACAATCTGAACAAAATTCAATGAAAAACATCCACATTTGACACAGTTATTTTTGGACTAAGTGCCCAGAAAAACCCAACTTAGGAAAACCGGTGCAGCAGATCTAAGGGTTTGTATTATTAAGCAGCAGAATCTTGAGTACAACTAGGGTGCCAACATCCGGCAAACCCTTTAGAGAAATCTAGACAATCTCGTGAAAAATGTGAGATATACCTCACTCTGCAAGTCTTTGGCTGATCTAACAACATTAGTGAAGCCCTCACTACCTCTGTGTGATTACTTACGTTAGAACTGCGTAAGCCTGCGTGGGCAAGCTTGAGGAACTGTGTCACCTTCCTTTGCAACTGATGTCGCTGATCTAAGACTAGATTTTGGCCCTCCTAGTTCAAAAACCCCAGCCTCTAGCTATCTCTGGACTGACTCCAAGAGACACTGCGTTGCTTCTGCGTGATTTCTTGCAGGGACTGCGTCACCTCTTCAGAAAAATTGTGTCGTCTCTCTCTACGTCACTGTTGCCTCTCTCTGAAATGCACTCCTAGTACTCCTAACCAGTCTCTACTTTTGCCCCTCTTTGAATCTAATCACTGAATCAAAATCACTTAGCAAACCCTACCCTAGTGATTCGATTCTGATCAAAAATTGTGTCTCCTCACACAAATTTGAAAATGCTCAATGGCTCAAGTGTCTCAAAGTGTTTTCCATAGGCCCCTCACCCTCCTCCTTATATTCTTGTGTTGAACCTTCAACGGCCAAGCTTAAAACATAATCAAGGGCTAAGATTAACTTGGAGGTGATCCATGACTTTATCTAGAAGATTCACACTTAGTTTAATTAATACCCTTTAATTAATCAGTTTCCCTAAGTTTAGACTTAAGGAAAACATTAAAAAACGATTAATTATTTTAATTATACCATCTCTAAGTGAAATTTTCCAAAACCATTTCTGGGTTTTATGGAATACAAGTGCCGTAGCCTATATACAAACTTACAAGGCTAGAGCACATCTGATGCTACCATAAATCAACAGATGCCCCTATCACTTTGCAAAGCAGTGATATGTGTAGAGATAACAGAGACCATCAACCCTTTTTCATCACTATGTTGGTCAATGGTTTTCTTTTGCACAATTGTACGTTTGATTCGGGGGCATCATCTTGTGTCATGACCAAGAAGGTCATGAATCAGTTGAGCTTGAGGATATCTAGAACTTACCTCAACATTTGTGCTATGGATTCAAAGATTGTTGAAGTTTGTGGTTTGATAAAGGATTTTCAAGTCCACTTGGCAGTACATCCCAATATTATGATCACCATGGATATTGTGGCGATTGATGTGCCTGATGCTTGGGGGATGTTATTGCCTAGAAAGTGGGGAGCTAATATAGGGGTTAGTTTGCAAATGGATCTGAATTATGCTACCATCCATAACAGTGAGGGCATCATGGTTAGATTGGATAGGAATTGGAGAGAAAGTATCATGTGGAGAATCCTAAGAAGCCTTATAATGAAATTATATGTGAATCTAATGACTTGGGAAATTATGTTATCTTGGCTAACTCTATTGCTACTTTGGAGAAGGAAATGTGAAGTAAGAAGGATTGGATTTTGTTAATTTTGGGCAACTAGGTCCAAACTCCATGTTGCACTGCTCATATGACGATGGCCATATTTTTGTTGGATTCCTCTTTCGGAGAGGAGCAAGATTGATCTAAAGATCATCTTGATCGGATGAGCAAAACATTGATTTTGAATTTATTTTCCACACGTGCAAGGTCGGCCAGATTTATCCCACATGCCTAAGAGATGTGTCACACACCCTCATTGATGGATATAAATTGGAGAGACTTGGAGGTCATTTTCTCATCATCTCATCACACATTCTCTCTTTGTGATCAGATTGGTTCGATAGCCTCTAGAGGCCTTTTTCTTCTCACATGTGTGGAGCGAAGCTGCTGTTTTTTGTGGTGATCTGTTTCGGGCTTGCTGTTGTTTTCTGCGTTGATCTGTTTAGGGCTTTTTCTGCTGCAGCATTGACCATGGTCAACCCTTCGTTGTTTGACCTCAATCTTCTGCAGAAATTCTGATTTTAGGAGACTGTACAGTTGGGCACTAAAATCCAGGAATTCCAGGTTGTTTGACTGAAGCCCTAGTTTGCTGTGTTTACTTTTTTGAAGTTGCCTGTGTTGACTTTTCTACGTTGTCACTGGTTTGACTTGCGTTGACTTGTGATGAGTTGTCTTTGAGGGTTGTGGGTGTGACACATGAAAGTGTTGGCCGACCGAGAAAGACTTTGTTGGTTGAAGCATCCTACTAACTGTCGTAACGCAACAATATCTCATATCTTTGCTGGACATAGGAAATTGTAAATCTGATCTATATTTGGCTTGTCTTGTATTGATCTATTATTGTGTTCTATCAGCATTTTAATTTCAGGTTTATGTGATTGCCATCTTCTATTGGGCCTATGAAAGATTGAAGTAAAACTGCATCAAGCATAGAACACCATTGTTATTTAAATTTAACATGGTATCAGAGCAGAGGTGAAGACAAAGTCCAAGAGTCCAAGCTGGTGTTAGAAGCTATCTCCGAAGGAAGAAATCCTATCAAGGACAAATGGCCTCCTCAACCTACAAGGGTTTCAAGGTTGATGCTAAATTGACTGATAAGTCTGATTATCATGCATGGAAGATGTCCTAGGATTTGGCGCTAGAAGATGAAGATGTCATGGACTATATACAGGGGAATATTCAAGAGCCTATATCAAATGCAGCGGTTGCCACGAAGACGAAGTATAGAAAAGGGGAAATCAAAACAAAGATGATTATCCGAGATTCTATTCATAAGCACTTGGTTGCTTACATTTCTGAGTTGAAGACATCTAAGGAGATATATGATAAGTTGGTAAGCATGTTCAAGGCTAGCAATGCTAATCAAATCCTCTTCTTCAAGAATCAATTGAAGAATATCAATAAGGGTCAGGATGAATCTATTCAATCCTATTTTATGAGGTTTACTGAAATCAAGAATAACCTCCTAGCTATTGGGGAAGCAATATCTGATCGAGAGATGATTCTTATTGCACTTGGAGGTCTCCCCCATGATTGGCATGTATTCAATACCACTATTCTCAATAATAATGTGATTCCTGATTTTGATGAAATATTGACGAGATGCACTCAAGAGGAAACAAGAATGATGGAGTATGCCTCTAATGGTAATGGAAGTGACCCTACTGCCTTCGCCGCTCATGCAAAGAAGAAGAACCATGGTGGCCCAAGAAATCAAAACCATGGTAGAGCAGGGCCCAAAGGAAGGAAGGTAAGATGTTACACTTGTAACAACACTGGTCACTATGCAAGAGAGTGCCCTAATAGAAGGGACTCTCCCAAGGATGATGACAACAACAACTCGAGAAGGAATGGCAGGAACAACAGGTTCCAAGGAAAAAGGAAGACTCCCTCTAATCGTAGTGCAAATGGGCAATCTTTCAAGAGGTCAAGAAATTCCAGGTACGATGAGTCTAATGTTGTTGATAACAAGAGAAATGATTTTATTCTTGTATCTGCCCTCTTTGTTGCATCTCCACCCGACACCCTAGATGTCTAGTTAATTGATAGTGGTGCTTCAAGGCACCTCACTGGTTATAAAGAAGCCCTTCCTGATTTGGTTGAGAATGATACTAATCTGGAAATTAACCTTGGATATAATGCCACCTATCCCGTGAAAGGGGCAGGGATTGTGACACTCCATTTATCTCAAGGTCAAGTCATCCGATTACAAGCTGTGTTGTATGTACCTGATTTGAAGAAGAACCTTGTGTCCATTTCGGCAATGGAAGACAAAGGGTTCAAGGTGGCATTTGTTGATGGAAAGATACTTATCTAGAAGAAGAACTTCAAGGAAGCTCTTTCTATTGGTTTTAGAGTTGATACACTCTACCAGGTTGGAGGAATTCCATTGGGGACTATGACACGTGACAAAACCTTCCTGAAGCAAGGAAGGTGGTGACAAGGATGCTCGAATTTAGAGATGATCATGAAGGTATATGCCAGAGTTGTGCCGAAGGGAAGCATACAAGGGGACCATTCACCTCAAGTGTCACAAAGACAACTGATATCTTGCAATTGATACATTCTGACTTATCTGGTAGGCTGCCTGTGACATCTTTGGGAGGATGTTCCTATTACATGACTTTTACAGATGACTTCTCCCGCAAGACCTGGACATATTTTTTGAAGAAGGACGAAGCATTCACATGGTTCTATACCATTAAGGCCTTGGTAGAAAATCAAACCAAGAAGAAAATCAAAGTTTTGAGGACCGACAATGGGATAGAGTATGAGTCAAATGAGTTCAATGACTTTTGTAAAGAAGTTGGCATTAAGAGGGAGACCACAACTGCGTACACTGAGCAAAATGGTCTTGCTGAAAGAAAGAACAGGACCATTGTGGAAGTTGCTCGCACCATGCTATGTGACCAAGGTCTTCCGAAGTTTCTATCGGGACAAGTTGCAAACATTGCTGTGTATGTTCAAAATAGATGTCCACATTCCGCTTTGGACTCTGAAACTCCCGAAGAAGTCTTCTCTGGTAAGAAACCTGATGTTTCTCATTTTAGAGTTTCTGGTTGTCCTGTTTACTTTCATGTGACGAAAGAAAAGAGAAGCAAGCTGGATACTTCTGGAAAGAAGGGAATGTTTGTGGGCTATAGTGAAACTTCGAAGGCATATAGAATCTATGTGCATGGTCAAAGAGAAGTGGAGATATGCCACGATGTCACCTTCGATGAAGATGTTTCCCTCAAGAAAGTAAGAAATCTTCCTAGCTCCAAGGAAGACAAAGAAGATGAAGAACAAGGAAGTTGGAAGAGTCGAAGGATGACTTGATGCCAGATGTTGAAGGACCTATGGATCACATTGATCCACCTCCTTCAAAAAAGAGAAGACCCTCATGGCTTAGGGATACTCTCGAAGATGCCGAGATACATATTTCCCCAAGAAGAACATTCCGTGAAAGCAAGAAGTCGAAGAGATACCAAGGGTATCTAGTAGCCATGAGTATGATAGTACAATCTAAGCCTGGAACATTTGAAGAAGACGTAAAGCATCAAATTTGGAAGGATGCTATGCATTATGAAGAATGATGTCTGGGAAGTGGTCCCGAGACTAGAGGACAAATCTGTTGTCACCTCGAAATGGCTCCATCAGATCAAGCATGGATCTGGTGGAAGTGCTGAAAATACAAGGCAAGATTTGTTGCCCGAGGCTTCTCTCAAAAAGAAGGCATAGATTATAATCATATATTTGCACCTGTGGCCCACTATACCACCATCCGATCTATTATTGCCCTTGCTGCTACGCAAGGATGGAGTCTACATCAGATGGATGTGAAGACCGCTTTTCTACATGGATCTATAAATGAAGAGGTTTATGTGGAACAACCTCTGGGGTTCGAAGTCAAAGATAGATACACCCATGTATGCAGGTTGAAGAAAGCCCTCTATGGGTTGACGCAAGCCCCGAGGGCTTGGTACGAGAGGATAGATAGCTACTTGATGAAGTTGGGCTTCACTCGAAGTAATGCTGATTCGAACCTTTATTTTAAGGTTGATAGAGAAAGGCCTCTCATTTTGGTTCTCTATGTGGACGATATCTTCCTGACAAGCGCTGACCCTCTCATTCATAAGTGTAAGAGGGAGCTAGCTTCTGAGTTTGAGATGAAAGACCTAGGACTGATGCACTACATTCTAGGCTTGGAGGTCTGGCAGAGGCCAGGCGAGATTTTCCTTTCTCAAGGAAAATATGTTCTGAAGTTGCTGGAGAGATTTGGTATGGTGGACTATAAGTCTGTGTCAACACTAATGGAACTCAACTTTAAAAAGTTGAGTGGAAACACTGTTGGGCCTGTGCTAGTAAATCCTACCAAGTATCGACAACTCGTGGGGGCCCTGATGTTCTTAGTGAACTTCCGTCCGGACGTATGTTTTGCAGTGAACACTTTGAGTCAACATATGGTTGATCCTCATCACTTTCACTGGATTGGTGCCAAGAATCTATTGAGATATCTTCAGGGCACAATCAACCATGGGCAGAGATACATTGCCGGAAGTTTGAGACTCCATGGATATACTGATGTCGATTGGGCTGGCAATGTGGTGGATCGCAAGAACACATCTGGATGTTGCTTCACCTTGGGTTCTGCTTTGGTATCTTGGATGAGCAGGAAGCAGAAGTCGGTGACTTTGAGCACCATTGAGGCCGAATACATTGCAGCCTATGTTGTAGGAGGCGCGGGTCCACCTTCCGTTTCAGCCCAGAAGCGAAACATAAATGTGTTTTGTCGTCATATCGTACGGCCTGGAAACACGTTTCCAGTCGTACTGGGTCAATTCTCGTTGGGGAAACATGTCCAATACAGCCGGAAACGCGTTTCCAAACCATACAGCTACGTTTCCGTCGATTTAACTTGTTTTTTTTTGTTTTTTTCGTTTCCGTGTGTTTTATTATTTTTTTAATTGTTTAAGTGTCTTTTGGAGTACATGCGATGTAATAGTTTATGCTTTGAATGTAATAAATTATAATTTATCATGTATGTTTTATGATTTCACATAACATTTCTTAAATGTCCTAAATTCTATTATAAATTAATATATCTATATATATATCGTGTTTCCCCCTTTTCAAAATTTGGGGAGATCGCGTTTCGTACCGTACCCCGTTTTAGAAACATGTTTTTGTTTGCCCATTTCATGCAACTTAGATTGCAGCGAGTATGGCCTGTTGTGAAGTTGCTTGGTTGTGAAAGCTCTTCAGTGAGTTGTTCGGGCATGTGCTAGATATCACTGTTATCCTTTGTGATAACCAGAGTGGGAATCGTATTTCTTAGAATCTCGTGTTCCATGATCAATCCAAGCATATTGATATCAAGTACCACTTTATCCGGGATATGGTACAGCGAGGCGCCGTAAGGCTCGATCATATAGAAATTGATGAGCAAGTCGCAGATATTCTCACGAAGCCCCTGGGCAAGGTCAAGTTCCTAACCTTCCATGAAAAGCTTGGAATTGTGGAAAAACCCTATTCTAAGGGTCCTGCTTGAGTTGGACTATGAGCTCTGGGAGCTCCAGGGAGCTTGGGGATAGCTTCTTGGAGCTATAAGCACATACGGGGCTCGGCTTGCTGAACCTTGTTGTGATTCTGCCCCACCGTTATGATATTGAGTTGGTTCGCCTCTCTCTGATCTGTGCCCCGCACGCATCCTACCCATGGAGTTTCAGACTCATGGGAAGTACCTCTCATTTGGCCAATGAGGTGGGAAATGTGGATAGAGACCATAGCAAGACCGATGGACACATCGGAGATTGTTGTACTCTCTATGTCTAGGATGGCACATGTCCAACACCTTGATCTGGGATCAAGTATGATGAGGTTTTATCCTCTAAACTGACTTCGGGTCAGTAAACTACCTTCAGGTTAGTAGGAGAATCTTTTTGAGTCCGAGAGAGGTTTTTACCTTTAAGTTGACTTAGTCTCAACTGTGTGTGGTGTCTTTGTGACTCACGTTTTGTTCTGAAATAAAAAGTCAGCAAAGCAAGTTACGGCGGGATGATGCACGATGTTTGGTTTGGTACATGATGGATGGCACTTGTGGCAGATGGAGTTATCCCTAGATGAGAGGGAGTGTTAATTTTGGACAACTATGTCCAAACTCCATGTTGCACTCCTCATATGACAATGGTCATATTTTTGTTGGATTCCTCTTTTAGAGAAGTGCAAGTTTGAACTAAAGATCATCTTGATCGGATGAGCAGAACATTGATTTGAATTTATTTTCCACATGTGCAAGGTCGGCCAGATTTATCCCACATGCCTGAGAGATGTGGCACACACCCTCATTGATGGATATAAATAGGAGAGACTTGGAGGTCATTTTCTCATCATCTCATCACACATTCTCTCTTTGTGATCCGATTGGTTCGATAGCCTTTGGAGGCCTTTTACTTCTCACATGTGTGGAGCGAAGCTGTTGTTTTCTGCACTGATTTGTTTAGGGCTTGTTGTTGTTTTCTGCGCTGATCTGTTTAGGGCTTTTTCTGCTGCAGCATTGACCAACATTGACTGTGGTCAAACCTTGGTTGTTTGAGCTCAATCTTCCACAAAAATTCCGATTTTAGGAGGCTGCACAGTTGGGCACTAAAATCAAGGAATTCCGGGTTGTTTGACTGAAGCCCTAGTTTGTTGTGTTTACTTTTCTGAAGTTGCCTGCGTTGACTTTTCTGCTATGTCACTGGTTTGACTTGCGTTGAATTGTGATGAGCTGTATTTGAGGGTTGTTGGTGTGACACATGAAAGTGTTGCCTGATCGAGAAAGACTTTGCTGGTTGAAGCACCCTACTGACTGTCGTAACACAACAATATCTCATATCTTTGCTGGTCATAAGGAATTGTAAATCTGATCTATGTTTGGCTTATCTTCTATTGATCTATTATTGTGTTCTATCAGCATTTTACTTTCAAGTTTATGTGATTGCTATCTTGTATTGGGCCTATCAAAGATTGAAGTAAAAGTGTATCAAGCATAGAACACCATTGTTATCTAAATTTAACAGATCTGGCATATGAACTTTTATGGCGCCCATTCAAATTTTGGTAAGGGTGCTGGAATTGTCCTTACCTCCCCTCTTGGTCATATATTCAAGTTTACCTATAAATTGGAATTTGATGTTGTTGATAATTCTATAGGGCAATGATTATAATTAATTCTCTGTACTTGATAATTGCTTCTGATGTCCTTTCACTTAGTAGCTTTGTTCCTTATTATTATATGTGTTGTAGTGTATTTGGTGCATGGGTGTACCAAATACACTTTTCTTAGTAGGGTGGTTGTCACCTACATAAGATCACAGGTCAAAATGGTTGTTAAACGTTAGTGGAACAAGTTCAACATGTAGTAGACTAAGTTAGAGAGAAAATAAAGCATACCACATAAATAATAAAACAAAAAACAAACAAGATGCACGCAGTACAATACACAAGCTCGATGGAGCAAACAGCCCAATAACACAAGTCAAGAGTTCTCGCTTTATTAGGTGTTGGTGGTGAAAAAAGATATAATGTTAAACACTTGAGGAGGGTCCTTTCAGCTATGGAGCTCAAATACCCAAAACAAGGAGGTCCCCTTCCCTCGAGTTCCTACAAGTGTCTCTTTCCTCTCAAAGGATAGTAGATCAAGATCAAATGGTGAACCTCTCTCTCTTGGACTGAGATGTTGGTTGGCCGACAGATGAGTCCTTCCAATCCCTCTGTTGCTAGACTTTGCAAGTTGGTTTTCTATGAAGCAATTTCGCTGGCATAACGATGTGTGTTGATTTCTTCTTCCAAAGGCTAGTCTATATAGACATTTTTTGAATTGATCCTCCTTCTCTTGGCCCAAGATTGATAGTGACTCAAGAGTGGAGGAGAGATTCCTTTGTGGGTTGCATTTACTCCTCAAGGTGGCTCATAAACCGGATGTCCTTGATAGTACTAGGAGGAAAACCATCCTAGTGAAGCATGCCAAGTGGTCCCGGATGGTGGCATTCTGCCATCTTCAGGACCTCATGGCTGTCGAAGGAATAGCCGCGATGTGCGCACAAGTCCTTTGTTGCTTGTGCGTTGTCCATAAATTTCTTCCTAAACCTTACGAAGAATTAAATTTTTTGGTTTTGCAAATGTATTTCTTCTCTGGGAACCTTTGTCTGTACCTTTTGCTTGACAGTTTTAATGTATTTTGCCTGTATGATTTTCCAATGTTAATAGTTTCCCCCTAATGTATGAGGACTAGGAAGAACTGTATAGCCAAAAAACATTATGTTTTCTTTTCTATGTAATCCTTTTGAGAGAGCGAAAGAGAGTAACTTGCTTTGGAACTGAGTTGGCAGACCCCTTGTCTAAAGTAAAAAAGACACCATGCTCTGTAGGAAACCTGCAAGATATAGAATGAAAAAAATATTTCTACGAGGCAGGCATGTCCCATGCTCGTGATGTTTGACTAGTTACGCTAATCTGACAGATAGTGATTTTGTTCATGTCATTTTTTGGTAGTGACCTGTTGTTGATTGATGACGACAATTGTTGACACCCTTGGGGGCGTTTTTCTTTGAAAGAAGGCTGAATATGGTGCGCACTTGCATAATCTTGGTATGACACATTTTTAGAAGAAGCGCTCATTGTATACATGGGTCTTTGACTATTGGGGACCTTCCCATGTAAGCATTGCTGAAAGAGATGCTTACTGATTCACGGATCTTCAACGAATTCTAATAGAGTGCAACAGTTACAAAGTACGATACCATCTTGGACATGAAAATTTATGTTGATATCAAATGTCAAGAGGATCGATGACATCAATGGACAATGATGATTCCCATAGTGCCATCCAATGATGCCCCTATTGAGGTGAGGAGTTATCCAAGGTACTACCTCCTTGGAAAAATGGTTGTTGAAGTCGACAAGAAGGAAGCATCAACCGATTGAAATGAGTATTGATGCAAGGGACCAGGGTTTCTGCTGTAGCAAGGCATAATGTGATGGGTTAACTAGGCATGATGACAAGAAATGGTTATAACTGATGATGGTAGTTAAGTGGCCCGAGGTCAAAGCTATAAATGCAAGTGGCGGCAGTCATAACAATTTTTGATGAGGAAATCCCTGGGGTCAGTAGGACATCTAGAGTGGATATATGCTTGCTATGATTGTCATGGTTGGGTGAGGTAAAGAATGCTCACCTCCAACCAAGGGTGATTAGGGACTGCTGCCAGGTGAGAAATGTAAATGGATGGGCAGGAGTTCTCACATAAAAAAAAACTGTGTACACTTGCCAAAAGAATATGAAGGTGGTTTGGATGTACAAGCATGGAGACGAGTGCCCCATAAACATGGATAATCCTTCGCTATGGTGTGAGGAGTGTGTTTTGCTGAGGTGGGGGTGCCATTGGTTTGTCTCGGTGCGAGATCGATGAGGTGAATAAAAATGTCGCAGATAGGCTATGTTGATGGGGGTGTGACAAGTCAAATGTGAAATGCGGTGGTGTGTTTTTGCTGATTCGCTTGTGGAGAATGGTGGCTAGGGAAGGGGGTTTTAACATGTAATGGGTAAAACTTGACTTAATGTTTGATGATGGATGGATGAGCATGAAGTGGTTCCTAGGCTGGAGTTGATGGCCATGGCTCCAAATATTGATGTCTAGTCTACATGAGTGATGGATGCCATGGATGATGAGGTGCTACCGACCTGCAAGGGTGTTTATCATGTGCAATATGGGGTGATGATAAACATGGTCAGGTGAATGGAACCTATGGTTTTATTCTTCTTGAGAAATGATGTCAGGATGTGCAAAGCTTTTTAGGGAAGCCTATTATGCTGAGGGTAGAACGATACCTGCTCTTGTACTTTTGTTGGCTAGGGCATATGGTGATTTGGCGTGTGTGTAATACCTGCAACCAATACCCCGAGTAAAACCATCTTTTTTATACAAATATTTTTGAAATAACTTGAATTTTGAAGTGGCAAAAGAGGGCATACCTAAACTGAAGTATGCCTGAAAAAGACTTTTTTCTGAAACATGGATCTATGGGGCCTGGTTTGAACATGATGTGAAGTGTTGATCATTGTGTTTCTTGCGGTTTTGTAATTGGGTACTCCGAGTTCCAGTTATTGTTTGTTGACAAACAAAAAAAAGGGCGTTATATAGGCCAATATGGTTCATTTTCAAACCATTTGTGTCTTTTAAGGGTCTGAGGTCAGAGCAGAGCTAGCTTCCTGAGATTCTCTTGCCATTGCAGTCAGCCTGAGTACCTGAGATTCGTGTTGTCAGTGTCAGGTAGGACCTTAAACGTCCAGCTTTTGATTTTTGTCATTGTCATGAGTGAGTGATCCGTACAAATGTGAATTTGTACGGATTTTATGCCCATTTTTGGGTAGGGCTGCGCGAGCAATCAAGGATGGCCCACGCGGTCCTCGCGCAAAGGGTGAGTTTTGCGCGAGGCCCACGTGGTTGGGGAAGCTTATGCGCGTTGAGCCACGCGCCTGTATCTGTTACAGGCAAGAAGTCAACGAGCATAGGCTTTTTACACGCGCGGGGAGGCCTAGTTTTTGAGAAAAAATTAATCATTTTTTTTATCACAAACTGATTTTTGGTGTTTTTCCTGATGGCAGGATGTTGCGGCGAGAGAGTGACTAGCCTAATCTTCGCGCGGCAGTAGCCCAAGACCCTCGTGCTCGAGAGACCCTAGCTCGGTATGGTTTATTGAAGTTCTTAGAGAACAACATACTGATGTCCTAGAATGGGTTCCTGCACTACCTAGTCTGATGTTGGAACAAGAGACAGCGCATTATGGTCCTGTGTCATAGAGATGTTGTGATCCAGCCGGAGACTGACGTTTATTTTGTGACAAGTCTATTGCCTCAAGGGGGGACGCACTTCCATATCCACTCCCCCCTAGGGGAGTGAACATCCATCGTTGGGTCGAGGAGGAGAGATATTGCGGTACTAACCCGATCACCCAGGGCTATATCTGTGTGAGTTCTATCACCGGCTTGGTTGAGAGGGCTGCTTTGGCGATGATAGCTCGCATGTCTGGATTGATGGTGACCCATCAAGTGTTGAGTCCGCAAGTTGCGATTCTGCGCTAGCTTTAGGTCGGTCACTTTTTTCATTGGGCTTGCTACGTATACCAAGGCATGGTCACTCCGCTGGCCAAGGCCCAGAGGGATGCCATCAAGACCTTTTCTTATGTGAGCATCCTCTGTAGCATTATGTATGAGAGGGTTGTGATGCTACGATCCTTTGTGGTGGTGCCCCTAGGTCCTCTAAGGGATCCTCGGATGCGCCAATGGAAACCTGTGATGCCCCGTGGTGGTGGGTGGGAGGCAAGTCGTTACTGGGATCCGACAGTTGAGGAATGGTTTGAGTCGAACCCACAAGTGTTCCTTAAGTTCTCGTATTCAAGGATGGATTTTTGGGGGGACCCAAACATGGGTCTCCCTCCTGGCTATGCATTAGGTCCAGCAAGTATGACCTTTACTGTTTTCAACATTTTGAGGATTCTTATTGTATGTATATCTATATGTCTTTGATGGTGACACTGATATTGTTTTTTGGTCTTGCAGATGTGTGATTGATAGGGCGTCCTACCGCTCGCTTGGCAGGCCACCAGCTGAGAAGGAGGGACCTGCTTGGGGCGGGTCAGGCCCATCTTGTGGGTCAGGGCGGTGTTGGAGGTCCCTCTGGGGAGGGTAGCAGTGTTGCAACTGTTGGCGGGGATGTTGCCCTCCTGGTGCGTGTTGAGGTGGTCGAGGCACAGTTAGCCGCGGTCGAGGAGTTGTTGGCTGCTGTGGATATCTAAGTATTGGCAGCAGAGGCTCAAGCGGTTGATGTTGAGGGTCGCCTGGGGGTTGTTGAGGCCCATGCCAAGGAAGCAGATGCTCGTGCTCTTGGTCTGGCAGATTCATGGAATCGACTAGAGAGGTTGACTCAGGGTTTATTGACAAGAGGTTTTGATGACCTAGTGGATATATGGTTGGAGACAGTGATGGCCCGGGAGAGTGCACATCGCCTGAGTTTGCATCGAGCAACACTTGCTGCTCCTATACTAGCGTCGGGTGCTCACGTGGGTCAGGAGGACCAACTAGGCGGGGCTCAGCCCTAGAGATTTTGTATGATTAGGGAAAGCACGCATTTGTGAGGATGCTTCCCTGTGTTGGTGATATATATGTATATTTTTTTACTAACTTGATAGTGAGTGACTTGTTTTTGTATACTAGGACACATTTTTTTAATGTATATATGCGAGATGTATTTTTTGCGGCTCTTATGGTGTGTCTATGGTGATTTTTTATGATGTTTTTCATGTTTATGATGGATGTTTATATATTTATTATGGATTTTATGCTTATGATGGATGATGCTTTATGGTTGGTGGTGTATACGAGATGCATTCTAGTTTAGGACCTGGTTAGCTATGCGATCGGCTACTTGATTTTGATCTCTTGGTATATGTGTGAATGTAATATGATCAAAATGGCAAACCAATCTTCGTGCATGCAGGTATATCCTAAACAGGCGTGAATCTCGTACCTCAAAGGTTAGGTTTAACTACGATGGCACTAACTGGGAATCAAGAAAGATATGTAAATGGCAGATGCCGTCATTGGAGGCCTCGCTTAACAGTCCGATGACTGCGTCATACTCTACTTGATTGTTTGTGGCTCATCCGATGCATACCCTGTTAGTGAGGTATGGCAATTGGTCAAGAGATTATATGGCCCAGGAAGTGGCAGCTAAATTTTGTGACCGTCGAGACGCTCCATCTGCAAATTCAAAATAGTAGATGGGAAGACAATCCATTTGTGACACAACAGCGTGGTGTTTAAAACAAGTCCGCAATGATGAGCAGACAACATGAGTCGTCGTTTTCACGGAGGATGAGATGACTTGTATATGGTGTTGTGTGTCATGAGCATTAGATGGCGGAAAAATTTCCACGAAGTTGGTTGTGATTTGAGCCAAAGGGGAGCCATTCTCTCTTGGCAGTGTACTAGGGGTACACGCATCTTCCTTTACTTGAAGATTGTGTCGAATACAGAGGTGCCGAAATGTTTGCAGCATAGGGCATCTCTCTATTTCTTGGTTATATCTCATGCAAATGGTGCACGGAGAAAAGGTGCCTAACGAGTAGATGGTGTGAGATCCAGTACTACTCCCTATGCTAAATGTTGATGCTTGGAGATGGTTGTGCATCGGTGCATTTCTGCACTCTTGCCATCTCCAAGTTCTTGGTTTTGGACGGTGTGGCTCCTTTGGGGGGTCTTGACTCAATGCTGCCCTAGCCGCTTTTAACCTTGGCAGGTATTGACAATTCATTGTGTGGTGGAATTGCGAGCATATCCGACAGTAACAACCCATGATCTTCTCTTGATTAGAGAGATGAATATGTGGCATGGTTGTGACCACGCGAAGATTGTCGGTGAATTTATTGAGTTCGCAACATTGATTGACCATGTGGTCTTTTTTATCGCATTGGGTACATGAGATGCTTGGCTAGTTTCGCCCCTTGCTAAGATGATAGGTCACCCTATCTTTTCTGGGGGTTTGGTGACAATGGAGGGAAGGCCTCATTGCTCCTAGTTACCTAGGTTGCAAAAACTCGAAACTAACTACATCTGGCTTATTGTTGATGAATGAGCACATGCCGTCTAATATAAATCGATATCGGGGGATGTAAGGACAATGTCAGGCGTGATGGTTCTCTTGCAAAATAAGACAACACTGTCGCTCTTTGGTTTTCCAATTCCTTTGGGCCACTGGAGTGCTTGGGTACCATTTGAGAAATGGTACGAAATCTAGGCACTAAGTGATCAATTGATCACGTCCTTCGCAAAGTACGTAGGCTGGGATTGGACATTGAGGGTGGAAGGGGTGGGAATCTACCCCCTTCGCGGTCGTTTTTCTTTGGATATGAAGAGGATGGACCTGGTTGCCTCATTCTCTTGGGTTGTCGAGCCTTCTACAGACTTTGTATCTAATCTTTCATCTTCGACCAGATGGGTTATGGCCCGACGTAGACAATCTAACGCTAAACGGAAACGGGGAATGTAGGGACAACGACGAAGCTAGTGGTTATCTTGACATACCCGACAAGAATATTGATCTTCTCGTAAGCCAACGATGTACACCGAGTTGACTAGGTACCATCTTTGAAACAAATGTAGAGTTGCACGGTCAGCGATGAAATGATCGCGTTCATCGCAAAGTGCGCAGATCTGGACTGGAGGCTGAGGATGGTTATGGAGGAGAGGTAGTCATTCAGGTGATCGTCTCTCCTCTAACATATACAATATGGTCCTCGTGTGTTTGTCCTTTGAGTTGTGGTGTTGGTCGTGGACTCATCGTCTGAATTAGCTAAGTCAGGATTTTCAACGATCAAACGTCGCATGAAATCCAACATAGATCAGAAACGGTTGATGTGGGGACAACGGCGCACGTGGTGGTTGCTTCGACAAATCTGACACGTATGCTGTCTGTGTCGAGCTAAGTTGCTTTAGACAACATGCGAGATTAGATACCAACAGTTGAACGCCCTTAACTCGAGGCATTGTGTGAATAAGTGATCATGCTCATTACACAGTGCGCAAACTGGGACATGAGGTGTGCCCTCAGTTTGTCGTCTTTGGGTTGTTGGGGTGATTAAGTATTAGAAAGATGTTAGCTCTTCTCGTACGTACAATATGGCTCTGGGTCTACCCTCGTGCATTTGCATAGATGGTGTAGAGGGGTCCTCCTGGTAGGATTGTTCTAGGGATTGCAAGGCATCCCTATATCGCAACATCTCTAGGAAATAATGGGTATAATGCCCGTACTGTTCACATATGGCGCACGCATGATTGGTGTAATGCTTTCCCTTGGTTGTTCGTGACCTGTTCCTTTGTACTGGAATTCGAGGTCGCGACATTTCTTTGGGTGTGTAGAAGGGGTTTTAATTCTTCTAACTCCGAGAAAATATTAGTATGATGGCCTACGATATCGCATAATGCACAAGGTTGCAATGCCCTAGATAACTTGGGTGGTTCGATCTTCCTTCCTTTTTTGTTTTTCCGCTTGATAGTAACAATCTTGTACAATTTGTTGCATTATCAGTGATCACTTGAACCACATTATCTTTGATTGATCAATGATTTCAATAGGAGATCTGCAATGTTTTGGGAAGTTGCACTTACGGAGTCATGACTTGCAAGAAACACTACACCGCTAGCAAAAACACCAAGAACGTTTATCAAATGTTGGTTTCTAGCATTTGTCCAACCATCTGATACAATGGATACCCCACTATCCATCCACTCGTTAGTAAAACTTGTCAAAGCTCTTTGAATCTTTGCTTCTTCTCTTTCTAAAAACACAGTTCTAGCTTTCTCATAGTTGGGGCTCTTGTATCCTTTAGGGGCTTCATTGATGCCCTTAACCATATCATGCCAATAGGGAGAGAAAAGCACATTGAATGGTACACCACAAGCACAAAGAAACCAGACCACCTTTCCATCCACATCATCCTTCCCAACAACATTCAAGAAATTTGCTATTGTTCTTCTATTTTCATAGGTTGCAGAAGTACGATGAGGAGATGAGCTACCAAATCTAGAGGTTGCACTTGATTTAGAATGAGTTTCTTGTTTCTTGTTTTTCTTTTGTGCAGCCTCCTCTATTTCCACATATTCTCTTTGTTCCATTGAAACCTTAGGGAAAATTGCTATTCCTATGGACCCTTTTTCTCATCACTATCCAGCACCCCACAAAGATGCCTCCTCACACGGGTATATGAACCACTATATGGTTTTCCTCCATCACAACCATGAGGGCACACAAACTTGTACTGTCCACCACATTTCCCCCCCTTAAGTTTGGTCACATAATTCCACAAGGGTTTCAATGCCTACTCCCCAGCACCATCATGAAAACCAAAAGTGGAATGATACATATAAGCCAAAATAACACCATTTTGGAGTATGAATATAGATGGACAACCTGCAATGAAATGAGCAAGAAGAAAGAATGGGAAAGAGTAGGAGAGGGATGAGAAAAAATACAAACAACAATGACAAAACAATGAGAGTGTTTTGGGTTTGCACTAACCTCTTTAACTCTTGTAGATGGCAGCCCTTCTTTACTCCTCCAAGCTCCTCCTTCACTCCTCCTAGCTCCTCCTCCACTCCTCCGAGCTCTCCTCAAATCTCTCTTCTCCAGGCTCTCTTCTCCTCGCTTCTCTAAGCTCTTTCTACTCTCTTCTCCAATTTCTCCAAAGATGCAAGAATGAAGAAAAGAGAGGGGGAAATTCCTTTGAACCCCATCTATCCTTTCCCAAACTCACCATAAACCCACCCCACTTTCAGAGAAAAAATTTAAAAATAAGAAAGAAATTGGGCCTCCTTTTGAACAATCCACTGCCCTCCGGATCCATCCCAGATCTAAGGAAAATCCTTTTTTGGATCAACAAATCGGAACTTTGGAACCGTAAATCGGGCCCATGCAGTTCGGGATTTCCAGAAATCGCCCTAAATCGATAGAACCGCGGATCCAATTTTTTGATCCACGGTTCCGCCAAAGGATCGACCGGATCCATACAGAATGAGTCTCTGACCTTGGATCCTTTGGGCTGAAGGATTGTGCAACATGATTGGGCCATTAAGGGAGGTCCCACTAGAATACAATCAAAGATTAACCCTCCATTTAAGGTGAGAGAACAAGATCATAGTCAAAGCCCATCATTCTTCCAAGTCACCTCACAATCCATATCAAATGTCAAATCATCAAACAAGTATAAGAACCCAATTGCAAAATGAACAAAGTACCTTTTGAGTGGAAGCCCACCTTCATCCATGTGCTCGTGCCGGATTGGTGAGAAGCAAATGGTTGATACAAGTGGCGGAGATAGAATGACACATCATCAGTTAGTGGTGTCTGTCAAAGGTTGCGGGTTGCATGGTTGATCGGTTGGCTGTGAAGAATAAGAGAAAAGTTTTCTCCTATGGGGTTACTCATTTTGGTGGGTAACAAAAACTTAGTAGTTTACATATCTAATTTCATTGCATGTGACTCATGATATGAGACACATTTATTATATTTTTTGTTGATAATTTGAGGGTTGAGTCAGGACTTAGGATTAAGGACATGATTCATTGTTATGTGTGATGTAGCACTAGACATCGTATACATCTTACATATTAGTTTTCTTTTCATATTTATGTGTCAATGCATTTATTTTATGTTGTGGATGCTTTAGATGCTAAAAAAAAAAAAAAATTAAATGAATATTTTTGTATTTTTTTTATTTAGTCAATGTTTGCCGATTTTTAGATACTTTTTTCCCGTTTTTTACGATTTTTTCATTTTCCAGACCCTCATTGATATTATCTCGATGTCGATGTTTACAACACTGGTTCCAACTTCCAACACAAGACTCCTGCAACAACTGTTGATATTTTTGGGTAGCATCGAATGTGCTCTAGCTCCGAAATTTTGTGGAGGAGCTAGAGTACATGAGATCTACAAGACCCAGAAAGCGTTTGGAGAAATTCCATCTGGTTTGATAGTTATTCAAATAATTAATCTTTTTAATTAAGGACCCTAAGTCTAACTTAGGAAAATTAAAAGATTAAAGTGAATTAAATTAAACATGTGATGAGAATGTTCTAAGTGAGGAGGATCAGGCAACTTCTAATATTAGCTGTTGATTAGAGATTAGATATTGGTTGTTGGTTTGCCAACGAGAAAAGTATAAGAGAAGGGCTTGGGGTCAGTTGGAGGACACACACATTGGTAGAGCACTGAAGCTAAGTTGAAATTCTAGGGTTTGCTAAGAATTTCAGGAAGAATTTGCAGTGCAGTGAGGGGTAGTATTGGCGAGGGATTCTGACCCAAGGCCAAGAATGCAACAACGACAGAGAGGCAACATAGGCAACAGCGTAGAGGGTAGCCAGTCCTACGCAGTTCAGCCAGATCCCAGTCAAGGGCAGCGCAGAGGCAGCAGGAGCCACACAAGGCTGACGCAGGCCCAGTCAGGGCAACGTAAGCCCAGAGAGTGTGACGCAGGCCCTTCCAGAGCAACGCGGAGGTTGATGCAGGCTAGTAAGGTTGACGCAGAGGGTTGAGGAGCAGTGTTGGGGTTTCCGGTGGGCCAGAAAGGGCTCGAGTTCTGTAAATCTCGTTTGAGGTTGTGAATCAGCCATATTTTTTTGTCTCTGAGTGAAAGAGGTATTGTTGCCATGATTTTCTCTGCGGGGCCAAACATATATGGTGCCCATAAATTGTTGTATTCAGATTTTGCATAATAATAAAACCCTCCAGAGCTAGCTGCACAGGTTTTCCCGCATTGGGTTTTTTCCAAGAACATTTGTCCGAAAAATCTGTGTCACTTTGTCATATGAGTGTAATGTTCAGTAAATGATATGTATGTGTAGCCTACTATTTGTGTTTACTTCGTTGTTTTTCTGAATATTCATATTAATAACTTGTATAAGTAATCAAGTAGGAGAAGTAAATCAATGGTTAGCAGTAGGGTTTCTTAGATTAAGAAATTTTCACATGGTATCAAAGCATTGCAGATCAAGCTGAATCTCCGGCAAATCGGCTGAAGAAGTTTTTGCCGCAGAGTGGCAGCTAAAGCAGCAGAGATCCAGAGAGGGCAACGCAAAACCAAGAGGACGTAGTCCCAGCAGGGGCCACACAGGAGCTGACACAGTCCCAGCTGGGTGACGCAGAGGCAACGCGGAGCCTTCCAGAGGGACACAGGAGCAGCCTGTGTTGCGTAGAGGCTGCACTGAGCCAATCTTCTCACGCAAAAGCCAACCAGAGGGACGCAGTCCAGTTTCAAGTTGTTGTGCAGAGTTGTCGTAGTTCGGAAGCAGAGCTTCAAATCTTCAACAGTTGTTGGTGTGGTGGAGATTCTGTCAGTTCAGTATCGTGCCTAGCTAAGTTGACAAAGAGCGAGAGGAGAACAATCGCTCAGCAGAATTTTACCAAAGAAATCTGAGGATCGATCAGGAGAGTGATTAAAGAGGGTTGATTCAGAAGATTTGGCAGATTCCCAAGGGAGGAAATCAGTTGTCAGAGGGAGCAGAGGGTGCCTTTCTTGCCAAGGACCCTAGATCCAAGTTTTTGTTGAGGGTAGCAACAGAAGCAGGGAGAGGAGTATCTTCTTCGACAGATTATTTCTGAGCTAGATGGTGCCATACGAACTGTGTGATCAGGTTAGGTTGGACAGCTTGTCCAACTTTGCTATCTGGAAGGCCAGAACCCTGACGGACCTGGAGGCATACGCATTACAGGAGCATGCAGAAAGCGTCTTGGCTACACCAACCGATGTTGCTCTTCTCGCAAAACATAATGAAGCTGAAGCACATGCTAAGCGCTTCATCATGGACGGGGTTAAGGATCTTGTGGTCCCACACAACCGAGAAGAAGACGGCGAATGATATGTGGAAAGCGTTAACCAGAATGTATCAAGGGAAATTCGTCCAAAAGAAGATGCTTCTGGAGAACCAGATGAGGTTATTTGGGATGACTAAGGGAGAGGAAATTGATCCTTTCCTCTTCAGGTTGCAGACGATCTGCGATCAGCTGATTGCCATGGGCGTTAAAGTGGATGATGATATCATGGTGAGGACTGCGCTAAATGCAATCACAGATGAATGGGAAACGTTTGTCCAAAGCATCTTGGGTAGACAAGACCTTCCAAGCTGGGACGACATGTGGGCTATCCTCCAACAAGAGGAAATCTGTCAGATGACCAAGAGACAAACTAGCATCGGATCAAGAAAAGTGAAGAAGGAGGAAGAGGAAGATGCAACCCTGACATCTAAGAAGCAGCGAGGGAAAAAGAAGTGGGATTTGTCAAAGATCAAATGTTTTAGATGTGGTGAACTTGGACACTTCGCCACCAATTGTCCTCTAAGGAAGAAGGACAAGGAAGCTTATGATTCCAAGGCTGTGGCAGCTAAAGAAGACGATGGCTTCGATGATGATGTGGCCATGAGCGCTCATGTACCTCGAGAGAAGAGGTGGGGCGAAATTGATCTGTAGGGCACCTACAAAGTGGTGGCAGGATCCTTGAGTAGCCCAACTCTTGGATCACATACGTGCTACGGGAGCCTTAAGACAGTAGCAAGGATGACTGGAGCAGTGGATGCATAGGATCATGGTGAAGCGGAGGGCAGAGTTGGGACGTTGTAGAGGGTGTTGTAGCAGCACAATGATTTCCGGAGGACAGCGCAGAGGACAAGTGATGAGAATGTTCGAAGTGACGTGGATCAAGCAACTTCTAATCTTAGTCGTTGATTAGAGATTATATCATGGTCATTGGTTTGCCAATGAGAAAAGTATAAGAGAAGGGCTTGGGGTCAGTTGGAGGACACACACATTGGTAGAGCACTGAAGCTAAGCTGAAATTCTAGGGCATGGTTTGCTAAGAATTTCAGGAAGAGTTTGCAGTGCAGCGAGGGGCAGTAATGGTGAGGGATTCTGATACAAGGCCAAGAATACAACAGTGGCAGAGAGGCAACATATCCAGCAACGCATAGGGCAGCCAGTGCCACGCAGTCCAGCCAGAGCCCAGTCAGGGGTAATGCAGAGGCAGGAGGAGCCACGCAGGGCTGGCGCAAGCCTTGTCAGGGTAGCGCGAGGGTAGCGTAAGTCCAGAGAGGGTGATGCAAGCCCTTCCAGAGCAGCGCAGAGGCTAACATGGGCTAGTAAGGATGACGCAGAGGGCTGAGGAGCAACGCTGGGGTTTTCGGTGGGCCAAAAAGGGCTCAAGTTCTGTAAATCCTGTTTGAGGGTGTGAATCAGCAAGATTTTCTATCTCCGAGTGAAAGAGGTATTGTTGTCGTGATTTTCTCTATAGGGCCAACCATGTCTGGTGCCCAAAAATTGTTGTATTCAGATTTTGCATTATAATAAAACCCTCTAGAGCTAGCTAGACCGGTTTTCCCGCATTGGGTTTTTCCGAGGACATATGTCCGAAAAATATGTGTGCCATTTTGTCATGAGCGTAATATTCAGTAAATGATCTGTATGTGTAGGCTGCTATTTGTGTTTACTTCGATGTTTTTCTAAATAATCAAATTAATAACTTGTATAACTAATCAAGTAGGAGAAGTAAATTAATGGTTAGCAGTAGGGTTTTTTACATTAATAAATTTTCACAGGAACAAAGATTCGCCTTGGATGGATCACTTCTTGGTAATGGCTTTCAACAACCAAGAAGATATATCAATCATACCTCAAAGTTCATTCTCAAATATAGACACATCTTGCAGTGGAGATATCTTCACCTCCTCACCTTGTGTCTAAGAGGGGGGAATTGATGGTCAGTTGCTAGCCTCAAAGATATATTAAGCAACCCTAAGCCAGAGTCAATCAATTCCAAAGTCATAGTTGTAGGTAGATATACATTCATGTTCCATGAGCATGACTTGGTTGGTGGGTAGCCTTAGACCACCACCGGTAGAAGACTTCGGCTTCTACTACCCATATCATTAGTTTGTGGTCATCATTAAACCATCATCAAGGAGCACTTTATTTTGCAAAATACATCAGCTTCTAGCCAGATTTGGAATTGTTCCAGAAATTTCTTCAAGCCAACTTCCAGAGTTGGTGGCTAGCCTTAACCCACCATCGGTATAATACTTCGGCTTCTGCTACTTCATTTGGTTTGTGGTCTTACTTAATCCACCATATCCAAAGAGCACATCCAGCCATTGGTTGTTATACACCTTTGTATTTCAACTCTCTTCTTGGACTCACATACACCCCTCTATATTAAGGGGCGAATGTTGAACACCTAATCCGTTAAGATTATTGTGGAGGAATGTGAACTGTCATAGAAGTCCAAGAGACCACTTGGAAGATGAATCCAAGGGTGACACTATGTATTTGTGTGTGTACCATCTGATTAATAAAGTATCTCACATTTATCCTAAATCTTATCTTGCACTCTCGAGAGTTTGACATGAGCAAACCCTCGTACACAAATTTCGCTAACCAGCTAGACATTGGAAGTTTGATCTTAACATGAATAACACTAGAAACTAGTGACGCTTTAAGGTATGAAATCAGGAATTGCTCACCCTGTAAGTGGGCCTCTAGTACACACCGATGTTTATCATTTCATATTTGTTTTATCGTCTGAAATACAGCTCAAAAAATTATAATGCAAAGATTCTAATTAACAAAATTCTATGACTAATTCCAGCATCGAAAGAATGAAGACTGTATATTCCTCATGAGAGAGAAAAAATGCATGTACAATCAGGTAAAACTACTTATGTTTATTTAGCATATAGACAGTATGATGAAAAATACCTGTATACTCAAGATTTGCAAATCAGCGTCAAGACGTTGGACCTTCTCCTCACATCCAGGTGGTCCACCTGCAAAATTCCTGAGTAACCTTCAGTTCAATTACCAAGGAAGGACAAAAAAAAAAAACATTTGTGAAGAGAAAACTTATTCATGTAAAAAATTAAACCCAAAAGGATTTAGGCTAATTGACTAGCAGATACGCCACTACCCTATTGAAATGGACCTAAGTTAAGCTTCCAAACAATACATAATGATAAAACAGAATGCTTAGACATTGAGTGCATAGTGTGTGAACAATTTCAGATGCATTTTTTACTCTTCTGAACATGTTAGATAATTTCAGATGCATTTATGACTCTACCCAAAGAAGCTAAATTTTACTTTCAAGAATAAATTGAACTTTAATAGTATTACACCTCATATTGTATGAGTTCCCCCTTTGTGAGATTCATCATATTGATGGAAATTTTCAGCTGGTATCTTGGAGCATTGGGCCTTCTTTGGGGGGTACACCTTAACAGAGCCCTTTCTGTTGTTTGCATCAGATGCATTTGATGGACATCTTTAGTTGGGGGTCGAGTCTCACTTCTCCTTGGTACGATGATTGTGCTCGATGGTTTGTGGTTTTCTCACACATGCTTGCCTTCTTGATCACCCCTTGGTTGCACTTTTGATGGTTATTAAACAAGCTATCACATTATGATGTGCTTTCAATATATATTCTTATCTTGGATGTGTTACATCTTGTTCATGGACCGTAGTTCTAGCCCCCCAAGGAATCAGATGATGGTGTTAGAAGATAGATGTTTCATGATGTTGTTGGAGATTCTATGTGACTTTTGTATGGCAATGTTGAATTATTGTGTCATTTTACCCACCAACGTGTAGGGTAGCCCTATAAGGGGGCAAATTTGGACATACAGTAATATCTCCATTAAATATTGGCTCAATGCTACTACATGAATAAGTTTATATCAGGAAATGTTGGTCATTCACCAATTCAAAATTTTCTTTGATGGCAGATCAAGTAAGCTGCAGCAGATTGAAGGAAGAAAATGATGCAAAGGCTTACTCATGTGCAGTCTCCAGTCTGCCCGCAAAGTGGACAAGTCCATGGTATATTGAAGTCTGATTACTACAGCAAAGGATACCTCACTCTGTGTGTTTTGGGCAGCAGAAAATGGGGGCATAAGTTTTTAAAATCATGAAAGATAAGTCTACCTTATCCATGATGACTTGCCTAGAAAATTCTAGAATGTTGATACAAAGGCTATAAAATTCTCTGAGTACTAGGAGCAGCCCCAAAGGTTATCTTGTGTCAGTGCTGCCAGATATAATGAAATGTGAACATGTGGGTGTTGCTTCAATTGTGTAGAATTTACAGCACAGTTAAAAGGTGCCAGCATGCAATCCCTTTCTGCGAGATAATCCAATGCATCTGGCCCAATGTAACACGCTTCTCTGTTCGAGTATCTCTGAGCCAGTCATCCAAATTTTCTGAACTCAACCAAAACTCGCCCAGAACTCTTATCATTTCCATTCTGCTCTGCATGTAAGAAGGCTGCATCTAATTCTAAGGTATTAGGGTTACAGAGTCGCCAGAGTTTCGGAAATCAAGAGACTGCCCTATGTTGCACGAAACGGGGAAACGAAAACGAGTTTCCGGAGCGGAGTACGGTACGAAACGATACCTCCCCAAATTTTGGAAACGGGAAAAAGCGATATATATATATATATATATATATATATATTAGAATTTAGGACATTTAAAAAATGTTATGTGAAATCATAAAACATACATGATAAATTATAATTTATTACATTCAAAGCATAAACTATTACATCACATTTACTCATGAATGATAACAGACACATAATGAAAATAGCAATATCGGAATATCCAAATCCAACCTTAATTATATATCAAAATCTAAAAATCAGCCTTTATTATATATATGAGGCTGCAAGTACTATAAAGTCAAAAGAGTGATACTCATTATCAGAATCCTCATCAAAAATAGCAGCAGAAGCATGCTCAACAGTGGATGGTGTAGCTAAAGAAGATGTTTGGCCAATTCCACTTTTATGCTCCCAGTCCTCAATATTCATGGCAGCAAGAGAGAACTCTAAATCAAGATTTTCTGGATCCACGTCCCATTATTTAGAAGGACCATTGCCATATTCTGGACCCCTACGAGATGCAAGGCGAAGGTTGGGGTGCACATAAACAAGATCCTCTGCCTTCTGTGAGCCCAACCTGTTGCGCTTCACAGAATGAATAAAACCATAGGTGCTCCAATTCCTTTCTGCTGATGAAGAGCTTGCCACTTGTGAAAGGATGCGAATGCCAAGGTTTTGCAAATGTACACCATTTGCTCCATGACAAACCCACCAGCTAACTGGATTCATGGTGCTTCTTCCTCCAAAGATGATATATTTGAATAATCATCTATTCCTACAGCAAAACTAGCAAATTCTTCCTTCAACTCCCTATGTAGATGATGTTGGAAATACTGAGAGGGGGGTGAATCGGTATTTCTTTTCAATTGTTAATTATTTCCAGTTAGATTCTTCACAATTAAAGACAGAGAGGTGTATAATAATGATATTAAGGATTAATAAGAACTTCAATCCCTTTTTTTTAATAATAGTATACAATAGATGAGTGAAGGGCACCAACCCTTTTAATGAAACAGGCACCAACCTGTTGCCAAGCACCAACTTGGACTTTGATGAGTCTCCGACCCTTAGGGCTTCGACCCTATCTTCTCAAGGCACCAACCTTGTGTTTAGGAGCTCCTACTCCAAGGACACCAATCCTTCTTCGCTTTGTTTAATAGAGAATGTGAATAATATTTACTTGAATGTTCTTGACATATCCTTCACTGTATTATTTCTTCTAAAATTCTTCACTGACTTCACTGTCCACTTGTCTTCATCACTGGCCTTCAATTAATCCAACAATACTACTGTATTCACTGTCCAAGAGGATTTTGCATCAATGCCACATTCACTGTCCAAAGAATGTAATCATATCTGAAGTTGCTTCAAAATATTCTGAGCCACTGTGGTCAACCCTGTCAGAATGAGTTATCACTGTCCGAGCGAGAGATCTTACCACTGTTCAACAAATCAAATGTTCACAATTACAACAGTCCAGGGAGCAATCCAAGAAGCAGGATCACAGTCCGAGACAAATGAAGGTTGATCTGGATTTTTGTTTCACCAATCACTGAGTCTGGAATACTGTTAATCCAAGTTGTCATTGATGGCAACAGTTTAAATGAATGAATACTCTTGATGAAGAAGCTCTCCTTGTAATGAACATGCTGCATATGGTTTCTGTTTCACCAATCACTGAGTCTGGAATACTGCATAGTCAAGGTTTGTATAGGGGTTACAAGCCGAGATATATTCCTCCACAGAGAAGAATTTGAGCACCCACAGTCCGAGTATATAGTCTGCACTAATTCGAGAATGTATCACCACTGAAAATGTTGCACAGTAAAAGTTTTTCAACAACTCGAATTACTGTAGGAGGTAGATATAATTAGGAATAGTCCGAGAAATACTAGAACCAGTCAAAGATCCGAGTTCAGTCACCTAAATCCGAGTTACACAGGAGCTGCAGTCCGAATGTTTATGACTGTAGTGGTATACAAGACGCCCTATCCGAATAGATGTCACTGTTTGATAAAAAATTGGACCTGCGGTGCTAAAGATTGGATTGTTCTTCTCCTTAAGAGTTCATAAGATGTGAACCTTTTACCTTACTCTATGCTATGACTTCTTCACCGAGCTCATGTCCAAAATGGAGGTCCGAACAAGTATTTATAGAGTTTGTTTTTGCTATGAGCTGAAGGGACACGTCAATTAAGCTGAGGCCAACATGAGAGACCTAGCACAGGTCGGCTCAAGGACCAGATAAATACCCTTGACTTGAAAAATCTATTTCTCCCAAACTATTTGGAATTTCGGGCCAAGTAAGAGCACATATGAAAGCTAAAATTATGCTCCAAATGATAGTGAAGGTTTCATAGAAAGATTTTTCCTCCATTTGACTGGACATTTACAGGCGCAGAAATAGAGGTAGGGCAGAATGTCTAGGGGTTCTTTATGGTTTTGCTTCTCCATCATAGCCTTCTTTATCATAAGGTTAGCATGCCATAGTGATATGAGTCTTTATGTAGTCCTCCATCATCATCAAGCATCTTATTGCCATCAATGACAACTTAGATTAACAATCTCCCCCTTTGTTATTGGATGGCAATATTTTTCTTCTCTCCCCCTTTGACATCAATGGCAATGGGGTGCCAATGTGTTCCCCCTGTCATGTTGCTCCCCCTAACATACTGTACCCCTGACATGCTGCTTGATTTAATGTGATGCAAGAGCAATGACCCCATCTTTTGGCGAAGATACTCAAATGCTTCTTGTGGAAGGGGTTTTGTAAAGATATCCGCAATTTGCTCTTTTGTATTGACGTATTCCAACCTGATATTGTGTTCAGCAACTTGTTCACGGAGAAAGTGGTATTTGATTGGAATATATTTGGTTCTTGAGTGCATCACCGGATTCTTTGAAAGACTGATGGCGCTAGTATTGTCACAAAAAATATTAATTGGTTGCTTAGTTTTTATGTTGACATCCTTCAAGGCATCCTTCATCCATAGAATTTGTGTACAACAATCAGCAGCAGCTATATATTCGGCTTCAGCTATAGAAAGGGATATAGATGATTGCTTTTTGTTGAGCCAAGATACAAGACAATCTCCCATAAAGAATGCATTTCCACTGGTGCTTTTTCGATCATCCACGCTTCCGGCCCAATCAGCGTCAGAATAAGCTGTCACAATAAGAGTTGAACTCTTAGGATACAAAAGACCGAAATCAATCGTTCCTTTCAGATATCTGAGAATTCTTTTCACAGCTGCTAGATGCAATTGTTTAGGACTTGACTGAAATCTTGCTACCATTCCTACTGCTTGCATAATATCTGGTCTTGTAGCAGTTAAGTATAGGAGAGCTCCCATTACTGACCTGTAAAGAGTTGCATCTATTTGGGGGGTATCATCATCTTTGCTTAATTTACAATCTGTGGTCATTGGTGTGCTCATAAGTGCACAATCTTCCATCCCATATCTTTTAAGCATGTCTTTAAGATATTTTGCTTGAGATATAAACATGCCTGCAAAGGTTTGAGATATTTGTAGCCCAAGAAAGTAAGACAACTCACCAATCATTGACATCTCGAATTTTTTGGACATATTTAGAACAAATTCATGCCTCATTTCTTCATCATTGCTAGCAAACATTAGATCATCGACGTAAACAAGAGTGATCAAAAGTTTTTCCTTGTCCATCCTCATGTAGAGATTGCTACCTGCCACTCCTTTTTTCAAACCTTCTTGTTGCAGATAGTGATCCAACTTTGCATACCATGCTCTAGAGGCTTGTTTTAATCCATACAAGGCCTTTTTTAGTTTGCATACAAGGTCTTTTCCTTCAGCAAGATCAAATCCTTCTGGTTGCTCCATGTAAACTTCCTCCTTGAGATCTCCATTCAGGAATGCTAATTTTACATCCATTTGATAAACCTTGAATCCTTTTGAGCAAGTAAATGCTAAAAACATTCTTATGGCTTCCATTTGAGCTACTAGTGCAAAGGTTTCTTCGAAGTCAGTTCCTTCGATTTGTGAGTATCCTTTGCAGACAAGTCTGGCTTTATTTCTGATGATTTGTCCATCTTCATTCATCTTGTTTTTGAATACCCATTTTGTTCCAATTATATTTTTATCTTTTGGGCGAGGTACCAGTTCCCAAGTCTCATTTTTTTCGATTTGAGACATTTCTTCTTCCATGGCCTTTATCCAATAAGGATCTTTGCTTGCTTGAGAAAAAATTTCAGGTTCTATTAAAGATAATAGAGCCACATCATCTTTTCTAGGGGTGCTTATCATCTTTCTTCGAATTTGGATTCCTTCATCTATATTTCCGATGACCTGTTCTTCTGGATGATATCTTTGAACAAACTTGATCTTGGAGGAAGTTTGTGGAGATTCATTTTGAGGTACACTTTGAGGTTCTTCATTTTCCTCTTCTTTTTCAGGTTCTTCTTCTTCACTTTGTTCAAAGAAAGGCTCAACTTCATGATCTTCAATTCCTTTTTCTGGAAGGCCTTCATCAATCTTCACATCAATGCTTTCCATTATTCTTCGTAGACGATAGTTGTAACATTTGTAAGCTTTGCTCCTAGTGGACTATCCAAGAAATATTCCTTCGTCAACTCTAGAATCGAATTTACCTGGTGAGTCATCATTTATTTTTATGAAACATTTGCCTCAAAAAACCCTGAAATATTTTACTGAAGCAGGTATTCCTTTCCATAATTCATAAGGAGTCTTTTCATTATTTGGTCTTAGTTGAGTTCGATTTAAGGTATAAACTGCGGTGCCAACTACTTCTCCCCAAAATTTTGGTTGCAAATGGGATGCTAGTAGCATTGTCCTTGCCATTTCTTGAATGGTTCGGTTCCTTCTTTCAACTACTCCATTTTGCTGGGGTGTCCTAGCAGTAGAGAGTTCTCTTTCAATTCATTGCTATTTACAGAATTCATCAAACTCTTTTGAGGTGAATTCTCCTCCTCTATCCATTCTAAGACATTTAATCTTAGAATCTTTCTCAGTCTCAATGAGAGCATTAAGATTTTTAAAACATTCAAATGCTTCGGATTTATATTTTATGAAATATATCCACATCATTCTAGTATAGTCATCAACAAATAGAGCACAGTACCTTTCACCCTGAAGAGTTGGAGTTCTAGTTGGCCCACACAAATCTGCATGAATGATTTCCAAAGGTTTTGTTGTTGAGAACTCCTTAGTTTTGTGGCTAGTTCTAGTTTGCTTTCCATGTTGGCATGGGCCACATACAACTTGATTTGGTTTGCACATTTTTGGAATATCCCTTACTGCATTAATTTTGTTGATGTTGACTAGGTTATCAAAACTTGTATACCCCAATCGCTTGTGCCATAACCAACTTTCATCTGTTTGACTTAAGTAACATTTATCTTCTTGGATTCTACTGAGTATGTAAACATTATCTAGTGTTCTTACTCCTTTCGGCACAAGTTCTCCCGAGGATGAGTCTCTTATTTCACAGTTTTTTGTACTAAAGACAACATTATGTCCTTGGTCACAAATCTGGCTAACACTTAAGAGATTGTGTTTGAGCCCTTCTACCAGCAAGGTATTTTGAGCCTTTCCTAGTCCATTGACTAGGGTAGCAGTTCCTTTTCTAGTGATTTTAGCGGATCCACTTCCAAAAGATACATTTCCATTTTTCTTGTTCAATGAGATAAACTTCTTTTGGTCACCTGTCATATGTCTTGAGCATCCACTATCCACAAACCAATGATTTTCTTCACTATGAGCACATAGAGCTAGGCCACATTTATTAGTTTTGAGATTTATGTTTTTAGCTTTCTCCCTTTTGAGAGGACAATTTTGTTCATTATGATCATAATTATCACATAATGAGCAAGACAGATCAAACTTAGCCAAGGGATCAAAAGAATTGTAAGTTTTGATTTGTCCTTGCTCTTTAGGACCATGTAATTGGTTTGTTTGATTTTTCAATCTTGGTGCTTCATTCTTATGAGCCTTGCAATGTTTATCTTGATGCCCAAAGTTTTTACAATTGTAACAATGCCCAAGAAAAATAGTTTGATACCTGTTGTAGTATCCATAGCTTGAACCAACATTCTTCCTTGGAGTTGCTCTTTCTTCAATTCTTGGTTTTGAGATGGGACTTTGTTCCTGACGAGATGACTTTTCTTCTTTTGGATGGCGAGAGAGTACATTAGCATAACTTCTGGCATTATTCTTTGTACTTGATGATTCTCCTTTGAAACCAATTCCAGACTTGTCGTGTTGAGGTTTTTGAGTATTAAGAATGTTGTCAAGAGCTAGAGAGCTTTGCCAACTCCTTTTGACTTGCTCTAATTCCTTTCTTAGAGATACTATTTCAGCTTCACGTTTTTCACAGATATCATCTTTCTCTTTTAGCTTAATGTTCAAGAAGTCTTCCCTTCTTTTTGCTTCCTCTCTTTCTATTTTGAGAGAAATTATCTTCTTTTGTAGATTCTCATTTTCTTCAATGGCATTCATCAACAAACTATCCATGTTTCTTTCATCTTCCAGTTCTGAGTCATCATCATTTGTAAATGCCATGAATAGCGTTTCTTTGCTTCCAACATAATCACTTTCCTCATCTGATTCATCATCTCTTTCTTTGTGATGACACATATTTTTGGTTGATTTCTTTTTTATGACTACAAATTCATCTTCATCGGACTCATCTTGTTTGGAGAAGAAGTTCTTCTCATTAAACCCTTTCTTTTTGTACATCATCCTTTTAGAGTCCTTTTCATCATCACTATCATGTTTATGGGGACATTTTGCAGCGTAATGACCTATTCTTCCACAATTGAAACAAATAAGAGGGTACTTACCTTTTAGCTTGGATCCCCTTTTTAGTCTTCGTACAAATTGAGCTAATTCATTTTCAGTATCAGATTCATCGTTGTTGCAATTCCATCCTTTTCCTTCTTTTGTAGATCTTGAGGCTTTGAACGCTGCTTCTTTGAAATTTGGACTCCCTTTCCTCATCTCATAAGCAATGAGAATTCCATGGAGTTCATCCATCTTGAGAATATCTAGATCCTTCATTTCTTCTATGGCACTTACTTTGGAGTCAAATCTGTCAGGAAGCGATCTCAGGATTTTTTGAACAATGGTGCTTTCTTCAATATTTTCTCCTACTCCTCTCATAAGAGAGTTAACCACTTCAGCTACTCGAAGAAAATATGATGCAATATCTTCTTCATCATCCATTTTCAGACTCTTGAATTGTCTTCTATAGGTTTGAAGCTTTTGGAGTCGCCATCATATAGAGAAACCAACTTTTCCCATACTTCTTTGGCTGAGTCACAATTCATGACTTTCGTAAATTCGGAATCGGTAATTCCACTAGTGATGGAATTTAAAGCTTTGGCATTAGCAATGTAGGCTCTTCTTTCATCTTGATCAGTTGGAAGATTGGCGGGAGCTTTGCACCCATCCAGAACAGAGTGCCATACTTCAGGACCAAGAGACATTAGATAGTAGGACATCCTTTTTTTCCAAAAACCAAAATTCGTTCCATCAAAGATAGGTAGTTTCCTTGTTGCTTCCATGTTCTTCATTGTGCCTAAGAATCCTTCTTCCAGCTGTTAGGCTGATATTGAAGAAGCTGGCTCTGATACCAATTGTTGGAAATATTGAGAGGGGGGTGAATCAATATTTCTTTTCAATTGTTAATTATTGCCAGTTAGATTCTTCCCAATTAAAGACAGAGAGGGGTATAATAATGATATTAAGGATTAATAAGAACTTCAATCCCTTTTTTTTAATAATAATATACAATAGATGAGTGAAGGGCACCAACCCACAAAATTTCAAGGCTAGAACACATCCGATGCTACAAAAACTAACACTCCCTCTTAGCGAGGAATGTGTTCTAATACTGCAACTGCTGCCACAATACACTGTCTCTACACCATCTCCTGTCACGTTGCTAATGTCTGCCTACTGTTGCCTACCAACCACTACGCAACTCTGATATGTGTTGCATCTGTGCTACAACTGACCCTGTTGAACTGTTGCCAGCACTGCATCTACACTACAACTTTGTTGTTGCTGCTACTGCAACATCTGCAACTCCCTCTCATTTGTTGTTGCTGCAAATGCAACATCTACAACAGAAAAACATCTAAAATACCAAACCAACTGTGTTTAGTATGGTGCATCTGTCACCCAAGTCCTAACTGCTACTAGCCTCTGTGTTGTCACTAAAGGCTTTGCGCTATTGCTCACTCCACATTGTGCCAACTGCATTGCTGCCAACTCTGCACTATGCTCCCCAGCATCTGACTGCTACCAGTCACTGCAATTGTCCCTCTGGCATCTAACTGCATCAACTGCCACTGGTCCATCCTGCTACTGCACAGTGTGGGCCCCTGTAGCCAAGTACTGATTCAAGGGGTGGAACTCCTCAAGAATCCTGCCCATTTGTAGCTCTCTCGGGGCTACAGAGCCAAATCACACGACCTCACTCCTGGAGGGATGTCTGCAGTCATGGCGAAATCTTCCTCAAGCCTGGAGGACAACCTATCAATCTTTGCAGAAGCTGCCTACTTCTCCTCCTTGTCCTTCTTCCTGAGAAGACACTAAGAACTATAGTGGCCTAACTCACCGCATTTTAAGCACTTGACCTTCGACAAGTCCTTCTTCTTCCTATTCTCCCATTGTCCCTGACTCGAGCCCTTCGATGCAAGGGCCACATTCTCCTCTTCGTTTACCTCCTTCGATCCACCATTGCTGCTACTGCCACTGATGGTGCTGTTCATTAGATCTCGCCTCAACTCGTCTTGCTGCAAGTTTGCCCACATTCTGTCCCATCTTGGCAAGGTTTCTCTGCCAAAAATACTTTGGACAAACAATTGCCACTCCTCCGAGACAGGGTTGAGATCTACTCGTACTAGCTCTATGGGTTGAGGTCCTGACCCTACAAATGCCAGCTCATCTCAGGTCTGCAGAATCCTGGTAAGGAAAGGATCTATGTGCTCCCCCTTCTAGATACGCGTGCATCTCAGCTTTTCTTCTAAGTACATCTTCCGTTGCTCAGAAGATCCCTAGTATAGCGTGGAAGGAGAGTCGCAGATCTCTTTGGCCGTTCCCAGGGCCGCTATGTGTGAAACCACATGTTCCCAAACTCCATCAAGGATCAATATCTTTACCTTCGCCATCTCTTTCTTGTACTACTTCAGCTGATCTCCATCCATGGGGATAGCTACCACGTTATCGATATATGCTTTGAGATCATACTCATCTAGAAGGAAGGAAATCCTCGCCTTCCAGATCACATAGTTAGAAGCTCCATCCAAAATGTCCTGATCCTTAAGCCTGATTATGGCCATCTCAACAAAAAAATCTCAAAAATCTCCTCTTCCATTCAGCTCAATTGTTACTCATCTCTATGCACTCCCTTCTGGAGTGAGAAACTTTGCCCACAATGATTGTTGATCTGCAAGGGAAATTGAACTTCTTGAGACTAGAAGTTCCCTGAGGAAACTTCTCCTTCAGTGTGTGCTCCTCTTCCTCCTAACGCTAGTTCTGCTGCTGCAAAACTACTACGTGCAGTTGGAGATCTGCTCTGCAAGAAAAATTTTGGTTGCTCCCTCTGCCTCTGGAATTTCTCGAACAAGAGAAACCGAGTTTTTATGTCGCTCTCTTACGAAAACTGATTTTCCTCAAGAAATACAGCCTCTTGGCCAAGGAACTACACAGCGCTCTGGGGTTTCGAACTGTTGCTCACGTTGAGCAGCGAAGCTCCTCTTTTCTTCTACTATTGAGTTGTCCTATTGATCATCTACACTCTGATACCATGTGAAAATTCGGCTTACCTCGAATCCTATTGCAGCAACTGGAAATAATACTCCTAATTGTTAAATTAACTCTTAACAATTAATTTCAATTTTCTACAGCAAACACTGAATCAATCACACTGCAACCTACACAAATAAACTGCGGAAGAAAAATAAACGCAGGAAGAAATATATGCACACACAAATAACACCGTTATTTTTGGACCAATGTTCTCATTAAAACCCAACTCGAGAAAACCAGTGCAGTAATTGAGGGTTTTATTATTATGCAGTAGTGAAATTTCTTAGTACACAAGATTGTAACAACGAAATTCGTAGATTTGGGTACTGTAACAGCAAGACTTGTAGATTTGTTGACTTACTAGCAAAAATGGCTTTAATTATAAAAACACACAAGAGGTATTTATAATAAATATTTATTGATATGATATAAGATATAAGATGATTGAATGATTACAATGAGGTCCTGCTTTTATACCTATGCAGGTGACCTTTCATGAACAGGCATGTCTTTTAGACATGCCTTTTCAACTAACTTAGTGACTACTTAACATAATTACCAATTGATTAATTAGTAATTATGTTTATTCTATTTATTCTATTAATGACTATATTTATTACTTAAGTTATGAATTAGGTTCATAACATTGCCTCCTTCTCGAAAAGATTTGTCCTCAAAGCTTAACTTTTCGACAATTTCCTTCATCTGGCATTGTCATCTTGAACGTAAAATTTGTCCTCGCGATTCCTTCATCTTGTGTTTTTTTTTTTGGTTTAATTTAATTAATTAATATTTAAATTAATTAATTAAATTAATAATAATTATATATATATATATATATATATATATATATATAAAGTAACTAATTAAATCAAGTATAGTGATAAACTATTTATATATTTGGCTGAGCTCGCATGTTTATGGATAGACACCATACGTAATTTAATACTTAATATCTATCGAGCTCGACCCTCTTTTTACCACCCTTGTTGTGCGTAACAGACCCTGCCCATCGAAACGGTGTATTTATCTACCACGATGGTATCGACGGGCACAACATTTGGCTACATGGCTCACCGTGGCGTTATCTCCACCACTCACTTGTATCCGGACAACAAAGCGAACTCAATGCACAACGTATGCTGCAACAAGGACAGGTGAATTTGTTCTGCAGCGGTCCAACGGAAGAGGGCTAGTAACCACACAGAAGAGCAGCAAACGGTAGCACAGTGACATTGAGAAAACGAAGAAAAGGATAAAGCGAAAACGAACGTTGCAGCAAGAAAAGCAGGTTGGGGACGCTGCGGCAGCTCTGACGTTGAGAAGGTTCCAAAGAAAAAGAAAGCGAAAGCAAATCCAATAACACCTGCATTAAACATGCCTTCGCAGCCTTCTTGGTTCCTTGCCAGCGGTTCTAAGGTGCTCAGTAGCTTTATGTAATACTGTTTGTGTATACAATACCTCCATACAGGCCACATGTATGAAACAAGTGCTCGTATAATTCCTTCCAACTTTCCTGTCATGGCAGAAATATCAGGGCTATTTATCATCACAAGGAAGGTACGATAAGCTGCAACGATGACTACATCATCATCAAACTCAGCAGATCTTTCATAAGTCGCACTGTCTCCAGCAGCACATACTGAAACCACCAGATCCGAGGAAACCTTGGGAAAAGGAGCAGGCCTCAGGTGGTCCAACAGCACCTGCTGTCTGAAGCGTAATTTCTCCCGAAAATTATCATCAAATATATTTACAGTGTTTGAAGACGCACGACTTTGGAATGCTTCAATCTGAAAACTAGGATTGATCTTAGTCGCAGCAGATGCGGCTACTAGTGATTTAGCTTGACCAGTATTCAAATCCCTAAAAACGAACTGCCTGCTCAGATTACTCTTCTCAATAACATCATCGTCTGTTATAGTTAGCTATCCCGGTCTTCTACAGGAAGCTCCCATGAGAGTTAAGTTTTTTAAGAATTCACATCCCAGAGCACCTGCCTCAACAACAAATACATTGGATTCCTCCCATATCTTTTGCAAATTTATTCCAAAAATAGAAATTTGAGCATCGTATTGACAATTCAAAAGTATAATATGCTCTGGCTTAGGAAGAGATTCCAATGAGTCCAGGTAAAAGAACTGAAAAATTGGATGAAACTTTCTCGAGCAAGCTTTCACGACCTCTTGGACAACAATTCCACCGAACACTGCTGCCATGGGATTTAACACTGCATGGCAACCACTTGAAAAATGTCTTAATACATGTTCATCAATGGTGTTTAATTTCTGGTCACCTGATGTTTCATTAATAGATGTTGCCAAGGATACTATTTTGGTAGCATCTTCCTCCGATGAAGGAGCAGGAAAACGCCCAAACTCACACACAAATTTATCTAGAGCATGAACAACCTTACCATTAACTACAGAAACAGATGGTGCTAAAAGGGCATTTGGAGAAGCTGTGCTAGAAATATTTTTTTCAGGTATATTACTTGGTTTTCCTGTCACCATTCGCCTGCTGTCCTGACAGAAAGGTTCAACCACATTTACTGCTACTTTGTCACTCGACTGTGTCATACACTTTCTTGCTAAGTTCTCTTTGCTAGCACATTCTAAGCCTAGTACAGAATGATGGGCACCCTTCTCAAATGTCCTTTCTAGTTGTTCTTCTTCTCTTGTGGCCTCGACACATGCATTTTTTTGGCATTGTTTCTGCATATTTTTTATTGGAATATCCTACAGACGATTGTCACTCTTAACTGGGAATTTCTCCATGGAGTGTAAAAACTCTGGTAAACTTGAATAAGTATATATTATTATTGATAAAAGATTAAAGATGAGATATGAGATATGATTACAATGGGGAATCACCGAGGCTTTAAATATAGCCTCATGGTGTCCCTTGGTGAAGAGGCATGATCTTTGATCATGCCCTTTCACTCAATAAAACCTAAGATAACTATATCTAACTAATAATTAATAAAATATACATAACATTGCCCCTCTCTTAAAGATGCTTTGTCCTCAAAGCATACGTAATAATGGACAATGTTGACGAATGCCTGGGTTTCTTGAGCAGTGGGCTCTTGCTTCCCACATTTTAAAAAGATCGTGAAGCATCTTCTCGAGCTCCATCTGTTGGTGATGTGGATAGCGACAAGATTTGATATTGACAGGGTCAGGTCCTTTCTTGACTTCTATTGGATGTTCATGTTCCTTATTAGGAGGTACTTTTATTGGCAGGTCTTGGAAGAATTTTTCGTGTTTCCTAACTATTCCTTGTTCTTCTGGTGATTTTTCATGATTCCTTTTTAGATTTAGAGGTAAGTTACCAACAATTATCATTCGATGCAACTTCTCCTCATCATCAAATGCTTCATTCTTAACAACCATATCTGCTTCATCACCGAAGGCCTCAACAGCTTTTGGGACTGTATCAGTGGCTTTGGATGTGTTTGTCTCTTCACATTTTTCTTTCAATTCTGGTGATGAAACATTTTGTTGTTTATAAGCATCTGAATTTTCATGGTTTCTTTCATTTTCAATGACTATGTCTATTGTTGCATCTGTGATAGAAGTCACGTTAAACTCTTTATGTGGCTCTTTCACATAAAGAATTGTTTCTTTTTTTGACATTGGATTTTCATTTATACAAAAGTTCTCAATAACTTCTTTTGTTGCATTATTGGCTTTACCAGTGGATTGGGTTGCATTTTCCTCTCTTGGTTTCTCAGCTCTATACTTTTCATGGTTGATCTCAGAGCCTCTACTTCTAGATGGTTCAACACTATAGCCTTCATGTGAGCTGATTTCCAATTCAACCTTATTTAATTGCTCTTCTTCAAAGATGTTATATTCATGATGATGATCTGAATTAGCTGAATTGTTCAGTTGATTATGTTCGAAATTTGGGAATATTGGAGATTGTGTCTGACTTAACTTATCTATCTTATCATTTAGCTTATTGAAGAGTTATGTCCTCTTGTTCATTGCTTCGTTATGCTTTTCTGTGGCCTCGTGATGATTTAGCCACATTTGTCTTTCTATTCGATTTGTCGTATCATGAACCTTTTTGATGTCGTTGGAGTGTCCTGCAACTGTACCTTCAAGATCGATTAATCTTTTTCCGAATACTTCAGAATTATTATTGATCTGTTTCTCGAGATCCACCAATTTCTTCTGGAATTCGGCCATCGACATTGATGAAGACATTGAACGGGTATGAGGTGGGGAATATTTTTCTGCCAGTTTTTCCCTCTCTTTTTTTTAAATTAATTAATTAATAATAATATTTTCTATTATTATTATTATTATTATATATATATATATATATACATATTTTAAATAATAATAATTATTATTATTATTATTATTTTATTATTTGAATTATATATATATATAATGTTGTTTTTAAAAGTCACTTTGTTTTGAAAAGGCACGTTGTTTTGAAAAGGGGAAATGGGTTTTAATACCATGGGCAATTACCATGGGCCCAAAAACCACGAGCTTGTAAACCACAAGCAATTACTCTTCCTTTTTAATTTTACCTTGTCTTCACATGTGTGTATATGTACCTCTATATATATATATATATATATATATATATCTTTTTACTTTTTCTTTGTTCTTTTAATTTATTTCCCCCTTTATGTTAAATTTCCTTCTCTCTTTTGATTTTATTAATATATATATATATATATATTATATATATATTTCTTCCTTCTTTTTTTAAAAACAAATGTTGCTACCCACAAGCACTTGGTTTTTAAAAAAATCTGCAATTTTGGAATTTTCTTGTAATTCCTTAATTCTAGGTGATCACACAGATCCCGAAGAGCGATGGCTCTGATACCAATGGAGTGTAAAAACTCTGGTAAACTTGAATAAGTATATATTATTATTGATAAAAGATGAAAGATGAGATATGAGATATGATTACAATGGGGAATCACTGAGACTTTAAATATAGCCTCATGGTGTCCCTTGGTGAAGAGGCATGATCTTTGATCATGCCCTTTCACTTAATAGAACCTAAGATAACTATATCTAACTAATAATTAATAAAATATACATAACACTCCATTTCTATAGACTCTTCCTTGTTCAGAGAAGAGCAGCCAGAACTGCATGTCTGTCCATGAGAGTTATTGGATATAATGGAAGGCATGCTTTTATTAAAATGACACGTTTCTGATTCATTTACATGCATTACATGTATGGCTTCATTCCCAACTTCAAGAGCTTGGTCGGAAACTAACTTCTCATTTTTTATTTGAACTATGGCAATTTCATCTCTTGTATAAAAGGCACATTTATGTCCTACAAAATATTTATCTCCACATTTCCAACATTTCCCTTCTTCTTTACTTCCAATATTAGTTGGTTGTTTTCCTTTATTACGCATAGGTGGGGGAATATATTTGCTTGAATTTCCCATGGATGTTTTACTTGATTTCCCTTTAGCATAACTAATTGCCTTCTCATTTTTACAGCATTTTTCATCTTCTCTATTATGGATTACTGCAGAAATTTTTTTAAGACCTGCAGAAAATTTTTTATAACTGTTTGTGACTTCTGCACACGATTTTTCTAATTGTTGAAGCTTTTCTTGAATTTTTCTAATCTGCTCAATTTTTTTGGGATCTTCACGTAATGGCACATTATACGGTAAACAATGTTCCCGGGCTCGTAAACTACGTTCGTAGGCTTGTAGAACAATGTTGTGTGCCATTGCTTCAACTTGTCCTCAATATGGCTCTGATACCACTGTAACAACGAAATTCGTAGATTTGGTTACTGTAACAGCAAGACTTGTAGATTTGTTGACTTACTAGCAAAAATGGCTTTAATTATAAAAATACACAAGAGGTATTTATAATAAATATTTATTGATATGATATAAGATATAAGATGATTGAATGATTACAATGAGGTCCTGCTTTTATACCTATGCAGGTGACCTTTCATGAATAGGCATGTCTTTCAGACATGCCTTTTCAGCTAACTTAGTGACTACTTAACATAATTACCATTTGATTAATTAGTAATTATGTTTATTCTATTTATTCTATTAATGACTATATTTATTAATTGAGGGTTTTATTATTATGCAGTAGTGAAATTTCTTAGTACACAAGATGCCCAAACTGGCAATCCTACAAAGAAAAACTAGCAAAATATCTAGTGAGGAATTTCCTCACTCCATAGGCGAATCTTAGCACTAACCTCAGCTCGAAATGGAGTCGTCCAAAATGCCTCTGTGTAGTCACTATGTCACTCTCACGCAAGCTCTACGTCACTCAGCTCGGAACTGGGTCACCTCAAGTTGTCTTGTCAACTGTTGTCTAAGAAACTGACCCTCCTGGCCTCTAGAAGCTATGTCGAGCTTTCGGCATTGAATCACTACTTCTCCTCCAGCAATTACAAATTGTCCACTGAAGCTAATACGTTGCCACTGCGTCAGCCTCACTTTGGCTTCTCTGCCTCTTTGCAAATACCCTCGCCAGATCCATAATGCCTCCTCCAACTTCACTATCTCTGCCACTCACTCACAACTTTGACCCCACTGAATCACTTCCGGCAACAAAACGTTGCTACTCTGGAAATCGATTTCCCAGCAAAATCGAACTGCAAGTGTCTCGAGTGATTTCTCCAAGCCCCATCGACTTCTTCTTATAATCCTTCGCTGAGACTTCAACGACCAAGATTACATCTTAATCAATGGCTAGGATTGACTAGAAATCAATCCATGTGACTTTCTAGAACATTCACACCATGACTTAATTAATTCTGATTAATTAATCATATTCTCTAAGTTTAGACTAAGGAAATAATTAAAAATTGACTAATAATCTAATTTAGTCGTCTCTAGGTGGAATTTCCATAAACGATTTATGGGTTTTCAAAATCTCATGTCCTCTAGCCTCTCCACAAAATTTCAAGGCTAGAACATATCCTGTGCTACAAAAACTAACATAGGATACCTACCACCCTGTTGTCACTTCTTAGGAAAGTTATCTTGTTGTACTTTCCCAAAGCACACCCCCTGCACACATCATGATGAGCAGTGCTAAACCCAAGTAAACATGTAACCATCTCAGCATCATGAATGCTCCATGGTGCAAGTGAGCAATCCTCTTGTGCCATATCTCGCACAATTCATTATTGTTGGTCTACGCCACCAAGGCTCTTGTACGCTGAAACATAAACTTATATAGCCTCCTATTGCGCACTCCAATCACTCTAGCAGACTTCACACTAGATCCCTTGGGATATATCAGCCCTTGTCCTCCTCGGAACAACCCTACATACCTCCTATCCCCAATATTGGAGACTAAAATCAAGTTCTTCTTCGGCCCTAGAACATAAAGAACATTTGTCACTTTCAGAGGAAGTAATGACTCCCTATGAAAGGATGTTTTCCTCACTCCTGCGACTCTGACCTTGGAGCTATCTCCAAGCACAACCTCCAAGTCAATATCATCCTCTGTGAGACTCGTGAAGTGCTCTTACTCTCCAATCATATGGTAGGATGCGCCACTTTCTACAAACCACACACCAGTGTTACAGAAATATAAGTTAATTAGTTTCTCTTATCATGACATTATCTTGTGATTATTATTATGTGTTCTTGCGTTTTATCTTTTCTTATCATCAAGATTAATGCCAAACGAATAGAAGAGGACACAAGATGTAGGCACGTTGCCAGGAAAAAAGCCCACTCTTTGGGGAAAACCCAGTCAAAATTCTTCCTTCAATAGGTTCAAGATGAGACAACCAAGACACTTAGACTATAGACTTCCTCCATCAAGTCACCCGTTCAATGTGTTAGCACCGAGATCTCCATGACACTGACATATCCTTTGCCTGCACCGAAACTTCATGCTCATTACCTTGACCGAGGTTGAGATAGCAACATAGGACCAAGCATCATAACAACATAGCACCGAGCATCATCATAGTACTGAGCATCATGAGTAAGATCACCAAGCATCATTGTAGAATTGAACATCATGACTGAGATCATCGAGCATCGTCATGGCATTGGACATCATAAGTGAGAGCATCCAGCATCAAAATGAGATAGCATTACATCAGTGAGCATCATGACTTAGACAACATCACTGATAACATTGTATTACTGATTCTGAGGCAGATCACCGAGACTTTGTCTTGTTGTAACATATTCGAGATAAATATAATGTAAAAGTAACCCAATTCTGAACTGATTCTGAGAACTTATCCTTCTGTGGTAATGATCCAAACTACAACCTTTATATGATCCAAAAATTTCAGAGGAATCCGAAAATCTATCTAAAATATGAAATCACAACCTTGTATATATAGTTGTTCCTCCATAAATGAGCCGACCTGTTTATTTTGAATAGTTGTGTCAATAATTAGGCCAACATAAATGCTTTTGTGAAGTCAACTTGAGAGTTGTTCTTGATGTAGATTTGTTGAAGATACTGACAATGATGACCTTGAAGAAGATGACTTGATGGAGTAGCCTTTTGACCAACAACCTAATATTACATGATTTAAAAGCCCAAATAGGATCAATTTAAATTTGTAATGACTAACCTAGAAGTCCACAATTCGGACCTTAAACTAAATATGACACAAGCATGAAGCCCATGCTTTAATAATTTGTTTAATAATAATAATAAATTCTTTTGACAAATACATTAATAATGAAGACCGAACCTAGTTACATTCTTCAATACTCCCTCTTAACTAGGGAGGTATTTGTGAAACTTTCAATCTGAAAAGTCTACAGCAGTAGTGATAGATTTATTTCTCCTACTTATTATTTCAATCAGTTATTTACAGAAATCTATCGGTAAATTTCAAAATAAATACTACTGCAACATTCACAATTATATATGCAGAGAAATAAACAGTGAAGGACATAAGCATAAGAATCAATCACATGTACACAGTTGTTTTTGGACAATTGTCCTCGGAAAAACCCAATGCGGGAAAACCGGTGCAGCAAATGAGGGTTTTATCAAAATTCTTCAGCAAATGAATCTTTACAAGGAATATACTGGCAGACAATATCTAAAAACACCTAAGACAAAATTCTCTGCTCCGCCCGACAATTTCTTGACACCCTGATTAGCCTCTGCTTCTCTCTGTGCATATCTGTGTGTTTCTCTGTGCAGTCCCTGCGCTGAAATGCATAAGTCTGCATAAGCTCTGCGTGGGTTCACTGCACTGCAGCCCTATGCTGCCTCCTGTGATCCACTGAATCCCTTTGTCCCTGATCTCAGTCACTGTTGACTTCCTCCTCCTTCCACTTCTGCAACTCTCCGCCCTGCAACTCTCCCACTAAGATCGAATTCTATTACTTCAGAATTGATCTCCTTCGGGTACTGAGTGTATGCTCGGCTTGTTTTCTAAATGACCCTCAAAGCCTTCTTTTATAATCTTCTCGTTAATGAATCAACGGCCCAGATTAGAAGTCTAATCAATGGCTAAGATTAAAACTTGACTAGATCTTTGTTTTCTAGAAGATTCACGCTCTGACTTATTAATACCCTTTAATTATTTAATTTCCCTAAGTTTAGACTTATGGTCTCCATTAAAATAATTAATTATTTTAATAAGTCATGAACCGAGTGGAATTTCCACAAACAGTTTTTGGGTTTCTTTGGAATACTGATGTCCAAGCCTCCTTACAATGTTTGAGACTTAGAACACTTTCCGATGCTACAAAAAAAAAATCAACACTCCCTCTTAGCGAGGAAGGTGTTCCAGCAATATGCCTACTACATGTTGCTCCGCTTTTGAATCCCCTCTGTGCTACTGATCTCTGGACATTGCCCCTCATCTACTGCGCTGCTACCTTTTGTATTGTTGCCCATGACATTGCCACTATCATTGTTGCATTTGTACTGCGACTACCTCTGAATCCTGATCCTATCCACTTCTGCTACTGGAATGGATTCTTGATCATCCCCATCTTCTCTTTGAAGTAGACAAACTTAGTCTTCCCTAGAGCTTTCGTGAGAATGTCTGTCACTTTTTCCCCTGTTGGAGTGTACTGCAACTGCACAGCTCCACGTTGTACAAAGTCCCTGATGAAGTGACACCTGATGTCAATGTGCTTCTACCGATCATGAAACACAAGATTTTCAAAGAGCTTGATGCAACTCTGATTATCGAATAAGATACTGGTCGCTTCCATTTTCTCCTTTAGTAGGTTCATAAGTAGTTTTTGAAGCCATGTGGCCTCACATGAAGCTGCGCTAGCTGCCATATATTCCGCCTCTGTTGAGCTCAGTGCCACGGATTTTTGTTTCCTGCTGCACCAAGAAGTCATTCTTAATCCTAGACTGAAACAATGACCACTCGTACTCTTCCGATCTACTGGACTCCCAGCCCAATCTGCGTTAGTGAATCCACTCAATCTGACATCACTGCTATGAGTGTACTTCAGTCCAAGCTCGACTGTTCCTTGAAGGTACCTGAGAACATGCTTAGTTGTTGCCTAATGAGCCCTCTAAGGTTCTACCATGAACTGACAGAGGGTATTTACAGCATAACAGATGTATGGCATTGCATTTACCAGATACATCAACGATCCTATGAGCTGCCTATACAGAGTAGGATCAGTCTCATCATCTTCGGAGTGTCGATTTGCTTCTAGTTGGTGATCATTGAAGTTGTCATGGGTCTACAATCATCCATCTAAAATCTCTTTAGAATCTCTATAGTATATCTTCCTTGACCAAGAAAGATCTCCCCCTTCTGTTGCCAAATTTCCAACCCCAGAAAATAGTGCATCAGCCCTAGATCTTTCATGTCAAATTCTGTAGCCAGATTCTTCTTGCAATCTGTGATGAGCCCCAATGATCCTGTCATAAATAGATCATCTACATATAAAACGAATATTAGGGGCTCACTCCCTACCCTCAGATAGTAGAGATTGGGATCTACGTCACTCTTGACGAATCCCATTTTCTGCAAGTAGTATCAATTCGATAATACCAAGCTCTAGGAGCTTGCTTTAGTCCATACAAGGCTTTCTTTAGCCTGCACACATGGGTCTTCTGATCATGCGCCTCGAAGCCTTCTGGTTGTTCAATATACACCTCTTCCTCTATCACCGCATTCAGGAACGCAGTCTTGACGTCCATCTGGTGAATCTCCCATCCCATCTATGCCGCAAGGGATATCACGGATCTAATAGAGGTATATCTAGCTACTGGGGTGAAGGTTTCTTCATAATCGATCCCTTCCTTCTGAGCATACCCCTTAGCCACAAACCTGGCTTTAAATTTCTCGATGCTGCCATCTGCAGCATATTTGACCTTGTAGATCCATCTTGATCCTACAACTGATTTCTCCTGAGGTCGGGGGACCACTTCCCAGACATCATTCGTCATGATGGAACTGCACTCTTCCACCATTGCATCTACCCACACCTAGTGCTGAGCTGCTTCACGAAAACTGGAAGGTTCTCCGACTTGTGCAACCAAGGCTTGATACCTCTCAGACTGCTTATGTTGTCTCTTCTCATTTCAAGGGGACTCCAACAAAGTCTTATGCATCTTTCAGAATTTGTCGTAGCTCCCTGCTCGTTCTCCCACTGGTGGTGAGCGGATTTACCATCTCTCCCTCTTGCAAGTCCTCAAGAGACAAGTCCCTTGTACTCCCATGCCTTGCAGAGGTAGTTGAATTCTCTGTCGCTGGTTGTTAAAGTTGAACCAGCAGATCCTCCTCAGATTGCGTAGCAGAAGGCAACTCGCGGAATCTTCTGAAGGCCTTCTCCTCCATGAATTTCACATCCCTCCGCACCACAACTTTCTTGCTCTCAGGAATGTATATGTGATATGCCTTTGCATTCTCACTATATCCTACCAGATACCCCTTTTCCGTAGTCATTTCCAACTTCTTCCTCTTCTCATTGAGCACATGGCAATAAGTTGTACTGTCGAAGATTCTAAAGTGACTCACTTCAGGCTTGCTGCCAGTGAAGACACTTTCTGGCGTGATCTTTCCCAATGCAGCGTGAGGAGTCCTGTTCTGAACATAGACAGTTGTATTACAAGCTTCAGCCCACAAAAATTTGGGCATGTCTTGATCATCCAACATCGCCCTTGTAGCTTCGACAATAGTCATGTTTTTCCTTTCTGCCACACAATTCTGCACTGGATTGTATGGAGTTGTCCACTCCCTTTTGATACCTTCCCTTGCGCAGAACCCAGTGAATTCCTTGTCCATGTATTCATTGCCATTGTCTGAACGCAGCACCTTGATCTGCTTTCCTGTCAGATTTTCTATCAGAGCTTTAAACTCTTTAAACCGACTTAAGACCTCGTACTTGGTCTTCAAGAAGTAGATTCAGGTTTTCCTGGAATGGTCATCAATAAAGGTGACGAAGTACTCGGCACCACTAAGAGCTCTAGTGGACATTGGTCCACAGATATTTGAGTGTATCAAGTCCAATACACCCTTAGCCCTATTGTTGCTTCTCTGATATGCTGCCTTCGCATATTTACCTAAACCGCACCCTTTGTAGACATCGTCCCACTTGTTGCTCAGTTTTGTACCTCCTATGACATTTTTCTTGAGAATTTTTAACACCCCGTGATGCAAATGTCCCATTCTTTTGTGCCATTGTTCATTCAGGTTCATTTGCCAATTAGTGCCATTGGGAATTCGAGTTGCAACTTGTAAATTTTGTTGCTTCTTACTCCAATCTATGCTTTCTTCTTCCAACTTGGGTGTTTAACGTAAACACTGTTGCCAATACAGTAGACGTCATAACCTCGGTTTTGAAGTTGAGACCCTGAGAGCAAGTTCATCCCCAACCCGAGCACATGCAGTACATTAGTGGCCCAAATCTTATTTCCAGCCTCGGTCTGAAATACTACGGTACCTCTTCCAATAGGGGTACATTTCGCTTTATTACCCATGGTTATTTTAAAATTCATCTGCTCCCCTCGCTAATCGGAAAAACATTCTCGTACTCTTGTCATATGAGTAGAAGCTCCACTGTCAATGTACCAGACCATGGTTGCTGGGGAGCGAGAGCAGGAGCGGGAGCGCCATTTTCAAAAGCTCTCGGTCCAGAGCGTTTCGGGGAGCGTTTTTTTTAAATATATATATATATTTTTTATATATTTTATACTTTGATGCATATATGTCAACAAAAGCATGTAGAATGATGAATTAGACATAAAAAACATAAAAACATAGATTGAATCATATAACATCAGTCATCTAGAAGTTATAATCTTCATCAAACACGCCCACAAGTTGGAAACATACAACATATTTACTCTTGAGTCTCGCGAATCATCAATCTGAAGGTTTCAAGCTTTCAAAACTCAATATATAACATTTATCATAATTGATATATAACATTTATCATCATTGATTTCAAATTTCAATATATAACATTTATCATCATTGATATATATCATAATTCATTTATCATCATTGATTCATTGATTTCAAAATTCAATATATGACATTTATCATCATTGATATATATCATTTATCATCATTGATTCATTGATTTCAAAATCCAATATATAACATTTATCATCATTGATTCATTGATCACCATATAACTTTAATGAAGCATCATATTCATAATTGATAATGACTTATAAACTTATAAATGCCAACTTCAAAGTTTCACCTTTCAAATTCAAACTTCAAACTTAAATTGTCATTAAATATGAAAGAGTCAAATTTCAACTGTTCAACAGTTATAAAAGATAAAAACTACTAGAAAATAGAAAAGACTAGTAAACAACAAATCTATTTTATCTATTGGCTAGCCCCTTGCCACGCCCACGACAAATGTCTAATTTGTGAGAACCACGAAGCAATGGTAGTCTTCTAGTACTCTCAGGAGTACCACGTCCACGACCATGACTAGAAGGCGGAGGGCAACGTGAGGATGTAGGTGGAGGCTGAATATGCAAAGGAATAATAGTTGGATATCGAGCACTGGCATTAGCACCCGCACTGCTACTGGATGGTGGGACTGGCCCTGTGTGTGGTGGTGGCATGGCTGTTGATGCTTCATCATCATCCCTCAAAAGTTCTTCTTCCAATTCTTCCATATGCGCAGTGCAATCCTCCAGATTATCATCCTCTGGGTTGTTGTCCCAGACTTTATATGATTGATCCTCATATGCCCAATCACAGTAATGACTCAACAACCTCAAGTTGTAATGCACATAAACCAAGCTTTCAGCTTGCTTTTCATTCAGCCTGTTTCTTCTCACATTATGTATGAAGTTGTAGGTGCTCCAACACCTCTCTGCAGAAGAAGTATTCACAACTTGTGAGAGAACTTTTTTTGCCAACTTTGGCAAAAGTCCCATGCCGCCATATGCTTCCCACCATGTGAGAACATCAAATCTGTCTCTATCTTCCATTGCATGGAAAGAACCAAAGTTACCAGTGCAACTGAAGTATTTGCCTAATTCAAGGCGCAATCTGGCACACTCCTCCCTGTCGGGGACCAGCTTGTCTAATGCCTTCATGTACCCCTCTTGTACCTTTGGATCAGTGTGAGGTTTGATCCTAACCCCACCTCTAGGTGCAGGTTGGCCCAACCAAGATGGAGAGTAGTATTTTGGCATAAGGCTATATTCCAAGGCATGTAGTGGAACATTGAGTTTATTCCAGCGTGCACACACACAGTCGTGAATCATTGCATACAAGTTGGGATCATTATCCTTAACAACATATTTTATTTGGCCCAACATGCTATCCATCTACTCATAAACCTACCCAATCACTGGTTTATCTGTGTCTGAAAAACGAATCATGTGATAAATGGGCTTGGTAAAATTCAAAATTTCCCTCACACGTGCCCAAAACAAAGGGTCAAGGGTGGTCTCTACCACATGTTCAAAACCTTGCCTATCAACTATTGTCGCTGCCCTGTCCGTTAATAACTACCAGTGTGGGCTTGATACCATTGCAGCCAATGACTCTCTTACCTTCAAAAGGCGCCTGAAGGTGAGGTAATAGCTAGCAAATCTAGTCTTTGCTATCTTCAACAACTCCAATTTGGAGTGAGTACGGAAAAGCCCATAGGTATTGCTATGATTTGTAATAAATCTTATCATTTTTTTACCTCTCTTGTACAAATCACCAAACCATTTGAATTGAGGTTGTTTGTTTTTAATGATATCATGCATCAAAAGGTTCATTGTGTGAACCAAACACCTAGACCAAAATATGTTGGGGTATTTATCCTCAATAATTTCTCCTGCTGCCTTACAGTTAGCAGCATTATCGGTTATGACTTGGATGACATTGTATGGCCCAATATTTTCAATTATTTCAAGTAATGGTTCTGCAATGTTAATGTCGGTCTTGAATTTGTCTGAATAATCATATGCTAAAAGGAATATTGCACCACTAACTGACACAGCCAGAACACTTATCAATGGCTTTCCTTTTACATTGGTCCATCCATCAGATACAATGGACACCCCATGCTCATTCCAAGAATTTGTCATTCTAGCCAAAGAATTGTTTATTTTAGCTCTTTCATGATCAAGTCCCACGGTTCTGGCCTTGTCATAGCCAGGGCTCATGTATCCTTTGGGGGCATCATTAACGGCAGAAACCATTTCATGCCAATAAGGTGAGTGAAGAACATTGAATGGCACCCCACATGCATATAGAAACCGAAAAATTTTTGAATCCACATCATTCCTACACCCTTCGTCAAGGAAATCGGATATGGTTCTACGCCTTAAGGAGATGTTTGGTCCAGGTGTGCCTCCATATCCACTGCCATGGATGGAAGTTGATGGACTTCTTTGTCCATAATGTGATGGACCTGATGGTGTATAAGAATCAATGAAACCCCTAGATCTTTTAGATCTCTATAGGGCAGCCTCCTCTTCCTTTCTATATTTTTCTCTCTGTGTTGCTGGCACACTTACACAAATTTTGATTCCTAGATTTTTGTCTCCATCCCTTGGCATTTTCCCTCAAAGGTGCCTTCTGGCAAGGGTGTATGAACCTATGTATTCTTTATTACAATGGGGGCAAAGAAATTTAGTGATTCCACCACCTTTCCCTCCTTCCTGCCTCTGAACATATTTCCACAAAGGTGTTTGACTTTGCTCTTGTCTAGTTGGGGTATCTGCGGCCTCATGTTCTCCACTCTCCCCTTCCTCCTCAGCATACTCCTCCTCCTCTTCAGGATTTTCATCAAATCCACTATAACCCACTTCTTCAACCTCCTCTTCTCTAATGGGCCTCTTTCTTCTACTCTCCAACACCATTATTACAAAGAAAGGAACCAACATGAAGAAAATCCCTAGCCATATAGCCATGATGTTTCAAGTTTCAAGTTTCAAGTTTCTAGCCTGCAAAAAAAAATGGAGGAATGCCAAATGGGAATAGGAAATGCAACATAGGAAGAAAACAATTCAATTTTTCACTTTTCAACACATTAGAATGCAACATTGAGAAAAAAAATCAAGTTTTCATTTTTGAACAACTTAAAAACAATTCCTAGAAAATAAAAAACTAGATTAGTAGACCTACCTCTTTCTTGCAAACTTGCTCTCTTGCAGCTTGCTCCTTGCTCTCTCCTTGGCACTTCCGCTCTCCAAACTCTCGAGCTCTCCTCTCCAAATCGCTCTCCAACTCTCAAGCTCTTGCTCCTCTTGCTCTCTCTCTCAAACTAAAACAATAAAAACTAAATGAAGGTGGGCTTTTATTTACCCAACCCCTCCTCCCTCCATCCCAAAAAAAAATCGAATTTTGACGTCGGAATTTTTTCTACGCGCCGAGGAGCGTTTTTTTTGCCGGGGAGCGTTCGGGAGCAAACACTCCCCGATCGCTTCCCGCATTAAAAAAACACCCACGAAGCATTTTTTTTAATGCAACAAGCACTCAGGGAGCATTCTCTCCCGAGTGCTCCCTGAAACGCTCCTGAAAAGACAGGGAGCATTTTTTCAGGCTCAGAAGCGCGCTCCCCAAAACGCTCCCCTTAGGAACCATTTTCGGGAGCGCGCTTTCGAGTGCTCCCAAAGAGCTCCCGAACAGAGCGCGTTTTGGGAGCGGGATCAGGGGGGGAGAAGCTTCCCCGCAACCTTGTACCAAACATCAGGAGAAGCAGTGCTTGACACACAAGAAAATTCTTCTTCAAGTCTTGATGGCAAAACAGAAACATCGGGATCCATATCTTCTATCATGTTTCTTTCCCTCTCTGGAGAATTGTGTGAACCCTTCTAAGTTGTTGCTGCAATGTCAAATTTTCGTCCACTTGTCGATTCTCCGTTCCTGTTACTCATCTCTGGCTCTGATACCATGTGAAATTTTCAATCTGAAAAGTATACAGTTGCAGTGATAGATTTATTTCTCCTATTTATTATTTCAATAAGTTATTTACAAAAATCTATCGGTAAATTTCGAATTCACAATTATATATGCAGAGAAGTAAACAGTAAAGGACATAAGCATAAGAATCAATCACATGTACACAATTGTTTTGGACAATTGTCCCCGGAAAAACCCAATGCAGGAAAACTGGTGTAGCAGATGAGGGTTTCACTAAAATTCTTCAGCAAATGAATCTTTACAAGGAATACACTGGCAGACAATATTTGAAAACACATGAGATAGAATTCTCGACTCCTCCCGACAATTTCCGAACACCCTGATCAGCGTCTGCTTCTCTCTGTGTCTGTCTGTGTGTTTCTCTGCACAGTCCCTGCGCTAGACTGCGCAAGTCTGCGTAGGCTCTGTGTGGGTTCACTGCACTGCAGCCCTGTGCTGCCTCCTATGATCCATTGTGCCCCTCTATCCCTAATCTCAGTCACTGCTGACTTCCTCCTCCTTCCGCTTCTACAACTCTCCGCCCTACAACTCTCCCACTGAGATCAACTTCTATTACTTCAGAATTGATCTCGTTTGGGTACTGAGTGTACGCCCGGCTTGTTTTCCAAATGACAGTCAAGCCTTCTTTTATAATCTTCTCATTGATGAATCAACGGCCCAGATTAGAAGTCAAATCAATGGCTAAGATTAAAACTTGACTTGATCTTTTTTTTCTAGAAGATTCACACTCTGCCATATTAATACCCTTTAATTATTTAATTTCCCTAAGTTTAGACTTAGGGTCTGTCTCCATTAAAATTGTTGAGATTTTGTGTATTGGGGCAGCATCGGATGTGCTCTAGCTCCCAAAATTTGTGGAGGGACTAGAGTACACTTGAACTATAAGACCTAAAAAGGGATTTGGGAAATTTCATCTGATTTGGGAGATATTTAATTAATTAATTATTTTAATGTATCCCATAAGTCTAAACTTAGGAAAATTAAATAATTAAAGTTAATTAAATTAAACATGTGATGAAATTGTCTTAAGTCACACGAATCAAGCTTTGTTTTAATCTTAACCATTGATTCAAGATCTGATCATGGTCGTTGGTTTCCCAACGAGAAAAGTATAAAGGAAAGGCTTGAGGTCATTTGTAAATACACACGGAGGCAGAGCACTGAAGCTTAAGCTGGAATTCTAAGGTGTGGTTTGCTAAGAATTTTTAGAAGTGTTTCAGCTGCAAAGAGGGGAGTTTAGGCAAAGGAGATGGTCTGATCCCAGTGCATAGAATCAGCAAGAGGCAGAGCGCAGCTTCCAGAGGCAGCGCAGAGAAGCAGGAGCAGCAGCAGCAAAGAGGGTAGCAACTGCGCAGCGCAAGGGCAGCTTCAGCTACACAGGTGCTACGCAATCTCTCCCGAGGTAACGTTGGGTAGCAGGAGACCCTCAAGGGTTACGTAGAGTCCCTCAAGGGTAGCGTAGGGTCTGCGTCACCCATTCTGGGGTTACGCAGCCCTCTCCAAGCCAGCACAAAGGGACGCAGAGGCTGACGCAGGGGCGTCAGGGGCAACGCTGGAGTTTCTAGGGCCAAGATCTGGTTGAGTCCTTTAAATCCCATTTGAGGGTGTGGATCAACCAATATTTTGGCTTCAGAACAGCAGGGGAGCTACAGATCTATATTTTCTTTGTCGGGTTTTCCAGATCTGGAACCCAAATTTGCGGTATTCAGAAAACTCTTAATAATAAAACCCTTTAGTAGCCAAAAGACCGGTATTCACGCATTGAGTTTTTCCGAGGACTATTGTCTAGAAAATCCTTGTGTCACTTCCTCTATGTGTGCATGTACTTTTCTGTTTTAGATCTAAATCGATTAAAGTCTGTTATGTGTTTGCTTCGATGTAAATCTGAAGTTTCAGCATTAATAACTTAACAAGTAGGAGAAGAATAACGAGATCTGAAATTTTCACAAGGTATTAGAGCGATTGCAGATCTAGCAGGGTCACAAGAAGAAGATTGAAGGATATTGCTACAGAAATCAGCAAGAAGTGTAGCAGCAGCAGCAAAAGGCCAGATCTGAAGGGACAGCGCAGTTTCAGAGGGAGCAGAATCACGTAGAGGGCATGGTGACGCAGTCTTACGCTGTCTCCACACAGGCCCACGTACTTACTGCGCAGAGGCAATGTTGGGATTGTCTGAAGCTAGCCAGGGTGACGCAGATCTAAAGCTGTCTAATCCAGAAGTGCCTAAAGCAGAGCTGCAGAACTTCAGAAGGTGCTGGTGGGGTTAAATTTTTGAAGTTTTTCAGAATTTTAGCCTAAGCACTAGTGACAAAGAGCGGGATGAGATCATCTTCTCGGAGGGTTTCTAGCCAAAGAAACTTGCGGATCGATCAGAGGATCAAAGGGAGTTGAATCATTGTTTGATTTGGCAGATTTCCAAGAAGGGAAATCAGTTGTCAGAGGGAGCAAAAGGTGCCTATTTCGCTAAGAACCTTAGATCCAGATCTCTAGCACAGAGAAGAGGAGCTCCGACAGATTTCTGAGCAGATGGCACCTCATAGACTGCGTGATCATGATAGATTGGATGGCCTATCCAACTTTGCAGTTTGGAAGGCTAGAATCCTGACAGTCCTAGAGGCATATTGTCTAAGAGCCCATTCAGAACGAGTTCTGGCCACGTCGACCTGAGGAAGCATAATGAAGTTGCAGGACATGCCAACCTGCTGATAATGGATGGAGTTAAGAACCATGTTGTCCAAGACATAGCTGAAAAGAAAACAGCTAATGAATTGTGGAAGGCCTTAACATCCCTATGAGGGAAAGTTTGTCCAGAGGAAGATGCTTCTTGAGAATCAGATGCGGTCATTCATGATGACCAAGGGGGAAGACATGGAACATTTTCTCTTCAAATTACAGTCGATCAGAGACCAGGTAACTTCCATGGGTGCAAAGGTGGAGGATGATGTGATGGTCAAGATTGCTCTCAATTTGGTCATGGATGAGTGGGAAACCTTTGTCCAAAGTATTTTGGGCAAAGCGAACCTTCTTGACAAGGACAACTTGTGGGCAATCATGCGTCAAGAAGAACTCCGCAAATTCACCAAGAAGCAGTACAGCACGGGATCGAGTAAGGTGAAGCAGGAAGATGAAGAAGATGCAGCCTTGGCATCAAAGAGGCAATAAGGGAAGAAGAAGCGGGATCTATCAAAGATCAAGTGCTTCCAGTGTGACGAAGTAAGACATTTCGCCAACAATTGTCCACAGAAGAAGGACAAGGAAGCTTCTACTTCCAAGGCTATTGTGGCAGATGATGGGTCAGAAGACGATGCAACCATGAGTGCTCATGAACCACGAAAGTGAGGTGACATGGATCTGTAGAGCAGCTACAAAACAGGGGCAAGATCCTTGAGCAGCTCCTCTCTTGGATCACATACAAGCTACAGGAGCCTTAAGATGGTAGTGGGACAAGTAGAGCAGTGGGTGCAGAGAATCACGGATGAAGCAGAGATATATCTGAAGCTTGGAAGGAGCAACGCAATGCAGATGCAGCAGCAGCGTAGGGGATGATGTGACTTCAACAGCACAGTGCAGCGCAGAGCTGCATTGCAGAGTAGAGTTGCAGCAGCGTAGAAGGCTTCAGGAGGACAGCGCAACTCAGCAGCAGCATGAGAGACTTCAACACAAGGGGTTGATGTGACTTCGGCAGTGCAGAGGGAGTCTACTTACGCAGTACAGAGTTGTAGTTGTGCATCATTCTCTAGATGACGGCACAGATTAGTAGATGATGGAGCTTCAGTGATGAGGTTGCAGCCCAATTGACTTGTCTGTCAAAGATTGGGCAGGAGATTTAGTTGTTTCTCTGAGCAACTGAAGATGCAGTGCCGCAGGTGGCAGCATGGATGCAGCAGATTGAGAGGGAGCTGCAATACAGATGTGGCAATGGCGGTGACAGCGTCATGGTAAGCAATACAGAATGGCAACAGCGGTGCTGTGTTGAAAGGCAGCAAGCCAAGCATCAACAGCATAGAAACCAGTGCCCAAAATCTTGTGATACATGGTGTGATGTATTGCTAGAGCACACTCTGTGCTAAGAGTGAGTGTTGAGATTCTGTGTATTAGGGTAGCATCGGATGTGCTCTAGCTCCCAAAATTTGTGGAGGGACTAGAGTACACCTGATCTACAAGACCCAGAAAGGGATTTGGGAAATTTCATCTAGTTTGGGAGAGATTTAATTAATTACTTATTTTAATGTATTTCTTAATTCTAAACTAGGAAAATTAAATAATTAAAATTAATTAAATTAAAAATGTGATGAAATTGTCTCAAGTCACGCGGATCAAGCTTTCTTTTAATCTTAGCCATTGATTCAAGATCTAATCATGGTCGTTGGTTTCCCAATGAGAAAAGTATAAAGGAAAGGCCTGGGGTCATTTGTAAATACACACAAAGGCAGAGCACTGAAGCCAAGCTGGAATTCTAGGGCGTGGTTTGCTAAGAATTTCTAGAAGTGTTTCAGCTGCAGAGAGGGGAGTTTAGGCAAAGGGGATGGTCTGATCCCAGTCCTTAGAATCAGCAAGAGGCAGAGAGCAGTTTCCAGAGGCAACACAGAAAAGCAGGAGCAGCAGCAGCAGAGAGGGCAGCACAGGGGCAGCATCAGCTACGCAGGTGCTACGCAGTCTCTCCCGAGACAGCATTGGGCAGCAGGAGACCCTCAGGGGTTACGCAGAGTCCCTCAAGGACAGCGTAAAGTCTGCGTCACCCATTTTGGGGTTACGCATCCCTCTCCAAGCCAGTGTAGAGGGACGCAAAGGCTGACGCAGTGGCTTCAGGGGCAGCGATGGGGTTTTTAGGGCCAAGATCTGGTTTAGTCCTGTAAATCCCATTTGAGGGTGTGGATCAATCAATATTTTGGCTTCAGAACAACAGGGGAGCTGCAAATCTATATTTTCTCTGTCGAGTTTTCCAGATCTGGAACCCAGACTTATTGTATACAGAAAACTCTTAATAATAAAACCAGTTAGAAGACCAGTTTTCCCTCATTGGGTTTTTTCGGGGACTATTGTCCAAAAAATCCTCGTGTCACTTTGTCTATGTGTGCATGTACTTTTATGTTTTAGATCTGAATCGGTATAAGTCTGTTATGTGTTTGCTTCGATGTTAATCTGAAGTTTCAATATTAATAACTTAATTAAGTAGGAGAAGCATAACCAGATCTAACAGTAGATTTCTGCTTAAGTAACATTCAGAAATTTTCACAAAAATAATTAATTATTTTAATAAGTCATGAACCGAGTGAAATTTCCACAAACAGTTTCTGGGTTCTTTGGAATACTGATGTCCAAGCCTCCTTACAAAGTTTGAGACTTAGAACAATTTTCGATGCTACAAAAAAAAATCAACAATATTCATATATAAAACAAGTACATGGAATATCTCACTTTATCTATGAAGAAGTTTAGGCACCGAAATGCCATGGACTAGATTCCTAACTAGCGCAATCTATCCATTTAGTCTCTCTACAATTCAGGCACCGCAATGTCACAGACTAGATTACTGACCAGGGTAATTGTTAAAATTTCAACTTGAAATCCTACTGCAATATCTGATATTATTTCTCCTACTTATTATTTAGAAAAAACTTATTTACGGAAACCTCTTCAGTAAATATTGAAACAAATTCAAATGCAGACTTCCCCTCCACCTGCAACTCTCCCTCTAGATCGATTTTCTCTTGCCAAACGTCAGCCACTGAGAAAATTGATTTACTTGGGGAATTGAGTATCTGCACTGGTGTGTTTACCAAATGACCCTCAAGCCTTCCTTTATAGTCTTCTCGTTGAGAAATCAACAGCCGAGATTAGATCTCTAATCAACAGCTAAGATCATAACTTGACTTGATGCATGTTCTCTAGAAGAGTCACACTCTATTTTATTAATACCCTTTAATTATTTAATTTCCCTAAGTTTAGACTTAGGGTCCCCATTAAAATAATTAATTATTTTAATAAAACACATTCCAAGTGGAATTTCTACAAACGATTTTTGGGTTCTTTGGAATACATGTCCCTAATCCTCTCCACAAATTTTGAGACTTAGAGCAATTTCCCCACAGGAAATAATAAGTAGGAGAAATAATATCAGATTTCCGGTATCCCCCTCAGACCGATTGTCAACACCATAGGATCTCCCACCTATGAACTAGCAAAATATGTTGCTAAGATCCTAAAACCCCTTGTTGGGAACACAGATTCTTTCATAAAAGATTCAAATGATTTTGTTAAACTGATTAAAGATCAAAGAGTGGAAGAAGGTGACATTTTGGTCAATTTTGAAGTGGTATCCCTATTCACTAAGATTCCTTTAGATGAAGCAATCCAAGTCATCAAAGAGGTTACTGATCCTACAACAACCAATCTTGCGGAAATCTGCCTTCGGTCCACTTTCTTTAGCTTTCAAGGAGAGTTCTATGAACAGGTATCAGGAGTCGCAATGGGTTCTCCACTATCCCCTATTGTTGCCAACTTATACATGGAACATTTTGAGAAAAAGGCCCTTGCCTCATTTCCTTTAAAACCAGACTGGTGGAAAAGATTTGTTGATGATACTAATATAAAATGGGCCCATGGAAAAGAAAATCTGGACAAGTTTTTTCATCACTTGAACTCTATTTCCCCAGATATCAAATTTACCATGGAAACTGAAGAAAATAGGTGCATTCCTTTTCTGGATGTTCTTGTTATTAGAAATGATGATGGAACACTTGGGCACCGTGTATTCAGAAAGAAAACCCACACTGATAGTTATCTCCATGCTGATTCCTACCATCATCCAGCTCAGAAGTTCGGTGTCCTTAATACCCTTGCTGTTAGGGCCTTGAGGATATCTGATGCTAAACACCTTAACGAAGAAATCAACCACTTATCATCTGTTTTTAAGGGCTTAGGGTATAAAGAAAGAGATATCATGAAGGCCTTAAAAAGAGCTGAGGGCGCAATCTTACCCTAGAAACGACTTGAACCCCAGGAAAAAGGAGGGAGGGTTTTTCTACCATACAATAAAGGTGTCACTGATAAAATTGCCAAGGCTCTAAGAAAGAACGACTTTTTCGCTCAATTTTCAGCAGCAGGAACTATTAGACAAAGAATGCGATCAGTTAAAGATGCTATAAGTCCAGAACAACTTAAAGGAGTGTACAAAATTGATTGTTCATGCAGGAAGAGTTAAATCGGTGAAACCGGACGTTCACTCCAGAAGAGACTCAAAGAGCACAGAGCCGATATCAAGCATGAACGACTTCGCACTTCGGCCCTTGCGGAACACTCTTCAAAAACTAAGCACCAAGTGCGTCTTGAAGATGCTAAGATCATTGCAAGAGAAGATCACTATTACAGAAGAAAAGTAAGAGAGGCCTTGGAGATCAAAAAGCATCCTAAAAACCTCAATAGGGACGGGGGATATGAAATTAGTGACAGCTGGCGACCTCTTCTTCGACAAATCGGCTCCTCAAGAACACATTCCTCCCAGGTATGAGTTTGTAGGTATAATAATTTTTAGGTTTGTCTCCTTTCTTTAAGTAGTAGTGGTTTAAAAAATAAGGAACTTTCTTTTAATAATTATTAACTTTAATTAATTTTTATTTTATATAATACAAATTAATTAATTTATAAATAATTATTAAGTAGAAAATACTTATTTGCTTCCCTTCCTTATTTATTTTACTAGATTAATTTTTATTAGATTAACTAATCATAATAATTATAGATGACTAATCAGTAATCATTAATTAGCATTAGTTACATGTTAAACTATAACCCTCCTCATTATAACCAATAAAGGTTTTCTTTTTCTTTTTTTTCTATAGTATTAAATAATTATTTATTTAAAAAATTAATAAATAAATAAACATTAATACTCTTTAGAATTTCCTTAGTTTAATTAATTAATTAATTAATTCTTAAAATAGATAGGTGGTTTTATTTTTAACTTGTTATTTTTAATTTTAAATCAAAATAAAAATAAAAATAATAAGCTAAAAAAAATTTCAAAAATAAAATAAATTACCCTTAAAAAGTTTGTAAAATAAATTTCCCTTAAATAAATTATTATTATCCTTAAACTTTTTATTAAATATGAAACATCTTTGAATTAATAGGGGTAGGATTTTTTAAAATTTTTATTTTTATTTTTATTTTTATTTTTATTTTTTTGATTGAAAATAATAAACTTATTAATAAAATAAAATATATTTAATAAGTTTATTATTTTTAATATTAAAACTTTGATAATAATTAACTTTTTAATAAAATAAATCTAGTAAGGTTATTATTTATTAACATAAAAAACTTAGTATTATTATTAAAATTAAAATAAATTTCCCTTAAATAAATTATTATTATCCTTAAACTTTTTATTAAATATGAAACATCTTTGAATTAATAGAGACGGATTTTTTTGAAATTTTTTATTTTTATTTTTATTTTACTTTTTATTTTTTTGATTAAATAATAAACTTATTAATAAAATAAAATATATTTAATAAGTTTATTATTTTTAATATTAAAACTTTGATAATAATAAACTTTTTAATAAAATAAATCTAGTAAGGTTATTATTTATTAACATAAAAACCTTAGTATTATTATTAAAATTAAAATAATAAACTCTTTAATAAAATAAATTTAGTAAGGTTATTATTTATTAACATAAAAAACTTAGTATTATTATTAAAATTAAAATCAAAAATTAAAAATTAATAAATCTTTGAATTAAATCAAAAATTATAAATTATAAAAATTGAAGTAATAGAAAAAAAAATTTGGTCGGCCCGTGCCTTTCCTCCCTTCTTCACTATTAATGGATTATGACCCTTCTTAGAATTCTTCATTCCAATGTCCTGAAGATGGATCCCCGTTGGGATTCGAAACGTCGACAAGTGTTTCGTGAGACTGTGGATAATCCGGCAAACTCTCCAGTAAACAATAACCACAGGAATTTGAAAACCAAAAGTCCGATCTAGTTTGCTTCGTTTCTCATTTAGAACATGACAATATGCCACACTCCCAAAAATCCTGAAGTGACTTACCTTCGGCTTCATCCTTGTGAAGGCACTCTCGAGCGTTGTCTTGCCCAATGCTCTGTGAAGGGTCCTAATCTGGATATATACCGTTGTGTTGCATGCTTCTGCCCATAGAAATCTAGGAAGATCCTAGTCATATAGCATTGTCTTTGTTTCCCCAACAATAGTCATGTTTTTTCGTTCTACAACTCCATTTTGCTCCGGATTATAAGGAGTTGTCCATTCTCTCCTGATGCCCTCCCTTGCGCAGAAATCTGTGAATTCCTTATCAATTTATTCCCCATCGCTATCTGAATGCAATACTTTGATTTTCTTCCCGGTCAGGTTTTCTACCAGGGCTTTAAATTCCTTGAACCAATCAAAGACCTCATCCTTGGTCTTTAAGAAGTAAATCCAAGTCTTCCTGGAATGGTCATCAATGAAGTGACCAAGTATTTACCTCCACCAAGAGCACTAGTGGACATTGGTCCGCAGATATCTGAGTGTATTAGTCCCAATACACTTTTCGCCCTATTGTTGCTTATGGAATATGCTGCTTTAGCATACTTCCCTAGTACGCACCCTCTACACACGTCATCATGCTTGGTGCTAAGGACTGGAACTCTCGTAACAATTTCTCTGAGCATTCTCAAAGCTCCATGGTGTAGATGCCCCATTCGTCTGTGCCATAGCTCATTCAGATCTGATTCGCCACTTAGATTGTTGCCTACCAGTGCCACTGGAGACTTGAGCTGCAACTTGTATAGTTTGTTGCTTCGAGTTCCAATCTAAGCCTTCTTCTTCCAGCTTGGATGTTTAACATAGACTTTCCTTCCAATAAAGTAAACATCATATGCCTTGTCCTACAATTGAGACACTGAAAGTAAATTCATTCCCATACCTGGCACATGCAACACATTTGTGGCTCGGAGACTATCTCTTGCTTCTGTCTGAAATGCTACGGTCCCTTTTTCTACAGGGGTACACTTTGTCTTGTTAACAATAGTAATTTGGAGGTCCATCCGTTCTTCTTGATAGCTAGAAAAATGACCTCTTTCTCCAGTCTTATGGGCTGAAGCCCCGCTATCAATGTACCAATCATCTGATGATGCAAAGCTAGATAAACAAGCACATTCCTTTTCCAGCCTTGAGGCCAACTCTGAAATAACGCAATCTTCCATCTTCTTCGTGCTTTTACTTTTCCTAGTAGCTTCGGCAGAAGGAATGCATAAGCCCTCAGGAGTACGATTTGCTACTAGAGCAGCACCACGAGTTCCCTTTAGCCTAGATCCTCCTGCTATCTTGCCCAACCTTTCTCTGATACCATGTTAAAATTTCAAATTGAAATCCTACTACAATATCTGATATTATTTCTCCTACTTATTATTCAGAAATAAAGTATTTACGGAAATCTCTTCAATAAATATTGAAACAAATTCAAATGCAGACTTCACCATACAATTACTGAGCAAAATACAAGGAAATACTAGCACAAGAATGACACAGAGATTTTTGGACAATTGTCCTCGGAAAAACCCAATGCGAGAAAACCGGTGCAGCAAATGAGGGTTTCTATTATTCTTCAGCAAAAATCTTCTTGTACAATCACAATCAGCAGTAATGAAGAGAAATTCTCCATGATAACACTGGAGAAATTTCTCACAAAATTTCTGGATGAGAAATGACCTCGGAAGGACCCTCCTTGGCCTCCTGCGTCACCATTGCACTGGCTCTACGTGGACAATGCACAGAACTGTGTCGCCCTTCTGCACTTTTCCCTTCCTACCTCTACTCTGCCTCTTCCTTTCACTATGTCACCTGCTCCTGCACCCCAGATTGATGTTGAACCCTCTCTGTTTATCCTCCTTCTGCAACTATCCCTCTGGATCGATTTTCTCTTGTCGAACTCAGCCACTGAGAAAATCGATTTACTTTGGCAACTGAGTATCTACACTGGTGTGTTTTCCAAATGACCCTCAAGCCTTCCTTTATAGTCTTCTCATTGAGAAATCAACGGCTAAGATCATAACTTGACTTGATCCATGCTCTCTAGATGATTCACACTCTGTTTTATGAATACCCTTGAATTATTTAATTTCCCTAAGTTTAGACTTAGGGTCCCCATTAAAATAATTAATTATTTTAATAAAACACATTCCGAGAGGAATTTCTAAATATGATTTCTGGGTTCCTTGGAATACATGTGCCTAACCCTCTCCACAAATTTTGAGACTTAGAGCACTTTCGATGCTACCAAAAATCAACGGTAATCTATCTGAGTGGGACTAAGATGGACTAAAGCTTTCAGCCTCTATAGATACCATCAGGCTTACTAACCATCAACCCAGGGAACTAGGTGAACATCCACCCGATGTCGCCCTCCCTACCAGACATCAACACAAAGTATCGGCCTGATGTCTTTCCGAGCAATGCTTCACTCACAAAGCCTCAACACATCTTGATCTAGAAGATCAAGAACATTTCCAAGCAATGCTTCACTCACAAAGCCTCACACCTTGATCCAGTAGATCAAGGACAACCAATCTCTCCCAATCAAATTGATTGGTAGCCAGCATATCAAATCCTTCGAGGGATTCACCTGTGCAAACAGAAACCCCAATCATCAATAATTTCATATGCATAATCAAAAACAAATCTGCAAGGTTTCAATGTTGCCCTTCAACTAATTTCAGTAGGACCATCAACAAAATCCTTTTAAGAAAAGATTCATCTTCCTACTTCACATGTGGCAACATATCTTTCAAGAACATATTCTCCAACTATAAACTTTTCTATTCCCCCCCTCTTAACTACAGAGAGTTCTTCTATCCAGACTACCTCTTAATGTAGAAAGATTTACTTCTTTGTTAGGTGTTGGAGAATCTTTCATGGCTTCCATCCTTCTCATCATACTTATCAGCTTCTCATCTTTATGATGTACCTGCACAGCTTTAGATAGCAAGTACAACCAAAACCATAGAAGCATAAAGTTAGCCATATCAGAATCACGAAAACATTTTCAACTTTATATATATCAGATACCCAGACAAGAGACATATACTCTTCAACATTTTGCTAAGGACTTTTATCATAAACCCTAGACTACTTCATAATACCTTTCATTTTATCTAGGGTTTCAATGTTTCTTTCAAAGGTATAACATACCTTGCTACAACATTTAGCAAACCCTAGAACCAATATAGATCCACAAGATATCTAACAACCTTTCGACTTTTCACTAGGGATTCATACAAGTCCTAGATTTCATACAAACGAGTCAATCAAGATTAATCACAGCGCAGACATTATCATGATCAATTTTCACTAGGGTTAGTTGCAGACCCAAACATATCATTAAGAGCTTCAACTAGGGATTGATGTGAACCCTAAATTTTCCATCTATAAATTCTTAACAACATTATATCGATTCAGATGAATACACATACTAGAGAATTCAATCATTCATAGCCTTTTCAAACATCATCCTAGAACATCAAACTTTGACTAGGGCTTGTCTCCAAACCCTAGAACTTATGACCATTAGAAATTTGGTAAACTCATCTATCTAGGAGATTACCATCTTGTGAAGGCATATCATATGATTAGTCAATATTTAATATATCAGAGATACATTGACCTAGACTAAGCTAGGGATTTAATCAAAGGAACATATACCTAGGGTTTCATTCGTAGGACTTTTCATGGCAAGGATTTTGCTTGTAGACCTAACCAAAACTTAGGGTTTTGGTTCATTTTCAAAGCAAACCCTTATTATATCAAAACTTCAAAAGGTTCGAGATTTCGAACAGAACCATTTCAACCCTAATAAGTTACAACTTCCATGATCATATCAAAATCTCGAACATGACATTATCAATTAGTACAGCAATTTCTTCATTAATAGCCCTAATTAGGTTTAGGGTTTCATACATTATCAAAAATACCCTTAGGTTAGGGCTTTTTAGAGAACTCCTGAGGATTCCTTTCATGCAGACAATTAGAGATGTATAAGGTGGGTAGATTTATCAAATGATGAATCACCCCAAACAAGAATCTTCTAAGATTCAAGAGAGCTAAGCACAACAAATGTTAGTAGAGTAGATTGGATTTGTCAAGGAGAATAACAAAGCCTTATAATTTAAGACATACGTCTGTTGCTTGATAAACCTCCTTGTGATGCCTTCCTCCATACTCCTTGATCTTTTAGCAAGTCTTTTCCTAGAAGAGTAAGTTGTGGTCTGCAATACATACATTCCAGCAAAACGGTGATACCGAGAGCATAACTTAATTTTTCAAGTTAGATCTTTTATACAACCATGGGGATGGAATTCTAATATATCAACTATCAATTTAATTAATAAGAAGACATTTATTTTATAACTAGACTAGAATATCCTAAAGATCAAGATACTGACATGTATGTTATCACAAATTAGACTAGCTATAAGAATACAAATCCAGAGATTTATACGAACCTTGCAGTAACATACCTTTTGATTTGAAATCATTAATACTTACTTGGTTCCTTGCAATTCAGATCTTTAGGGAGACCTTTCTCCTTAATTGATTCCTTGCAATGTCAACATTATTTAGACAAACTTCAGAATCCTTTCAAACTCAATATAGGTGCCTATTTTGAGATCCTTATTTCACTGTATATAGATATTACAGCTTTGACCTTATTATAACTATTTCACTGTACAAGTCTCTGAATTCTATTGACCATATCATTGTGAAGCACTAAGTTGTGAAACCCTTGTGGTTGTGTCAAAATGGTGATTGTACTGAACATCGTGACTGAGGTAATATGAGCTGTAATATATGTTGTGAAACCTTATCTCTGTACTTGGATCAATTTCATGCCACCGAACTGAAATGGCACCCTTCTCACTGAACTGTGATGACACTGAATTAGTGCAACCCTTCTCACTGTGGTGGCACAGAGTTAGGCCGAGACTGTAGCATAGGCCGAGACTGTGGTATCTTCAAAACTATGATACTGTGGTAATATTAATGAACAAATTATGAACCTGAGCACAGTGATGATTTGTAGAGTGATCCTATTCCAGAGGGATATGTGAGGTTCTGTGATTGAGGACCTTAGGTCTCTACTAGTTTCCTTACTGCGGAATTCTGAACTGTAGCCTTCCTTTATTGAACTGTAACCATTTTCTCATTACACTGAACTTGTTTTCATTGAGACATTCAAACCTCTTCCTTCTAGGTGACTTTAATAAGTTTACTGTGATTCTAGTTTTATTAGCCCATAATTGTCCTTCTTCAAACTGCCTTTGACCATAGCCATAGCTCCGATACCATGTTAAATAAATGGCAGTTAATTAGTTTCTCTTATCATGACATTATCTTGTGATTATTATTATGTGTTCTCGTGTTTTATCTTTTCTTATCATCAAGACTAATGCCAAACAAATAGAAGAGGGCACAAGATGTAGGCACGTTGCCAGGGGAAAACCCAGTCAAAATTCTTCCTTCAATACATTCAAGATGAGACGACCAAGCCCCTTAGACTATAGACTTCTCCCATCAAGTCACCCCTTCACTGTGTTAGCACCGACATCTCCATGACACCGAGATCTCCTTTGCTTGCACCAAAACTTCATCCTCGTTAACTTGACCGAGGTTGAGATTGCAACATAGCACCAAGCATCATAACAACATAGCACCGAGCATCATCATAGTACAAAGCATCATGAGTGATGTCACCAAGCATCATTGTAGCATTGAACATCATGACTGAGACCACCAAGCATCATCATGGCATTGGACATCATAAGTGAGAGCACCGAGAATCATAATGAGATAACATTACATCACTGAACATCATGACTGAGACAGCATCACTGATAACATTGTATTACTGATTCTGTGGCAGATCACTGAGACTTCGTCTTGTTGTAACAACTTCGAGATAAACATAATGTAGAAGTAACCAAATTCTGAAATGAGTATGAGACCTTGTCCTTCTGTGATAATGATCCGAACTGCAACCTTTATATGATCCAAAAATTTCAGAGGAATTTGAAAATCTGTCTGAAATGTGAAATCACAGCCTTGTATATATAGTTGTTCCTCCATAAATGAGTTGACCTGTCTATTTTAAATAGTTGTGTTAATAATTAGGCTGAAATGAATGCTTGTGTGAAGTCGACTTGAAGACGGTTTTGAGGCCGACTTGAGAGTTGTTCTTGATGTAGATATGCTGAAAATACCGAGGATGATGCCCTTGAAGAAGATGACTTGATAGAGTAGCCTTTTGACCAACAACCTAATATTACATGTTTTAAAAGCCCAAATAGGATCAATTTAAAATTTGTTATGACTAACCTAGAAGTCCACAATTGGGACCTTAAACTAAATATGACCCAAGCATGAAACCCATGCTTTAATAAGTCATTTAATAATAACAATAAATTCTTTTGAAAAATACATTAATAATGAAGACCGAACATAGTTACATTCTTCAACAACCAGAAGACGTGACATGAGTGGAAAGACTCACCACTAAGGCAAACTCTATGTAAAATCTAAAGGTGAACTCATCCACCTCTGCCCATTAAGGAAAATTCTATGTCAAATCTGGAGGTGAACTCATCCACCTCTGTCGAAGTTGCAACGCCCTTCTTCTTGTTCTTCTTGTTGGGACACTGAACAGCATAGTGACCCAACTTCCAACAACCAAAGCATTTCACATTGTTCATCTCCTTCACCTTGGCCTTTTGCTTCCTCTTCTTCTGCTTATCGCCACTAGAAGACCCCTTATTGGCCGCCTTCTTTCCCTCTGCTGCAAGGGCTACATTCTCTTACTCACCTCCCCCACCACACTAACTACCACTCTTGGTACTACTCTTGGTCTCCTGCTGGATGAAATCATCCCACATCCTCCTCCAATCTGGAAAATTCCCTCGCCACAATGCCATTTATGAATCCATTCCACTGTTTGGGAGAACCATCTAGTGTCGTCCTAACCAACTGGACCTCAAGGATAGCCTCTCCTACGACAGCTAACTCATCTCTCACCTGTGTGATCTTGGTGAGGTATGAGGTCATTGTGTCGGTCTTGGTCATTTAGGTGTTTCTTAGCTTCTACCTCAACACCGTCTTCCTATTCTCATTGGAACTATTGTGTACTGTGACAAGGGACTCCCACATTTCGTAGGCAAACTTCTTCTCGGTCACATGAGGGAACAGATGGTCTTTGATGGCATCGAGAATGATTCTCCTTTCCTTCACATTCTTCTTGTTGAAGTCCACCAACTGAGTTGCAACGGTAGGAGGTTGCACAGGACTCTCCACTAAGTCCGACACTTCAACTTTTTCAAGCAATAACATCATCCTCTCCTTCCAAGGGCCAAAATTCTCTGACCCACTCAATCTGTCCTCCACCCTCAAACCAGTCACCATGACCCTCACAACCAACACAAAATAAGCAAATTTGTTACTAGGCAACCTTCCTCCCTCTCTACCAAAAATTCTTTGGGTTTCTAACTGAGGTTTTAGCCTTTAGGCTTGTTGTTCACTGATATGGAAAATGTTTGCTTGTTGGTCTCTTATATTAGTTGATGAAAAAGTGAATTGTAGGTTTATAGGCATACCAAGTAGAAATTTTAAATGTTGTAGCCACAACCCAGTTTTAAGTTTTGGCATGTGCTTTAATGCCCAAACCCAACATATAGCTGATATAAATATTAAACTTGCATTCAACTCAAAACAAGAGACTAATATACTCTTTTGACTTTATCAATTGGTACAAGGAAATAAAATGCAAGCATTCATCACATATGACACATTTATTTTGGTCCAATGAGAAAAACACACAAGAGGAAAACCAGTCTTCAAGGAGGATTATATTACTCTTAGGAAAATTTAATACACAGCAAAAAAATACAACAGACTTATCTCCCTTTAGTTGTTGATGTCACTAGTTAGATTTGCATATAGTCATCTAACTCAGCCTGTGATTTCCAGAGATTTATGTGCTTGATGCCCATTGACAATGCCTCGAAAATCCTGTAAGAAACAATAAAAAACTTCCCAGAAATTCCGTGGCTCTATTCTGACCAAATTTCCTTGGGATTCACGTTGAGGAGCCTTGAAACTCGTGTTGCCTGTCCACAAATTTACTACAGGAACAAACCTCGGAAGTCATGCCAAAATTCCTGCCTTATTATGCATGCTCTAACAACTGAAAGTTCCCTCAAATTTTAGGCCAGAGAGGCTCTTGTAGTTGCCTCGAAATCTAAGCACACACTCTGATTTGTCTGCCAAGAAACTCGAGTTGCCTAGGAAATCGTGCCAGTAGATTTACTCTCCCTCTTCCTTGGAATTCAAGCTCCTTGTTTGCTGTAGAATTCTCCTCCTGCAATTATTGTAGCAACCTCCTCTTTTTCCTCTCTTTCTCCTCTCCAAAAACTCTCATGTGAAGAATGAATGAGAGAATCCCTTTCATTTTCCTTTTTGTCTCTTCAAATTGAAGAGAACCTTAGCCCTTGAGATCTAATGGATGAGATTAAATTTCAGTGCATTAGATCAAGGGTGGAGATCATTCCCTCTCTTGACCCCTCATGTGCTCCCCCTCAATTAATGAGTCCCTAGTTACTTTTTAACTATGTTGCACGGGTACCCGCACCCAGGGGTAGGGTTCCCGCACCCGCACCGGGTTCCCGTCCCCACGTACCGGGTGCTAGGACGGGTTCTTCCTAGAAGAACCCTGAAGAACCCGGTTCTTCATAGAAGAACCCGGTTCTTCATAGAAGAACCCGAAACGTCCAACTCAAAAATAGGGTTCTTTTAGGGTTCTTCGGGTTCTTTTAGGGTTCTTCAGCAACAGAGAACCCCGAAAATGGGTTCTTTTCGAGTTCTTTGGGGGGAAATTTAGGCTAATTTTTTTAATTTTTTAATCAAAATTTGACTATAATCTAATTTTTTTTAATTAAAATTTAAGATTTTTTTATTAAAATTAAAATTAAATAATTTATAAGTTAATTATAGTCGATTCTTAAGGCGATTTTTTTTTTTTAAATTCAAAACTTAAATTAATTTATTAAATATTAAATAATAAAAACGTAAAAATTAAAAATTAAAATTAAAATTTAAAACTTTAAAATTTAAATTTAAATTTAAAACTTAACTCATAAACTTAAAAACTAAAAATCAAATTAAAACTTAAAAATAAAAATTATAAGTTATAAGTTATAACACTAAAGTTAAACGGTAAACCTAAAGGCTAAGATCGACCAACCCTAAGAAGTTAACTGTTAGAACTATACCACTGCAACCGAACTATAGTCTATCGACTATACCACTGCAACCGATAGACGTAAGAAGAAGGATCCAATTGATTGGTGGTGGCTTCATGGTGTTGATGCTCCTGAGTTGCAGCAGTTTGCCATACGGTTACTTGGACAGGTAACTAGTTTGGAGTTCCTCATCTTATTTCTCATTTAAATTTTTGTATTGAATTTTCAATTTTCATTTTAGCTTTTCTTTTTAAATTTTTAATTAATTTAATGGGCTTCCCCTATTTTTCCAGGTAGCTAGTTCTTCATCTTGCAAGAGGAATTGGAGTACTTATGCCTTTATCCATTCAGTAAAAATAAATAGGTTGGGCTCAAAGAAGGCAGAGAACTTAGTGTACATTCATAGCACACTTCGTCTCATATCTCGAAAAGACCCTGGGTACAAGGAGGGTCCTTTCAAGAGATGGGACCAATACACAGATGATGCTATGTGTGTGGATCAGGAAATACAACCAGATGGCCTTATTGAGCTACCTTCAACTGTTATGGATGAGCAGGAGGCTCAAGATGAGAGTGATTCCTACCTTGAGAGCATGTTGACTGAAGATCTAAGTGATGCTGATGACATGGATGTTGATGATGTGGCTTGAGGAAGCCATTGTTCACTATTTTAAATTTTTATTTCAGTATTTTGAAATTTCCTAGTTCATGTTTGGAGATGTCTTGACTCTTTGCCCTTAAGGGAAATTTTGAATGTAGTATGACAATGGACATATATCGTGACTTTTATAACTTATTAGGTTATTTAATATTATCATGATTCATATTATAATATATCATTATGTGAATGTTGAATGTTCATTGTTCAATGATGTGCATGTTTAAATCTTTGAAGTTTAAACTTTAATTTTTAAATCAAAAATATTTTATTTTTCTTGTTTTATACAAATTCACATATATAAATTATAATTTATATATAATATTATATAATATAATATATATATAGTATATACCCCCAACGCACCCACGCACCCTGTTTCAAAAAGTGCCGTCCCCGTCCCCGTCCCCGCACCCACGTTTCCTGGCAACATAGCTTTTTAATATTTTGTACCATGTGCACTTTTTCTCTCATAAAGTCACTTTTAAAACATAAAAGTCAGTTTAATATAACAATAGTGTACTATGTACTTTTCTTATAAAGTCACTTTATAACACTAGTTACTTTTTAATATTTTGTACCATGTGCACTTTTTCTCTCATAAAGTCACTTTTAAAACATAAAAGACACTTTAATATAATAATAGTGTACTTTGTACTTTTCTCATAAAGTCACTTTCTAACACTAGTGACAATAATATATTAAAGTACATAGTACATAACCCATAAAATGAACTTCCCTCCATGACATTAATAAAACTCATGATCACATGACAAAAAGGTCATTAATGTGTCTTCCTAGGCCAAAAGGAAAAATGCAATAGAAAACACCTCCTTGGTACCATAATTTTCAATATTTTATTGTTCAATTTCCTTGGAAAATCATGCCCCTTTTTCTATTGTTTGTCTCACCTCTGTTGTAGGATCTACCTAGGATATCGTGCTCTCCCAGTTGTACAATTCCCTTGGGAAATCTGCTCTCCAAAGGTTGTAGAATTTTCCCTCTTAGCCACTCAATTTGCCTTCAGTTCATTCTCTAAAAATCGACCTAATCTCCTCTCCTCTCCTTCACCTTCTCTTTTCCAATCTCACACATGAAGAATGAATAAGGAATGCATGCAAAGTGTCTTTTCTTCATTTTTATTCTCTTAATGAATAGTAGATTTTATCCAAAACATCAAGGGCTGAGATTAGATCTCAACCTCTCTTGATCAATCGTGGATATCTAATTTCACATTAACCCCCTCAAGTCCCCATTTTCATTAATTTGTCCTCCTAGCCACTTTAATAACTTAAAAATGACCATGCACTTTATGACACATAAAGTAACTTTAAATTATAAGTCACTTTAATAATATATAGTGTACCATGTACTTTATCACACAAAATAACTTTAAAACATAAGGTCACTTTTAATAATAAAAAGTACAATATACTTTTATAATCACATAAAGTAACCAATAAAAAGTCACATAACTTTAATAAATTCATAAAGTCACTTTTTAACTTTTATATTCACATAAAGTAGCCAATAAAATGTCACATGACTTTAATAAACTCATAAAGTCACTTTTTAACTTTTATAATCACATAAAGTAACCAATAAAAAGTCACATGACTTTAATAAACTCATAAAGTCACTTTTTAACTTTATAAAATCACTTTATAAAGTAAAGGGCCTAAAGAATGAAATATGCTCGATTACTTCTACATGCTAGGCATCATCAATGCAGAAGTAGCCCTTAGCTCCCAAAAGCTAACATGTGGGTCCCTTCTATGTCCCGAAAACACTTAATCAAACATTTTTCATAAACTTTACTTCACTCCTAAGTTAATTTCACTTTAAAAAAATACACTTAGAGCTCTCTCTCATTGCTCTTCATATTAGTGGTGATGCAAGTGGAACTGGAAGTACAAGTAAAATTGCCTCTTCTGCTAAGCAAGCATCTCGTTAATTTTTTGTTGACGAGGATGAGGATTGTTATCATTACTAATATGTACTCAATAATTTTCTTTAGTTCATGTTTTAACTTTTATTTCAGTTTTAGCACTAGCCTCATGTATAAAGGCTGATTTTGGAACTGTTGACCACACTTTGTCAACGAACCCACAGCAGCACACCCCCATTTTTTCAAATGGGACTTATCATGTTCGAGGTTCACTTCATCCAGATTTCATCGTCAGCGGACATTTTGTTATAAATGATGTAAACCCATTCTGCATGTTATGATGTAAATGATCTAAGTAAGACAGTCAATGTATGTAACAACCTAGGTAGGCCTAGTATGTTGTTGATGATTTCCATTCTAGGAGGTTTTTTGTCTCACTGATTCACGTCAGTGATCGGCAGAGTTTTTCCCTCCAGCCTCACCCCAAAGCTAGGGTAGATTTTGTCATCAGCATGCTAAGTGAGTCCTACTGTTTTCTATCGAGTCCTTGTAAAAGTAGTTTGAGCTACTTGGTCTACTAGATCATATTTTGAGTCGCAGAACTGGGTATTTATTTGAGGGTATATACGAATGGGTATTCCCCTTCATGTGTCTAAATGTATTATCCTATGTAAAGAGAATTGGAAAAATAATTAAAATCCCCTCTCAGTCAATTAATTAATTTTTCTAGTGAATTAATTAAAAAAAATCAAAAGCCAGAAAATTAATTAATTTAGGATCCTAAGTTAGGATAAAATTCTTTAAAGGCAAAATTCGTTGGTCATTAAAAAATGATTTTTTAATTAAAATGGATTTAAATCATAAATTCGTTTTTTCCTCAAAATTATAATTTCGACCATCCAGATTAAAAGATAATCAAATCTGTTCGACAGTAGAGATTATTTTGACGTGGATCAACTGAACTAGCCATTGGAGATTTTGTCCTATAAATTTAGAGGTCTTTGTCAGTCTTGAGTCATCCGATCTTAGAATCGTGTACTTGTCTTGAAAGCTCTTGTAAATTTTCTTTGATGAATAAAGCATAAAGACTTTGGGGTTACAAGTTTTGATGTTCCTTCTCGGATCTATGTGGTGAATTGTCTCTAAACTCTGCCACTTTGTTTGGAATTTTTATGGTTGATGGCCTTCATGGATTAATCTGCATACAGGTATCTTGTACAGTTTTCTGGATTCATAAAATGACATTTTGATTTTTCTAAAGGACCTCATGTTATTTTCTTAAATCTCTATCGATCTAAGTTTCAGATCTAAGTGTGCAGGGAAATTTTTTCTAAATTGAGTGTCTGGGGAAGTCTTCGGTTGGACCAGCCAACTCTCATATAACATAAATCTGAAAAGCTCATTATTTGTTAAACTCCAAATCTATCTTACGAAATTGGTGGTTTTGCAAGGTTTTCTAGCGCTTGTGCCTCTCCTTAAAATTTTAAATCTCTAAAAAATTGTGCTAAAATGGATTCAAATCTAGCCATGAGAGCCTCAGATTTGTAGATTAGTTTGTAAATTTGTAATTTTAAAAATTGTAAGGGTTTAATCATTTTCTTGGTGTGTATATCTTCAGGATCTAAATGGTTTCTTGCAGGTTGTGGGTTTAAATCAGAAAATTTTTAAAGATCTGAGGCAGATCCAGCCTCAAACTGCTACTGTGGGCAAAATATGAGTATTATTCGATTTAAGGAAGATCAAAGTCTAGGTTTTGACAGAAAAAAAAATTTCAAACTCTGTTGGACGTATTGGGTTATTCATTGCATCAATTCCACTGTTTATCTCTGTCTCATAATCCATCATTCAACGCTGCCATCCATCTTTGCGTTAATCCTTGACTATCTCCTCTGCGAATTCGTCCAAGCCAGCCCTTCTTTACATCGTCCAGCCTCTGTCCTCCATTATTGTCGAATTCACATTGTGTTCACGTCGTTTTCCTTGACCTGCGTCCTCATCAATTAACGTCCCTCTGTCTGCAATCCTGTCTGTTGTCTCATTTCTCACTGCCTAATCTGTGCATAACCCCAACCCGCGTCCAAGCCATTCCCCTCTGTCCATCGACCTCCATCTGCGTCCGCTTGCATCGAGCCCTCCTCCGATTCTGTCTCATCTTCCCTCACGCCGTCTACCTGTGTCCAAGCTCCGTCCGTCGCGCTCCATATCGCTTCCCCGTCAACTAAGCTCCAACCTGCGCACATAAACGACAAACGCATACACATATCTGTCTCCGTCGTCCCTCCGTCCAACCTGCAACTCAAACAAAACACACGAAAAAAAAAATAAAAGAGAAAAAAAAAGCATGCAAAATTCAAGCCGAACACATATGTGATAAGATTTATTTGATTCGGATTTATTTTAATATAGCTTAGTTTAGTTTTAACGTGGATTTGAGTTTTGATTTTTTTTGTTTTATTTCATTTAGCGTAGGTTTTAGACTTTAGCATAATTTTTGTTTAGTTGTAGTTTAATTTTAGTTAGGTTTTGATTTTAAATTTCAATTTGTTAGCTTTTAGTTTTAGCGTTAATTTTGGAATTTAGTTTAGGTTGTAAATTTTAATTTCGATTTTAGTTAGTGTTAGATTTTTTTTAAAGTTTTAGATTTCATTTTTATAGTTTGATCTTTGTGTTAATCTAGCTTTAGTTTTTTTTTTTTTAAATTGAGTTTAGAGTTTAATTTAGTTTGTTTTAAGACTTAGTTTTTGTTTTTGTTTTAATGCTAGTTTTATTTTGCTTTCGGATATAAAAATATAAAAATTCCAAAAAATTCTAAAAATCTAGAAAATACAAAAACATAAAAAAATTTCAGAAATTTCTCTATAGTCGAATGAGCCTCAAATTTTTATCTGAAGTTTGACTGTGGAGTATTTTAATTTTCGAATCGGGTTATATTGGAAATATCATAATTTCGGAAATTTTTTCAACATCTGGCATTTATCTCAATGATTGTTTCATGATAAGCTTTGTTGATTGGCTCAAGTATCTTAATGAATGATCGTGGCATTTTCTATTGAATATCATTGTGGTCATTTAGCAGCAGTTATACATCTAATACTTACCTTTAATTGCATAACGGGATCTTGTTTGACTCCATAAGGCACTGGTTTTAACATAATCAATCTGTGAAATCTCGTTAATTTTATCAGGTATTTGGTGTTTTAGCTATGTCTCCTAGATTTTTCTTCTTCATTTATAATAGGGTCTACCCCCCTTAGCTTGCAAGGAGACAGCTTAAATAGAGAGATTGGGGATCAGGGTGATAGCCCCCGATCTGAGTCGTTGTCGCAGTGCCTAGACAATCTGTGCGACAACAGGAACCTTCAATGTATAGCCTAATCTATAAAGGCTAGTTTTGAATTTTTGCATCATGTAATTACTAATCACCTATGAGAGTTAATATAGACTTGGTTTTCCTTCTAAAATGTTATCTAAGTGTCATTCTTTCTTTTCTTGCAAGATAATGTATTACTAAATTATTGGTTATATATATATATATATATATATATATAACGTCTTGCCCGACATTTCCATTTTCTGGGGTTGAGGTTTCTAGTCATACTATTTTCAAAAACTTCTAGGTGTTTTGTGTTTTGTGCACTTAGAAAAGAAGTGTTTGATAAAGTGTTTGGAACAAAATTTCAGAAAAAGGCAAAAGAGATAGTGTTATTCAGTGACCCTCTTGTGAATGTGTTTTGAATGGTGGATGATGATAAACCCACTATGGGTTCTGTTTATGAGGCCATGGATCATGTCAAAGAGGCAATAAAGTGAGAATGCAAGCGCATAAAAGACAGACAAATCTTCCTCTATGGAGAATCATTAATGAAAGATGAAACAAAAAATCCATGCAATTGGCTATTACTTAAACCCAGGGTATTTAATTTCAAATTTTATAAGTTCAATTATTCATTACAAAAGCTTAGCCAAAGATTCAAATTCAACTGATGAATGTTTTTCCTTGTGAACCTTGAAGGTACCATTATACAAATATATTGAAGCAAATGGAGAGTTATAAAAGGGATTGCACATGTGCATTGAGTGCTTGGTCCCTGATCCCTAGATACAAGATGAGATACATAGAAAGCTTACACATTGCAATGAGAGTATTGGTACCTTTGCCATGTCTATCGCTATACAAAGCAGAACGAAGGATTCACCGAGTGAAAAAGTTCAAAGTTTTTAAATTATATTATTCACTAAAAAAATTAAGTCAAAGATTCAAAGTCATTTGCTAAATCTTTTTTCCTTCGGCGCTTATTGCAACCTATTAGTGGCAATAATTTGGTGGCCAATGCATTGATTTGCAAAAACTTACAATTCGAATATTGAGCTAGACATGTAGTGCCTCTAGGTGTGAATAGACTTGGAGCACTTTTCAAAGTGTATACATACCAAGAAGAGAAATAGTTTGGAGCAAAAACAAATTAAATGATGTGGTTTATGTTTTGCACTACCTTAGGTTCAAGAGGAACCAACAATTGATTTTTGGGTAGCATTAGATGTGCTCTAGCCCCGAAACTTTATGGAGGGGCTAGGACACATGAGATCTCCAAGACACAGAAATCCTTTGGAGAAATTCCACTTGATGTGAAAGTTATTCCAATAATTAATTATTTTAAATGGAGACCCCAAGTCTAACTTAGGAAAATTAAATAATTAAAGGGAATTAATTAAAACATGTGGGTGAGAATGTTATAAGTGAGGTGGATCAAGTCTTTTCTAATCTTAGTCATTGATTAGAGATTAGATCACGGTCGTTGAATGTTCAACGAGAAAAATAATAAAGGAAGGCTTGGGGTCAGTTGGAGAACACACAGAGCAGTAGCACTTGAGCTAAGTCGAAATTCTGGGGCGTGGTTTGCTGAGAATTTTCAAGTGAGCTTGCAATGCTGGTGAGGGGCAGATCAGCGAGGGATTCTTCAGATCTGAGGCCGAGAATACATAGGCAGAGAGGCAGATACGTACCAGGCAGTGCAGAGACCCAACAGGAGGGACACAACCTAGCCAGGCTCATGCAGAGGCAGCGCAGAGGTTAACGCAAGGCCTTCAAGGTGACGCAGAGGCAGCGCAGAGGCTGACGCAGGGCCTTCAAGGTGATGCAGAGGCAGCACAGAGGTTGACGCAGGGCCTTCAAGGTGACACAGAGGCAGCGTTGAGCCCAGAGGGGTGACGCAGGAGCTACTCTGGGTAGGAGAGGCTGACACAGAGGCTAGGAGAGGCAGCGTTGAGGTTCCAGTGGGCCAAAAAGGGCTCGTTTTCAATTTTTTTCAGAGGTGTGAAGCAGCCCACTGAAGGGTGACGCAATGACTACGTAGGCACCCATTGGGGTTCTTCTTTCTCGGTTGAATAAGCCATATTTTATGTCTCCAAGTGATAAAGGTACATCTGTCGTGATTTCTCTGTTGGGCAAACCACTACTAGTGCCCTTGATGTATTCAGATATTCTGCATAATAAATAAACCCTTTAAAAGTTGTTGCATTGGTTTTCCCGCATTGGGTTTTTCTGGGGACATTGTCCAAAAAATATTGTGTCTCCTTTTTCATGTGTGCCTCATTCTTCAGTTCTTGATCTGTATGTATGTGTAGGCAGCAGTAGTATTTATTTTGATGTTTTACTGAATAATTCAGGAAATTAACTTGTAAATTAAATCAAACAAGTAGGAAAAGTAAATCGGAAAATTGTAGTAAGGTTTCTGTAATAAGGATTCAGAAATTTTCACACCAGCTATTGAACAAAACCCCTAAATCAAGCAGCATAATCTTGGATGACTTTGATCGCTCATAAAAGTGGGTTGTGAATAGTCTGGGACCAACATTTGAGAATGAAGACCTTTCTCTTGGATGGACTTGAACCCACTTCATAGTCAGAGATATAACTACATTCAAGAAGAGGGGATTCAAACGGGAATCTCACTATAGAGTTGAGTCATTTTGACGATGAGAATTCTAATGATTCTACCGAGTAGTAGTTACTAATCATTACCACTATGCTTATTTGCGAACCCTAGAGGCCATTTTAGAGCATCTTTGTTGTTGTAATTTGGTTTAGAGATGTATTGCACCCAATGTTATTTTGGCTATATGCACTCTTGCTATTTAAATGAGAAACTTTGTATATTTGTGTATAAATGGTTCAAATTAATAGGGATGTACATGAATATATGTGTGTGTGTGTGTGTGTGTGTGTGTGTGTGTGTGTCAAAATTTGAATATTTTATGTATTTTTTGGTCAACCAATCTTTTTGTCCAGTTCCCAGTTCACATTTTTGGGGTCGACCGATTCGATGATTGGCCTAGTTCTGAAAACACTAGTTGTCACACATTCTCTTGTGCGCATGGTCTGATAAGGTTTATTGTTGGATTCGGGCAACAGCACATGGTTTTGGCATGAGCATTGATGAGGTCTAGCCAACTTGGCATTTCTTCATTGGGCGCACTTCACATGGATATAACTTATTATTTGTTGGGTGGTCAAGGTAGTTAAATGGCACATTTTTCTCGATCACGCCTCTCTTAGGTGCTCTCTCACCTTTATTGCATTGATATTCCAACAACACTTCTCATCATTTGACCTTCATTAGAGAATGTCTTCACCTCTTTCAGATAGCACATATGTTATTTTATTTGAGCTAGCTATGGAGTATTTCATTGAAAGGCATTTAGCATACTTGGAGGACTACATGTGGCACATTGCATCCTCTCACTTGGTCCTATTACTATTTGGAGCATAAACTTGGAGGACACACATATCAAGATGGTCCACTTGCTATAGAGTTTGACTACTTCCTCTTTGTGGAGCACTCCATCTAGTTGGCATTTTGCACATTCATCCATGGAGTTAATTTCCTTAGGATTCACAAAAGTGGATTGCTTGCATGCATCTTGTGGAGCACTTGCTATTTTTGGAGGTCATTTTATCCAATGCTACTAGGAGCACCTCCCATGGGTTGTTCCTACCTTGCAATTGTGCTTCGAGTGAGACCATCCAAGTAGCATTGCTAGGATCATGCACCAAGGCTCCCTAAAACACTCACTACTACTATGGGGAGCATGGCAGTGTAAGGAACACTCCCAAAATAGTGAACGTACTCCCCAAGCACTTCCGAGATGTTCCCCACGCACTCCCTAGGTCACCTAGATGCTCCCATAGAACAGAAGAAAAAAAAAACACTTTTTTTTAATTTCTCTTAGAAAGGGACCTAGGAGAGGTTTACGATTTAGGGAAAGTTGAAGGAGAAATAAAGGGGGACTTCTATCCCACTATTTTCCTCATTACATTCATCTTTGTGTGGTTAAGCTTGAAGTGAGAAGCTTGGTCTTCTTGTTGATTTTTGAGGAAGGCAAATTTGTAAGAGCTTGGCGGAGAGAACAAAAGTTGTCATCTACTACTACAAACAGTTAGAGAACTAAAATGGTAAGCCCATTCATTGTATTTTTTTGCATATCCATATGTTGGTTTTTTGTGGATTTTTCCAGTCTTCTACTCTTTCCCATTTCTTCTTCCCCCTCATTTTATTGAAAGTTGTTCATCTAGGACTTGAGGAAAATGATCCTAAACTTCCCTATAATTTTGTTGAATCACAATGTTAATACAATTGTGATAACACCCAAAAATAGCCAACAATGACATTAAATTTAGCACAAACAATCTCATCTAGCTACAGACCTGACTTTGTCATGTAAGCATCCACTAGTCTCTAGGGAGAGGAGAATGGAGTTCTCACGCTTTCTTAGGTTTAGGGTTCTTTGTAGCCTTGCACCAAGTGTCACTATTCGTATCACGTCCACGAGATGCAGTGAGGACATGCCTTGGTGCGATGACGAAGCTATTCCTTCCCTGCGATACAACAATCGAAGGGAGAATCTGGTTCATCTCCATGCAGAAGGGTATAATCCTTGTTTTTCTATGCAAGTGATTCGTGCAGGGTGACGACTAATCAGCCTTGCTAGAAACATCTATGTGTGGGATCATCATAAATCCTCATAGAAGGAACAGTGCATGTCAAGGGTGCCTAGGTTTCGAATCAATGGCAGTGATGTGGTTCATCTCACGAAGGACTCCTGCCTTGTGGTTCTTCGTATGCAGAGGTTCTTTCTACCAGACGTGCACTCGTTGAAAAAACAATGTCTTGAGACAACTCTGAATTATATCACCTCAGATTTGGTAGAGGGACATGCAGGTAAAAGACTTTAGAATATAAAACTGGATCCAAAGGAGATTTTTCAAAACTTTGCTAAATCCCTATGTGGGAAATTGGTCCTCTTAGGGGTCTGTGGTTCAGATCTAGTGAAATATTTGAAGCAAATCATACAAAACAACCTGGGTATACCAGTGATTTTACAAAGTTTGATTTCTGAGGGGAAAATGCTGCAAAATTCCATACAATTGAAAGATAATGCCATAGAAAAGAACTCTGCCATCATATTAAACATGAGGCTAAGGGAAGGCGCTCCTAGAATCAATAATCCCAATGGACCAACCATGTTCAAGGATCCTATGAAAAAGAAGACTGAGAGACAAACCTCATTCGATTCCATCCAAAATATCCCTAGACCTTATATCGTTGAACAAATGGAACAAGCACCAGTTATGGCAGTTAATCTACCAAAGGTAGTTGTTCTTCAATCTAGAGTTTTTATATGTAGATTCACTGGTTTATGGCCTAGATCGGAAGAACTACATCAATGGGTTTTCACTACCTGGACCCCAAATTGCGATATCTACCTATGCTCCAAGGGCTTTTTTTGTTGTACAATTTGATACACATAAAGATCTAGAATTCGTTTCAAATGAGGGGCTATGGTTTTGGGGTAGAATGGGACTCTTCATAACTCCATGGTTTCTAGAGTTCGATGCTACAACTATGAAGGTTTCAACAATACCGATTTGGGTGAGACTTCATAATCTATCTCTTCCTTTCTAGCACCATCAAATTTTAGAAGGCATTGGAAATAAATTGTTTAAGTTTAAAAAGATGGATTTAAAAAGAAAAGAAAAAGGAATATTTACTTTCGCTTGTGTAGAGATAGACCTTAGCAAAGGTCTACCTGACCGTATTCACCTAGTTCATAAAAACATTCAATGGACTCAAGTATTAGATTATTAAAACATGACATTCAGTTGATTTATCTGTTTCCAAACAGAACATTTGTAGAACACATCTTTAGGAAAAAAAGCCCCAAAAGGTGAAAAGAGAGACTCAAAAGCCAAAGGGATGGCAGGTTGCAAATCCACATTTTTCAAACAAAGAAGAAGAAGAAAGGACGAAGTGTTGATTTCTGGTAGCATCGGGTGTGCTCTAAGTCTCAAAATTTGCAGGGAGGCTTAGGCACATGTATTCCAAAGAACACAGAAAGCGTTTTGGGAAATTCCACTCAGATTGTGTTTTATTAAAATAAATAATTATTTTTAATGGGACCCTAAGTTTAAACTTAGGAAATTAAAATAATTAAAGGGTATTAATAGAATAGAGTGTGAATCTTCTAGAAAAGACGGAGATCAAGTCAAGTTAATCTTAGTCGTTGATTAACAATTTAATCTCCTTCATTGAAGACTCAACGAGAAGATTATAAGAAGGACTTGATGTGGCATTTGGAATATACACCAAGAGAGTCTAGAGATCGAATTTCTCAAATGAGTAGTGCTCAGGAGAAAATCGATCGAGTTGATTCTTGCAAAGAAGGGCAGTGATAGTTCTGATTGGAAAATCCTTTCCAAATCCGGGAATACGCAACAGAGAAGACAAAGGGCAGTACGCAGAAGAGGCAGTGTAGTAGCTACACAGAGACAGTGCGGGGCCACGTAGAGGCAACGCTGCAGCCTTGAGGAGATCCAAGATTCAGCTGAGGATTAGTTAGATCTAGTGCCAGAGTGTCGGGGTGTGAGACCGGAGGGGCTAGAGATCAGTATCCAGCCAGCAGAAGAGCCAGCAAGCAGAGGTGACGCAGTCCCCACGCAGAGTGATGCAGAACTGCGCACAGCCAGTGTAGGGCTCATCAACTCAGTGTCAGATCAAGTTGAGATTTCCAGTGTAAGTGTGAGGTAATCCTCACTACCACTTTGTCAGTCAGATTCTCTGTGTGGATGGCCAGTAAGGCATCCTAGATTGTTTTCAGAACTTCTGCTTAACAATATCAAACCCTTAGCTATTGCACTGGTTTCCCCGCATTAGGTTTTTCCAGGGACTTAGTCCAAAAACAACGGTGTCGTGTGTCTATTGTTTCTTCTTGCTCAGATCTTGTTTCCACACTTATTTTCCGCAGTTTATTTAGTGAAGGTTTGTAAATTTCCGTAGATGTTCTATGCTTGATGCAACTTTACTTTTATTCCCAATATCAAACAGCAATCACATGAACAAGAAAGTAAAATGATGATGGAACATACCAATAGATTGACAGAAGACAAGCCAAAAATACACTTAACTTGATCAGCAAAATATATGTGTTGTGGTGCGTTACGACGGTCAACAGGATGCTTCAACCAACAAAGTCTCTACACAGTCAGCCAACCAAAATGTGTCACACAACCCTCTCAGACAGCTCTATAACAGTCAACCCAAAGTCAACAAAAGTCAATGTTGTCTAGTCAATGCAAAAACAACAGCAGCAAAATTCAACGCAGCTAGGTCAAAGTCAATGTCCAACCTCGATTTCTATGCCAAAAAATGCGGGCTACAGAAATCGGAATTTTGGGAGAGTTTGAGGTCAGTTTGACCATGCGTTGACCAAAGTCAACGCTAGTCAAATCTGCGCTGAAATCCCTAGGTCAAAACCAGAAAATCCTTTGCTGCAATTTCCCACGCGTGAGAGAAGAAGAGCCTCCAAGATGATGATCGAACCAATCAGATGATGAGAGAGAATGTGTGATGAGTGATGGTGAAAATGACCTCCAACGTTGACCTATATATATCCATCAGTGAAGGTGTGTGACACATCTGTTGGGGCTTCAAGCCTACATTACAATTCTAGCCGACCTTGCACATAAGTGAAATTAATTCAAAATAAATGTTCTGCTCATGGGATCAAGATGATCTTTAGATCGATCTTGCACCTCTCTGAAAGAGGAAGCCAATAAAAATATTGGCATCTTCATCTGAGCAACACAACATGGAGTTTGGACCTAGTTGTCCAAAATTAACAAGGTTGCAGTGTGATGTATTTAGTGTTTGCCATAGTGAACTGCAAATAGATTGTTAAGTAAAAGTTAACATATAGTGAATATTTTCCAGCTGTCGCAATAGGATTCCAAATCTAGGAATTTTCACATGGTATCAGAGATTGTATAGCAGTGTAGGAGAAACAAGAGAGTAGATCAGAAGGATCCAGCATTGAGCAAAAAGAAGGAGATCAAATCGCTGCATAAGCAGGAGATCGATTTCCCAAGGGATTGCGCAGTCCAAGCCAGGAGGGCTAGATATGCAAGGAAATCTCTCTTTGAGTGAGTTGACAGAGAGGTAGGATTTTCTAGTTTGCAGTTTGTCGAAGGCAGAGGGAGCAGCACAGCAGATTCAACGCAGATCATTTACTGGTGGGACATAGTTTTCTTGTAGCAGTAGTTGTTGGTGCAGAAAGCATCAGAAGAGAGAAGAAGAAGACACTTTTGAGATAATTTTGACCTCAGGGAATTTCTTGCCCGAAATTTCTTGCCCAAGAAATTATGATTTCTCATGCAGAAGCAGCGAGATCGTGATTTATTTCGCTGACTCCAGCATGCAGTGCATAGAGCCAGTTGCGCAGAGGAATAGAGGCAGCAATTCGACATCTGACTGGGTAAGATCGCAGCCACTGGGTTGCGTGATCAAGATCGATTGGAGGGTTCCTCCAACTATGTTATCTTGAAGGCAAGGATATCCTTCCTTCTGGATGAGCATGAGTTCAAGGCCTTCATTGACAGTGTAGTAGTTGAACTTGTAGGTGCAGCTCCATTAAGAGCCTTCAAGAAGAACATGGCAAAATCCAAACAATTGATCCTCGACAGAGTGAGGGATCACATTGTGTCACATATTTCTGGCAAAGAAACCGCCAAGGAGATGTGGGATGCATTGACTACGCTATATCAGGGGTCTTCCGAGCAGCGGAAGATGTTTTTGGAGGAAAAGATACAGTCTATAAGGGATGCAGAAGGGAGAATGCATGGATATGTTCCTTCCAAAGCTTCCGGAGATTCCTTGCAAAGCCTCAGGCCATGGAGATGGTCAGATTGGCTCTAAATTCCGTGTCTGGAGAATATCAAGTCTTTGTCCAGAGTATCCTTGGCAGAGAGAACTTGACGGACTAGGAAGGAATGTGGGCAATTCTTCAACAGGAAGGGATGAGGAGAGACTTACTCAAGTGCAAGCTTGATGGCAGCAGCAGCAGTGTGACGAAGCCAAGGAGGAGGAGGAGAATGCAGCCCTTGCATCAAAGGGGCAACAGGGGCAGTGAAGGCGGAAAAAGGGCATCTCAAAGATTAAATGCTTCTGGTGTGGTGAGATGGGACATTACACTACACAGTGTCATCTCAAGAAGAAGGACAAAGATGAGAAGCGTGATCCGCACGCTGCAACTGCGAGGATCGAAGAGGAAGAGTTCGCGATGATTGCCCACATATCTCCAGGGGAGAATTGGGGTAATCTAGAATTGTAGTTCAGTAGAGATGCGGTCGGGCAGGATCCTTGAGGAGTCCACCTCATGGATCAATACTTTGTTACGGAAGCCCAAATCAGAAGTAGCAGGATGGACAAGTATTAGTTGGTGCAAAAGAGTACAGAAGTGACAGTGCAGTGGCTAGTGAGCGCCAGAGTCTGAGCAGCGCAGAGCAGAGTTAGCAGCAGTGTAGGAAGGCACAATGCAGAGTCCGCAATAGCGCAAAGGCTTCAAAGGGTCAGCGCAAAGACTAGAAGCAGTCAGATCTTCAGTACTATATGCATCATGTTGAACACTTAGTTCAGAGTTGGATGTTTTTCTATTGCATCAGGTAGCAGAGTTGCAGTGTGGTAGTAGTTGGCAGTAGTACACAGGGTCGGCAGCAGCACGGATGCAGTAGCGCAGTAGTTGGCAGTAGTATGCAGGGTCAACAGCAGCAGCGCAGTAGTTGGTGGGCAGCGGCGCAGAGGGAGATGTTGCAGAGTCAGGGTGATTCTTCAGCAGGAGGCATTGCTAGAGCACATTCCTCGCTAAGAGGGAGTGTTGATTTCTTGGTAGCATCGAATGTGCTCTAAGTCTCAAAATTTGCAAGGTGGCTTTGGCACATGTATTCCAAAGAACCCATAAAGCTTTTTGAGAAATTCCAATCAAATTGTGTTTTATTAAAATAATTAATTATTTTTAATGGGACCCTAAGTTTAAAATTAGGATATTTAAAATAATTAAAGGGTATTAATTAAGCAAATTGTCAATCTTCTAGAAAAAGACGAAGATCAAGTCAAGTTAATCATAGTCATTGATTAGCGATTTAATCTCGGTCGTTGAAGACTCAACGATAAAATTATGAGGACTTGATGGGGCATTTGGAAGATACATCGAGAGAGTCTAGAGATCGAATTTCCCAAGTGAGCAGTGCTCAAGAGAAAATCGATCGAGTTGATTCTTGCAGAGAGGGGCAGTGATAGTTTCAGTTGGACAATCCTTTCTTGATCCAGGAATACACAGCAGAGAAGACAGATGGCAGTACGCAGAAGAGGCAGCGTAGCAGCTACACAAAGACAGCGCAGGGCCACATAGAGGCAACGCTGCAGCCTTGAGGAGATCTGAGATTCAGCTGAGGATCAGTCAGATCTAGTGTCGGAGTGTCGGGTGTGAGACCGAAGGGGCCAAAGATCAATATCCAGCCAGCAGAAAAGCCAGCACACAGAGGTGACGCAGTCCCACGCATAGTGGCACAGAGGCAGCGTAGGGCTCATCAGCTCAGTGTTGGACCAAGTCGGGATTTCCAATGTCAGTGTGAGATAATCCTCACTAGCTCTTTGTCAGTCAAATTCTCTATGTGGATGGCCTATAAAGCATCCCAGATTCTATTCAGAACTTTTGCTTAATAATATCAAACCCTTAGTTGTTGCGCCGTTTTCCCACATTGGGTTTTTCCGGGGACTTAGTCCAAAAACAACAATGTCGTGTCTATTGTTTCTTCTTGCTCAGATCTTGTTTCCGCAGTTTATTTAGTGAAGGTTACAGAGTGATGTATTCAGTGTTTGCCGTAGTGAACTGCAAATAAATTGTTAAGTAAAAGTTAACAGTTCAGTGAATATTTTCCAGTGGATACAATAGGATTCCAGATCTAGGAATTTTCACACGGAGAACCCTACAAACAAAGGCATACAGCATCCAGAAAATAATGAAGGGGACACATGAGTCGAGGATCCATGCAGAACTGAAATTCCTTTGGAAAACAGCACCGAACTAGCAGCGGTTCAAATACTGTAGCAGCAGAAAGAGGAAATACAGAAAGCACATGTCACGGGAGGCACAAAGATAACACATGCTTCTGAGAGCTCACGTTCAGATAAAGAAGTTCCCCTACAAGCTGGTGGTACATAAATGGCAATGGTAATTGCTGAACCCAATCCTGGGGGTTGGCAAAAAGTCTAGAAGAAGAAAGGCAAAAAGGAGAAGCTTATGATTTTTATCAAAAGTAACTCCAACATTTCTATGTAAATTATAATGCATTTTTCCTTTTTGTACTGTTTCATAAGTCACATGGCTTTTATGACTGAATGCATTATGCATCTAATTTGTAGGCCATAATAAGGGTGGGAAGAAAGAGTATGTATTTTTTGTTCTTACGGAAAAGTGAAAACAGAAAATCATTTCATTTTAGAATGTGAGGCCTTCAAAGACAACAGGGAAAGTTATGCAGATATTCTGGCAGCTAGCTCTTGGGATAGTCTATTCAGTGAGGGGTTTGTTGAGAAGCTGGGATCATTTATTGTGAGGCTTCATAGGAAAAGGCCGAATACAACAACCAGATGAAGAAGCAATCTGTCCCATAGGCTATCTTTAGCCTCATGGACGTTAAAATAATTTCTTTCTTTCTACACACAGCTGGTGTGTCTACAGAAAGTAATTTTAATCATTTTCAAAGAATAAAATTACGGTAAAATTACGGTTTTTTTCTCCAGGAAAAAATAGTTATAGCTACAGACCTGTCATAACTTAAAAAGAATTGCAAGAGCCTTTAGAGAAGGAGACATGTTTTCAGTGAAGCATGTATGACCACATATTCTTTCTCATAAAAAATGAAAAACATGACATATGGGACACCTTACCAAGACTATATACGATATCACTACATAGCCAATAGGCAAGTGAACATCAGAAACCATTGAAGGTTAATTACAATACAGATGATGAAACTTATTATATATCAAAGCTAACTCACCAGCTAACAAAACAGATTCATTTCCATTTCAAGCTTTGAAAACCAATGAATATCACTATGAGAGAATTAAATCCATCATTGAAGAGAGAAAAGAAACGTAGCAACAGCACTCCCAAAGTCAGATCTACAAAGTTATATTTTTACTTGACAAAGCTTAATATAAACCCATAACTTCTATTGAGTCATAATTTATCCATGTAGATAAAAGAGAAAAGAAATTATTCAATATGAAAGCACATCCATATACTTAAAGATGAGGTCTCTTTATGTAATTCATGGAAAATTACCTGCCAAAACTGCTATCTTGGCAAGATTTAACAAGCGTCTCCGTTCATCCAGTAACAGGTTTACTTGATGCCCACCAATTTCTGCATGGTCTTCACCTGATGAAGTGAGGCCATCTTTCTGTGAAAAAGCTAGTCTGTGAAGAGTGTTTGATGCAGATGTGAATTGGTTTAAATAAATTTCATGAAGCCAAAGTATATCCTTGTGCTTTTGAAGAAATGAAGCTAGTTCTTCCTGGAACTCCTCTCCCAATCTCAAAAGCTTGGCATACTGGCGCTTTTTATAGCATTGCTCAAAGACAAAATTACTGAATCGCCCTTCTTTCAGTCCCATGCTCTCATGCTGCAAAATATAAAACTGGTTGTAATGACTACAAAGGAACTAAAAAATTTAAGGAAGAATTGCCAATAACAAATAAACAAGTAAAATGTCAATGAATAGATCATTTCTCTTATGCATGTCCTGCTTGAAATTATTCAATCGATCTACATTTTCCGCATTAACTATGCACCAAAAGTTTCTATAATTTCTCCTAATTTCACATTATCATTAACATAACTGGATAATATGCAATATACGAACTTCATTGTAGTGAATCTAAGGATCGCATACAATATATAACTCTCACCATACCGAATCCATTCAGTTTTAAGCAATTTATGCCAAGGATATGCCCACCATGATTTGCACGAAAACGATCTGCATTGACTAGCACCTCTAATATCTGTTATCTATTCAATAAATAGCATATAATGAGAGTCAAGTGAGTTGGAGAATAATATAAAGTCTGTCTGTTGCGATTATGGATTCCTACTGAGATGGATGAACAGTATGTATTTCCTGGATGTGTTTGTTCAGCTTAAATGTTTATTGCACTTATATTTTTCTTCTTGTTATCGTTGCTTTCGGAATGCGGGTGTTCTATGATTTAGGAGTGAATTTATCTTTTAATGGTACTCACGTCATAATTCATAGTAACATCTTAAATATAGCTCGAGGCACGATTTCTGTTCCAAGTTCTTTTTCGATATCGTTTTTTTACTAAGGTCTCTAAGGGGTGGATTCTTATACTTCTTTAAGCCTATCTTGCTTAGATTTTCCCTAACCTTTCCACATAGTTCCATACCCTGATTAATTTTTATAACTGTTCATTTGTTTCACATCCGGCCCTTCTTGCATCAGCTTTATTTCATGACTGCTTCAGGCCCATTTTGAGCAGGCCTTTCTCTCTGCAACTGAAACTCCCAGTTACTATTCTTCTTTCTCTGAGATCCAGGACCACCTTTCAAAAATATTTCAATTCATTTGTTATCAGGAGGTCCCCTTTTACAAGCATGCAGAATAACCTTAAAAACCTCCTGACCTAAGATGTCCTAGGCACTGGTCTTTGGCAACTCAAGGTTGTCTCTAGGGGTGACAACATCTTTTTGGCATCATTGCCGGGGAACGAAGTTGAAAATCTTTTCCCTGGAATACGACATTGTATCCACCCTTCAATCAGGTGAGCACGAAGGGTTGAGAGTTGCACAGCCCTCACCTTGGCGACTCCACTGTTATCTAAAGTCAAATCACCCGCAATCCTGGCTTACACTAAGTCACATCTAAGGTCAGACACCTCTCAATTGAGAACGCCGTCAGTGTCTGACCCTGAAAAAATTATATTCAAGAGAATCTGGAAAGAAAAGCAACCAGCTCGGACTGACATACCCGCATTCTCATTAGAATATTCCCTGTCCTCATCTCAGAAGGCTCAAGTCCAAGGCCCTGGTTCCACCGCTCGAGTGCTTGAATACCCCGCAGAAAACTCTATTCTAGACCATAATGAGATAAAAGACAAGGATGAATCAGTGAATACCTCTGGGCTATCTTTGCACCCTACCTCAGCAGTTGAGGAAGTTAAACAAGTCACCATACTCCAGAGCTTTCCTCAGATAAACTTGCAAATTGCAACCCAGCACATACCTATTATCATTCATCAGAACCCTCCTCAGAATCCACTGCCTCTCATGGCTGTGTCGGGCTTCCTCCTTAACAAATATGCCCCATTGGCCCTGCCTCAAGTTTTAAATGGTATGCCTCAAGATTACTTGAAGCTCTTGCCTCGATTCACTGGGGAGGACGGTGGTGCTGCTCAGAAACATATTGAGGATTTTTGTGCTTTTGCTGAAAGCTTCAATGTGGAACACTTGGATGTAGTGTTGAGGTTTTTCGTCCAATCTTTGGACGGAGAAGCCCGAAAATAGTTTAAAACTCTGGATGACCACTCGGTAACTCCCTGGGAGGAAATGGAAAATTCTTTTACACAAAAGTGGGGGGAGAAGAGGGATCATGGTTACATTCTTACAAAGTTCAATGCATTGAAAAAGAAGCATAATGAAGATGTAACCGAATTCATCAAGAGGTTTAACAAGTTGTACAATAACCTACCCGCCGATATGAAACCTCCTCAAACAGCAACCAAGGCAGTTTTTGTAGGAGCATTCGAGTCCGAGTTTGGCTTCACTTTGAGAGAGAGGAAATCTGCAACCGTAGACTAGGCCTAGACTGACGCGTTAGAGGTGGAGGCAAACTCGCCTCTACAAGAAAGTCTAAGGGGAGAATCGATTATGATTTTAGGAGAAGAGGTAAAGAGGAAGTTTCTTCCTCTAACCAAGAAAGGGAAGCAGCAGACTACAAGATAGAAGAGATGAACAAGATGATTAAAAACATTTCTAACAAGCTGGTGACGCTGGAGTTGGAGACTAAAAGCTCAGCTGCCCAACCCAATCAAATGGCTCCTAACCGAGGTTTCAACCCACAGTACTGGAAACCTCCATTGCAAATATTACAACGAGATAGAAAGGAGTAGCAGGATCATATCCAGCCTCCTCTATATCTGGAGGGACAAATGGAAGGACTAACCGAAGGAGTTTCTGACAGTCAAGAGGATCAGTTTCTAGCTTATTCAGAGGACGAAGATGGAGAAATTACCTTGCAAGAAGAACAAGAAGAGCAAGGTACGAAAGAAGTGTCTACAGAAGACCCAGATATTGATGACTATTGCAAGAAATTCGTAAAATTTATGCAAGCCCAGTTGCATAAGAAGTATGAACATAGATCCTCTAGAGAGAGGACACGTGTGCAAGAGCAAGAGGGATAATCCCCATCAAAAGAGCCTACTCAGTCAGATACCATCAGCAAAGGAAAAAAGCCTATAGAAGAGCCTTTGCACCAAAAAGCCACTGCTTCTTCCTCCTCGAAGTTAGTCCCTGAGTCCCCTGTAAATCCTAAGGCTACCACTGTTGTCATAAAACCACCAGTTCCCCCCAAAGAACAACCAAAGGAGGCCATTACAGAAAAGAACACTACTATTTTCAATCTTCAAAAAGAACTAGAAAAGGTTAAGATTTCGGTCCCCTTGGTCGAACTTTTGAAGCAACCTTCTTATAAAGCTCAGGTATCCCAATTCATGCTCCCTCACGGAGTGGTTCCTCTCCCTGACAGTATTAACCTCCAAGAAGAAAGACCCATGGTATCTTTTGGCCCGCATGTGGAAGAATTGGATTCAGCAACGCCCCCATTCTATGTATCCCTGGGCATCCACGATCTGTTCCTGCATAATTGCATGCTGGATTCCGGAGCATCCCACAACTTGCTGCCATTGTCTGTTATGGAGCAATTACGGCTGCAGATTACCCGTCCATATAAAGATTTGTATTCTTTCGACTCCAAGAGGGTCAAATGCTTGGGGATGATTAAAGATTTAGTGGTGAACTTGGCCCAGATCCCAGCCAAAAGTGTGGTGATGGATATTGTGGTTGTCGATATCCCAGCTCGTTTCGGGATGCTGTTGTCCAGATCATGGGGTTCAAAGATCGGTGGGTCGATTAAAATCGACCTCATTTATGCTACCATCCCAGTATTCAGAGGAGAGGAAAGGAGGTTATACGGGGAGTTTAGATTCATAAAGATGGTTACTAAAGATGGTGGTTCAGTAAACTCCCCTATATATGGAAAAGAAGGTGAGTTCTCTTGCCTGATGTTTGAAAAGGACGAAAATTTCCTACAGGAGGAAACGTTCCATCCTCTAAAACAGAAGCAGTCCTCAGGAAAAGAAGAGAGGGATATATGGACTCTACACTTTGATGGGGCCAATTCGAGAGAAGGAAATGGAGCTGGGGTGCTTTTAATCTCACCCACAGGACAGTTGGTACCCTTCTCATTTAAGCTAGAGTATGAAGCCACTAACAATGTGGCCGAATATGAAGCACTACTCCTAAGGCTGTAGACAGCTAAAAATATGAATATTCAGAGCCTCAAAGTCTTCAGGGATTCAAAGTTGGTGGTTAGACAAATCAGGAATTAGTGCCAAGCTAAGCACCCTCGGCTTAGATCCTACAAGAATGAAGTACGAGATCTAGTGGAGAATTTCTCCTTGGCCTTAAAAATACAGTTTATGCCAAGAGACCAAAATCGGATGGCTGATTTGCTCGCTATTGCAGCTAGCAATTTTCGCCCGCTGCAAAACCCACTGCTCAGGTATGAAGTTGAAGTACGCTATCGTCCCTCTATCCCAGATAATGTTAAACACTGGCAGGTGTTTGAAGACGAATAGCAAGTTAAACGTTTCATAGAGACTATTGGGGAATTCTCTAATCTGGTGATTGATGTTGTGGAAGAAGAGCCTGAGGAGTAGCCTCAAACCAAGTGGGAAGAAACAATGGCAGGACATCGTGTGCTGCAATTAAAAGGGAGTATCATCCCTAGAGAGCTCGTGCCCTTAGAGAGGTTGTTTGACAAGAATGACATCCCAATTAATCTCAGCAAGTTGACACAAGATGATCAGGTGAACGATATAAACATTGGGACGGAGGGAGACCCGAAGGTAGTGAAGTTGTCTAAAGGAGTCCCGGAGGAATATAGAGACCAATATTTCCAGTTGTTTCAAGCTTATAAAGATGTTTTCGCATGGTCGTATCAAGACCTGAAAACTTTCGACGTGGAGGTCATACAGCACAAGATTCCTCTTTAGGGAGATGCCAAGCCTCATAAACAAAAATTGAGGCAAATCAAGCCATTGCTGCTTCCGTCTATCGAAAAGGAAATCAAAACGTTGTTGCGGGCTAAAATTATAGTCCCCTTGAGACACTCAGAGTGGGTGGCCAACCTGGTTCCAGTCAAGAAGAAGAACGGAGAAATAAGGTTGTGTGTGGATTTCCGAAATTTAAACCGGGCTTCCCTCAAAGATAATTACCCCCTTCCTAAGATGGACCACATTCTGCAGAAGGTGGTAGGATCTTCCTGGATGTCCATGATGGATGGCTTCTCAAGATACAATCAGGTGGAAGTCCTCCCCAAGGATCAGAAGAAAACAGCGTTCACTACACCATGGGGGACTTTCATGTATGCCCGAATGCCCTTCGGCTTAATCAATGCAGGCGCCACTTTTCAACGAGCAATGGATATTGTTTTTGTGGGGGAACAAGATAAATTTGTGTTGATATACCTGGATGATATCACTATGTTTTCAAAAAATGATGCTGAGCACATCGAGCACCTGTGCCGGACCTTTGAGAAATGTCGCACGTATGGTTTGTCATTGAACCCTCAAAAGTCTATGTTTGCTTTGGAGGAAGGGAAGTTGCCTGGAAACATAGTAACAAAAGAGGGGGTGAAAATTGACCCCAAGAGGGTAGAAGTAATCAATGGTATCTCACTGCCCTGAAATAAAAAAGAAGTTCAGGTGTTTCAGGGAAGAATAAACTTCTTAAGGAGGTTTATCCCAAACTATGCTGAGATACTTCGACACATCACGGAAATGCTCAGGAAGAACAACGAATTAAAATGGACTCTTGAGTCTAGGAATGCTTTCAACGGAATTAAACAAGCTTTTGCAGAGGCACCGTTATTGGCGGGCCCTAACTACAGTAAGCCTTTCATGATATTCTCTTTCGCCTCACCTCATACGATAGTCACAGTGTTACTGCAGAAGAATGAGAATGGGCATGAATAGCCGATTGCCTTTTTTAGCCAGGTGTTGTGGGATGCAGAGCTAAAATACAACATTCTGGAGAAGCAGGCTTACGCCTTGGTCAAATCTTTAAAAGCTTTTCGGATATATGTGCTTCAGTCGACCGTAACTGCCTTTGTCCCCACAGCTGCAGTAAAGGATATTTTAATTCAGGGAGATAGTGAAGGTAAGAGGGGCAAGTGGATTGCAAAAATTCATGAGTATGAGCTACATATCAAGCCTACAAAGTTCATTAAAGGACAGGGGTTGGCAAAAATATCATCTGAGTCAAATTGCCAAGCATTGGGTATAAATTTGTCCATGGAAGGAGGAGAAGTACCAAAGGGTATGGAAGCACAGCCTGGAGTAGAAACCACGGCACAGAAGACACATATGAAATACCTCCTCAGCGCTTGGTACAAAGATGTCGTGGAGTACCTCCTTACTCTAAGATGTCCCCTAAATTTCGACAAAGCAAAGTATCGTACCCTGAGATTAAAATCTCAGAAGTACGTTGTAGCTAATGGCCGACTGTATTGGAGAGATCCCTTATGAATTTTGCTACTATGTCTTACAGAGTAGGAAGTGGAGGAGGTGATGGTTGAATTTCACGAAGGCGTATGCGGGGGACATTATAGCTGGCGGTCCACGGCCCATAAAATCTTGAAGGTTGGTTTCTTCTGGCCTCGATTATTAGGGGACGTTCATGCTCGTGTTCGGGCATGTGAAAAGTGCCAGATGTTCGCAAAAAAGCATAAGTTCGCTCCTCTGCCACTGATACCAATGCATATTGAAGAGCCATTTCGACAGTGGGATATTGATTTTATTGAGGAAATTTATCCCGCATCTAGCAGTCAGCACAAATGGATCCTCACCACCACTGACTACTTCACTAAATGGGTAGAGGCAATACCTGTTAGAAACGCTACTGATGCAGTCGTGATCAAATTCATGGAAGAAAATATAATAGCAAGGTTCGGGTGCCCAGTGAAGATTGTCACAGACAATGCTCAAGCCTTTAAGTCCGCCAAGTTCACTAATTTCTGTCAACACTATAACATCACTTTGGGACACTCTACGGCCTACTATCCTCAGGGAAATGGGTTGGTCGAGTCGTCAAATAAAACTTTGGTAAGGGCTCTGAAGAAGACCATAAGCGAGAATCAAAAAAATTGGGACTCCCAACTTAAATTTTCACTCTGGGTTAATCGTATTACCAGCAAGAGGTCCACAGGCAAATCCCCTTCTGAACTGGTATATGGTCGAGCAGCGGTGTTCCCCATCCAACTTGCCTTGCTCGTTGCCAGGTTCCTGCAAGATAGTCAAGAAGAGCCAAATGATCTCATCAAAAGGAAGAATCAGCTGATCGAGTTGGAAGAAACTCGAGCCCATGTAAACAACAAGTTGTCGGACTACCAGGAGAAAATGAAATGCTTGTTTGATCAATGAGCAAAAGATAAGGAAATACAAGCAGGAGACCTGGTGCTGAGGTGGGAGGTCAGAAGGGCGAACAAGGGAAAACATGGAAAATTTGATCCACTGTGGTTCGGACCGTTCAAAATTGTTGAGGTAACAGGCAACAATACTTTCATATTAGAGAATTTGGAAGGTGACTTGATCAAAGCGCCCGTGAATGGGCAATTTCTGAAGCCTTACTTCCAATACTGACAGTGGCCTCGGCGGCCCATTGTATATATATCCTCCATATTGTATATATATTCTGTTTTATGTTTCCGCATCTGTTTTTGTTCAATTCATCGTAGAAACGCTCGAAATTTTGAAGAAGCTCCAGATATACAAACTAATGCACAAGCAGAGGGTCTGCGAAGTTCTCGACACCCTCAAGAGCGAGCGTGCCATCCCCAAATGAAGCCAATGTTGTTTATTCACCTCATCTATCAAACGAAAGGAGAGGCCAAGTGGAAAAATCCGAGAAGTTTAGAAGGGTGGCAAACTGAGTAAATTGTGAAGGTCTTGGAAAGAAAGTCCCTAAGGGATAGGCGCGGTGACTAAGACTTATCGAGGCCACTACACAGCCGGAAGCAGCACCCATGGCTCTGCAGCGGAACCATGAGCCACAAAGTTCGTGGGAGGGGCTTTCCGTCAGCCTCAAAGGAGCATGGCAATGTTAAAAGTCAAGCCCCCGGAAAAGGTGAGGTCACCTTTTGACGAGCCAATCACAAGCGTTCTGTGGGGTTAGAAATGGGCCCGAAGACTACTAGGCACCCCGCCGAAGTTTAAGAGGGGCCCACCGAAGATGACAATTGGCGCCGGTAAGTAAAGAGGTAAGGTAAGTCTAGGATGGCGGTACGAAGGCTTGTACTAACTTTGTTTGGCACGTGGCTCTCACCAACCCGGTTGTTGCCAGCCAATTACCCATCGCCACGTGTACGCCAACCCTACAACTGTCACCCTGTCTCGTACTCCATAAAACCCAGTCTAATATAAGCTTGTTTTACCCTCGACTATGTAAATTATTGGCTTTTAACCGGCTTTTCGCCCAGAACAAGTTAAAATTCAAGTGCAAGGTCGTTTTCAAACCCGCGTCGCTTTCCCCTTGGCTACTTCACTACTCCCAGGTATTTAGCCGTTTTTCTGTCTCACTATTTCCCTTATGTTTTATTTTCAAATGGTCATGGGGAAAATGAAAACCAAGAAGATCGCGATCCACCAGTTCAAAGCCCAGCTACGGGATGGACGCAAAGATGGAGAAGCAAAGGCCACCATAGCCAAGAAGTATATCCGATACCTAAATGAACTCTCACCTAATGAACTGCGTGCGCAAGGAATACTTGACTGTTTTAGGACGGTTATGGAGGTCGGGAGAGTAATTGAGAAAGAAACTGCACACGCGAACGCACTGGGTTGTTTGGCGTTAGTCTCTAAGGGAGTGGAGAAGTTTGACCAAGAGTGGAGCAAGCTGGTAGAAGCCAACCTCCCACCATGCTGGGATCCACAGACAGGCGCATTTTCTAAGCTAACAGCCTATGATCAAAAGATGTCAGAAAGTATGTGCAATGCAGACATATCATTGGAGAGAACAGCCCGGCTAAAAGCAGAGACAATAATAGCTGCACTACGCAAAGAGTTCTTTCTTCTCTGTCAGGTAAAGAAATTCCTTGTCGTCTATGTGGATTATACCTAGCTAACTAACATGCAATCTCTATTCGAGGCCTACAACACAATGCCATCAATAGGGGACACGTTGTGGCAAAAGTGTTGTGAGTATGCGAATCCTCCGGTCTCTTTTGCTTCACAGCAATTGCCACTTCCTCCGGTTCGTCCACTTGGATCCTCTTCATCCTCAGCTCAGCCATGCCATCCACAGTCAGACACTCCTCGACGCAACACCAAATGATGAATCTCATGATTTGGCCTACGCAGCCTGTTTTTATTTTTATTTTATTTATCATCTATGTAATGTAAAAACGGGTGAAATCTTGATTTGACCCCATGCACTCTCTTTATTTTCTATTTTCTGTTATGTTTTTGTTATAGTCTGTGTCAGACCATACTGTTTAAGGTGAGAGGTCGTTTTGCCTCATCATCATTTTTTATTAGGATTTGAAACTGACATATCTCCAGAGAATATTTTGTCTCGAAAAATATCTGCTCTGAACGTTCATGTAAAACACTATAAAAGATCAAACCACAGACTTAAAAAAGGTTCTGAATTTTTTGGCAGAAGAAGTTGTATTCTGTGTGTCATATTTTGTAATGTTGAGGTTTTGCTCTTAATGCATATCTGAAGAGCCATTTCAGAGAATAATATAAAGTCTGTCTGTTGTGATTATGGATTCCTACTGAGATGGGTGAACCGTATGTATTTCCTGGATGTGTTTGTTCAACTTAAATGTTTATTGCACTTACATTTTTCTTCTTGATATCACTACTTTCGGAATGCAGGTGTTCTCTGATTTAGGTGTGAATTTATCTTTTAATGGTACTCACGTCATTCTTCATAGTAACATCTTAAATATAGATTGAGGAACGATTTCTGTTCCAAGTTCTTTTTCGATATCGTTTTCTACTAAGGTCTCTAAGGGGTGGATTCTTATACTTCTTTAAGCCCATCTCGCTTAGACTTTCCCTAACCTTTCCATATAGTTCCATACCCTGATTAATTTTGATAATTGTTCATTTGTTTCACATCTGGCCCTTCTTGCATCAGCTTTATTTCATGACTGCTTCAGGCCCATTTTGATCAGGCCTTTCTCTCTGCAACTGAAACTCCCAGTTACTATTCTTCTTTCTTTGAGATCCAGGACCACCTTTCAAAAATATTTCAATTCATTTGTTATCAGAAGGTCCCCTTTTACAAGCATGCAGAATAACCTTAAAAACCTCCTGACCTAATATGTCCTAGGCACTGGTCTTTGGCAACTCAAGGCTATCTCTAGGAGTGACAACAGGAACCATGACAAATAATGTAGCAGAATTAACAACGCTTGAAGTTGGCCTGACCTTGGCTCTCAATCTCAGGTACAAACGGATCCGCATTGTAGGGGATTCTCGCCTTATCCTAGATATGACTCAGAAAATCATCAATGGATCTAATCCTCAAAAAGTTACGAAGAGTTGGTGTCTGGAAACCCAGGTATCCCATATCCGAAGATCCCTTAGTTCATTTGAATATGTCACCACAAGCCATGTGCTTCGCTCAGGGAATAAGGTTGTTCACTAGTTGGCAAACAAAGGAACTAATGACCCTGAGCGAGAGTTCTGGGGTACCTAGACTGAGATCCTCTCTAAAGCAGACCTCGACCCAGGTGAAACACGAACCCTGCAATCCCTCATGGATACAGACCTTGAAGTCCTCGATGGGGGTGTCACATCTGAAGGACAACTGGGGGCCGGTAGTGCAGGCCGGACAGGCCTAACGCCACACGCCACCGAGCAACATTAACCTCCCATGCTCGTAGAAGTTATGGGCCCTCGAGATGTGAAGAGACATGGAGGGAGACGTGAGCATATCAAGCGCTCGGGCAAGGAAATTGGCATTATGCAGGTGCGGGAGATGGTGGAAATCTGTGAGGAGGTTCTTCTATGTGCACCGGCATTGGCTCTCAAGCTTTGGCTTAAGCTTCGACTGCAGGAAGTGTGGGGGAAGGAGAGGGAAACAATGAATTAGAGATGGTGAAGCTGAGGTCTATGGGATCCTGGTAGCTTGGAAACGGTGGAGCCGCGGGGTGACAGGGCAGCAATTGTTCTTGGATTGTGTGCGAGGAGGCCACCTATGTGTGATTTTTGTGGCTCTATCGGCCCGCTGAGGGGGCGAAGTCAACGGCGACAGGGGAGTCGACCTCCGCGCTGTGTTGGCTCAGGCTCAGAGGCCAACCTGGTCTATCAGCAGTTTGGTGTGTATGCGGGTGGAGGCTCCTCTCCACCATTGGTTGCAGTGTAGAAGAAGCAGTCGAATTGGTAGCAGTGTTCTATCTCGTTGTGGGTATAGGTGTTTGGAAGGGAGGTAGTGGCATGTGTGACAGCACTGTTGTTCCAAGGGCTACATGCCACGCAGGAAATTCGAGATATAGCCATAGGTGTGAGGACGAGAATCCCATGCCACAAGAACGTGGTCGTAAACGCAGAGGAGGACTCAGTCGTGGGATGGAGGAGCGTAGGCCAAAAGGGGACCCGAACGCAGATTTAGAATCCACCTAGAACCAACATTCGGTGGCTGCCATGGCAGTATCTCCAGCCTGGTCACCTGGTCAAGTTGACATTCCGGCCACCCTGGACGTAATCTCAGCTCAATTGCAACAAATCCAACTCAACTTGGACAACATGCGGGAACAGAGGTATGAAGAACGCAATGAGCTCATTGCCTATATAAATGATATCCAGCATATGCAAAATGAGACTCTAGATGCTCTGGAGAGTCTGCACCGTCAATTGAGGCGCTCCCATGACCACCTTCGAGCACTGGAGATCCAAATCGAGCATATCGACTACCATGTGCACAATCGTGTCGGTTCCTTTGTAGGGCCACCAGCAACCCCCCTTAATCCTCCTCCATGAAGCTTTGTAACTACTTGCTTTTTGCAGTTTTGTGCCAGAAATAATCAGTGACACTGTATGCCTTGGCGCACACCCGAGTCAAGTATGGCCTTTTTTTCCATTCGGGTTGCTTAGATGTATCACAGCACTGCTGTTTCTTGATGTAAATTTTGATCTAATAATATAATCTAGACTTTGACCGACAAAAAAAAAAAATCTAAACCACTAATTGAAGACCCACTTGCTTTTGCACCTGGACTAAGAAAAGCAAAAGCACCTGCACCCAATTCTATACCAACAAAAGAAGAACTCTACTCCCACACCTATAGCCACAAAGGGGCCACCACCCCCCAATTCCTAATCTAAGGCCACATTGGTGCTACCTATCCTTGCACCTTGAGAAGAAAGTACCAAGACCTACATTCACAACCTCCCTTGACTTGGATTTGCAAAGAGAGAAATTTTAACCAAATGATCTTAGGGAAAGCAGGCGTTCAAGATATTGAGGTACTAAACTGTATATAGCTTAGATTTCTAAATGGTGCAAAAAGAAATGAAGAAGGAAAGCTTTCACTTCAAATCCAACACGACACAAGCCTTTGAATTCATCCTAAAAAGATTCTGGAACATATTTGTGTATATTATTTGTGCAAGTATATTTATATGGTAGATCTATAACATGTTTAGACTCAATTTGAAGTCATAATAGACTGATTCTATAAAGAAAGAATGAGTTCAAGGGGTTTTAACATGGGATGAACATATAGCAAACAACCAAAAAAAAATCATGAAACTGAAATCAAAAACATAAATATGGCCACAAGAACAAACCATAAGGCTCCGGAGGCAACCAATATCATTTAGGTCAGCGCAAATATCCCACAATGTTTGGTAGCCTGCATGACGTCGCGCGAGGGCTATTAAGGATGGGGAAAGGCTTCTAAGCACTTTTTTCCTTTGTTCTTCACCTTGAACCGCAACACCAGCATCCTACAAAAATTGACAATAGGTTAGAATATATTATTTATGAAACAAACATGTCAAAGTGCAATCCAATAACTATGCAATCAAAACTAACAATGAATCAATGTCTACGCGATAATTAAGGGAATAGAATCATTGAATTGCATTCCATATCAATGTCTTACAAGACCTCCGCTATATCTAGTATGTAGAAAGTTCTTTTATGTTGGCATATGATAAACTGGTACCCTTCTTGAAAAAAAATTTCTATTAAGATGTAATTTTTAAATTAGTGCCTCCAAAGTCTCTAACCCCATTTACAACTTCAAAGAAAAAAATGCGTTGGAAGACAAAGTAATAGTAAACAATAATGCAGCAATTCATTATATTTCCATGCTAACGTATATTATCAAAATTAGAAAACAAATGTTTTAGGGCTAAAGTTGTTAAACTAAGAACAAAAAAATTTCGGCTTTAAAAGGAGGGACTTGTTTAAAGACTTTGATAAACTATACAAGTTGTATATGATAATTTCGCCATTAGTAAATCAGCTATGCATGTAGGATACAAGGAGCCCCTCTGCTCCATAAATTTGAAAAGGAGGAATCCATGCAACTTTTGCTAGAAATCTTTATGCTGAAATGCAATGCAAATGCCAAATAGCTTATTATTATCATCCAGACATTCAAGGTGTAGAGCCATATAAATCAACTCCATAAAAACATCTAGATCAAAGCAACAATGCCAATATCCATATCTCATGACAAAGAATTCTAGGGTAGATGTGACATGCAAAATTATTCATCAATTGGTAATGGTATATAACTAATTGTTTGACAAATGAATTGTAGCTAACACCACAATAACTGGTTGACAGGCATCACATTTTTGTTTGCATCCAAAATGCAAATTGTCACACAATTGCCTACAAGCCCTTTGACTAGCATTTTCACAAAAAGGACGTTTACACATGAAAGAGAGGAATCTAGCATTAATATCCTCATATGAGAGAACTTACAATCTAGATCCCAATTAAATCCTTGGCTTTTTCCCTATTTACCATAGTTCACAGCTATTCGACAAGTGATAACATGTTATATGTAGAAAATGTAGCTATGGTCGGTATTCATAAAATTATTTATTAAAAAACAATTTATTATTATTGTTCTAGCATGTTCATCATGCATTTGATTTGGTCAACATATATTTTTGTAAAGAAGAAAAATATTATTTTATTTGTAATTAGAAGTGGCTCCACATGTGCTAAGTCGGCTTGCCTAGAAACTCACTCATTCGGATCAGATCAGACTTTCTAGATGGTCAAGTCGATTTCCATAGAAAGGCACCCATTCAGATCTCATAATGGCTATATAAATAACTCCATTCGTCCTCCTTGAGAAGTAATTTTGATTACACACTTCTGTCTTGTGTTCTCCTATGTGAAGCGCTACAAGGAAGAGTTCAAGGGTATATCAAGTGAAGAAGAGTATTCATTCAATCTCTCTCAAGGTCCGATCTAATCCAAGTTGAAGGCCGAGTTCTGTGGCTATTGTTTGTAATCTGAAGTCCAAGTTTTGTGCTACTGTTGAACAATCCAAAGTCTGTCCTGATTCGAATAAGTTGACAGTTGAAGAGTGCATCTAGATTCTAGATCGAGATCCAGAGGGGAAATCTGATCCTTACACACACTTTTCCGAGTTCTGATCTGCTATTGAACTGAGGCCAGCCCGAGATCTAACTCAGATCTGAGATCCGAGTCTCTCGAGGATTGAGATCTTTGATTTGGTAGCTGCTTCATGTTGAAAAGTGTAACTAGGAACGGTCTTCATATTGACTATGTAATTATGTATTTATGTAAAGAAGAAGACAAAGATAATAAAATTTATTTTTGTTGTACTTGCTTCATGGGTTTCATGAGCAAGATTTTACTATAGGTCAATAACGTCTTCTTGATGTCTATTAGGGTTTGTCTTCTGTTTATAAATGTAATTAAGAGTCATGTTTATGAAGTGTCTAGTCCCAAGAATGTGCTCCAAGACTATGTGGAAGAATGGCTTATAAACAGCCCTCATGACAATCATCCTTAACGCTGGAATATATGGTCTTCATGTCGGCCTAATAACCAAGAAGGAGCCTCTATATATACTCCTTGCTGCAGATCATTTAAGACAGAAATTTTTCGGACAACTCTGAAGGAAGACAGGAGGAAAATTGCAGATTTTCCTGAGGCATTACAGAGGTACAATGCAGATCTGAGATCAGCAAGCATGGCTATAATACACTGAAATTACGGATAACTCTCTGACTTTACAGCCTGGTTAAGTCTGGCATAAATACGAAGATGTAAGGCAGTGCTCAAGCGTTGAAAGATAAGGATCTGTTGTGGATTGCTCTGATATAAACATCGTGCATAAGTTCTGAAAGGAAGAGTGTGTATCACAGTATAGAAGCTGTGGATTGGGTCTAAAGTTCATATGATATATTGTGATATGTATTGTGTATCTAAAGTTTGATGTGATGCAAGAGTGTGAAAATAGAAGGAAGGTAAATCTGTGATTTACCTTCCTATCTTCAGTACACGAAAGAAAGCAATATATCTCAAGAGAGCATGAATCAAGAAGTGTTTTGGCAATAGAAGACTAAATCAATGAAGACTTAATTAGAGACCGAGTTCTCTAATGGTGATGCAGGTCAGTTGGTGCAAAAGAGAAGGATCAGCGTTGTAAGCATACTATGAAGCATTGACAAGGTCTTGGAAGCATTCCTAAGTCAAGGGTCTAAGTCTTGGTCATGGTACTTGTCATTTGAAGATCTATAAGAAGAATTCCTTATGGGTTTTCCTCTACAAGAGGGAGAGGTTTTGCCCTGGCTCTAGAACCTTAATTTTTGTGTCTCGTGTATATTGATAATTGACTTGATGAAAGACTAAATAAGCTAAAGAAGAGAAGACGTAAGTAACTCAAGTAAACTCACAAGTAATTATCAAGAAGAGAATTTGAATTAATCACCAACTCTTCAAATTCTCAACACTTCAAGCCTGTAACCAGGCCGAGATCTGAAATCTATCTCCACGACTGTTAACTAGGCCGAGATCTAATTCAGATTTGAGATCTAAGTCACTTCAAGATTGTGAATTTGTCCAAGTTTTGTACCTCCTCAGATCGGTATCTTATCCAAAGTCAGAGCTTCAAAACGAACAAAATCCAAGCCTGGTTTATGTGGTATGATGAGAGGATCAGCCTCTTGTTTGTGACCTCGGTTGGAAGTTTGTGAAGAAGACCCTTAGCACTTGTGGAAGCAATCTTGTGGTCATTGTTATCTATGTCTAGATGTCTTGTTCAAGGATCTCTCTAAGAAAAAGCTTGATTGGGTTTCCACCTTTATGGGGTTTTGCCCTAGTCTCTGACCTAAATTCTGGTGTCTCTTGTTATTGTGCTCTGTGATTTCTACTTTCTTGTCACTGCTATCTGTTGGATTTCTGAAGTGTAATTATTTGATGAAGAAGATGACTTAAAGAAGCTCAAATAAATTCACAAATAGTTATCAATAATTCAGAAATACTGCTACTTTTTTATTCAACATTACAGTCCTAAAAAAATAGCAAAATGTATGCAAACTGAGAATACTTACGTTTAGAAACCAATATTGTACATTCAACGATAACATTACATGTTTGTGAAAGCAAACAGTGAAACCTGAAAATAAATTCAAGAGTTAAGGATCATCGAACCACACCATGTTGGACAATGGATCATTAATGTCCCATCAAGGGATATTTTCCATAAGAACACAGTTTTCAGCCTCATGGAAATTCAAAGGACAAAAAGCAAATCAAAGCTAGGAACCGATTTGGATCAAAACAACCCAATCCATGGAGGTGGTAAATGCAATCTTTGTGACAAATTTCGTTATCACTTTATACTATTTAGAGCTCCAAGTTTCTCATGTTGAAATTTGGTTACCAGAGGACAGGTGGTTCCCTGAGGCTTTGATCTTTGGCCTAGGGAAAAGTGTCCAAAAGAATTTAATTTTTCTCCTAAAGTGACTTTATAAAGTTATAAAATCAAATCTAATTTAAAAGTGACTTTAAGTGATAAAGTTACTCAAGCCTAATTTTAAAGTGATTTTAATAAAGTCAATGTGAAATTAGAAAGGAAAAGTGACTTTCGAAATAAATGACTAAGTGGGTCTTTATTAAAGTGGGGTGAATTAAAAAATAGAAAGTGAGATTTAAATGAGCATTTAATCTCAGCCCTAGATCTAAAGCTATCTCAGCCATTAGATTTAGGGATTCCCCAAAAGTCACTTAGGGTTAGGTTAAAGAAGGTAAATGAGGGAAAAGGTCATTCATTCTTTCATGAGTAGATTGAGAGAGGAGGAGAGAAAGCAAGGGAGAATTTCTGAGCAATGAGAAGGAGGAGGGCAGCAGCACTTATATTCAGCAAATCCGTACAGCAAGGACAAAGCACGAAGTTCAAGGCAAGAGGGCACAAATTTCAAGGGAGAAAAAACAGCATTTATTGCAGCACACTTTTCGAGGTCCATACAGCAACAAGGAGGTACGAAAATCGAGGTCTGTGCAGCAAAGAGAGAAATATGGTTATCAAATTTCTACATGGTATTGGAGCTATTTTGCTGAAAAGTATAGTTTGGGATAGCAAGAAGAAAAATTACAGCAAGCTGATTTTTCACACAGAAAACAGTACCTTTACTACAGCAGTGTTATTTTCAGCTTATTTAGGACAGAAAGCATGTCTTTGGGCTTGAGGGTGGAGGATAGGTTGGATGGGCATAGTAACTACAGTGTATGGAAGGAGAGAATGCAGAGCATCTTTGAGGAGGCAGAAGTCTGGGATATCATAGTGCATACCACACAGAACCCTGTTAATGTGCCTACTGATGTTGTTCAGTTGGCAGTCTTTAATAAAGAGAATAACAAGGGTAAGAGACTAATTCTAGATGGAATCAAAGACCATTGCATTCCTCATGTGAGAGGAAAGAGATATGCTCATGAGATGTGAACAGCATTGACCAATCTCTACTAGAGTACCAATGAGAACATGAAAATGGTCATAAGGGAGAAGTTGAAGACCATTAAGATGGGTAAGACTAATAGTGCAACTGGATATCTCACAAAGATTACTAATGTGAGAGATGCATTGGCAGCAGTTGGAGAGGTCATTCCACCGACTGAGTTGGTGCAGATTGTAGTGAATGGCCTTCCCAGTTCATGGTTGAACTTTGCTGATGGGGTTTGTGCACGTGAGACCCTTCCCTCTTGGGAGAGGTTCTGGGATGATTGCATACAGACAAAAATTAGAAAGAACCAGCTTGGGGCAGCCAAACCAGTTGAGCAGGATGAGGATGTAGCACTGTTGGCAGGAGGCAAGAAAGGCAAGGGAAAGAAGCAAGCTTCCACAAGCAGTGGTGGGGGCAAAGGCAAAGGTAAAGGTAAACAGGGGAACACACAAAAGGACTATTCCAAGGTGAAGTGTTGTAATTGTCAGAAGATGGGACACTATGCAGTTGTGTGTCCGGAGAAGAAGAAGAAGGAGAAGAACCAGAGCATGGCAGCATCAGCAGAGATAGAGGACTTTACGAATAGCTTTGACTGGGAGTTTGGGTTCATTGCTTGTGAGTCCATTAATGCAGGATCACCTGCCACGAAGATTGAGAGGGAGTGTGCATTTCCCTCCACTAGTGAAGCATCTTCAGATATCTGGTATGTTGATAGTGGGGCTTCACGTCATATGACAGGAGTCCGTGAATACTTCTCAGAGCTTTCAAAGAGTGGCACTGATATAGAGCTAGTACTCGAAGATGACAGTGTTGTTAGAGCAGTCGGTGTGGGGACTTTGACATTTGATAGGGAACCCAAACCTCCCTTGAAGGTGTCAGATGTTCTATATGAGCTAGGGATGAGGAAGAACCTCATATCCGTCTCAGCATTGGAGGACAGAGGGTATGAGATATTGTTCAAGAGAGGACAGGTGTTGATATATCCCAGGGGCACTCCAGCTGATTCAACTAGAGTGATAGGTGTACGCCATGCAAAGGTGTACAAGTTTGCATTTCAGCCCCTTTTGGCATTCAGTAGTAGTACTAGCAGCAGAGCTAGCAGTTCAGAGTTGTGTGAAATTTGGCAGCGCAGGATGGGGCACATGTATCATGGAGCCTTGAGAACATTGCGAGAGATCACTACAAGTGTGCCAGATTTCAGTACTGATCACTTTGAGAAATGCAGAGGATGTGCAATGGGCAAGTTTTCCAAATCCCCTTTTCCCAACAGTGACAGCAGATAGACTGGGATACTTGATTTGATTCATTCCAATGTGAGCGGTCGGATGTCTCATGTTTCCTTGAGTGGATATGAGTATTATGTTTTATTCATTGATGATCACTCTAGGAGGTCCTGGATTTATTTCTTGAAGACCAAGAGTGAGGTCTTCAGGCGGTTTCAGGAGTTTAGAGCTCTTGTGGAGACTCAGACAGGTCGAAAGATCAAGTCCCTGAGGTCGGACAATGGAGGAGATTACACCCTTGGTGAGTTTGTTGATTATTGTGCGGAGGCAAGCATTAGGGGGGAGTTCACAGTTCCTTACAACCCCCAGTAGAACGAGATTGCAAAGAGGAAGAACAGATCCATCGGAGGCGCTGCCAAAGCCATGCTACATGATTAGGGGTTACCATTGTTTTCGTGGGCAGGGGCCTGCAACACTGCCGTATATTTGCAAAACAGGAGTCTGCATCGTGCCTTGGGGCATGTGACTCCAGAGGAGGCTTTTTCTGGGAAGAAGCCTGATGTTGGTCATCTTCGTATCTTTGGGTGTATTGCATACTCCTACCAACCCAAGGAGAAGAGGACCAAGCTAGAGCCCACCGCAGATAAGGGTATCTTTGTGGGCTACAGTGAGACCTCGAAGGCCTTTCGGATTTAGATTCCCGCACAGAGGAGAGTTGTTGTCAGGGGGGATGTGAAAGAATGAAAGAATGGTTGTCAACATGCTACTTCGGGCAGCATGCAGAGCAGTTCACTAGGGAGTCCACTGATGGACAGTTCACACGGTACTTCAGCGTCTACAGGTTCAGGTTCAGGCAGGAGGACAACAGACAGACAGTCAGGAGTTCAGACTCCTGATGATGAGGAGGAGGAGTTTCATTCTCCAGTGGGAGAAGTGTGCTTAAGGAAGAGGAAGCCCAAGTGGCTTCAGGACACCTTGAGAGAGGCCACATTTGTTGCTGGGCCTAAGAGGCAGATCAGAGAGAGCAGACCACCTGAGAGGTTTTGTAGCTATATGGAAATGGTTGTCAACATCGTTGACTCTGAGCCTTCTAGCTATGAGGAGGCAGCTAGCCAGGAGGTCTGGAGAGAGGCCATGCAGGACGAGTATTCTTCTATCATGAAGAATGATGTTTGGGAGGTGGTGCCGAGGCCTGAGGGCAAATCCGTGGTTACTTCCAGATGGCTTTACAAGGTAAAGCATGTTGCAGATGGCAGCATTGAGAAATTCAAAGCAAGGTTTGTGGCTAGAGGGTTCTCCCAGGCAGAGGGAGTTGATTATGAAGAGACCTTCGCTCTCGTGGCTCGAAATACTTCGATTCGCTCCATCATATCGATAGCAGCAAAGATGGGTTGGAAGATCCACCAGATGGATGTGAAGACCACATTTCTCCATGGCTTCATACAGGAGGAGGTGTACATTGAGCAGCCACAGGGCTTTGAGGTGCATGGGAAGGAGTCCCATGTGTGTAGACTGAAGAAGGCCCTTTATGGCCTGAAGCAAGCTCCCAGAGCTTGGTACTCCAGGATAGATACATACTTGCAGGAGATGGGTTTCACAAAGAGTGAAGCAGATCCAAACCTTCACTTTATTGTGATAGGTGAGGAGCCTCTCATTCTAGTGCTGTATGTGGATGACTTGGTCATTATGGGTGCAAAGAGACTCATAGAGCACTGCAAGAGAGATCTTGCGTCGAAGTTTGAGATGAAGGACATTGGCTTGATGCATTAGTTTTTGGGTTTGGAGGTGTGGCAGGAGGAGGGGCATTTCTTCCTGGGACAAGTGAAGTATATTGTGGACATCCTTGGCAGATTCCACATGGAGGATTGTATACCCATGTCGACACCGATGATCACCAACTGGAAGAAGCTTCACGCTTCAGATTCCAAGTTGGTGGACCCCACATTGTATAGACAGTTGATTGGTTCCTTGATGTATTTGGTCAACACTAGAGCAGATATTGTAGTCAACACAATGAGCCAGTTCATGTGTGAGCCCAGCAGGGTGCACTGGGTTGCTGCAAAACACATTTTGCGATACTTACAGGGGACAGTGGATTATGGTCTGGATTATAGGCAGGGGGATGGAGTGAGTTTGGCAGATTACATTGATTCTGATTAGGCAGGTTGTGCTTCTGATAGGAAGATCACTTCAGGATGTTGTTTTGGGTTGGGTTCGACAGTGGTGTCATGGTTCAGCCAGAAGCAGCAGTCAGTAGCATTGAGTTCAGCGGAAGTAGAGTACATGGCAGCCAGTCTAGCTAGTTCTGAGGCCATCTGGCTTCGCAAGATGTTGTTTGGCTTATTTAGTCAGCCGTTGAGACCTTCAGTGACATACTGTGATAATCAGAGTTGCATTAAACTCGCGAAGAATCCAGTATTTCATGACAGGTCAAAGAATATCGGCATCAGATATCATTTCATCAGAGACTATGTTCAGAAGGGAGCTATGAAGCTTGAGTATATTCCCACTGATGAGCAGATTGCAGATATTCTTACCAAAGCCTTACCACCGGGCAAGCATGTCTACTTCAGAGACAAGATGGGTGTGGTGAGGAACACCTTCCTCGGTAAGAGGGAGTGTTGAAATTTGGTTACCAGAAAACAGGTGGTTCCCTAAGGCTTTGATCTTTGGCCTAGGGAAAAGTGTCCAAAAGAATTTAATTTTTCTCCCAAAATGACTTTATAAAGTTATAAAGTCAAATCTAATTTAAAAGTGACTGTAAGTGATAAAGTTACTAAAGTCTAATTTTAAAGTGAATTTAATAAAGTCAATGTGAAATTAGAAAGGAAAAGTAACTTTGGAAATAAATGACTAAGTGGGTCTTTATTAAAGTGGGGTGAATTAAAAAATAGAAAGTGAGATTTAAATGAGCATTTAATCTCAGCCATTAGATTTAGGGATTCCCCAAAAGTCACTTAGGGTTAGGTTAAAGGAGGAAAAGGAGGGAAGAGGTCATTCATTCTTTCATGAGCAGATTGAGAGAGGACGAGAGAAAGCAAGGGAGAATTTCTGAGCAATGAGAAGGAGGGTAGCAGCACTTATACTCAGCAAATCCGTATAGCAATGACAGAGCACAAAGTTCAAGGCAAGTGGGCACGAATTTCGAGGGAGGAAAATCAGCATTTATTGCAGCACGCTTTTCGAGGTCCGTACAATAGCAAGGAGGTACGAAAATCGAGGTCCGTACAGCAGAGAGAGAAATTTGGTTTTCTGGATTCCGTACAGCAACAAACAGCATGCAAAAAGATGGTTCGTACAACAGTCGTACAGCACGAAAATCAAGGCATCATTTGCATAGATTTCGAGGGAGGTCGTACAGTGGTTTTGGCACTGTTTTCAGTGTTGTCCGTACATCATTTAAGGCTATACTTTCTGCTAATATTTTCTGTTTGTATTTGGCACGAAAATCGAGGCGGAGTTTTGCACGGTTTTCGAGATAAGTACATTTATGAGGTTGCTGTAATTTTTTGCTGTGTATTTCTATCTCACTGTAAAAGCATTTTCTAGAAATAAGAAGAGCTTTCGAACTAGTTTTCCCTAAGAGTTGTAGGGGGTTTTTCCAGGGTCAAGTTGACCAAAAATCAGCGTGTCAAAATTCTGTGTGGCTGATTTATTTTTCTGAGTTTTTATTTTTGCATTTCAGCATTGTGAAATTTCTAGAATTATTGTTTTCAGAAAATATTTATTTTTGTGAGCTTGTTGAATGTATGGCTATAGGAATGGGCATTTAACTATATGGGAGAAATAAGGAGAAACTGAAAACCGAGGTTGGGTTATCAAATTTCTACACCTCACTCTATCAAAGACTTGTAGTCTAATTCACCTTTAATGAAAAGAACGATGGAAGTGTTATTATTGAAGTCATAATACTATAATGTGATTACGAAATTTACTTTATGAAGTGTGGCAAGGTCATTGTGAAATGCCATTGGGAAGTCCTCTACATATAAAAGATTCCCTATATTGAGTTGCGTTATCATTATTAGTGGTGGCCTTCTCATGATAGTGTGTATGTCACTTCCATTTTGTTAATAGTGTTTACATACCATATATTACTATTGAGTTATAATAATTCATCTTGCCTTTTGTGAATAATGTAATATAGTTTCTTTCCTTTCTCTCAAGTCATGTGCATGAATAATTTCAGTTCATGTTTACCCATGACCCTTCATCCATCCCATCCACACCGTGAAACTATTGTTGTTTCCTTTGACATAAGAAATTCAATTTTCTTGCTTCAAGGAGATTCCATCTCCTCTTATCCTTTTGCATCTCTTACAAATATTTTTGGAATAACATCCTCCCCAAGAAATCTCCCCTTCCATCTAGCACTAACCATCTTGGGCTTCAAATGTTACTTCCCTCTATGACTTATTAACTAGATTCCTTATCCTTATCCCTTCAGCCCCGACCACTTTACACTTATTTTCCCAAGAGACATTAAGCCAGGTATTCGACCATTAAGCTCCAATAGAGATGTTGATATTCGACATTGAATTCCTTAAGCATGGTATTGAATTCTTAAATCCCATATTGGTTGATGCTGAAATGCAATATGGTATTTGTGAAATTTTCAATCTCAAACACTACTGCAGTGATAGATTTATTTCGCCTACTTATTTTATGATAAGCTATTTACAAATTCTTCACTAAATTTTGAAATAAACAGAACTGCCGAAAATAGAACAGAACGCATATAACGCAATAGAAACAATCACATGAACACAATTATTTTTGGACAATTGTCCCCGGAAAAACCCAATGCGGGAAAACCGGTGCAGTGGATGAGAGTTTGTATTATTCCTCAGCAAGGAAAATCATTTACAAGAATTTGACAAGCAGACTTCTAAGAAAACACCTGAGATAGATTTCCTGAAACTTTCGGGTGAATTTCTGACACCTGGTAGGCACCCTAGCTCCCTCTGCATCACTCTGCGTGGTCTTCTACGCAGTCCTTGCGATGGATTGCATTACTCTACGTGGGGACTCAGTGTTGCTTCTCAACGATGTCCCCTTTGCGTCCTCCTCCTGCCTTTCTTCTGCCTTTGTTGACCTCCCCTTCTGTCTTCTGCCTCTACAACCTCTCCCTCTGAAATCGACTTCTCTTCCTTCATAATCAATTTCCTTCGACTACTGGGTGTGTGCCCGGCTTGCTTTCCAAATGACCCTCAAGCCTTCTCTTATAATCTTCTCGTTGATGAATCAACGGCCCAGATTAGATCTCTAATCAATGGCTAAGATTAAAACATGACTTGATCTTCGTTTTCTAGAAGATTCACACTATTTTTTATTAATACCCTTTAATTATTTAATTTCCCTAAGTTTAGACTTGGGATCATATTAAAATAATTAATTATTTCAATAAAACATGAACCGAGTGGAATTTCCACAAACTGTTTATGGGTTCTCTGGAATACTGATGTCCAAGCCTCCTCTCAAAATATGAGACTTGAAACACTTTCCAATGCTACAAAAATCAAAACTCCCTCTTAGCGAGGAAACTGTTCAAGCAAAATACCAATTGCATCTGCTCTGACCTGAAGCATCTAATGCGTTGTTGATGTCTCGGCTGCTGCCCTCTGTACCGTTGCCCGTGACACCATCTCTGTCACTGCCTCATCCGTATTGCAGCTCCCTCCGAAGTCCAACCATTCCTCTACTAAAATAGGTTCTTGACCATCCCCATCTTTTCTCTGAAGTAAGTGAGCTTAATTTTACCCAGAGCTTTCGTGAGGATATCTGCCACTTGTTCCCGTATAGGAATGTACTTCTGTGAAAATTTATGAATATTACTTATGCAGAAACCCTACTGTTAAATCGGGTTATACTTCTCCTACTTAATCAAGTTAGTAATCTGAAATTTCAAAATTAACATTGAAGTAAACACATTAATAGTCTTCACAGATACAGATCTAAACTGAATACATGCATATAGACAAAATGACACACAAGATTTTCTGGACAACTGTCCCTGGAAAAACCCAATGCGGGGAAATCGGTCTTCTTGCTACTGGAGGGTTTATATTATTAAGTAGATTCTAATTACAGCCAATCTGGGCACCTTACTGGTTAACCCGATAGAGAAATACAAAAATCTGCAGCAATACCTTTGTTCTGGAGACGGAGAAACTAACTGATTCACACCCTCAAACGGGATTTACAAAACTCAGCCTTTTTCTGTCTTCAGAAACCCCAGCACTGCTCTGAAGCCCTCTGCGTCAGCTCTGCTAGCCTGTTGATGCCCCTGCGCTGCTCAGAAGAGGCCTGCGTAACCCCAAACTGGGTGACGCAGTCCCTATGTTGCCCTAGCTGGGCCTGCGTAAGCCCTGATGGCCTCCTGCTACCTCTACACTGCCCTTTCTGGGCCTGCATAGCACCATCGTATCACTGAAGCCCTCTACGCTACGTAGCTACTGCGTAACTACTATGTAACTACTGCGTAGTTGCTGCCCCCTCTACGTTGCTCTGACTATCGCTTCTTTGCCTCTTGGCTGTGGGATCAGATCATCCCCTTAGCCAATACTACCCCTTGTTGCAGCTGAAACACTTTTGGAAATCCTTAGCAAACCACACCCTAGAATTCCAGCTTAGTCTTAGTGCTCTGCCTCCGTCTATGTTCTCCAACTGACCCCAAGCCTTTCCTTTATACTTTTCTCGTTGGGAAACCAATGGTCGTGATCTAATCTTGATTCGACGGCTAAAGATTAAAAGAAAGCTTGATCCGTGTGACTTAAGTCATTTCCATCACATGTTTAAATTAATTACCTTTAATATTTTAATTTTCCTAAGTTAGACTTAGGGTCCTTAATTATAAATATTAATTAATTAATTTTCTCTTAAACCAGATGGAATTTCTCAATTCCCTTTCTGGGTCTTGGAAATCTCATGTACTCTAGTCCCTCCACAAAGTTTGGGAGCTATAGTACATCTAAGCTACCCCAACACTCAAAATCTCAACACTCCCTCTTAGCGAGGAAAGTGCTCTAGCACAACACTACTTCACCCCGAAGCTCGGCACTGATCTCTGGTGTGGGTCTCAGCGCTGATGCTTGGCCAGCTACCCTTCATCACTGCGTTGTTGCTGCTCTCCCGTACTGTTTCCCATGGCATTGCCACTACCACATTTGTACTGCAACTCCCTCTCAATCTGCTGCATCGTGCTACCAACTGTTGCACTGCAACTCAGTTGCTGAGAGAAACAACTGAAAACTCCTGCCCAATCTTTGACAGACAAGTCAGTTGGGTTGCATCCTCATCACTAAAGCTCCATAGGCTGTTGCTCTGCACAGTCCTCCTAAAGCCACTGTGTTGTTGCAACTCTGCTTTGCGCAGTCTTCCTAAAGCCACTACATTGTTGCAGCTCTACTCTGCGTAAGCCAACCTGCATTGCGATGCTAAAGTCACATTAGCCCCTCTGCGCTGCGCTGCTACGTTGTTGCTACATCTGCACTGCGTTGCTCCCTCTTAGCATCCAACTTTTCCTCTGCTCCATCTGTGACTCTCTGCATCTACTGCTCCACTTGTCCCGCTACTGTCTTAAGGCTCCCATATCACGGATGTTATCCAAGGGTTGGGCTACTCAAGGATCCTGCCACCACTCAATAGATGCTCTACAGATCCATGTCGCCCCACTTTCGTGGTTTATGAGCGCTCATGGCTACGTCATCTTCGGAGCCATCATCCGCCACAGCAGTCTTGGAGATAGAAGCTTCCTTGTCCTTCTTCTTTTGAGGACAATTGCCGGCGGAATGTCCTAATTCCCCGCACTGGAAACACTTGATCTTTGATAGACCACGCTTCTTCCTCCCTTGCTGCCTCTTTGATGCCAAGGTTGCATCTTCTTCCACTTCCTTCTTCACTTTACTTGATTCGGTGTTGTATTGTCTCTTGGTGAACCAACAACGTTCTTCTTGTCGGAGGATCGCCCACATACTATCCCAGTTGGGAAGGTCTGCTCTACCCAAGATACTTTGGACAAAAGTTTCCCAGTCCTCTACGACCGCATTGAGTGCAGTCCTCACTATCACATCATCCTCCACTTTCACTCCCATGGCAGTCAATTGATCCTTGATCGCATGTAATCTGAAAAGGAAGGGTTCGATCTCTTCTCCCTTGGCCATCATGAATAACCTCATCTGATTTTCCAGAAGAATTCTCCTCTGGACGGATCTTCCTTCATATAATGAGGTCAAAGCCACCCACATATCATGAGTCATTGTCTTCTCGGCTATGTGAGGCACTACATGATCTTTGACACAGTCCATGAAGAAGTGCTTGGCATGTGTCACTGCTTTTTCATGCTTCTCCAGGAGCTTCGCATCGATTGCCGTGGCCAAGACTTTCTTTGCATGCTCCGCTAGACCGTATGCCTCCATGACCACCAGGATTCTGGCCTTCCAGACTGCAAAGTTGGACAAGTCATCCAACCTATCCTGATCATGTAGTCCTTGAGGTGCCATCTTCTCAATAAATATGTTGGAACTAATCCTTCTCTCTATGCTAGAGACTCGGATCTAGGGTCCTCGGCGAGAAAGGCACCTTCTCCTCCCTCTTACAACTAACTTCCTCTCTTGGAAGTTTGCCAAATCACAACGAATCAGCTCTCTTTGATCCTCTGATCAAACTACAAATTTCATTGGCTGGAAATCCTCTAAGAAGTTGTTATGCTCCTGCTCTTTGTCAACTAGTGCTCAGGCTAATTTTTGCACCTTCAAAAATTTAACCCCACCAGCAACTAAAAAAGCTCTGCAACACTGCTTCCGGCACTCTAAATCAGCAACAGCTTCAGGACTGCGTCACCCTGGATGGCCTCTGTGTGAGCAGACAGTCCCAGCACTGTCTCTGCGCTGCCTCTGCGCAGTAATTACGTGGGCTTGCGTGGAGACTACGTCACTATGGCCTCTACGTGGCTCTGCTTCCCTCTATTGCACGTTGTCCTCTTTGGTCCAGCTTTCTACGGCTGCTGCTGTTGCTACTGCTTTCTGCAACAAGGATTCTTCAGTCTTCTAGCTGATGATTCAGCTAGATCTGCAATCGCTCTGAGACCATGTGAAAATTTCTCAATATTACTTATGCAAAAACCCTACTGTTAAATCTGGTTATACTTCTACTTAATCAAGTTATTAATCTGAAATTTCAGCATTAACATCGAAGTAAACACATTAACTGTCTTAACAGATACAGATCTAAATTGAATACATGCACATAGACAAAGTGACACAAGATTTTCTGGACAACTGTCCCCAAAAACACCAAATGCGGGAAAACCGGTCTTTTGGCTGCTGGAGGGTTTATGTTATTAAGTAGATTCTAAGTACAGCAAATCTGTGCACCTCACTGTTTAACCCGAAAGAAAAATACAAAAATCTGCAGCAAAACCTCTGTTCTAGAGACAGAGAAACTGACTGATTCACACCATCAAACGAGATTTGCATAACTCAGCCTTTTTCTGCCTTCAGAAACCCTAGCACTGCTCTGAAGCCCTCTGCGCGAACTCTGCTAGCCTGTTGGTGCCCCTGCGCTGCTCACAAGAGGTTTGTGTAACCCCAGACTGGGTGACGCAGTCCCTGCGCTGCCCTAACTAGGCCTGTGTAAGCCCTGATGGCTTCTTGTTGCCTCTGCGCTGCCCTTTATGGGCCTGCGTAGCACTAAAGCCCTCTGTGTTGCGCAACTGCTGTGTAATTGTTGCGTAGCTGCTGACCCCTCTGCGCTGCTCTGACTGCTGCTTCTTTGCCTCTTGCTGACTCTTGGCTCTAGGATCAGATCATCCCCTTAGCCAATACTACCCCTCGCTGCAGCTGAAACACTTCTGGAAATTCTTAGCAAACCACGCCCTAGAATTCCAGCTTAGTCTCAGTGCTCTACCTCCGTGTGTGTTCTCCAACTGACCCAAAGTCTTTCCTTTATACTTTTCTAATTGGGAAACCAACGGTCATGATCTAATCTTGATTCGACAGCTAAGATTAAAAAAAAGTTTGATCCGTGTGACTTAAGTCATTTCCATCACATGTTTAAATTAATTACTTCTAATATTTTAATTTTCGTAAGTTAGACTTAGGGTCCTTAGTTAAAAATATTAATTAACTAATTTTCTCTTAAAAGGGATGGAATTTCTCAAACCCCTTTATGGGTCTTAGAGATCTCATGTACTCTAGTCCCTCCACAAAGTTTGGGAGCTAGAGCACATCCGAAGCTACCCCAACACTCAAAACCTCAATAACTTCAACTGTACAGCTCCCCATTGGACTTAGTCTCTGATGAAGTGACACCTAATGTCAATGTGCTTCGACCGATCATGAAACACAGGATTCTCAGAGAGCTTGATGCAACTCTTATTATCTCACAAAATTATGGTCGGTTCCATCCTCTTCTTGAGTAGGTTCATGAGCAACTTACGAAGCCATCTGGCCTCACACGAAGCTGTGCTAGCTACCATATATTCAGCCTCGGCTGAGCTCAGTGCCACGAATTTATGTTTCCTACTGCACCAGGAAGTCATTCCTGATCTGATACTAAAACAGTACCCACTGGCCCTCTTGCTGATCCCATCACACTCTTGGTCGTATTGTTGTTTTTTGGATATGCTGCCTTCACATACTTTCCTAATACGCACCCCCTGCATGTTGAGATTTTTTAGTGTTGGGGTAGCATTGGGTCTACTCTAGCTCCCAAACTTTGTGGAGGGACTACAGTACATGAGATCTCCAAGACCCAGAAAGGGATATGAGAAATTCCATATGGTTTAAGAGAAAATTAATTAATTAATCTTTTTAATTAAGGAACCTAAGTCTAACGTAGGAAAATTAAAAGATTAAAGGTAATTAATTTAAATATGTGATGGAAATGACTTAAGTCACATGGATCAAGCTTCTTTTAATCTTAGCCGTTGATTCAAGATTAGATCACCATCGTTGGTTTCCCAACGAGAAAAGTATAAAGGAAAGGCTTGTGGTCAGTTGGAGAACACACACAGTGGCAGAGCACTGAGACTACGCTGGAATTCTAGGGCGTGATTTGCTAAGAATTTCCAAAAGTGTTTCAGCTGCAGCGAGGGGTAGTATTGGCGAGAGGGATGATCTAATCCCAGGCCAAGAGTGCAGCAAGAGGCAGAGAAGCAGCAAATAGAGCAGCAGCTGTGCAACGCAGAGGGCTTTAGGTGCTACACAGACGCAGAAAAGGCAGCGTAAAGGCAACAAGAGGCCAGCAGGGATGACGCAGGCCTTGCCAGGGCAGCATAGGGACAACGTAACCCAGTCTGGGGTGACGCAGTCCCGTCCTGAGCAGCACAGGGACAGCCACAGCCTAGCAGAGCTGACACAGAGGGCTTCAAAGCAGCGTTGGGGTTTCTGAAGACTAAAAAAGACTGAGTTTTGTAAATCCCGTTTGAGGGTGTGAATTAGTCAGATTTTCTGTCTCCGGAACAAAGGTATTGCTGCAGATTTTGTATTTCTTTGTCGGGTTAACCAGTAAGGTGCCAGGATTTGTTGTACTTAGAATCTACTTAATAATAAAAACTCTCCAGCAGCCAAAAGACCGATTTTCCCGCATTGGGTTTTTCCGGGGACAGTGGTCCAGAAAATCTTGTGTGTCACTTTTGTCATTGTGCATGTATTTAGTTTAGATTTGTATATGTGTAGACTGTTAATGTGTTTACTTCGATGTTAATGTTGAAAATTTCATATTAACAACTTGATTAAGTAGGAGAAGTAAATCAAGGTTTAACAGTAGGGTTTCTGCATAAGTAAAATTCAGAAATTTTCACATGGTATCAGAGCGATTGTAGATCTAGATGAATCATCAGCAAGAAGACTGAAGAATCCTTGCTGCAGAAAGCAGAAAAGAAAGCAACAGCAACCGCAAAAAACCGGAACAGATAGGACAGCGTAGCAGCAGAAGGGAGCAGAGCCACGTAGAGGCCAGAGTGATGCAGTCTCCACGAAGGCCCATGTACTTACTGCGCAAAGGCTGTGTTGGGACTGTCTGCCCACACAGAGGCCAGCCAGGGTAACGCAACCCTGAAACTGTTTGTTGATTTAGAGTGTCGGAATCCGTGTTGCAGACCTTCAGTAGTTGCTAGTGGGGTTAAAATTTTGTCAATTCAGAATTCAGCCTCAGCAAGTTGACAAAGAGCAGGGGGAGAACAGCTTCTTAAAGGATTTCCAGCCAAAGAAATCTGCAGATCAATCAAAGGATCGAAGAGAGCTGATTCGTTTTGATTTGGCAGACTTCCAAGAGAGGAAGTTAGTTGTCAGAGGGAGCAGAGGGTGCCTTTCTCGCCAAGGACCCTAGATCTGAGTCTCTAGCATAGAGAGGAGGATCCGTTCCGACAGATTTACTGAGCAGATGGCACCTCACGGACTATGTGATCAGGATAGGTTGGACAACTTGTCCAACTTTGCAATCTGGAAGGCCAAAATCCTGGTAGTCATGGAGGCATACGGCCTGAGGGAGCATGCAGAGAAATTCCTAGCCACACCAACCAATGCGGATCTCTTGGCGATGCATGAAGAAGCAATGGCACATGCCAAGCGCTTCATAATGGACGGGGTCAAAGATCATGTGGTTCCACATATAGATGATAAGAAAACGGCTCATGAGATGTGGGTAGCTCTGACCACACTATATGAAGGAAGATCCGTCTAGAGGAAGATGCTTCTGGAGAACCAGTTGAGGTTATTCATGATGACCAAGGGGGAGGAGATTGAGCCTTTTCTGTCCAGACTTCAAGCGATCCGGGATCAGCTGACTGGCATGCGGGAGGACGATGTTATGGTGAGGACGGTTCTAAATGTTGTCACAGAGGAATGGGAAACTTTTGTCCAAAGTCTCTTGCGCAGAGGAAACCTTCCCAACTGGGAAAATATGTGGGCGATCCTCCGACAAGAAGAAATCCATCGGATCCCCGAGAGACAGTTCAACACCAGGTTGAGTAAAGTAAAGAAGGAAGAAGAGGAACATGCAACCTTGGCATCAAAGAGGCAGCAAGGGAGAAAGAAGCGGGATTTGTCTAAGATCAAGTGTTTCCAATGCAGCAAGCTAGGACATTTCGCCAGCAATTGTCCTCAGAAGAAGGACAAGGAAGCTTCTAGCTCCAAGGTTGTTGTGGTAGACAATGGCAGTTTCAACTATCAAACAGTCCTGAAACTGTTCGCTGATTCAGAGTGTTGGAAGCCGTGCTACAGACCTTCGGTAGTTGCTGGTAGGGTTAAAATTTTGTCAATTCAGAATTTAACCTGAGCAAATTGACAAAGAGCGGGGCAGAACAGCTTCTCAGAGGATTTCCAGCCAAAGAATCTACAGATCGATCAGAGGATAGAAGAGAGTTGATTCGGTTTGATTTGGCAAACTTCCAAGAGATTAAGTCAATTGTCAGAGGGAGCAGAGGGTGCCTTTCTCGCCAAGGACCCTAGATCTAAGTCTCTAGCATAGAGAGGAGGATTCGTTCCGACAGATTTACTAAGCAGATGGCACCTCACGGACTACGTGATCAAGATAGGTTGGACGGCTTGTGCAAATTTGTAATCTGGAAGGCCAAAATCCTGGTAATCATGGAGGCATACGATCTAAGGGAGCATGCAGAGAAAGCTCTGGCCACGCCGACCAATGCGGATCTCTTGGCGATGCATGAAGAAGCAGTAGCACATGCCAAGCACTTCATAATGGACGGGGTCAAAGATCATGTGGTTCCACACATAGCCGATAAGAAAACGGCTCATGAGATGTGGGTGGCTCTAACCACACTATATGAAGGAAGATCTGTCTAGAGGAAGATGCTTCTGGAGAACCAGTTGAGGTTATTCATGATGACCAAGGGGGAGGAGATTGAGCCTTTTCTGTCCAGACTTCAAGCGATCTGGGATCAGCTGACTGGCATGCGGGAGGATGATGTTATGGTGAGGACGACTCTAAATGTTGTCACAGAGGAATGGGAAACTTTTGTCCAAAGACTCTTGCGTAGAGCAGACCTTCCCAACTGGGAAAATATGTGGGTGATCCTCTGACAAGAAAAAATCTGTCGGATCACCAAGAGACAGTTCAACACTGGGTCGAGTAAAGTAAATAAGGAAGAAGAGGAAGATGCAGCCTTGGCATCAAAGAGGCAGCAAGGGAGAAAGAAGCGAGATTTGTCTAAGATCAAGTGATTCCAGTGCGGCGAACTAGGACATTTTGCTAGCAATTGTCCTCAGAAGAAGGACAAGGAAGCTTCTAGCTCCAAGGCTGTTGTGGCAGACAATGGCTCCTTAGATAACGTAGCCATGAGCGCTCACGAACCACGAAAGTGGGGCAACATGGATCTGTAGAGTACCTACAGAGTGGTGACAGGATCCTTGAGTAGCCCAACTCTTGGATCACATACGAGCTACGGGAGCCTTAAGACAGTAGCGGGACAAGTGGAGCAGTGGGTGCAGAGAATCACAGATGGAGCAGAGGCAGGGCTAGAGGATGAAGGGAGCAATGCAGTGCAGATGTAGTGGCAGCAGCGTAGGGGATGATGTGACTTCAGCAGCGCAAAGCAGCCTGCTTACGCAGAGCAGAGCTGCAGCAGCGTAGAGGCTTCAGGAGGACAGCGCAACGCAGCAACAGCATAAGGGACTTTAGCGCAGAGGGGTTGATGTGTCTATAGCATCGCAGAGGAGGTCTACTTACGCAGTGCAGAGTTGTAGCTATGCAGCAACCTCCAGATGACAGCACAGAGTAGAAGCCTATGGAGCTTCAGAGATGAGGATGCAACCCAGCTGACTTATCTGTCAAAGATTGGGCAAGAGTTTTCAGTTGCTTCTCTCAACAACTGAATTGCAATGTAGCAGTTGGCAGCAGAATGAGAGGTAGTTGCAGTACAGATGCGGCAGTGGCGGTGGCAGCGTCATTACCAGCAGTACGAGAGAGCAGCAGTAGCGCAATGATGAAGGGCAGCAAGCCAAGTAATAGCGCAGAGACCTAAGTCACCTGATACGGGGATATGCGGATACGGGGATACGGGGATACGGGGATTCAAAGAATCGGATACAGGTACGGTGACCCCGGAACAAGATACTTCTGGGATACGATACGTTATATATTATTTTATTAAAAAATATATATATTTTAAATATATATATATATATATATATATATATATATATATATATATTAAAAATTAGATATTTTTTACACAAATTCATACTTAATTAATTGATTTAAACATAGATTTATCTATCATCTTAGATAGTCAAGGTTTTGTTTGAGTGATGGGTACATTTTTAGTAGGGTCATGATAGAGGAGTTTGACAACCAATGTCACTAACATCAAGGTACATAGAGGGATTGATGCTCTTGATTAAATACGAGTTCCATACCCTAATACATGACAAAATTCGATGGAAACATTGCAATAACCCAATCCTGAAATCCTGAAAAACTGATAAGTCTGCTGGATTTTGAATGAGATCTAAAATTCTACTTTCTCCATATGAAATCCAATGAGGTCGGAACCACTCTCAAACATCCTGAGTCATTTCATAGTAATGTTAAAAATTTAAGTAAAAGGACATCCTTTTACTTTAAGAATTTAACATTACCATGAATCACATATAAATACTAGGGCCATAGGCTTGATGCCCTCTCCTGAAAAATCCTACTCAATTGGTGAAAAACAATGAGCAAAAGCCCCCCTTTATAATAAAAAAACAATGCTTTTTTGAACCCGCGGGCCCGGCCGTATCCGGTTTTACGGGATACGACGTATCTGAACGGGGTACGGTCGGGATACGCCGTACCCCGTTCGGATACGTCGTATCCATTGAATTGGGGCAGAATCCCGTATGTATACGTACCCGATATGGGGATTCGAGATTCGTGGCCCCTTTTAGGCGAATCCGATTTCTTAGGCAGAGACCCGCACCAGAGATCAATGCAGCCTTCAGGGTGAAGTGTTGTGCTAGAGCACATTCCTCGCTAAGAGGGAGTGTTGAGATTTTTGAGTGTTGGGGGCAGCATCGGATGTGCTCTAGCTCCCAAACTTTGTGGAGGGACTAGAGTACATGAGATCTCCAGGACCCAGAAAGGGATTTGAGACATTCCATCCAGTTTAAGAGAAAATTAATTAATTAATCTTTTTAATTAAGGACCCTAAGTCTAACATAGGAAAATTAAAAGATTAAAGGTAATTAATTGAAACATGTGATGGAAATGACTCAAGTCACACGGATCAAGGTTTCTTTTAATCTTAGTCGTCAATTCAAGATTAAATCACAGTCGTTGGTTTCCCAACGAGAAAAGTATAAAGGAAAGGCTTGGGGTCAGTTGGAGAACACACACGGTGGCAGAGCACAGAGACTAAGCTGGAATTCTAGGGTGTGGTTTGCTAAGAATTTCCAAAAGTGTTTCATCTACAACGAGGTGTAGTATTGGTGAGAGGGATGATCTAATCCCAGGCCAAGAGTGCAACAAGAGGCAGAGAAGCAGAAGACAGAGCAACGCAGAGGGAGCAGCAACTACGCAGCAAGTGCGCAATGCAGAGGGCATCAGGTGCTACGCAGACCCAGAAAGGCTAGTGCAGAGGCAGAAGGACGCCAACAGGGCTGACGCAGGGCCAGCTAGGGTAGCGCATGGGCAGCATTACCCAGTGTAGGGTGATGCAGGCCTGTCCTGAGCAGCACAGGGGCAGCCACGCCTAGCAGAGCTGACACAAAGGGCTTCAGAGCAACGCTGGGGATTCTGAAGACTGAAAAAGGCTGAGTTTTGTAAATCACGTTTGAGGGTGTGAATCAGTCAGATCTTTTCTCTCGAGAATAGAGGTATTGCTGCAGATTTTGGATTTCTCTGTCGGGTTAAACAGCAAGGTACCCAGATTTGTTGTACTTAGAATATACTTAATAATAAAAACCCTCCAGCAGCCAGAAGACCGGTTTTCCTGCATTGGGGTTTTCCGAGGACAATTGTCTAGAAAATCCTGTGTCACTTTGTCATTATGCATGTATTCAGTTTAGATTTGTATCTATGTAGATTGTTAATGTCTTTACTTCGATGTTAACGCTGAATATTTCAGAATAATAACTTGATTAAGTAGGAGCAGTAAATCAAGGTTTAACAGTAGGTTTTGTGCATAAGTAATATTCAGAAATTTTCACACTGCAAACATTGTCTCGCTTGGTGCTAAGTTATGGAGCTCCTGTGACGATCTTCTTGAGAATTCTCAAGGCTCCATGATGTAGATGCCCCATTCTTCGATGCCATAATTCATTCAAATCTCTCTCGTTCGTACTGCATATCAGTGCCATTCGGGACTCGAGTTGTAGCTTGTACAGTTTATGGCTCCTTACTCCAATTTGTGCTTTCTTTTTCCAACTAGGGTGTTTGACATAAACTTTTTTGACAATAAAGTATACGTCGTAACCCTTGGTCTGAAGCTAAGACACTGAAAGCAAGTTCATCCCTAATCCTGGTACATGTAGTACGTTGGTGGCTTGAAGCTTGTTGCCAGCTTCCGTTTGAAATATTATGGTGCCTTTTCCAATAGGGGTACATTTGGCCTTGTTTCCCATAGTAATTTGAAAATTCATCTACTCCTCCTTATAGCTCCAGAAGCATTCTCGAACCCCTGTCATGTGAGCAGATGCTCCATTGTCGATATACCAAATTTCTGGAGAGGCCATGCTTGACACACAAGAAAAATTCTCTTCTATTCTGGATGCCAGAACTGAAATGTCATGATCCCTTTGTTCCTCCATGCATTATGGAGGACTGCGTGAACCCTTCCGAGTTGATGTTGCATTACTATCGAACCTTTGTTTCATTGCAAAACCACCCCTTTTGTTACTCTTCTTTTGCTCTAATACCATGTGAAATTTTCAATCTGAAACACTACTGTAGTGATATATTTATTTCGTCTACTTATTTTATGATAATTTATTTACAGATTCTTCAGTAAATTATGAAATAAACACAACTGCAGTATTCACTTAATCATAAGCAGGAAATAGAACATAACGCATATAATGCAATAGAAACAATCACATGAACATAGCTATTTTTGGACTATTGTCCCGGAAAAACCTACTGAGGGAAAACCGGTGCAGCAGATGAGGGTTTGTATTATTCTTCAGCAAGGAAAATCATTTACAAGAATTTGATGAGAAGACTTCTTAGAAAACAACTAAGATAGATTTCCCAAAACTTTCGAGAGAATTTCTGACACCTGGGAGGAACCCTAGCTCCCTCTGCGTCACTATGTGTGGTCTTTTGCATTGGATTGCGTCACTCTGCGTGGGGACTCAGTGTTGCTTCTCAGCGTTGTCCCCTGTGCATCCTCCTCCTGCCTTTCTTCTACCTCTGCTCGCCTCCCCTCCCGTCTTCTGCCTCTGCAACTCTGCCTCTACAACCTTTCCCTCTGAAATTGAATTTTCTTCCTTCAAAATTGACTTCCTTCAGGTACTGAGTGTGCGCCCGGCTTACTTTCCAAATGACCCTCAAGCCTTCTATTATAATCTTCTCATTGATGAATCAACAACCCAGGTTAGATCTCTAATCAATGGCTAAGATTAAAACATGACTTGATCTTCGTTTTCTAGAAAATTCACATTGTTTTATTAATACCCTTTAATTTTTTCTTTACCTAAGTTTAGACTTAGTGATCACATTAAAATAATTAATTATTTTAATAAAATATGAACGGAGTGGAATTTCACAAACGGTTTTTGGGTTCTTTGGAATACTGATGTCTAAGCCTCCTCCTAAAATATGAGACTTGGAATACTTTCCAATGCTACAAAAATCAACAGTATCAAAGGCTTTGTTTGTCATGAGATCCAACATCAGAGAGAAAATTTGATCACCTTGGGCTTGAAGATTGTCATCTCAATTCCTAAATTGATGATCCAATTCCTTAATTTCAACATCATGGCTCTCCAACAATTATCACATTTTTTGGAGTTCTATATGATCCATGTCTGGACGCTAATATATTTCCTCAACACGTCTTAGAATCGTTGCAGCATTTTGAATGGGGATGTAGCTTAAGCCACGAATTGAAGTGCATGAAAAGAGGGAAATGTTGAAATGACCTGTGGATTTATGCTTCACAAAGAGTCACATGACAGCAAAAACCTAGGAAACCAGAGGAGCATCTCTCTCAAGTCGCCTAAAGAACACGTGGAATTGGCCTTACAATTCATAGAGAGCTAGGAAAAGACAAGAAAGATAGAAATTGAGAGCGAGAGGAACTTGTGATGAAGGCCTGCTAGGGATACCTGCCAAAATCGGCCCGAAGCACAAAGGATGCAAAAAAATCAACATTGGAAGAGATAAATTCCTAATTGGGAGAGATGAAGCACATCGAGATGAGCATTCCAAAGCCAAAATGGAATTACACCAAAACTGAATTCACCATGGCCAATAAATAGGTCAAGTAACAAACCCGTCTACAAGCAATGCAGATAATCCCAAATTCATAGCTTTTGAGTTAAAAGTAGGGATCATAACCATGGGTGGCCATAAGGTTGAACATTTGAGTATTGTGGGAGAGAATTGTCATCTATCCCCCATTGACAGCCTATTGTGCTACCATATCATGTCCCTTCATTTTCTTCATGTTGTAAACATAATGCCATTCATGGTCGATTTATGGGATGGGTTGGTCATATATTTTGGAGTTGATAAAAAAAAAACCAATTTTTTCTTTTGTCGCCAAATTAGCTAGTTGATCTACTTCTTGGTTTTGATGTCGAAGGATCTAGAAGTAGGACAGAGTGGTGAAATTTTATTTTTCAAATCTAATTCGAGCCATGATGGATGTTGTGGGAATCGATGAAAGCATTGTCAATCTAGTGTTGATTTTTATAGCATCGGATGTGCTCTAGCCTCGAGAATTTGTTGTGAAAAATTCTAAATATAGAAACCCCACTACAGTATTTTGATTTACTTCTCCTACTTGTTTGATTTAATTAACAAGTTATTTTCTGAAATATTCAGTAAAATATCAAAGTAAACACAACTGCAGCCTACACATACATACAAATCATTTACTAAAGCATAATGAACACATGACAAAGGACAGTATTTTTTGGACAATGTCCCGGGAAAAACTCAATGCGGGAAAACCGGTGCAACAGCTCTTCGAGGATTTGTTTATTAAGCAGAATATCTAAATACAATCAAGGGCACCAGTAATGGTTTTCCCAACAGAGAATTCACGGCAGATGTACCTATCACTCGGAGAAAAAAAAAATATGGTTGATTCAGCAGAGGAAGCACTCCTCTGGAAATACTGAATACGAGTCCTTTCTCGCCCACTGGAACCACAGCGCTGCTCCTCCAGCCTCTACGTCAACTTCTCCTGCCTAGCATAGCCACTGCGCAACACAGGCTGCTCCTGCGCCACCCTTATGGGCTCAGCACTACCTCTGTGTCACCCTGAAGGCCCTGCCTTAGCCTCTGTGTGAGCTTGGTTGGGTTGCGTCCCTGCGCTGCCTGGTACGAATCTACCTCTCTGCCTTAGTATTCTCGGCCTCAGATCACAATAATCCCTCGCCGATCTGCCCCTCACAAGCACTGCAAGCTCACTTGAAAATTCTCAGCAAACCGCACCCCATAATTTCGACTTAGCTCAAGTGTTACCGCTCTGTGTGTTTTCTCCAACTAACCCCAAGTCTTCCTTTAATACTTTTCTCGTTGAGAAATCAACGGCCGTGATCTAATCTCTAATCAACAGATAAGATTAGAAAAGACTTGATCCATGTTACTTAGAACATTCTCACCCACATGTTTAAATTAATTCCCTTTAATTATTTTATTTCTCTAAGTTAGACTTAGGGTCTCCATTAAAATAATTAATTTATTGAATAACTTTCACACCGGGTGGAATTTCTCCAAACGATTTCTAGGTCTCGGAGATCTCATGTGTTCTAGCCCCTCCACAAAGTTTCGGAGCTAGAACACATTCAATGCTACCCAAAATATCAACATTTGCAAAGAGGCTAAGACACATGTATTCTACAAGACCCAGAAATCGTTTGGAGAAATTCCACCTAGAGATGGCTTTAGAAGGCCTCTAGCATCAAAAAAATATCATGCTACAACAAATACCTACATATCAATAAAATCATTGGCTATATTGGCATCCTCATCATCAATATCGATTATCACCCCCAAGTATTGAAATAAGATAGATCTTCTAGGGCCTTTGTAAAGATCACAACCTAAATCCATCTCTGTAGGGGCCTTTTGATCAACATCATTGTAAACAAGGACTGGGAAAAGATGCAAACATTCTGCTCTTCAAACATAATAATTTAACAAAGGAATTGAATGTGGCCCATTAGAATTCTGGTAATCAAATACAATCAAGTTTAGATATCAATTCTTGGGGTATCTCTTCCTCATATAAAATCACACCTCAAATATTTAGCATGGAAAAAGAAACAAAATAGATGACAATACCAAAAAATCAATAACAAATTAATGAACTAGTGCACAAAGCACGTGCAATACCAATGATATCAACTATCAGCAAACACATTACTAGATATTGAAATATCACTGACCTGAGCCGCAGCTTCTGCAACATCCTTGAGATGTAAATATAACGCATTAAGGAGATTATCACGTCTGCTCCAATACTCTGCTTGCAAACCACGATAATCTTCCTCTCGTTCAACTTTAGCAGTAATTGCACCAGCATATGCTTCCAGTAAAATATCAGTAACCTCCTCCAGCTGAGCAACTAAAACTGATTTCATTGAAGGTTCTGAAACATCTGCTTCCATTTTTAATTCTAGAATAAGTGATGCTAGCTTCCAAATTCCAGACCGTACTGTCAGTTGGCAATACCAAGGTGTTAGACCTTCAGGAGATGGATACCAAGAGTATTGGATATCTCTATAGCGAATAGCAGTGCGTACTACACTTGTGCAAGCAATTGAGATTTCACGAAGTCGTTCTATTTGCAACCTAAGTGGCAGCTCCGTTCCTACTACATAAGTTAGATGTTGGTTAACACAGGCAAATAACTCCTCCAACTCAGAAACTCGACTGTAAAACACTTCTGCTTTCTCTCTATCCATCAGCATTACATTATTCCGACGAGCTTTCTCACCAACTATCTGGACAAGATCCCAAAGAGAGCCACTCATTTCACTGTGCTGTAAATCAGTGTTTAGAGACTCAAGCCTGCTTTGTGGCCTAGCCTGGGCAGATGCATTATGCAGTTCCCTGAGTCGAATCATGGCAGAAAGTTTTTCGCCGTGTCCCATGATAGATTGTAAAGCTTCTCCTGAATTGTTAACAAAGCAGTTCAAATATCAGGTCATTATGTTCATACTTCAATACACAAAGCAGATTCATAGAGTAAGATCCCAAGCAGCATATTCTTAACATAGATGAGATAAACCATGAAAAAGATAAAGGATTAAATTTGAATAGAGTCAACTTCATTATCCATGACACCAAAAGAACATAAAGTATCCAAAACTCGATACGTCACCATATAACTTACAAACAAATAGGAGTCATTCGTTGGACATTAATATAATTATTTTATCTTAAAAGAAATGTGGTCACTTGTTGGACATTTATATAATATCTTATCTTTATCTAAGCTGAGAAATAAAAGAAAGCTGCAATCATATAGATCATTAAAAATAGACTAGAACCTGAATATCTACTAGAGAAAATTAAATGCAAATAGGAACAAAGTATACTGCTAAAAATAAATCAAAAACAAAGGTTTACCTGCATGTAAAGCAGCACTGAAGCTCTTATGCTCAATTTTCTGAGTTTTCTTATGTAATTAATGTTATATTTTCCTCCTACGAACTCATGGATATATTCAGATTTTCCAACTATCTCTAGCTAATGCACCATCATAGAACAAACCCAAGGTAAAACTTGCCTTAAAGATTGAATATTCTATGGCATCCAACAAGTATATGATGTTTAATGGTACAAACAAAATTCGTACTTCAAGTTAAATACTTCAGAAGACAGGGAATATAAAGATCTCCATTGAGATAGAAGAATATATATTAAAACTTAAAAGTATGAGTGAAAATGATGGTACAAAAGAGAGTGAGGGCCTGCTTATATACCCTATGCAGGTGCCTCTTCATGGAAGGTCATGTCCATTTAGACATGCCTCTTCAGTTCTAATTACTAACTAACTAATCATTATTACAATTATCATCATTATTTATATTTATTTTATTTATACATATTTTATTCATAGCATTGTCTTCCTCTTCAAAAAGCTTTGTCCTCAAAGTTTGTTGATGAAAAGGCTTGATCTCATTTTCGGTTTCGAATGTCTTCTCGTCTGAGAACTGTCATCTTCATTGATACAAGTTGATATGATGCTCTGAGTGATAAACAAAATTTTCAGACTGAGAATGGATCTGACCAGCCTAGATTAATCTTCTGAGGAATCTTCCGATCACTAGAAATTTGTAATGAATGGTTATCATAGGACTGGATTTCGCAAACTTTAGAATTCCTCGGAACATAAATTTGCTGTTTTTGTTCCAAATGTTTCAAATATGTAGACTGACTTAGTTGTCTGCTCTTGTGATTCGGATGTTGATAAGGAGTACTTCTTGTTGGACTTTCCCTTATCATGTGTGTGATAGTTTCCTGATTTGTTGGTATCGTCACCTGGAATTTTCATTGTTAGAACTGCAACTTCTGAATATGTTTTTCCTTCAACTAGTTTGTCATTTTCGTGAGTTGTGATATTGATTGAATCGGTTTTTGTATTTTTTCTTCAACGTGGACTAAAGACTTCGATACTTCTTCTTGAATAAGTTGTTCTAACTTGACATTTAGTAACTTCTTGTCACTTTTGAGCTTCTTTCTTGGCGTAAGAAGGTTTTGATTATGATTTCTTAGACGTAAAACTTCTTTGTTTGCTGAATTGTTGACACTATCCTTATATCCTTCTCTTCATCTTTTAAACTTTTGATTTGTTCTAATAAATTTTTAAGGTTATTTAAATGTAAATTTTCATCTTCTTGCGTTCAGAATTTGATAGGCCGTAGTTTAATGCAATTCTCTACTTGATAATTACTTGTGAACTTATTTCTCTTACTTAGATCTTCTCTTCATTAGCTTATTATGTCTTTCATCGAGTCAATTATCAAAACACAAAAGACACAATTTCATTACATCCATAGCATCTTACCTTATTCATGTTCTTTCTTTTCTTCTTCTGAGGACCAAACTTTCCAAATCTTTCTCTTCTTGATTTATTAATATTGGCTTGATTTGATTTAGTTTCTTCTGTCTTACATAAAGACCATATATCTTGAAATGTCATTGCTTCTTTCTTCCTAGAGGTGCTTGAAGTGAAGCTTCCCCATTCCTTAGGTAGAGCATAGTGAGTAACATAGTGAGTATTTCTCCATCAGACACCACTTCTCCTAGTTTTTGCAGTTGATCTCTAATTGCGGAAATCCTCATAAAATATGAGTTTATTCCTTCCTCTCTTGACATTTTCAACCTGAGTGATTCTTGTCTTAAAGTCGATATTTCTCCTGCAGGACTTACTGAGAATAGCTCTACCAATTTATCATATATCTCTTTTGATGATTCTAGATTTGACACATAGGGAATGAGAGAGTCCTTTATGGATTCTATAATAATTCTTCAGGCTTTTATTTCTCCCTTCATGTATTTGGTATAGGCTTGAATATTTTCTTTTGATGGTTCAACATAAGATCCTTTGACATAGTCCATTACTTCACTTTCAATTAAGTTTAGATCTATCCTTATCTTCCATGCACGAAAGTTTTCAGTTCCAGACAATTTGTTACTTTCCTTGCAAAAAGTCATTTTGACAGATTAGGATACTTACTTGAGAATATGCTTTCTTCCTTTCTTGTAGGAGCTCTCTTCTTTGATTGGTTTTTTCAAGAAAGCCTAGTCACCTTGAATTCTTGATGATAGTTTGAAGGTAACTTCAACAATGTTGATTTGATTTCAATACTAAATAGTTTTAAAATAAAATAAATCTTCCGGGAAATCACATGAGAGATTTTAGAATCGACACGTTTCGAACTACTGAATGTAGTTCATCATCAGGATAATGATGATGATGATAAACTACATTTAGTAGTTCGAAACGTGTTGGTTCTAAAACCTCTCATGTGATTTCCCAGAAGATTTATTTTATGTTAATATGATATGGATCACAGAAGTTTACACTCTCAAACACTAAATAGTTGTTGAATGTGATGGCTTCTATATGGTGTTCTTGAGATGGCTTTCCAATTTACAAACTGCTTCTTTTGAATTTGAAGATTGATTCTTCAATGTAGATTTCTGACTTTCTAGAAACTGATCCTTGATTTTCTTAGTACTTGAGTGTCTTCTTGTTAAATAGCCCTTTCAAGCACCTTAGCTCTGAAACCATGTTGAGAATTTCATAGGGCGTAGTTTAATTCAAGTCTCTACTTGATAATTACTTGTGAACTTATTTCTCTTACTTAGATCTTCTCTTCATTGGCTTATTAGGTCTTTCATCAAGACAATTATCAAAACACAAAAGACATAAGATTTTGGCTCTTCATGCCAAGGCCAAAACCTCTCCCTCTTGGAGAGGAAAACCCGCAAGTTGTAATATTCCCAATTAGCAGCAGCTAATTGGTAATATTAATTTTTGGCCATTTTACTTTATAAAGTTAAGTCATTAAATAAAATGGGTTAGGAGAACACTCAACTCACGCTTAGGAAAATAAAACACTTCCTAAAAGTCACTTGAGCGCCTTTACTTAACATCGTGGGGCACAAGGGGGGTCGAAGTGACTGCGTGGATGAGTGGCAGCGTGGGTAGTGTGGGTCCTAGGCAACGCAGAGTTGGATGGACAACGTGGCCAAGAGGGACAGTACATTTTTGGTGGGGCCTAGGGGAGAGAAAGGCACTCCAAGCATAAAAAGGGAGTGAGGCCCTTCATTTGCTCATCCTATTATGCATCTTTGTTTTGTCTATTGAAATTGAGCACGCTTTTGTTGTTGAGCAAAGTCTGCAAGTGTTGTTTAGCAGTGAAGCACCACTCATATAAGACCCGCGGGTCTTCGCGGGTTATATAGCGAGCCAGGTCACTCGCATAGAACCCGTGCTCTCTACCCTTACCCGCGCAAACTCGCATTAAACCCGCCTACTCGCATAAGACCCGCAGGTTTCTCATAGCACCCGTATCGGACCCCTATAAGACCCATCCCACAACAAAAAGCAATTTTTTTTGGAATTTTCTCAATTTTTTTTATTTTTCTATTTTTTTTGGAAATGAGGTGGAGGAAAAGGGAATTTGGAGGGAAGAAAATGTTTTATAAGCACCTCTCTCCCTTTCGGAATAGCAGCACTAGCGAAGTGAGCACTGGCGGAGTAGCAGCACATAGTAATAGCAAGGCAGAGTCACAACACAGGCAGAGTTTCAGCACAGGCAGAGTCACAGCACAGGCGGAGTTTCAACACAAGCAGAGTCACAGCACAGGCAGAGTTTCAGCACAGGCAGAGTCACAGCACAGGCGGAGTTTCAGCACAGGCAGAGTCATAGCACAGGCGGAGTTTCAACACAGGTAGAGTCACAGCACAGGCGGAGTTTCAACACAGGCAAAGTCACAGCACAGGCAAAGTTTCAACACACTGTCCAAGTAAGCTTCATGATCTTTGTTTCATTGCTTTGCAACTAGCTGCTTGCATGTAATTTTTTTAAAATCTTATCTAATCAATTCAATTTTTATTTTTTTTCCACTTGCAATTTGCAATTTTTTTTGGCCTTGTAAGCTAAGTTTCTCAGCGACACAACGGCCCTGTGTGGCTGAGAAACTCAACCACAAGGGCTTGCGGGTTGCCTCCTTAGCGCGCAAGCCTTGTGGCTGAGTTTCTCAGCCACACAGGGTCGTTGTGTGGCTGAGAAACTCAGCCACAGGGCCAAAAAAAATTGTAAATTAAAAAAAAAAATTAATAACCAAAAAACCAAAAAAAATTAAAAAATATGAATTAGATTTTAAAAATTTAATTTTTTCTTCCAAATTTCGTCACCATGCCACCAAAGGGGTATAGAAAGTCTCGTGATCCAGCATGGGCACATGGTCAACGAATCATTGCCGGTAATGACCACCATGTGAAGTGCAATTATTGCAATGCCACAATGCATGCAGGAATAAACAGGCTAAAATACCACCTAGCTAGAATTCCTGGGAAAGGTGTGGGATGTTGTCAAAATTGCCCTGATGAAGTCACTACTGAAATGGCAGCTACTTTGGAAGCCATTAAAGAAGAAACTTCTAAGAGGGCAAGAAGGAAGGATGAGATTGTTGGGATAGGTAGATCTTCATCTCAAAGTGAAACACAGATTGAAAGTCCAGGTATTGAAAACTCCTCTTCAAGTGTTGCAGCAAACAGGAGTATAACCTCTTCTTTCTTCACTCCTCGTACAACTCCAGGATCTCAACCAACCTTGGATAGTTTTAATGAAAAGAAGAGGAAGGAGGCAGATATGACAGTGACGAGGTTTTGGTACCATAATAGTCTTTCATTCAACTATGCAAAGTCATATTTTTATCAGCCCATGGTGGATGCCATTGCAAGTGCTAGCCCTAGATACAAAGCCCCATCTTATAATGCACTTAGGGGGAAAGAGCTAGATGAGGAGTTGGAGTGTGTCAAGGAACAATTGGAGAGCATTAAAAGCTCATGGAAAAAAGTTGTACAATTATGTCTGATGGGTGGACAGATGAGAGGGGTAGAACAATAATAAATTTTGTTGTAGCTTGTCCTAAAGGAACCATGTTCCTAAAATCCATTGATGCATCTGCAAATGTAAAAGATGCACATTTGATTTTTACATTGTTGGCTGATGTGGTGGAGGAAGTTGGGGTTGCAAATGTTGTCCAAGTAATCACGGACAATGCAGCAAATTATGTAGCAGCTGGAAGGTTGCTTTGTGCCAAATATCCCACGATTTTTTGGACTCCATGCATTGCCCATTGCATAGACTTGATACTAGAGGATATTGGGAAGTTGGAGTGGGTGCAGGATGTTGTGCAAGAATGCAAGCAAATTACCAAGTATATTTATAATCATGCTTGCGTGTTGAACCTTATGAGGGAATTCACACAGGGTGAGCTTAGTCGCCCAGCTGTCACACAGTTTGCTACAAACTTTCTTTCCCTCCAAAGCCTTTTGTATGAGTACCAAGCCTTGCGAAGAATGTTTTGTAGTCAACAATGGGTATTTTGGAAAGATAGCACAAAAGCAGAAGCATTGTCTATGAAAGCATTTGTCTTTGGTGATAGTTTGTGGGACAAATTCACTGAGATTGTTAGCTTCACTAAGCCCCTTGTGAAAGTCTTGAGATTGATGGATGGAGAGAAACCTCCAATGGGATATATTTATGAGGGCATGGATAGGGCCAAAGAGGCCATCAAGACTTTCTACAAGGGAGATGAATCTAAATATCTCCCTATATGGCAAATTATTGATTCCAGGTGGGACAGACAACTACATTCACCATTGCATGCAGCAAGAGCATATCTCAATCCAAGCTTATTCTATAATGAGGGGTCTAACATTCAAAGAGATCCCGAGGTGATGAGAGGTGTCATGATATGCATTGAGAAGATGTAGATATTCAAGACAAAATCAACCTACAATGAGATATGTACAAGGAAGCATCTGGCATGTTTGGATTCAGCTCAAGCCAACGTCTCAAGGACAAGAAAATGCCTTGTAAGTGCAAATTGTTAGAACTTAGCTTGTAATTTTACTAGTTCTCTTTTATATGTTTGGCATTGCAAATTGATAATCTTTGTTGTTATTTTTTTACAGCTCATTGGTGGATAGATTGTGGCTCTGAGGCACCGCAATTACAAGAATTCGCCATCAGAGTTCCGAGACAACCCTGTAGTGCTTCTTCTTGTGAGCGCAATTGGTTAGTGTTTGAGCACATCCACAACAAAAAGAGAAAGAAGTTGGAGCAAGAAAGGTTGGAGAAGTTGGTTTTCATCTACTACAACCTTCGAATGCTCACAAAACAAGTGCAACCAAAGGATACAGATCCAATTTTATTGGATACTATTGATTTAGAGTCTGATTGGGTTGTGGAGGAGGAGCCCCTTGATTTGAGTTGGCTTGATGAAGAGACTGAGGATCTCTCTAGTTTTCCATCTCAAATGGAGACTCCCAATACACCTGCCTCACAGTTGCTTCAGCCTTCCGATGCTACCATGAGCTCCAGGAGGGCTTATTATAGTCGTGGTCGTCCATGAGTGATGAGACTGAAGATTGTTATAAGACAATCCTTTATCATTTATGACATATGTATTTGAATATTGAACTTGCTGACATTTTCTATTTTAATTATGGAATCATGATTCCTTTTCTTATTCAGTATCTAAATGTTTTGCTTACAAAAATCGAATATGCTATGTTGTACTTTTATAGATATGAGATGATGTTATGAATTATTGCAAATATTGTGGTTTTTATAACTTATAAGGACTGGAATTATCATTAGTTTCTTTTTTCTACTTAAAATTTACCATATTTAATTCTTTTTTGCATTTTGACGAGTTTTATACGGGTTGTTCCCGAGTCTTATACGAGTCGACGAGTCAATGGTCAGACGAGTCTTATACGAGTACGAGTCGTGCAACATTGCTGTTTAGCACACCGGGTGTCTCCGAGCGGCGATCCCAACCTCAGCCCCGGGGGACTTCAAGTGCCTACTCGGGTGAGGAGTTCTATCGTTGGAGTGAGAGCATCAACAGCAGGGATTGCGCACTTGCTTGGGCAACGCAGTATTGAGGAGGGACCACACAGTTCTTGGAGGAGGCAGTGTCGAGAGCTGAGATTTATTAGGGGATTCATCCTGAAATAGTGAGGAGGGGTCAGCCCTTAACTATTCCATCATTTTGTCAGAGGAGGAGGCCACCATTTGCAGAGACATCTTCAAGGCCAGCGCATTCCACTGGGGCAGCGTGATTTCTCTAGGGAGGTGATTTTCCGGGGTCATCCATTCCGGAAACCCTTTTTGGGCTTTTCTGGGTATTGAGTGAGGAGCTGATTCCCAAAGTCCCATATTTTTTCTGAGCAGGGGAACAGCCCCAAAGAGTCAGCTTATTCCAGTAGCTACTAGCAGCAGCAGTCCGACAGTAGCAGCAGCAGCAGTCCGACAGTAGCAGCAGCAGCAGTTTCGAGATAACGCAATCATTGCTAAGCAGCCATTCCGAGAATATTTCTAAGAGTATCTCTAGCTTGCCTTGCACAAGCCAAGGTGCCATCATTTTGATCACCTTTGTACTCATTTCAATTTCAGTTATATAATAAAATGGCTCAGCGTTCTCCATGTTTTGCATTCTATGTATGATGTCTCTTTATTTGTTGTAGTTTCATGTTTATGTTGCTTTATATTGTTGTTTATTTCTACTTGGAATATTACAGTGGTATCAAAGCTCATCGACTTGGCTCAGCCTGTGGAGCAGATTGTCTATGACACCCACAGGAAAACCATACATCACTTACCAGGGAAGGAGGTATAAGGACCAAGAGAAGCAGCTTGAGGCCACTTTTGGAGAAGGTGACTGCATCCAGGTAGTGGATACAGAAGAGGAAGAACCCATGGCAGAGCAGAAAGATGAACGGTAGGAGTTCGGGGAACTTCTCCTAAAGTCTGTGCTGGAATTGTCGAGAAGGATAAAGGAGATGGGACAGAAGTTCAACGCAAACCAGAGACAGCGTGAAACCCCAAGGGGTTTCTACACCGGAGAAGGGTCCGGCGCATCCCATCACTTGCAGGAGCACCTCACAGCGCAGTAGATGGCATCACTGACTCCCCCACGTTCCACAATGCCCACATTTCTAGCTACAGGCACGAGGGCAGGAGCACCTCAGGAACCGGAATCGGTTCACATGGGGGATAATTTTGCCGAGTATCAGTCCTACGGGCGAGAGTTTGGTGAGGCTCTCACTTTCCATGACTTTGTGCAGCTCAAGAAGGACAACAGACCAGGCAACCAGAAAAGAGAAAAGTGTTCGGCAAAGGCTTGGGTGGAGAAGTTGGATATCTACTTCCAGCTCAATCAGATGGCAGAGGCAGAGGCCATTAAGGTGGCAGCGCTGCACCTGGAGGGTGAGGCCCATGATTGGTGGTTCCATGGGATGGCCATGTTGGGGCACTCAGGGGTGACATCATATGCTGAGTTTACACGGAGGCTGATAGAGCGGTTTGATCGGAGGGATGCGGAGGAGCACTTTGTTGAGCTGACTAAGCTCAACCAAACCGAGAATCCGAACACATACATCTCTGAATTTTTAAGACTCTCCATGATGTTGCCTGACTTGTCTGCAGCTAGGATGATCTACATGTTCATCGATGGATTGGCAAAGCCTCTTCGGGGGTTAGTTAGATCAACGAGGCCGGCTACACTTCATGACGTAGTTGGGAGGGCTTGGGATTTGCAGGATGCCCTACCCAGGACTAGAGCTCCTTTCCCCCAGAGACCGGCATTTCAGCCGAAGGGGAAGGACACGAGGGTTCCGCCTCCAAAGGGGAACCAAAGTCGAGGGCCTTTGGATGATGAGACTAGGATAGATTTGAGGCGAAAGAAGCTATGCTTCACATGCCAGGAGCCATGGGCACCAGGACATAGTTGTGCCACGGGAAAGTCACACTAGATCGAGGTTTTCTCCGACAATGATGGAGAAGAGGATGACTATGAGGAGATGGAGGCAGGAGGCAGCAGTGCAATACAGAGAGGAGATCATCTACCACCTCCACCACTAGGAGCAGGAGGCGCAGCGTTTGCACCTATTGAGGGAGTCCTTGCTTCTTTGTGAGAGGTTCCTAAATACTTGACATTGCGTGTCCGAGGTACAGTGCAAGGACAGCGTGTTTCAGTATTAGTGGATAGTGGGGCTACCCACAATTTTATTGATGCACAGTTGGTAGAGAGGAGGAGCATACAGATAGAGAGCTTCGATGGGTTTTCGATACTCGTTCCAGGTGCCAAAACCATGTAGTGTGCCAGGTATGTGCCAGCCTTGGCAGTGACTATGGGGACTTACACTCTGACAGATCATTTCTTTGTGGTGGACATTCCGAACACAAACGTGATACTGGGAGTGCAGTGGTTGATCATGCTAGGGAAGGTCACCACAGATTGGGAGACCTTGGAGATGGAGTGGACAGACAAGAAGACCGGGAAGCACGAGATGATTCGAGGCATGCACACTTATCCGCCACAGATAGTTTCAATGCATCGAATGGAGGCAGATTTCCAAAAGGGAGACATAGAGTGGGTAGTGGAGCTGCGTGCTTCGAAGGCAGGGTCTACAGGGCAGGTCGCACACCCAGATGTGCAGTCCATCTTAGACAGATATGCCACGGTTTTCGGAGATATACCACCAGGGTAGCCACCAGATCGGGGATTTGAGCACACCATTGAGCTGAAGCAAGGCATCCAGGCAGTGATCACTACACCTTATAGGCATCCTAAGGCCTACCAGGATGAGATTGAGAGGGCCATTCATGAGCTCTTAGCGTTGGGGCACATCCGTCCTAGCACTAGCCCATTTGCTTCTTCTGTCGTACTGGTGAAGAAGAAGGATGGCACACTGAGGATGTGCATTGACTATCGGGCTCTCAACAAAAAGACCATGAAGAACCGATACCCCATCCCACGGATAGATGAGTTGATGGATGAGTTGAGGGGATTGAAGTTCTTTTCGAAGATTGATTTGAGATCCGAGTACCACCAGATTCGCATGAGGGACCAGGATGTTCCCAAGGCCGCTTTCAGATGTCATTACGATCACTTTGAGTTCTTGGTGATGCCCATTGGGCTAACCAATGCACCAACCACCTTTCAATCTTGCATGAACCACATCTTCCGTGGTCAACTGAGGAAGTTTGTGCTGGTATTCTTTGACGACATCTTGATATACAGCCAAACATGGGAGGAGCACTTGCAGTACATTGAGGTTGTGTTGCGCATATTGGAGGAGCAACATTTTTATGTTAAGCTCTCCAAGTGCGAGTTTGGATTGACAGAGATGCTCTATCTAGGGCATATCGTTGGTGTGGATGGAGTGAGAGTCCACAAGGAGAAGATCAAGGCCATCCGAGATTGGCATCTGCACCTACTACTGGAAGTTCATCAAGGGATTTTCCCAAATTGTTGCACCCCTCACAGATCTTACTAAGAAGGGGGCATTCAGTTGGACAGACACAGCGCAGAGGGCCTTTGACATGCTCAAGGAAGTGATAAGCAGCTGCCTAGTTCTTGTGTTGTCGGATTTCACGCAATCTTTTGTCCTTGAGTGTGATGCATCAGGAGAGGGGGTAGGCGCAGTTTTGATGCAGGGAAGCCACCCCATAGCTTTCGAGAGCAAAAAGCTATTGTCGCATGAGAGGTTGTATCCCATATACGACAAGGAGATGCTGGCTATTATGCATGCACTAGCCAAGTTTCGACAGTACTTGGTGGGGAACAGATTCAGGGTGAGGGCTGACCACAACAGCCTTCGGATCTTTTTAAAGCAGAAGCAGTTGCAGGAGAGACAACAGAAGTGGGTCAGCAAGATCTAGGCATACGATTTTGACATCGAGTATGTCAAGGGGAAGAAGAACGTGGTGGTTGATGCTCTCTCACGTAAACCAACAGCGTTGTCCTTGATGAGTTTAGACACAGATTAGAAGGCTCAATTGCTGGTAGAGTACTCCAAAGACCATTTTTCCTGTGAGATATTGGACGGACAGGTCACAGATGACCGGTACAGGGTGATGAATGAGGTAATATACTTCAGAGATCGAATCTTCTTGACTGGGGGTTCTTAGCTCAAGGAGAAGGTGCTGCATGCCTCACATGACTCACCGCTATCAGGCCACCAGGGGTTCACCAAAACCTATAGGGCCATCAAAGGGAGGTTCTCTTGGAAGGGCCTTAAGAAGGACGTACTCCGGCATGTCAGGGAGTGCGGGTATGTCAGCAGAACAAGGGGGAGATGAGCAATCCAGCAGGGTTACTACAGCCTCTTCCCATTCCAGAGGGGAAATGGGAGAGCATATCGATGGATTTCATCACAGGGTTGCCCGCGGTGCAGGGCAAGGACTGTGTCTTTGTAGTCGTTGATCAATTGACAAAGAACGCACACTTCTTTGCCATATCAGCACGGTACACATCAGCTTAGGTGGCAAAGTTGTTTTTCAGGGATGTTTTCAGGTTGCATGGTCTTCCAAAGACCATTGTCAGTGACAGAGACAGTCGTTTCATGGGCGGATTTTGGCAAGAGCTCTTTCAGTTGGTGGGTACAGAGTTGACTCCGAGCACTAGTTACCACCCCCAGATGGATGGGCAGATGGAGATAGTGAACAAGTGGCTGGAGGGCTACTTGCGAAACTATGTGACAGGGCAGCAGAAGGCATGGTTATGATGGTTGCACTTGGGAGAGTACTGCTACAACACGATGTATCACATGTCCATTGGTATGCCTCCATTATGCTTTATATGGATACCATGCTTTGTCTTTTGTTGATGTGATGTTTGGTGCTAGTAAGGCCCCTAGGGCCAAAGACTAGATCCAAGAGAGCCAGGATATACTTTGGGCCCTTAAGGACAACTTAGCTACAGCACAAAATCAGCGAAAACTATACGCTGATAGAGGACAGGTTGAGAGGCAGTTTGAGGTAGGAGACTTAGTCTACCTACGGCTTCAGCCATACTGGCAGTCCACACTGAAGCAGAAGGGGGCCGAGAAGCACAAGCCCCACTTCTATGGACCCTACAGGGTGATACGCAGGATTGGGGAGGTTGCATATGAGTTAGAGTTACCCACAGGTAGCAGGATCCATAACATCTTCCATGTATCTTGCCTGAAAAAGGCACTAGGACAGCAGGTGACCGCAATAGAGGAGCTTCCACCCACAGATGATGAGGGGCATTTGGTGCTATAGCTAGAGGCCACCATAGATACCCGAGAGAGACAACTGCGGAGAAGGACAGTCAGGGAGTATTTGGTAAGGTGGAGGAACTTACCGAATGAAGATGCCACTTGGGAGAGTGAGAATATTTTGCAGCATCCATCATTGCAGTTGCATGAGGACAAGCAACATTTTGGCGGGGAGGAATGTAGTATTCCCAATTAGCAGCAGCTAAGTGATAATATTAATTTTTGGCCATTTTACTTTATAAAGTTAAGTCATTAAATAAAGTGGGTTAGGAGAACACTCAACTCACACTTAAGAAAATAAAACACTTCCTAAAAGTCACTTGAGTGCCTTTACTTAACATCGTGGGGCCCAAGGGGGGTCAAAGTGACTGCGTAGATTAGTGGCAGCGTGGGCAGCTGTGGGTCCTAGGCAGCGCAGAGTTGGATGGATAGCGTGGCCAAGAGGGACAGCGCATTCTTGGTGGGGCCTAGGGGAGAGGCCCTTCATTTGCTCATCCTATTATGCATCTTTGTTTTGTCTATTGACATTGAGCACGCTTTTGTTGTTGAGCAAAGTCTGCAAGTGTTGTTTAGCACACCGAGTGTCTCTGAGCGGAGATCCCAACCTCAGCCCCGGGGGACTTTGAGTGCCTACTCGGGTGAGGAGTTTTATCGTTGGATTTTCAGGTTGGAGCGAGAGCATCTACAGTAGGGATTGTGCACTTGCTTGGGCAGCACAGTCTTGAGGAGAGACCACGCAGTTCTTGGAGAAGGAAATACCGGTAGCTGAGATTTATTAGGGGATTCAACCCAGAATAGTGAGGAGGGGTCAGCCCTTAACTATTCCATCATTTTGTTAGAGGAGGAGGCCACCATTTGCAGAGACACCTTTAGGGCCAGCACATTCCACTGGGGCAACATGATTTCTCTAGGTAGGTGATTTTCTGGGGTCATCCATTCCGAAAACCCTTTCTGGGCTTTTCTGGGTATTGAGTGAGGAGCTCATTCCCAAAGTCCCATATTTTTTTGAGCAGGGGAAGAGCCCCAAAGAGTCAGCTTATTTCAGTAGCAGCAGCAGTCCGACAGCAGCAGTTTGGAGATAACGTAGTGATTGCTAGAGCAGCCATTCCCGATGTATTTCTGAGAGTATCTCTAGCTTGCCTTGTGCAAGCGAAGGTGTCATCATTCTCATCACCTTTGTACTCATTTCACTTTTAGTTATATAATAAAATGGCTCAGCGTTATCCATGTTTTGCATTCTATGTATGATGTCTCTTTATTTGTTGTAGTTTCATGTTTATGTTGCTTTATATTGTTGTTTATTTCTACTTGGAATATTACACAAGTAATTCTTCTTATAGACTTTCAGTTGACAAGTACCATGACCATGACAAAGACCCTTGACTCTTGTATGCCTCCAAGACCCTTGTCACTATTTCTTATTGCTCTTCTCGGCTTCCTTATTTCTATCCTTCTTTCCAACATTGTCTTGCATTGCACCTTAGGGAAGCTAGGTCTCTATTCCAACAGCCCTAACTAATGTACTTCTTTTGTCCTTCTTTGATCCTAGCCTCATCCTCTTAGAATCCCCTTCTCGGCCCTTCTTCCCGCACTATTTAGGTGTCTCTTAAGCCCAAAGATCGAGCTTACCTTAACATTGTGGTAACCCTTTTTCACACTGCAATCACCCTCAGCCTTTCTGAAATATGCAAGGTATAATTGCAAACCCAAGATCGAACTGTACTGACCTTCTAACAACCTCCTTCTTCGCACCTTTTGTAGCCTCCTCTCTATGCTGATTACACCTCTCTTACGCATTGTATTGCAAACTTGAGATTAGACTTATCTTCGCTATAATAGGTCTCGGCCTTCTTGGATATGCGAAGTGCAGTAGACCTAAACAGAATTATATATGTCCCTTTCTCCTTTGCTAATGAACCTCCTTTCTTCGCACCAATTGCAGACCCTTTTATTTTCGCACTTCTTATTGCAAACTTGTTCAAATTCTTGTTTTTGTAATGAGGTTGCGGTCACCTTTATATAGTGACTTTTCTTTCCTCTAGGCCGACATCATCAAGGTATACATCAGTATAATTGAGCCGACTTCCTTGGAGTGTTTGACAAGGTCTTGGAGGCATATATTTACATCAGTAAGTTGATTTTACAAGTGTAACATCACTTCATATACCTGACTCTAAATTATTTATGACAAGATGACAAATCCCTAAAGACATCAAGAAGAAGTCTCTTGACCTATAAAAAAAACTTTTTGCTCATGAAACCCATGAGTCAAGCTTTACAAAATAAATTTTATTATTTTTGTCTTCTCTAATAATTACATAGTCATTTATGAAAACCGAACCTAGTTACACTTTCCAACATCTTGTTCTGATAAGTGCTTCTTGAGTTCCTTCTTTGTGACCTTAATCTGCTTGACTTATGCAATTAATTTTTTAATGTGGTCCTTGAGGCAAGAAATTTCTTCGTCATTTTCCATTACTTGCTTGTAATGCATATCTGCAAGATCTTCATATTCCTATTGTAACACTTTCTTGTTATGCCAAAGTTTGGCTATTCTGTCTTTCTTTTGATCTTTCAACTGCAATTTCTTGGGACATTGGATTACATCGTTTTGTAGGGGTGATGATGGGCATTTACCTTGTAATTTGGATTCCTTTTTCTTCATTTCCTTGTTAAAATTTGTATGTTGTTTCCCAATTGTTGCCATTAATTGTTTCACATCTCTTGCTAATCATTGTTTTTCTGTATCACTTAGACATTCTACTAAAGTGAAAGTTTTGTAACATTTTGCGCAGACGACATTATGATTTCTGAATGACTCTTGACAATTAGAATATCCTTCTAAACAAAAAGGACATATTGAAACAAATCCATTTTTTTTCAAATCCTTTAAAACTTTATTATTCCTTCGGACTTTTGTATTAATCCTTAACGAATTTTGTCGTTTCAATTTTTGACTATCTCTCTCTTTCTTCTTCTTCTCTTTTTTATTAGTATGCCTTGTTAATTATATATAAAACCCTTATATAATTCTTTATATATATATATATATATATATATATATATATATATGATTCCTTTATAACTATATGCTTAATATATTCCTTTTGTAAAATAATTAGGTGAGAATATTTGTTCTTAATAAATTCTTGCTTCAACACTTTTTTTTTAATATATATATATATATATCAAAGTAACAAAAATCGTGATCGGGATAAAATCGCCGAGGGGAAAAAATCGGAAAAAATCGTAAAAATCGGGAAAAAATCGTAAAAATCGGGAAAAAATCGGCACATACAAAAATATTCATTTTTTTTCAATTTTTTTAATATCTAAAGCATCTACAGCATAAAGTAAATGCATTGACACATAAATATGAAAAAAAAACTAATATATAAGATGTGTAATTCATGTCTAGTGCTACATCACACATAAAACTGAATCCTGTCCTGAATACTAAGTCCTAAGTCTCAACTCAACCTCAAAATATCAACAAAAAATATAAAAATGTATCTCAAATCATGAGTCATAATGTTATATACAAAGGAATGCACCAAATAACCTATACTACTGATTTCCTCTGCCCCTCTTGCGAGAAAATGTAACAGCTTTCCCTCTAGACGAAGAAGTTGGTGGGGCTGGCAATGGACTCTGTTGTGCTCCAGATCCTGAAGCACTAGGAGTTAAAGGAGGTAGACCACGTCCTCTACCAGTAGCAGGGGTAGGTGGTGTCACCTCCTCCTCCTATTGCTGCTCCTCCTCCTCCTCCTCATGAAACTCATCATTGATTCATCGCTACTAGAAATGGGATCATCAACAAGAGATACATAAACATCATCTAGCTCAAAGTCCTCAGACTTGGATTGCTCAACCTTAAAATGCGGTAGAAAAAGATTAACATGCCTAACCAGTTGTTTTCCTTTGAGTGAAGGGTACATTCTTGTTAAGGCCACAGTAGGGGAGTTCAACAATCAATACCAACAACATCAACAAAGTTCAACAATCAATGCCACCAACATCAAGGTTCTTAAAGGACTTCATACTCTTGATCAAATGCCAATCTCATACCCTTACACATAATAGAATCAAATGGAAACAATGCAAATCCCCAAACCATGAAACCCTGAAAACCATTAAGTCTATTGAATTTTGAGTGAAATCTAAAATTCTAGTTTCTTCATATGAAATCCAATGAGGTCGAAACCACTCTTAAACATCCTAAGTCATTTCATGGTAATGTTAAAAATTTAAGTAAAAGGATGAAAATGAAAAATAAAGGAAATATCACTTTTACTTTAAGAATTTAACATTACCATGAACTGCCAACAGGGTGTGTCAGGAAAATGTAAGGGCTGCAAAAATGACAAAAAAAAAAATCGATTTTTGAACTTATAGGAATTCTGTTGAATGGGCCCACGATTTTTACTTAAATAATCGCGATTTTTTCGTAAAAATCGCGATTTTATCGCGATGACGATTTTTTCAAAAAATCGCCGATTAAATCGGCCGCTTGAAAAACTCGCGATTTTTTAATCGCGATAACATCGCAATTTTTGTTACTTTGATATATCTATATATATATATTATTCTCAACAATTATTTTTTTGTTCTTTTTTTTCTTAAACTCTTCTTTTTTTATAATTTTTTTTAACTTTCTTTTTCTTTTTCAACTTTATTTTTTTGTTTGTTTTATGAACTTTTTGCCATATATATTTATAATCTTTTTTCTTTTTTCTTTCTGAAAAGTTACAACCCTAGGTTATTCACCTTTTTGGGGTATAATATAAAATATATGTCCACTTATGTGCCTTTGACTTGGTTAATTTTCTCCATGTAAAAAGTAAAACTTTCCATTCACATAAAGAGATTTTGTATTCCTTTTGTTCTTCTTTTACCTTGAAAATACCATGGGTTGCTAAAACCACAACGTTGTAAACCATTTAATGAAGAAAACTAATCTTATCTACTCTTCCTTCTCTTACGTACACTTTTAAAGGTATTTGAAAAGATTCCCTTTTGACTTTATCATGCACTTTTTATCAATTATATATATGAACTTTTTCTAATATCACTTTAACTATATCCTTTTTTAACTTTAGCATACTCAATTTTTAATCTAGCGCCTTTAATTATTTATAGGTTTTGACTTCTTTATAATTCTAGTCTTTCTTTATTATACCTTTTTTTTTAATGGCCAAAGGCCTAAATGACAAAACTACCAAAATGGAGAACCTCCAATTATGTAGCGAAGCGCTTGATTTGGCAGAGAGTTGATAGCCGAAGGCTGGGATCAGCCAACATGGCTCTGATACCAAATGGTACGAACAAAGTTCGTACTTCAAGTTAAATACTTCAGAAGACTTGGAATATAAGAATCTCCATTGAGATGCACGAATATATATTAAAAGTATAAATGAGAATGATGTTACAAATGGGAGTGAGGGTCTGCTTATAAACCCTAGGCAGGTGCCTCTTCGTGGAAGGTCATGTCCATTTAGACATGCCTCTTCGGTGCTAATTACTAATTAACTAATCATTATCAAAATTATCATCATTATTTATATTTATTTTATTCATAACATTTAAATTGACACGTATGTTAATTTTAATAACAGGTCTGATTTATTTTTCTTCCACAATTATCTTATACCAGAAATTATTTTACTCAAATAAAATTCTGAAAACTGCTGGAAAATAAACACTGGTATTTTTAACTTTCAGAAACAAATTGCAGCAAAAATAAAATATAAAAATCAACCACAAGAACAACAGAAATTTCTGTCCAACAAATCTTCCTTCACTTTATTAAATCTAGAAAATTTGGGCCTTGACCCACAGAAAATATATAGAAATTACAGCAAACAAACCTGGATTTTGGTCAACTGGATTTTCGGCCTCTAGAGAAATTTGGCCTCTGGAATTTCAGCCCTCCTAGAAAATTTGGCCCTAGCAAATCTCAATTTCCACTTGCAAAAATTGGCCTCCACCTGGACGGCCTGCACACTAGGAAAACTAGGCTCCCTTCATCCACACAGAGCTTGACCTCTCTTCACAATCTCGGCCTGCACAAAAAACTCAGCCTCCCTCTCCTAAGTCTTGACCTCTCCCTCCAAAGTCTTGGCCTCCACAAATTTCTCTTTCAGACAACCCTTGCTGCACACTTTTACCTTCTCTTCAGTCGTTGAGCATCTCACTCCTTGAGAAAATCGCTCTCAATCAGAATGTGTCTTTCACCTCTACATAGGCTTATTTTATCAATTCATAAAGCCAAATCCCTAACCCTAATATCCTAAGTGATCAATGGCTGGGAATAAAACCTAAGCCTCACTTGAGATCAACAATAGAGATTACATGTAAGTCACTTAAATAATCTAATTACTTATCCTTAGAAACTTGGCTTAATAATCAACATTAACTTATTAAATAATTAATGTACTTTTCTTAAGTTGAACTAAGGAAATAAATCATAACAATCACTTAACCCTCTCAAGCAAGAACCTAAAGAGGCAAACTGACATCTTCTACATGCTAGACACAGCCTATCTAAAAGCACCTGTCCAAACTAATAACATCAACAACCTACATGTCATAGCAGAGCCAGTATTGTCAGTCTCTTAGATATTTTTTCCAGCTCAAGTACATAAAATGTCGCAGTCCACATGCCCATGTCATGCCATAAGGCCATATTCAAAGACCCCTGCTCCAAAAAAATAGATATAAATGAAACAGTATGGGTTTCCTCTCACATCATTTCCCTGTTTTCTGCTTAAGTATTTGTTGCATTCTCCTGTCTTCCGCTTGGGCATCAGGTTCGTTTCTCTTTGATTTTTGCACATTGCAATCTTGTTGGTGGGTTGAAATCATGGCATCCAAAATAGGGTGAGGGGAGAAGTGTTGATATTTAGCAACGCACAAGCATGAGTGACAGATAAAAGGAGAAAGTAATATTTCATTGTCATCAAATACAACAAGGCTTCCAATGTGTGAAAGATCACATCCTTTGGGGCAACCGACTCCACCAAATATGAGGCCAACTTGGAGGGAAATATAAATTTCGAATTTTCCTTTTAATAATTGCTTGCCCAAGGTGGAATTTGCCACGATAAATATTAATGAGAAGAGTGTCAAACCAATTTTCACATTTCAATAATAAATTTCTTTTAACCAATTAGACTTTATCTTGGAGGCGAGATGGGCCTTCCTGGGGGTAGTTGGGTTTCCCTTTGGGGAAATTCATCCCGAAGTTGCTCAAATTTCAACAGAGGTACGCGTTTTTGTTTCCCCATACCATACAACTTAGTCAAAGAGGAACTTTTGCACATGTTTTGTGTCAAACATGCAGAAGTTGTCTGAACTCCTTTCTATTTCCTAATTCACTTTATTAAGGTAAATTATTAGAGTGAAGAACCTTTTAATTTTAAATCATGAAAAGTTTAATCAAGTGTAATTCTAAGTCACCGGATTCGCTCCCCCACATGTCACGAATCCATCATGTCAGCCACGATTCTCAAGGGACATGTGTCTGATTCGAAGTTAGATCGCGTCACGAAATCGAGATTCGTGCCCTATAGGAGTCTGATTCGCTCCCACAACAAATCATAATTTTCAAACACATGCCCACCAAAAAGTGACCCGCAGGCTTGATAAAAGCCAGAATTGGGCCACTTTTGCTCATTTGCAATTGTGGTTTTGGAGCTGTCAGATTGTGGAAGCGACTAGCAAAAGAGATAGGATGTTTTGGAGGTGATTCAAGCTACAAGTCTGTGGATTTCTTGTTGAAAATTGGTAACTCAGGGATGAATTCCCTTCAATAAAATCTCATTTCTAACAAGTTTAGAGTGACTTACTAAAAATAGAAAGCCATGTCTAGCATCTCATGTATGACTTTCCAAAAATAATAAATCACCTTGCATCAATCAGTAATCAAGTATAGTTGAAGGAAAATCACTTAACTTTTTATTAATCAATCCTAATAGCTCAATCTAGACTTAATCATCAATATTATTAAAATTAATATTATTATCCTTTATGATACTATGATATTATTATCAAAAGGAATTACAAGTCACCTTACCTTCATCACCTCAATCACTTCGCACCTCTCTCCGTGATGACTCACATGGCACTACGTAACTCTCTCTCTCTTAATGATATGTTACACTCTCTCTTATGCACTCATTAAAGACATGGCATATTCCTCTTACACTCATTAAAGGCATGTCATAAAATATTCCTCTTGCGCTCTCTTTAATGCACACATTACACTCTCCTTAACTAAGGCATGCATACCTCTCTTCATGGCATAAGTTACTAAGGCATGTGTTTCTCTCCTTAATGGCATGAGTTACTCTCCCATAAATGGCATATGTTACTCTTCCTCAAGGCATGTGTATTGCTCCTCCTTTATGATAAGAATTCGTTATATAGAGAAAAGGGAATCAATGAATCAATGATGATAAATGATATATATCAATGATGATAAATGTTATATATTGAAATTTGAAATCAATGAATCAATGATGATAAATGTTATATATCAATGATGATAAATGTTATATATTGAATTTTGAAAGCTTGAAACCTTCAGATTGATGATTCGCAAGACTCAAGAGTCAATATGTTGTATGCTTCCAACTTGTGGGCGTGGTTGATGAAGATTAAAACTTCTAGATGATTGATGTTATATGATTCAATCTATGTTTTTATGTTTTTTATGTCTAATTCATCATTCTACATGTTTTTGTTGACATATATGCATCAAAATATTAAATATATATATATATATATATATATATATATATATATATATATATATATAAACGCTCCCGGAAATGCTCCGGACCAGACAAGATTGGCAACTGCAGTAAATTTGGTCCAATGGACAAGATTTTCCAAAAAGAGAAAAGGGAAGAGCTTGATCTCACCATTGCATTTTTTTTCTATCAGAACTTCATATCCTTTAATGTTGCACGGTCACCTCTATTTATTGAGATGTGTCGAGCTCTTTGTCATGGGGCTCCATCAGGGTATGTGCCTCCTGGGTCAGAGAAGCTCAGAACCACATTGTTGACAAAGGCAAAGAAAGAGGTGGACAAAATGCTTGAGCCTATTAAATCGGCATGGCCAACATCTGGGGTTAGCATTGTTTCTGATGGATGGACAGATCCAGCACGCCACCCACTCATTAACTTCATGGTGTCATCCACGAATGGTGCAGTTTTCTTGAAAGCAGTGGATGCATTTGGAGAGTACAAGGATGCACAATATATGGGTGAGTTATTTCTCAAAGTTATTGAAAGTGTAGGTGTGGATTGCTGTGTGCAAATCATTACAAATAATGCACCTGTTTGCAAGGCTGCTGGCATGATTGTGGAAGCAAAATATCCACAAGTATTTTGGACACCTTGCATTGTCCATTCATTGAACTTGGCACTGAAATCTATTGCTTCTGATGTGCTTTGGATTGGAGCCACTATTGAGGATGCACGACATATCCGCAACTTTGTAACAAATCATACAAATGCCCTCACTATCTACAAGGAGTACAGCAATCTATCATTGTTGAAAATTGCAGATACACGGTTTGCCTCTTCATTCATCATGTTGAAGAGGTTGAGGGAGGTCAAGACCGCTCTTGGGTCTATGGTTATTTCAGAGTTTTGGTCTTTTTGGAGAAAGACGGATCAAGCAGCCTCAAAGAAGGTGAAGGACATAGTGTTGGATGATATATGGTGAGAGAAGGTAGATCTAATTATTTAGATCATGGAGCCTATCATTTCCTTGCTCAGATTTGCAGATACAGACCAACCCATCCTAGGAGAGGTTTATGAGGGATGGGATTCCATGATTGAGTCTGTGAGGACCATTATTTTACAGAGTCAGTGCCCAGAGTATAAGACATCACCTGAGGCCTTCTTCACCGTCATACAGGATATTCTTGTCAGTAGATGGGACAAGAATTGCACACCTTTACATTGTTTGGCTCACTCCTTGAACCCGAAATACTACAGCCATGAGTGGCTGAATGGTGGACCTTCCCGCAGATTCCCTCCTCACGTGGATGCTGAAATCTCACAGGGGAGGAAAGATACATTGAGGAGGATTTTTCAGGATAGGGCATCCCTTGATGAGGTGGAGGATGCCTTTGCAGATTTTTCCACTGGCAGGGGTCGATTTGGAGGCTATGATTTGATTCAAGACAGGGGGGCTAAGAAGCCCCATTCTTGGTGGGCAACTCATGGGGCAACAAGCCCTCCTCTACAGCAGTTAGCCATGAGGCTCCTCTCTCAGGTGACTTCATCCTCTTGTTGCGAGAGGAATTGGAGCACATATGGGAATTTGTATAGTGTGAAGAGGAGCAGGCTTGAGCAGTCCAGGGCAGAGACAATGGTGTATGTGCACACCAACCTCCGTCTCATCTACAGGCAGAGGGAGGATTGGTTGAAGGGAAAGACAAAGATGTGGGATGTCTTTCTTGATGATATGGGTCTGGACAGCAGTGTTGAGTTGGCATTGGCCAACTTGGATCTCAATGCGCCAGTGCTAGAGCTTGTCACATTTGATGATGGATTAGAGGGGTCATCCTCCACACCAGCAGATGCAGAGATGATAGAGGAGGAGGATGCATCAGAGGCAGAGGAGAGCAGTGGTGAGCATGATGATCAGGATGAGGACAGTGATGCTGATTATGAGGATTGATGACTCTAACTCATTGAGGCTTCAAGCTTGTAGTCTTGTAGATTGTAGTTGCTTTTGTATTTTCTATTTCTATTTGCCATTGGCAGTGTTCTTATGTAACACATTTTGATTCTGATGACTTAATGAAAAAACTACATTATCTTACTATCTTCAATCTTGTCTTTCTGAGTAAATTTGACGATTGTATCATGTATGGTGTATCAATGTATCATTGTAATTTGTATTATAGTATCAATGATGATGTATGACTCGTGAGTATCTAATATCTATGTTTGAATCAATGAATTTTGTATGAATTTGTGCAAAAAATATCTAATTTTTAATATATTAATATATATATATATATTTTAAAATATATATATATATATATATATATATATATATATATATTTTAAAATATATATATATATATATATATATATATATATATATATTTAAAATATATATATATTTTTAATAAAATAATATATAACATATCGTATCCCAGAAGTATCTTGTTCCAGGGTCATCGTACCCGTATCCGATTCTTCGAATCCCCGTATCCCCGTATCCCCGTATCAGGTGACTTAGTATAACATTTATCATCATTGATTCATTGATCACCATATAACTTTCATGAAGCATCATATTCATAATTCATAATGACTTGTAAACTTAAATGCCAACTTCAAAGTTTCACCTTTCAAATTCAAACTTCAAACTTAAATTGTCATTAAATATATGAAAGAGTCAAGTTTCAATTGTTCAACTGTCAACAACAAATAGAAAAGACTAGTAAACAACAAATCTATTTTATCTACTGGCTGGCCCCTTGCCACGCCCACGAGAAATTTCTAATTTGTGCGAGCCACGAGGAAATGTTGGTCTTCTAGTACTCTCAGGAGTACCACGACCATGACTAGAAGGTGGAGGTTGGATCTGCAAAGGAACAATAGTGTGATATCGAGAACTGGCACTGGCACTGGCACCCGCACCCGCACTGCTACTAGTAGATGGTGGGACTAGCCCTGTGTGTGGCGGTGCTGCTGATGCTTCATCATCATCCCTAAAAAGTTTTGCTTCCAATTCTTCCAAATGTAACGTGTCGTCCTCCAAATTATCATCCTCTGGGTTGTTGTCCCAAACTCTATATGATTGATCCTCATTTGCCCGATCACAGTAATGGCTCAACAACCTCAAGTTGTAATGCACATAAACCAAGCTTTCAGCTCAGTTTTCATTCAGCCTGTTTCTTCTCACATTGTGTATGAAGCTATAGGTGCTCCAACACCTCTCTACAGAATTAGTGTTCACAACCTGTGAGAGAACTTTTTTAGCCAACTTTGGCAAAAGTCCCATGCCGCCATATGCTTCCCACCATGTGAGAGCATCAAATCTGTCCCTGTCTTCCATTGCATGGAAAGAACCAAAGTTAGCAGTGCAACTGAAGTATTTGCCTAATTCAAGGCACAATCTAGCACACTCCTCCCTGTCGGGTACCAACTTGTCTAATGCCTTCATGTACCCCTCTTGTACCTCTAGATCTGTGTGAGGTTTCACCCTAATCCCACCTCCAGGTGCAGGTTGGCCCAACCAAGATGGAGAGTAATATTTTGGCGTAAGGATATATGCCAAGGCATGTAGTGGAACATTGAGTTTATTCCACCGTGCACACACACAATCATGAATCATAGCATACAAGTTGGGATCATTATCCTTAACAATATCTTTTATTTGCCCCAACACGTTGTCATCTGCTCATAAACCTCCCCAATCACTAGTCTACCAGTATCTGCAAACCGAATCATGTGATAAATGGGCTTGGTAAAATTCAAAATTTCCCTCACACGTGCCCAAAACATAGGGTCAAGGGCGGTCTCCTCCACATGTTCGAAACCTTGCCTGTCAACTATTGTCGCTGCCCTGTCCTTTAATAGCTGCCAGTGTGGGCTTGATACCATTGCAGCCAATGACTCTCTTACCTTCAAAAGGCGCCTGAAGGTGAGGTAATAGCTAGCAAATCTAGTCTTTGCTATTTTCAACAACTCCAATTTGGAGTGAGTACGGAAAAGCCCATGGGTATTGCTATGATTTGTAATAAATTTTATCATTTTTTTACCTCTCTTGTACAAATCACCAAGCCATTTGAATCGAGGTTGTTTGTTTTTGATGATATCATGCATCAAAAGGTTCATTGTGTGAACCAAACACCCAGACCAAAAAATGTTGGGGTATTTATCCTCAATAATTGCTCCTATTGCCTTACAGTTAGCAGCATTATCAGTGATGACCTGTATGACATTGTATGGCCTAGTCTTTTCAATTATATCAAGTAATGGTTCTGCAATGTTAATGCCGGTTTTGAATTTGTCTGAATAATCATATGCTGCCAGGAAGATTGCACCACTAACCGACACAACCAAAACACTTATCAATGGCTTTCCTTTTACATTGGTCCATCCATCAGAGACAATGGACACCCCATGCTCATTCCATGAACTTGTCATTCTAGCCAAAGAATGGTTTATTTTAGCTTTTTCATGATCAAGACCCGTGGTTCTGGCCTTGTCATACCCAGGAATTTTGTATCCTTTGGGGGCATCATTAATGGCAGAAACCATTTCATGCCAATAAGGTGAGCGAAGAACATTGAATGGCACCCCACATGCATATAGAAACCGGTAAACTTTTGAATCCACATCATTCCTACACCCTTCGTCCAGGAAATCGGATATGGTTCTATGCCTTAATCCAGGTGTGCCACTGCCTCCAAAACCACTGGCATGGGTGGAAGTTGAACCTATTTGTCCATGACGTGTTGGGCTTGAATAAGAATCAATGAAACCCCTAGATCTTTTAGATCTCTTTAGGGCAGCCTCCTCTTCCTTTCTATATTTCTCTCTTTGTGTTGTTGGCACACTAGTACAAATTTTGATTCCTATATTTTCTCCATCCCCTGGCATTTTCCCACAAAGGTGCCTTCTTGCACGGGTGTATGAACCATGGTATTGTTTATTGCAATGGGGGCAAATAAATTTAGTGGTTCCACCACCTTTCCCTCCTTCCTGTTTCTGAACATATTTCCACAAAGGTGTCTGAGTTTGGTCTTGTCTAGTTGGGGAATCTGTGTCCCCATGTTCTCCACTCCCCACTTCCTCCTCAAAATAATCCTCCTCCTCCTCTTCAGGATTTTCTTCAAATCCACCATAACCCTCCTCTTCATCCTCCTCTTCTCTGATTTGCCTCTTTCTTCTACTACTCTCCAACACCATTATCACAAAGAAAGGAAACAACATGAGGAAAATCCCTAGCCATATAGCCATGATGGAAACAAGTTTCAAGTTTCAAGTTTCTAGCCTGCAAAACAAATGGAAAAATGCCAAATGGGAATAGGAAATGCAACATAGGAAAAAACAATTCATTTTTTAAGTTTTAAACCCAATAAAATGCAACATTCAAGAAAAAATCAAGTTTTCATTTTTAAACAACCTACAAATTCATCCTAGAAAATACAAAATTGGATTAGAAGGCCTACCTATTTCTTGCAATCCTCCTGTTGCCTTGCAGCTTGCTCCTTGCTCTCCTTTTCACTTCTGCAGCTCAGCTCTCCAGTTCTCTCCTCAAGCTCTTCTTGCTCTCTCTCACTCACTCAACAAACAATAAAAACAAAATGAACCCCCCCCTTATAAACGCCGGAAGCGGTCGAGGAGCATTCGCTCCCAAGCGTTTCCGGAAACGCTCCTGAAAAGGCAGGGAGCGTTTTTATAGCGCCAGAAAAGCGCTCCCAAAAATGCTCCCCTCAGGAAGCGTTTTTGGGAGCGCGTTTTCGAGCGCTCCCAAAACGCTCCCGCACGGAGTGCGTTTCGGAAGCGGGAACGAGGGGGGGTGAAGCTTCCCCGCAACCCTGACCCAAGCTAGGTTAAGAGGAAGGAGTTTAGCAACCAATGATGATCTTAACCTAAACAAGGACGAGAAGGGAATCAAAGAAAGAATTTTCACTTAAAGGTGCCAATGTGATCCCTAGAGGAAGGCAAAAATTGGTCTCAGGGCTAGGGCTAGGGACATCTCACAATCCCACCGTCAAAATTTCCTCAAATTTGGAGACCTTGGAGACACACCAACGCAAGAGAGGCCAAGAGATCAAAGTTTTTCTATGGGTAGTTTGTCGGGAAAATGATGCCCTAGGTGACCTACAGGGCTAGACCTCAAAAAGAAAAGGTGAAGGAAAAGAATAATATGGGTTGATAACCTTTATGGTGGACCAGTGCCTAGTCCTTTGGGGATATTTCAGAGTCACGAGTTATAATGACTATGGACCTACAATTTTCTATGTCAAGGAGGCCTTAAAGACAACTTCGCGGACCATTAGGGCAACAACAAAAGCAGCTTCAAGAACTTTATACATCGCTTTGCAAAATTAATGGCTTATCAAAATGAAATTCAGTAAAGAAGCGTCTCTAGGAATATTCTTTCATAATACAAGGGCCATACATGATGCATCACTAACTAAAAACCCAATTTCCCCTACTTCACAGGATGAAGCAAATTAGCCCTAGTATAGCGAAAATTTTAGCAGCAATGTATGTGAAAAAATAAGAAAAAAAATAGCATTAAATGTACTTACATGTATCAAGAGTATATCCAACCATTAACAATTTTCCACGTAAGAAGCTCCAAGAAAAAACGAAAATAATCCAAACATCAATATTCATTCCATGCTCCAAAATTTCGTCCACCAGGAAGGATAGTGAAGTTCTCTAAAGAGATACAAGTCCAACCAAGTGATGATGCTAAAATGAATTCTCATCACTTGTATTTATACACTTCTAAGGAGTTCGATTTAGCTAATTAAGACTACATTAGCCCCTAAAATAAAAAAATCTGCAAAATTACTAACTTTTGGTGACAAGCCCAACAAACTAGCTCATAAACAAAATAATAAGCCTCTCAAGAGGTCAAATAATGAATAATACATGTCGTTGGGCCCTCTAAGAAGCCTAATGAAGTCCATAAGTGCCATAATCGTGAATAGGACTCCCAAAAGTGATGGACAAGGGGTTGGCCCCTTGATCTCCAAACAATAAACCTGTGGTGCTCCTAGTGGGTGCGGGGGCACACAAATAACCTCATGGGTCTCCAAGTAAGTCGAAGATGCTTGTATACCATCTGTGAGGGCTCAGATGATGGTGTAAGTGATGCCACATCAACACACAAGTCATGGGTCATCTGCCAAGTGCATGGTACAATGGTTGGGCATGGTGAACCAGGTGCATCTTCCTCATCCAATAGGTGAATCTCGACAATCTCTGAACAACTCTCTGGATCCATGGAGTGTTGTCTACTGCTATGGAGGCTCATGGCTCTCTACACACACCCTACTTATGGCAATGTAGCCCTCTGGAGAGTTAGGATCCCATATAGGGAGACCAAACTCAAAATGGAAACCATCTGCAATCGTGCATAAGATCCAATGTGTCCCCTAGCCTTCCAGCACAACAAGCCATTAAAGTAATCAAGTAAAAAAGCTTACAAACCATGGACAACATGTGGACACTTCATAATGGCATGGCCTTCCATAGTGGGCTTTAGCATGTGCTAATGTTTCCAAGCTCCAAAGGGGTTTGACCAAGTACCTTATTAGGTTGTTTCTACCTTTAGAGGGGATAGTACGTTCAAGGTACATCCTTCAAATGGGGTGGCATGTGATAAAGAGGTGATTGGAACAATGGATGAATGGGGAAATCCTGGGCCACATATCAAGGTACAAGGGTAGCTAGAAAAAGAGAAGCCCACACTTGGGTGTATAATGTATAGGAGGGAGCAATCTTGGTACATGAGGTGCCTCGGCCTTGATTTTTCCACCCTTCTTTATATGCCTTTTGTCTTTTATGATTTTTCTTTGATTAACTGCTTGGGGCTCAAAGGATAAGAGCATGATGTGTAAGATATAGCAGTGGATACCCCATTTAAGATAGGGTGGTTCATTACCCACCAAGGGTTGGGACAATCATGGGTTCTTGAATGATAAGGAGGCTCATCTAGGGCCTGTGGAACCAGGGTGATGACCATGGGTATGGGGTAGAGCTCATGCATTGGCTTTTTCCCATGTGCTATATATTTTTGTCCCAACCATCTTCTACATTTTTTCCTATTTAATGTGGCCAATTATGCTTTTACTTTTCTTTTCAGTTGCATCAACCTTTGGGACATCATTCCAAGCCCGACCCAAGGTGTGGGCAAGGGGAAGGGGAGGCCAACCCTATGTGGACCCAGTGGAGAAATGTGGACCCAAGTGGGAAATATGATGAATGGAGTTATAATAAACGAAAGGGGAGTGATATATATGGATGAGGGAGCGGGACCACACAACCAAAATTAGGGTTTACCATGTAGTACCACCCTAAAACCCAATGGTCAGTAATGGAGATCCCATGGGACTAACATCCAAAAGAGGTCTAGGGGACAGAAGCAGAGACCTAGCCCACTCTTTCCACCGAATCCCCCCATTAATCCATGCCCAGAAGTTTCCATGATAAGCAAACTCAATACTCTATTACCAAATGACAAGGCATACCTTGAGGTTCGAGAGGCCCACCTTCAAACATACGATCATGATAGATGGGTGAGGGACCACATTGTGAAAATTTATGAATATCACTTTATGTAGAAACCCTATTGTTAAATTTGGTTATACTTCACCTACTTAATCAAGTTATTAATCTGAAAATTCAATATTAACATCGAAGTAAACACGTTAATAGTACTCACTGATACATATTACAGATCTAAAACTGAATACATGCACACAAACAAAGTGACACACAAGATTTTCTGGACAACTGTCCCCGAAAAAACCCAATGTGAGAAAATCAGTCTTCTGGCTACTGGAGGGTTTATATTATTAAGTAGATTCTCAATACAGCAAATTTGGGCACCTTAATGGTTAACCCGACAAAGAAATATAAGATTTGCAACAATACCTATTGTTTTGGAGACTGAAAACTAGACTGATTCACACCCTCAAACGGGATTTACAAAACTCAACCCCTTTCTACCTCTAGAAACCCCAGCGCTGCTCTACAGTTGCCTGCATCAGTGCTACTAGCCTCTACGTGCCCTTGCGCTACTCAGGAGAGGGATGCGTAACCCCAGACTGGGTGACACAGTCCTTATGCTACCCTGGATGACCTCTGCATAACCTTGATGGCCCCCTGTTGCCTCTACACTGCCCTTTCTAAACCTGCGTAGCACCTACGTAGCGGTTGAAACCCTCTGCGCTGCGCAGCTGCTGTGTGGTTGTTGTGTAGCCTTTGCTTCTCTGCGCTGCTCCTAGTTGTTGCTTCTCTACCTCTTGCTGACTCTTGGCTCTGGGATTAGATCATCCCCTTAGCCAATTTTACCTCTCGCTACAGCTAAAACACTTCTGGAAATTCTTAGCAAACCCGCCCTAGAATTCCAGCTTAGTCTCAGTGCTCTGTCTTCGCGTGTGTTCTCCAACTGACCCCAAGCCTTTCCTTTATACTTTTCTCGTTGGGAAACCAACGGCCATGATCTAATCTTGAATCGATGGCTAAGATTAAAAGAAAGCTTGATCCGTGTGACTTAAGTCATTTCAATCACATGTTTAAATTAATTAATTAATTATCTCCCAAACTGGATGGAATTTCTCAAATCCCTTTCTAGGTCTTGGAGATCTCATGTACTCTAGTCCCTCCACAAATTTTGGGAGCTAGAGCACATCCGAAGTTACCCCGACACATCAAAAAAAACTCAACACTCCCTCTTAGTGAGGAATGTGCTCTAGCACAACACTTCACCCTTAAGGCTACACTGATCTCTGGTGTGGGTCTCAATGCTGATGCTTGGCCTGCTGCCCTTCATCACTGCGTTGTTGCTTCTCTCCCGTACTGTTGCACATGACACTACCACCACCACTGCCACATCTGTACTGCAACTCCCTCTCAATCTGCTGCATCATGCTGCCAACTGCTCCACTGCAACTCAATTGCTGAGAGAAACAACTGAAAACTCTTGCCCAATCTTTAACAGACAAGTCAGTTAGGCTGCATCCTCATCACTGAAGCTCCATAGGTTGTTGCTTTGCGTTGTCCTCCCGAAGCCACTGCGTTGTTGAAGCTCTGCTCTGCGTAAGCCAACCTGCACTGCGCTGTTGAAGTCACATCAACCCCCTCTGTGTTGCGATTGCTACACTGCTGTTGTATCTGCACTGTGTTGCTCCCTCTCAACATCTAGCTTTTCCTTTGCTTCATCCTTGATCTTCTACACCCACTGCTCCACTTGTCCCACTACCGTCTTAGGCTCCCATAGCTCGCATGTGATCCAAGAGTTGGGCTACTCAAGGATCTCGCCCCCACTCTGTAGCTGCTCTACAGATCCATGTCGCCCCACTTTCTCAGTTCATGAGCGCTCATGGCTATGTCATCTTCGGAGCCATCGTCTGCCACAGCAGCCTTGGAGGTAGAAACTTCCTTCTCCTTCTTAGGACAATTGCTGGCGAAATGTCCTAATTCACTGCACTGGAAACACTTGATCTTGGATAGATCACGCTTCTTCCTTCCTTGTTGCCTCTTTGATGCCAAGGTTGCATCTTCTTCCTCTTCCTTCTTCACCTTACTGGATCCGGTGCTATGCTGCCTCTTGGTGAACCGACGGAGTTCTTCTTGACAGAGGATCATCGACATACTGTCCCAATTAGAAAGGTTCGCTCTGCCCAAGATACTTTGGACAAAAGTTTCCCAATCCTCTATGACCTCATTGAATGCAGTCCTCACCATCACAGCATCCTCCACTTTCACTCCCATGGCAATCAACTGATCTCTGATCGCCTGTAGTCTGAAAAGGAAGGGCTCAATTTCTTCTCCCTTGGCCATCATGAATAACCGCATATGGTTCTCCAGAAGCATTCTCCTCTGGACAAATCTACCCTCATATATGGCGGTTAAGGCTTTCCACATCTCATAGATGTCTTGTTATCGGCTATATGTGGTATAACACGATCCTTAACCACGTCCATGATGAAGCACTTGGCATGTTTCGCTGCTTCATTATGCTTCGCTAGGAGAAGAGTATTGGTTGGCGTGGCCAGGACTTTTTCTACATGCTCCCTCACAGGCTGTATGCCTCCATAACCACCAGGATTCTAGCCTTCCAAACTGCAAAGTTGGAAAGACCGTCCAACCTATCCTGATCAAGTAGTCCGTGAGGTGCCATCTGCTCAGATTTGCTCTATTGGAACAGATTCTTCCTCTCCCCGCTTCTCAACTGAAGCTTGGATCTAGGGTCCTTAGCGAAAAGGCACCCTCTGCTTCCTCTGACAATTGATTTCCTCCTTAGAAATCTACCAAACACAACGAATCAGCTCTCTTCGATCCTCTGATCGATCTATAGATTTCTTTGGCTGGAAATCCTCTAAGAAGTTGTTCTCCTCCCGCTCTTTGTCAACTACTGCTTAGGCTAAATTTTGAATCTTCAGAAATTTAACCCCACCAGCAACTACTGAAACTCTGCAAGTTGCAACACTACTTCCGACACTCTGAATCAGCCACAGCCTCAAGACTGCGTCACCCTGGCTGGCCTTCGTGTGAGCAGAGAGTCCCAGCATTGTCTCTACGTTGCCTCTGCGCAATAAGTACCTGCAGCGTGGGGACTGCGTCACTCTGGTCTCTGCATGGCTCTGCTATCCTCTTCTGCTGCGTTGTCCTCTCTGGTTTGGCTTTCTGCGGTTGTTTTTGTTTTCTCTGTTGCTTCCTGCTGCAAAGACTCTTCAATCTTCTTGTCAATGATTCAGCGAGATCTGCAATCGCTCTGATACCATGTGAAAATTGCTGAATATTACTTAATGCAGAAACCCTACTGTTAAATTTGGTTATACTTCTCCTCCTTAATCAAGTTATTAATCTGAAAATTCAATATTAGCATCGAAGTAAAAACATTAACAGTACTCACTAATACATATCTAAAATTGAATACATGCACACAAACAAAGTGACACACAAGATTTTCTGGATAACTGTCCCCGGAAAAACCCAATGCGGGAAAACCGGTCTTCTGGCTGCAGGAGGAATTATATTATTAAGTAGATTCTGAATACAGCAAATCTGGGCACCTTACTGGCTAACCCGAAAGAGAAATATAAGATCTGCAGCAATACCTGTTGTTCTGGAGACTGAAAACTGGATTGATTCACACCCTCAAACGAGATTTACAGAACATGGCACCTTTCTCCCTCTAGAAACCCCAGCACGGCTCTGAAGTTGCTTATGTCAGCCCTGCTAGCCTTTGCATGCCCCTGCACTGCTCAGGAGAGGGTTGCGTAACCCCAGACTGGGTGACGCAGTCCTTACACTGCCTTGGATGGCCTCTATGTAACCCTGATGGCCCCCTGTTGCCTCAGCGCTGCCCTTTTTGGGCCTGCGTAGTGGCTGAAACACTCTGTGCTGCGCAGCTGCTGCGTAGCCTCTGCTTCTCTGCGCTGCTCCTGATTGTTGCTTCTCTGCCTCTTGCTGACTCTTGCCTCTGGGATCAGATCATCCCCTTAGCCAATACTACCCCTCGCTGCAGCTGAAACCTTCTGGAAATTCTTAGCAAACCCGCCCTAGAATTCCAGCTTAGTCTCAGTGCTCTGCCTTCGTGTGTGTTCTCCAACTGACCCCAAGCCTTTCCTTTATACTTATCTCGTTGGGAAACCAACGGCCATGATCTAATCTTGAATCAATGGCTAAAATTAAAAGAAAGCTTGATCCGTGTGACTTAAGTCATTTCCATCACATGTTTAAATTAATTACCTTTAATACTTTAATTTTCCTAAGTTCGACTTAGGGTCCTTAATTAAAAATTTTAATTAATTAATTATCTCCCAAACTTGATGGAATTTCTCAAATCCCTTTATGGGTCTTGGAGATCTCATGTACTCTAGTCCCTCCACAAATTTTGGGAGCTAGAGCACATCCAAAGCTACCCCAACACATCAAAAAAACTCAGCACACATGGATGGCTCAAGTGGCAAAGAAATGGCACAACGAGCTAGTTTGTGGCTACAAGGGGTTGTTGGTTGTCGGCTGAGGACAATCTAGGAGAAAAAAATTCTCCTAGGGATATCACCCACAAAGTGGTGGATAACATTTGGCTACAACTAGGACGTGATCTCTTGAAGAAGTGGGCGAACCTACTCGAATAGGAGGTCACGAAAACTCCAACAATATCTTGGTCACCGAGACCTGTTACTAGCACATATCGACGACTAAACCCAAGGGGCAGTATGCTTTCCACAGTGTCTTATGATCACCCATGCTTGATGTTAGGTCGTAAAATCAACAAATTATAAAATGTGCAAATTTTAATCTAAATGCAGCTAATCTACCATGAGTAATATCATATGATGTTAGTTATAATGAGAAAATGATCATGCAATTCATCCTACTCCAACAATGCATATAGTACAATGTCAAGTATCAAGGAAAGGGGTGATACGACTTAACTTGATCGGTTGTGGCCACAGTTCGTCGTTGAGATTAGAAATGTAATAATAGTCATCCCTATCTTTTCCATGAATCTTGACAAGCATCAAGTCTTTATCCATTAAGACCAAGTCCCCTACCTTATATTCTTTTTTAGGCTTCCACTTTTTGCTTGTTTTAGGAGTTGGCCTTTTTAGGATATGGACCTATTGTGAAGGGAAAATGGAAGAAGGTTTTTCAATGTCATGTGATTCATAATATGGAGTTGGTCCAGGCTTAATCACATTAGAGAAGTAGGTGGGTTCCCTATAGAGGATAAAAGGGGTTCCATCAGATTGTGGAATGGTAGAATATGATAAGTCCATTTGAACATGACCCCCAACAATAGCCCCCCATTTCCTAGACAAGAGCATTCCCCACACATCAGGAATATCAGTGACGACAACATCCATGAGAAGGGATATATCGGGGTTCCTAGCCAAAGAAACCTTAGTGTCCTTTATGAGACCTTCCACCTACACAGGCTTAGAGTTAAAACTACATACATTCTTATATGGCCAAGTAATGCTAAGAGCCAATTCCTTCATGACTTTTAAAGGCATGATATTAGCGGAGGCCCCTGAGTGTAGCATACAATTATGTAGATAAAGGTCATTAATATGGAAAGTGAGTAGAAAAGGTTCATGTCCAGGGTTACGATCGGGACTATGAATGTTTTGCAAATCTTCATGTAATTCTTACTCTTCAAAACCCAGGGACTTCTTAATTTGTTGTTGTTGTTCAAAAGTTTCACAATCTCCATTAGAGGAACGAGTATATTTATATTCCTTATAGCGGCTTCCAAGTCAATGTTAAGTCCCACTTGCTTGCCCTTTTCTTTCTTGTTGGTATTTCCTCCCTTTTGGGAAACCTTTTTAGGCTCGACTTTAGTTTGGGAATCCTTTTTAGGAGGATCTTTAGAAGGGACATCCTTAGGAGGGGCTTGCATGTAAGGAGAGTCATCTTTGTTAGGTTCCTTGGAGGTTGCAAGGTCCTTATTGTTATCCTTTTGTAAATATTGCACCCCTTTGAATCTTCCATTACTAGCATCAACATTAAGCATTAGGGGAATTTTGAGGTCTAAAATGGGCCTCCTAAGGAAATTATAAAATAATAGTGGAAATAATAAAATAAGATTTGATGACATCATCAAATCTTAGAGGGAAAAAAGAAAAAACTACTTTTTCAACTTATCTCCCAAAGTTTTTACTCAAATTTCGAGCGAGAGTACTCATTGGATGAAAAATTTAATTCCTCATCCAAGGAGTACCCATGTTGCATACTTTCAATGGAACATGTTACACAAAAAATGAGAAATACATGAAAAATGTGATTGCAATCACGTTTTTCATGTCTTTCTCATTTTTCACATAGTAGGGTCCATCGAAAGTATGCAACATGGGTACTCCTTGAATGAGGAATTAAATTTTGCATCCAACGAGTACTCCCGCTCGAAATTTGAGTAAAAACTTTGGGAGATAAGTTGAAAATACGAGTTGAAAAAGTAGTTTTATCATTTTATTATTTTTTAATCTTTTTACCCTTCTACTTAAAAAATGATGAATCATCCCCCATGGTTGACATCATCATCTTGAATCCTATTGGTTCTTATAAAGTTTATTTTGGTTGTACATTTTTCTTAGGAGGCCCATTTTAGACCTTAAAATTCCCCTAATGAATAGGGTACTCTTCCTCTTCTTTGGTTGTGACCTCGCTAACGGGAGGATGAGTGTATGAACCCCCCAGCAAAATGTTGAATACATCAGATTCTACAAGATTGGCCTACTCATCTATTTCATAATTGTCACTCTTGTCACTCTCACTTTGCTCATCTTCGGAAGATGAGTCTTGTTCCACTACATTGGTTGGAGCCAAAGTGTTTGGGACTTTAGATGAGCTTGGCTTATCTTCTTCACTTTGCTCTTTAGGAAAAAGTTTTCCCCTTGGAATGTAGCTAGACTTTTGGGCCTTCTCAAATGTGGTGATTTTGTTCATAACTATCCTATCCTGTGAGTGGACCTCTTCACTAAGCTTTTCCATCTTCTTAAGGATAGTTAGAAGGGATTCTTCAAGTTGATCTTTAGATTTTTCCTTCTTGGCCTCAGTTTTGGTTTTAGGGAGGTCATTGGCATCCATTCTTGAGATACATAGGTTTTCCTCAACTTGCATTGTCATTTCCTTAGCTTCGACCAATGTGGAGGGTTTCTTGTTCCTTAAGGCATATGTTAGGTGGCCCCCTACGACTTTAACAAATTTGTCAATGATGTTGGCATCGGAGGGTTTTAGGTGATCAAGGATATCCCGGACTACCCTACCAAACTTTTGAATGAATTCCCGGATGTCTTCCCTTCCCCTCGCTATTTGATAGAACTTCTAAATGTTGAAGGTCCCTTGCGCATTGCACGACCATCTTTTCATGAATAGATCCTCAAATTCATCAAAATCTTCATTGCATGTCGTGGGAAAACTAAGGTACCATTCTCTAGCTTGTCCCTCGAGTGATAAAGCAAATAGCATCATGAGCCTATCTACATCAGAGATCATCCTAGGGGACATGTGCCAATAGAATTCCTCAAAAAAGTCATGGGCACTCATTGTAGCATCTCCTTTGAACTTGGGTAACCATAGGTTGTATTTTTCGAGTTATGGTTTAGGATCATCACTCAATTTCAAAGGAGGAAAGACACTAACCAAATGTCTTTCACTTTTGGTCATCTTGGTTTAATCAATGGTAGAACTAGTTGCCATTTTTGTGGTGGGATCACTGAAGAAGAGTGGTTCCAATAGGTGAAGGGAGCTCATTTCTTCCTTTTTGCAGCAATCCTAGTTAAAAGGAGGAATATTGTCGCCTTCAAGCAAGCTAGGGGTTTGGACAATGAGTGGAGTCGCCAGAGGAATAATAAAATTGTCGTCAATGAATCAATCCCTCAATGATTCACTAGGAAGGAAGACTCGCTTCCTCCCCGGCAACGGCGCCAGGAATGTTTTTGCTCAAACTAGTAGGAGACCTAAAAGGGAATCCTAAAGGGGCAATGTTAGGTCAAGGGAAAAGATGGAGACTTGGCCCATTGTCACCTCGGCTAAGGATCCCTACTCTTTACAAACTTTCACTGATGGGGAGAGACCTGGTAATGGAGAGTCACTTATGAAGGATAAGTCAAGCAAAATGGATATGAAGTGACCTTAATGATCCTTTCCTAGGAGAGAGTTAAGAATGGGACCTGCTTGCTTCTTAAGCAAGGTATAAAGCTCTTTAGGATAGGGAGGTAAGGATTTAAGGGGTAGGTTAAAGGAGTGCGACTTGTGAAGGACCTTCCCAATCCCTAAAATCCCTACAAAACTTGGATTCCTGTGTTGTTTTTGAAGAGTTGACTTTTGATGAGGAATGAGACCACACAGGACCCAATGGACCGAGGCTAGGTTAAGAGGACGGAGTTTAGCAACCAATGAAGATCTTAACCTAAACAAGGAGGAGAAGGGGATCAAAGAAATAATTTTCACTTAAAGGTGCCAAACTGATCCCTATGAGGTACTAGACTAGGGGAACCTAGGGCAAAAATCAATCTCAAGGCTAGGGCTTGGGATATCTCACAATCCCACCATCGGAATTTCCTCAAATTTGGAGGAGACCTTGGATACACACCAACGCAAGAGAGGCCAAGAGATTGAAGTTTTTCAATGGGTAGTTTGTCGGGAAAATGATGCCCTAGATGACTTATGGGGTTAGACCTCGAAAAGAAAAGGTGAAGGAAGAGAATAATATGGGTTGATCACCTTTATGGTGGACCAGTGCCTAGTCCTTTGGGGAGATTTAGGAGTCAAGAGTTATAATGACTATGGACATTCAATTTTCTATGTCAAGGAGGCCTTAAAGACAACTTCGCAAACCATTAGGGCAGCAACAAAAGCAGCTACAAGAAATTTATACTTCATTTTGCAAAATTAATGGCTTATCAAGATGAAATTCAGTAAAGAAGCATGTCTAGGAATATTCTTTCATAATACATGGCCCATACATGATGCATCACTATCTAGAAACCCAATTTCCACAACTTTGCAATAATGGATGCAACAAATTAGCCCTAGTATAGCGAAAAATTTCAGTAGCAATGTATGTGACAAAATAAGAAAAAAAAATAGCATTAAATGTACTTACATGTATCCAGAGTATATCCAACCATTAACAATTTGCCAAGTAAGAAGCTCTAGGACAAAACGAAAATAATTCAAACATCAAAATTCATTCCATGCTCCAAAATTTCGCCCCAATCTGCATTTGTATAAGTTGTGATGGTTAAATCATTCCCTTTTGGATCCCACAGGCCAAAATTTGGTGTTCCCTTGAGATATCGAAATATTCTCCTCACTGCAATAACATGGGATTCTTTTGGTGCTACTTGGAAACATGCCACTTGTCCAATTGCCTGCATTACTGTTAATTTTCAACAGTGTTATGCTATTACAATTACATTAGCCCAATTCTTAACTTTAATTAGCAATCAATTCAATCTTCCAATAAACAATAGCAATTGTAGATAGAACGGTAAATGACAATGAGCAATAAGACACAATCAGAAGCAATGACAAGAGACACCAAGGTTGGTCAAAGACCAGGGAAAAACCCCACAACGGGGAAAGCCCTTTCAAATTCTTCTTCTTATAGATTGTCATAAAATGTTTAGCAGAGAATACAATAATCCAATTCAACAATGAATCAAAGTCAACCTTTGACTATCCAAATAGACAAACTACTATCCAACCAATGATGAGCCTCAAAATTCAATTCTGGTCAACTGTCAAAGTTTGCAATTATGTCCTAGTCAACAACAATTAAATGTGCCCTAACTAGTCCACAAAGTCAACGGTCAACACCTCCAATCAAGCTCAGTCAAAGGTCAACAAACTCTGCCTCCCATGCTGGTCAAAGTAAGTCCACAATAGTCAATGAAACTCGGTCGAAAGAGAGAGAAAGAACTCTATGGTCAACATAGGCCAAACAGCCCAAAACACCTTTTTTTTGTACCAATAAATTCGGCCTACCAGAACAAAAAAATTTCCAAGTCAAGTAAAGTCAAATCACCAAAAATGAGCCAACAGCAAGTGATAGTGTGATAATGGTAGATTCAATCTAAAGATTAATCACCCTAACAAGAATCCTTATGATTCAAAACCCTAGACATAAAAAAGTTAGTAATGCAATGCAAATTACAAAATGAATGTTCCTTGTAATGAAGAAGAATAGTTATAAATCTGGTGGAATGAAACATACATTAAGTTGCTCCTTTTACAAACCTTGTAAGGTTTCCTTATTAAAAGACTCCCACTTAGCATCTTCATAGTCTATTACCATATGAATCAATTTGTACACAAGGATCCAACTTTGCTTCCTTCAATATATCCCTACAATATTTATTGACAAGCAAAACCAAAATATACAAGTACCAAAGCATAATGACTAACTAGGGTTTCCATTACCTTGAATGAATTTCAAGGGATTTTGAGTACAAACTTTAACTAGCTCTAGGGGCATTATTCTACTTACAAGCCCAAGATATCATGAGTTACAAAACAAGAGTATTAGGGTTGGAGATTTTCATATGTTCTATTTAGGGTTTATAATACTATATATTAACAATCTTCAAGCCAACCCAAATATCATGAGTAACCAATCCCTAAAACAATTCATGCTAAACCTCCAAGTGGCTAGTGAATACTCCAAGAACTTGCTATAGACCTCGTGAAGAAATGATAATCCAAGCTACACTTACAACGATGAATACAAGTCCTCCATGTCAGCCTATGAACAGAAGAAAAGGTCGGCCTTCTAATTGTTTGAAGGGTCGGCCTAAAACAGTCATGGAGACTATATATACAAGAAGTTATGTGGTCACTTGAATATGAAAAAGTTTGAAACAGATTCGGACGTGTTCGGAGTATGGATTGAGTCAATAAAAAGATGCGGATCTTTCTGGAATATTATAGCGTTTTGAAATGCGGAATGTCTTGAAGTGTATGCGGATATAATGTAATATACATAGACAACGTATGTGGATAAAATACAACATATATAAACAGTGCAATGCAGATACAAGGAGATGATGCAAATTCTCTCTAAGTCAACACAAAACAGCAAATGCGTATTTTGAAGAAGACGCGCAAGGTTTTAGTGCAATCATATGATATGTCAACACCTGAAGAACAATGCGGTTCTATCTGAAAGTGTAAAGCGGTTATACTAATATAAAACATTGATTTCTGACATATAAACTGTGGATTTCTGAGATAATATCACAGTGCGGATATGTCTGTCAATATAAAGCTCAGGTAACGCGGAAGTATATCATCATGAGGACCTATTTGAAGTAATGTGAATGATCTAAGATATGGTGGAGTCCAATATAAAAGAAAAATCATTATGATGTGGATCACTAATGATGGAATCAGGTTTATAATATGAAGGCCTCAGATGGATGCGAAAGGATCATTGCTGGACAAGAAAAGAGAGGAAGGTAAATCTGTGATTTAATCTCTCATCATTTATAGAAGAAAGTTCAGTACAGGATATAGAAGAAATGACAGTGCAGGATAATGAAGGAAAACAAAGATCAGCAGCAGTATCAAGGTCCTGGAAAGATTCATAGGTTGAGGGTCTAAGTATAGGTCATGGTACTTGTCATTTGAAGATCTATAAGAAGAATTCTTTGCGAGTTTTCCTCTCCAAGAGGGAGAGGTTTTTGCCCTGGCTCTAGGAGCCTAATTTGGTGTCTTGTGCAATTTTGATAATTGACTTGATGAAAGACTAATTAAGCTAATGAAAGGAAGACATAAGTAACTCAAGCACGTTCACAAGTAATTATCAAAAAGAGAATTTGTATTAATCACCAGCCCTCCAAATTCTCAACATGGTGTCAGAGCTAAGGTGCTAAAGACAAAGGGCTATTAGAAAAGAAGACACTCAAGGATCAAATTCAATTCTCTAGAAAGCATCAAGGTAAAAGTCAAAGTTTACATTGAAATGTCAAATCATCTTGCAAGGAAATCCTCAAGCCATCTCAAGAAGACTATCACCCTTATTCAAGAAATCCACACATCAAGGAGATAATCTTTAACATCAAAGATTCTTGATATTGAAGAAGTTGTCGAAAGACAAATCATTAAGCATCACTCAACATTATTGAAGACGTCTTCATTCTAAAGTAATCCTTGACCATCAAGGATCCAAGATCACCTACTTTGAAATCAACCTGAGAGGAAGTTCTTGCCATCATCTTCAACAAGGAAGCTAATAGAAGAAGAAAAGCATCTACTCAAGTAAGTATCTCTCTGACTTCATATGAATATATCAAAATGTTTTCTTTGCAAAGAAAGCATCAAACTGGTTAGGGCTTCAGACTTTCCTAGAAGACAAGGAAAATGAAGTCATGCCAATACATGAGATATAAGAGTCCAAAGGATTCTTACAAACGTCATAAAAGACTCTCTTATCTCCGATGTACAAAATCTAGAATAATCAAAAGAAATATATGAGAAATTGGTGGAGCTATTCTCTGCGAGTACTGCAGGAGAAGCAATCTCTCTGAGATCATCTGCAGGAAGTGGAAAACGTAATGTCCGACACTTAGATGACTAAGGTGGTGTTGGAAGCTCTGCTAGATGAATGGGGAAACTTCACTTCAGGATTATAAGGGAAGAAGCCCATACCTCAAAAATGAGAGAAGAACCTGATGCAAAGAAATCTAAGAAAGAAAAAGTGAGGGATCTCCACTATGATCGAGATCATCTTCTCCTTTAAAGTGATTTTGTTTGGTTGTATGATAATAATCTGTGTAGCATCCTGATGGAAGCATGGTAGGAGCTCCTGGTGAATCAGCTTCGGGAAAACCTCTCTGATAACATTAATAATGGAAAGCAGTCATCAAGAGCAAAGGTCATGTTGGAAACAGATTGCTGGGATGTGATGACATATTGATGGAGCAGGCCAAGGGAATGAAGCTCTTCACTCTAGAGAAATTGCTACAGGATGACTCGAGAGAAAAAGGTATGAGGTATGTATATATTTATATGCTGACATTGGATGCAGGAAAGTCATGTCATATGATTGCAGGTAATGGACTTCTGTATTTTGAAGTATGATCTATGGAGGAGTATCTCTCGGTGCACTGACAAATGAAATCAACACAATATGTCCTCATGGAATATGAGGTGGTTGTATGTGAACGAGAAATTAGAAAATTTGTAAGTTTCTGGGAATGGAGAATGTGAAGAAAGGAAGGGATCATGAAATGCAACCATGTCAAGAGGCAGCTATCATCCAGAAGCCAAGAAGATGTGACTAGGAGATCTCCTGGGAGGATATGTAGAATCTGACAGAAGTCTGGTAAATAAGAAGACCCTTGATAAAACATATCATTAGGAGATGTGTCAATCTGTATGAAGGATGTCGATGCCTACAATAGGATGTCATGGTGAAAGATCATCACTAAGGTAACTTTTGTTCTAAAAGTTCAAATGTATATGTTTATCTAGATGAATTTGTGCAGGGTTGCTAATCATAAGAAAGGATGTATGATCCTTGGGGTTGATTCGAAGGAAAGTAGCATGACATAACTGTGGACCAGATGAGGAAGACTAATGAATCACTTTCTGATAGTAGACATGACTCGTGACTGAAAGTGATGGACGATTTGTGCCCTATGAAGCCAAAAAGTTGAAGATTCCTCAATATCGAAATCCATGACATCGAGGGGAGGAACTCTTCATGAGTAGCGGGATTGCTGTTGCAGGACCCTAGTTGATGAGGAGCCTGGTGGTAAGTTTCTTTATTGGAAGAAACTTGAAATATGTCCTTCCTATGTTAAGAGGAAGTGACATATGTAATTCTCTATTACATGTGTCATGCACTAGACCAGGACTAACAGTTGTAAGTCTTAGTGAAGGCCATGTGAAGAGAATGGATAGACACATCATTCTGGTCTTCACCTGGAAGATAGAATGGAGGATTGGGTAATCATCTAGCATTCAATACTCTTTGAGAATGAGATAGGGAATTCAAGATAAGAGTAGTCGTGGACCGATATTCTTTGAGGGTTGGCTACCCAAGAGAATAATAGTCAAAGAAGGTCATACTCTGGGAACACTTAGGTGGGGTATGTACCTTGGAGAGACAATGACTATGGTGTCTATTAGTCATGTGTCTCGCCAGCATTGTAGCCCATTATGGGGTTGTTAGTCAAGGCCTTGTACTAGGACAATGCTGGTTGATATGATGCTATACAGATGCGATTACCAATCTGATCCTTCTTATGAGATTCTTCAGTTTGAAAGTGACCATGTACTTGTATGAATACCTCCCTAGTTAAGAGGGAGTGTTGAAAAGTGCAACTAGGTCGGTCGTCATATTGACTATGTAATTATATGTAAAGAAGAAGACAAAGATAATAAAATGTATTTTGTACTTGCTTCATGGGTTTCATGAGCAAGATTTTATAATAGGTTGAATAGACTTCTTCTTGATGTCTATAGGGTTTTGTCTTCCCGTTATAATCAAGTGTCATGTATATGAAGTGGCTAGTGAATACTCCAAGAACTTTCTATAGACCTCGTGAAGAAATGATAATCCAAGCTACACTTACAACGATGAATACAAGTCCTCCGTGTCAGCCTATGAACAAAAGAAAAAGTCGGCCTTCTAACTGTTTGAAGGGACGGCCTAAAACATAGTCATGGAGACTATATATACAAGAAGTTATGCGGTCATTTGAATATGAAAAAGTTTGAAAACAGATTCGGACGTGTTCGGAGTATGGATTGAGTCAATAAAAAGATGTGAATCTTTCAGGAATATTACAGCGTTTTGAAATGCGGAATGTCTTGAAGTGTATGCGGATATAATGTAATATACATAGACAGCATATGAGAATATAATACAGCATATATAAACAGTGTAATGCGGAACAAGGAGATGATGTGAATTGTCTCTAAGTCAACACAAAACAGCAAATGCGTATTTTGAAGAAGACGCACAAGGTTTTAGTGCAGTCATATGATACGTCAACACCTGAAGAACAATGTGGTTCTATCTGAAAGTGTAATGCGGTTATACTAATATAAAACGTTGATTTCTGAAATATAAAGTGCGGATTTCTGAGATAATATCTCAGCGCGGATATGTCTGTCAATATAAAGCTCAAGTAATGTGGAAGAATATCATCATAAGGACCTATTTGAAGTAATGCGAATGATCTGAGATATGATGGAGTCCAATATAAAAGAAAAATCATTATGATGTGGATCACTAATGATGGAATCAGGTTTATAATATGAAGGCCTCAGATGGATGCGAAAGGATCACTGCCGGACAAGAAAAGAGAGGAAGGCAAATCTGTGATTTACCTTATCTCTCATCATTTATAGAAGAAAGTTCAGTACAGGACATAGAAGAAATGTCAGTACAGGATATAGAAGAAATGTCAGTGCAGGATAATGAAGCAAAAGAAAGATCAGCAGCAGTATCAAGGTCTTGGAAAGATTCATAGGTTAAGGGTCTAAGTATAGGTCATGGTACTTGTCATTTGAAGATCTATAAGAAGAATCCTTTGCGGGTTTTCCTCTCCAAGAGGGAGAGGTTTTTGCCCTGGCGCTAGGAGCCTAATTTGGTGTCTCGTGCAATTTTGATAATTGACTTGATGAAAGACTAATTAATCTAATGAAAGGAAGACATAAGTAACTCAAGCAAGTTCACAAGTAATTATCAAGAAGAGAATTTGTATTAATCACCAACCCTCCAAATTCTCAACATGGTGTCAGAGCTAAGGTGCTAAAGACAACGGGCTATTAGACAAGAAGACACTCACGGATCAAATTCAATTCTCTAGAAAGCATCAAGGCAAAAGTCAAAATTTACATTGAAATGTCAAATCATCTTGCAAGGAAATCCTCAAGCCATCTCAAGAAGACTCTCACCCTTATTCAATAAATCCACACATCAAGGAGATAATCTTTAACATCAAAGATTCTTGATATTGAAGAAGTTGTTGAAAGACACATCATTAAGCATCACTCAACATTATTGAAGACGTCTTAACTCTAAAGTAATCCTTGACCATCAAGGATCCAAGATCACCTACTTTGAAATCAACCTGAGAGTAAGTTCTTGCCATCATCTTCAACAAGGAAGTTGATAGAAGAAGAAAAGCATCTACTCAGGTAAGTATCTCTATGACTTCATATGAATCTATCAAAATGTTTTCTTTGCAAAGAAAGCATCAAACTAGTTAGGTTTTCAGACTTTCCTAGAAGACAAGGACAATGAAGTCATGCCAATACATGAGATATAAGAGTCCAAAGAATTCTTACAAAATCCATAAAAGACTCTCTTATCTCCGATGTACAAAACCTAGAATAATCAAAAGAAATATATGAGAAATTGGTGGAGCTATTCTCTGCGAGTACTGCAGGAGAAGCAATCTCTCTGAGATCATCTACAGGAAGTGGGAAACGTGATGTCTGACACTGAGATGACTAAGGTGGTGTTGGAAGCTCTGCCAAATGAATGGGGAAACTTCACTTCAGGAATATAAGGGAAGAAGCCCATATCTCAAAAATGAGAGAAGAACCTGATGGAAAGAAATATAAGAAAGGGGAAGAGAGAGATCTCCACTATGATCGAGATCATCTTCTCCTTTAAAGTGATTTTGGTTGGTTGTATGATAGTAATCTGTGTAGCATCCTGATGGAAGCATGGTAGGAGCTCCAAGTGAATCAGCTTCGAGAAAACCTCTTTGATAACATTAATAATGGAAAGCAGTCATCAAGAGCAAAGGTCATGTTGGAAACAGATGTCTGGGATGTGATGACATATTGATGGAGCAAGCCAAGGGAATGAAGCTCTTCACTCTAGAAAAATTGCTACAGGATGACTCGAGAGAAAAAGGTATGAGGTATGAGGTATGTATATATTTATATGCTAACAATGGATGCAGGAAAGTCATGTCATATGGTTGCAGGTAATGGACTTCCGTATTTTGAAGTATGATCTATGGAGGAGTATCTCTCGATGCACTAACAAATGAAATCAACACAATATGTGCTCATGGAATATGAGGTGGTTGTATGTGAACAAGAAATTAAAAAATTTGTAAGTTCCTGGACATGGAGAATGTGTAGAAAGGAAGAGATCATTAAATGCAACCATGTCAAGAGGCAGTTATCATCCAGAAGCCAAGAGGATGTGACTAGGAGATCTCCTGGGACGTTATGTAGACTCTGACTTTAGTCTGGTAAATAAGAAGACCCTTGATAAAACATATCATTAGGAGATGTGTCAATCTGTATGAACGATGCCGATGCCTACAGGAAGATGTCATGGTGAAAGATCATCACTAAGGTAAATTTTGCTCTAAAAGTTCAAATGTAAATGTTTATAAGGATGAATTTGTGCAGGGTTGCTAATCATAAGAAAGGATGTATGATCCTTGCGGTTGATTTGAAAGAAAGTAGCATGGCATAATAGTGGACCAGATGAGGAAGACTAATGAATCACTTTCTCATAGTAGACATGACTCGTGTCTGAAAGTGATGGATGATCTATGCCCTATGAAGCCGAAAAGTTGAAGATTCCTCAATATCGAAATCCATGACATCAAGGGGAGGAACTCTTCATGAGTAGGTGGATTTTTGTTGCAGGACCCTAGTTGATGAGGAGCCTGGTGGTAAGTTTCTTTCTTGGAAGAAACTTGAAATATGCCCTTCCTGTGTTAAGAGGGAGTGACGTATGTAATTATCTATTACATTTGTCATGCACTAGACCAGGACTAACAGCCGTAAGTCTTAGTGAAGGCCATGTGAAGAGAATGGATAGACAAATCATTCTGGTCTTCACCTGGAAGACAGAATGGAGGATTGGGTAATCATCTGGCATTCGATACTCTTTGAGAATGAGATAGGGAATTCAAGATAAGAGTAGTTGTGGACCGATATTCTTTGAGGGTTGGCTACCCAAGAGAAGAATAATCCAAGAAGGTCATACTCTGTGAACACCTAGGTGGGGTATGTACCTTGGAGAGACAACGACTATGGTGTCTATTAGTCATGTCTCTCGCCAGCATTGTAGCCCATTGCCTCGTTGAGAGATGGGGTTGTTAGTCAAGGCCTTGCACTAGGACAATGCCGGTTGATATGATGCTATACAGATGCGATTACCAATCCGATTCTTCTTATGATATTCTTCAGTTTGAAAGTGACCATGTACCTGTATGAATAACTCCCTAGTTAAGAGGGAGTGTTGAAAAGTGTAACTAGGTTGGTCTTCATATTAACTATGTAATTATATGTAAACAAGAAGACAAATATAATAAAATGTATTTTGTACTTGCTTCATGGGTTTCATGAACAAAGTTTTATTATAGGTTAAATAGACTTCTTCTTGATGTCTATATAGGGTTTTGTCTTCCCGTTATAATCAAGTGTCATGTATATGAAGTGGCTAGTGAATACTCCAAGAACTTGCTATAGACCTCGTGAAGAAATGATAATCCAAGCTACACTTACAACGATGAATACAAGTCCTCCATGTTGGCCTATGAACAGAAGAAAAAGTCGGCCTTCTAGTTGTTTGAAGGGTCGGCGTAAAACAGAGACATGGAGACTATATATACAAGAAGTTATGCGGTCACTTGAATATGAAAAAGTTTGAAAATAGATTCGAATGTGTTCAGAGTATGGATTGAGTCAATAAAAAGATGTGGATCTTTCAGAATATTACAGCGTTTTGAAATGCGGAATGTCTTGAAGTGTATGCAGATATAATGTAATATACATAGACAGCGTATGCGGGTATAATACAGCATATATAAACAGTATAATGCCGATACAAGGAGATGATGTGAATTCTCTCTAAGTCAACACAGAACAGCAAATGCATATTTTGAAGAAGACGCACAGGGTTTCAGTGTCGTCATATGATACGTCAACACCTGAAGAACAATGTGGTTCTACCTGAAAGTGTAATGCGGTTATACTAACATAAAATGTTGATTTCTAAAATATAAAGTGCGGATTTCTGAGATAATATCACAACGCGGATATATCTATCAATATAAAGCTCAGGTAATGCAGAAGTATATAATCATGAGGACCTATTTGAAGTAATGTGAATGATCTAAGATATGGTGGAGTCCAATATAAAAGAAAAATCATTATGATGTGGATCACTAATGATGGAATCAAGTTTATAATATGAAGGCCTCAAATGGATGCGAAAGGATCATTGCTGGACAAGAAAAGAGAGCAAGGTAAATCTGTGATTTACCTTATCTCTCATCATTTATAGAAGAAAGTTCAGTACAAGATATAGAAGAAATGTCAGTACGGGATATAGAAGAAATGTCAGTGCAGGATAATGAAGGAAAAGAAAGATCAGTAGCAGTATCAAGGTCTTGGAAAGATTCATAGGTTAAGGGTCTAAGTATAGGTCATGGTACTTGTCATTTGAAGATCTATAAGAAGAATTATTTGCGGGTTTTCCTCTCCAAGAGGGAAAGGTTTTTGCCCTGGCGCTAGGAGCCTAATTTGGTGTCTTGTGCAATTTTGATAATTGACTTGATGAAAGACTAATTAAGCTAATGAAAGGAAGACATAAGTAACTCAAGCAAGTTCACAAGTAATTATCAAGAAGAGAATTTGTATTAATCACTAGCCCTCCAAATTCTCAACATGGTGTCAGAGCTAAGGTGCTAAAGACATCGGGCTATTAGACAAGAAGACACTCAAGGATCAAATTCAATTCTCTAGAAAGCATCAAGGCAAAAGTCAAAGTTTACATTGAAATGTCAAATCATCTTGCAAGGAAATCCTCAAGCCATCTCAAGAAGACTCTCACCCTTATTCAAGAAATCCACACATCAAGGAGATAATCTTTAATATCAAAGATCCTTGATATTGAAGAAGCTGTTGAAAGACACATCATTAAGCATCACTCAACATTATTGAAGACGTCTTCATTCTAATTTAATCCTTGACCATCAAGGATCCAAGATCACCTACTTTGAAATCAACCTGAGAGGAAGTTCTTGCCATCATCTTCAACAAGGAAGCTGATAGAAGAAGAAAAGCATCTACTCAAGTAAGTATCTCTATGACTTCATATGAATCTATCAAAATGTTTTCTTTGCAAAGAAAGCATCAAACTAGTTAGGTTTTCAGACTTTCCTAGAAGACAAGGACAATGAAGTCATGCCAATACATGAGATATAAGAGTCCAAAAGATTCTTACAAAATCCATAAAAGACTCTCTTATCTCCGATGTACAAAACCTAGAATAATCAAAAGAAATATATGAGAAATTGGTGCAGCTATTCTCTGCGAGTACTGCAGGAGAAGCAATCTCTCTGAGATCATCTGCAAGAAGTGGGAAACGTAATGTCTGACACTGAGATGACTAAGTTGGTGTTGGAAGCTCTGCCAGATGAATGGGGAAACTTCACTTCAGGATTATAAGGGAAGAAGCCCATATCTCAAAAATGAGAGAAGAACCTGATGCAAAGAAATCTAAGAAAGAGGAAGCAAGGGATCTCCACTATGATTGAGATCATCTTCTCCTTTAAAGAGATTTTGGTTGGTTGTATGATAGTAAGCTGTGTAGCATCCTGATGGAAGCATGGTAGGAGCTCCTGGTGAATCAGTTTCGGGAAAACCTCTCTGATAGCATTAATAATGGAAAGCAGTCATCAAGAGCAACGGTCATGTTGGAAACAGATGTCTGGGATGTGATGACATATTGATGGAGCAGGCCAAGGGAATGAAGCTCTTCACTCTAGAGAAATTGCTACAGGATGACTCAAGAGAAAAAGGTATGAAGTAGTTATATATTTATATGCTGACACTGGATGCAAGAAAGTCATGTCATATGGTTGCAGGTAATGGACTTCTGTATTTTGAAGTATGATCTACGGAGGAGTATCTCTCGGTGCACTGACAAATGAAATCAACACAATATGTCCTCATGGAATATGAGGTGGTTGTATGTGAACGAGAAACTAGAAAATTTGTAAGTTCCTGGGAATGGAGAATGTGCAGAAAGGAAGAGATCATTAAATGCAACCATGTCAAGAGGTAGTTATTATCCAGAAGTCAAGGAGATGTGACTAGGAGATCTCCTGGGAGGATATGCAGACTCTGATAGAAATCTGGTATATAAGAAGACCCTTGATAAAACATATCATTAGGAGATGTGTCAATCTGTATGAAGGATGTCGATGCCTACAGGAAGATGTCATGGTGAAAGATCATCACTAAGGTGACTTTTGTTCTAAAAGTTCAAATGTATATGTTTATCTGGATGAATTTATGCAGGGTTGCTAATCATAAGAAAGGATGTATGATCCTTGGGGTTGATTTGAAGGAAAGCAGCATGGGATAACAGTGGACTAGATGAGGAAGACTGATGAATCACTTTCTGATAGTGGACATGACTCGTGACTGAAAGTGATGGATGATTTGTGCCCTATGAAGCCGAAAAGTTGAAGATGTGACATCGAGGGGAGGAACTCTTCATGAGTAGTTGGATTGCTGCTGCAGGACCCTAGTTGATGAGGAGCCCGGTGGTAAGTTTCTTTCTTGGAAGAAACTTGAAATATGCCCTTCCTGTGTTAAGAGGAAGTGACGTATGTAATTCTCTATTACATGTGTCATGCAGTAGACCAAGACTAACAGTCGTAAGTCTTAGTGAAGGCCATGTGAAGAGAATGGATAGACACATCATTGTGGTCTTCACCTGGAAGACAGAATGGAGGATTGGGTAATCATCTGACATTCGATACTCTTTGAGAATGAGATAGGGCATTCAAGATAAGAGTAGTCGTGGACCAATATTCTTTGAGGGTTGGCTACCCAAGAGAAGAATAGTCCAAGAAGGTCGTACTCTGGGAACACCTAGGTGGGGTATGTACCTTGGAGAGACAATGACTATGGTGTCTATTAGTCATGTCTCTCGCCAGCATTGTAGCCCATTGTCTCGTTGAGAGATGGGGTTGTTAGTCAAGGCCTTGCACTAGGACAATGCTGGTTGATATGATGCTATACAGATGCGATTACCAATCCGATTCTTCTCATGAGATTCTTCAGTTTGAAAGTGACCATGTACCTGTATGAATAACTCCCTAGTTAAGAGGGAGTGTTGAAAAATGTAACTAGGTTGGTCTTCATATTGAATATGTAATTATATGTAAACAAGAAGACAAAGATAATAAAATGTATTTTGTACTTGCTTCATGGGTTTCATGAGAAAGATTTTATTATAGGTTAAATAGACTTCTTCTTCATGTCTATATAGGGTTTTGTCTTCCCGTTATAATCAAGTATCATGTATATGAAGTGGCTAGTGAATACTCCAAGAACTTGCTATAGACCTCGTGAAGAAATGATAATCCAAGCTACACTTACAACAATTAATACAAGTCCTCCATGTCGGTCTATGAACAGAAGAAAAAGTCGGCCTTCTAGCTGTTTGAAGGGTCGGACTAAAACAGAGTCATGGAGACTATATATACAAGAAGTTATGTGGTCACTTGAATATGAAAAAGTTTGAAAACAGATTCGGACGTGTTCAGAGTATGGATTGAGTCAATAAAAAGATGTGGATCTTTCAAGAATATTACAGCGTTTTGAAATGTGGAATATCTTGAAGTGTATGTGCATATAATGTAATATACATAGACAGCGTATGCGGATATAATACAGCATATATAAACAGTGTAATGCGGATACAAGGAGATGATGCAAATTCTCTCTAAGTCAACACAGAACAGCAAATGCGTATTTTGAAGAAGACGCACAGGGTTTTAGTGCAGTCATATGATACGTCAAAACCTAAAGAACAATGCGGTTCTATCTGAAAGTGTAATGCAGTTATACTAATATAAAACGTTGATTTCTGAAATATAAAGTGCGGATTTCTGAGATAATATCACAGTGCGGATATGTCTGTCAATATAAAGCTCAGGTAATGCGGAAGTATATCATCATGAGGACCTATTTGAAGTAATGTGAATGATCTAAGATATGGTGGAGTCCAATATAAAAGAAAAATCATTATGAAGTGGATCACTAATGATGGAATCAAGTTTATAATATGAAGGCCTCAGATGGATGCGAAAGGATTATTGCTGGACAAGAAAAGAGAGGAAGGTAAATCCGTGATTTACCTTATCTCTCATCATTTATAGAAGAAAGTTCAGTACAGGACATAGAAGAAAGGTTAGTACTAGATATAGAAGAAATGTTAGTGCAGGATAATGAAGAAAAAGAAAGATCAGCAGCAGTATCAAGGTCTTGGAAAGATTCATAGGTTAAGGGTCTAAGTATAGGTCATGGTACTTGTCATTTGAAGATCTATAAGAAGAATCCTTTGCGGGTTTTCCTCTCCAAGAGGGAGAGGTTTTTACCCTGGCGCTAGGAGCCTAATTTGGTGTCTCGTGCAATTTTGATAATTGACTTGATGAAAGACTAATTAAGCTAATGAAAGGAAGACATAAGTAACTCAAGCAAGTTCACAAGTAATTATCAAGAAGAGAATTTGTATTAATCACCAGCCCTCCAAATTCTCAACAACCCCTCTCCATCACAAGCCTACACAAACTTCATCACTCCTTATAAGCCATGTACTCCACTAAGAGTACTCCCCCTACATGAACACTGTCACAATTCAAGCATCCCCAAGCCATCTCCAACCCTCCATACAATAATCCAAGCTACCCCATGTTGTCTAAAGCTTAATGCCCTCCTCCAAGATGAACAACACTCCTAAGCAAGGCATTCTCTAAGCAAGTGAAACTCTCCACATGGCCATCATGAAATATGTCCCCCAAGTTGTCAAGAGAACTCCAACACCCTAGGGAAGAATAGAAAGCATGCACAGCACTCCTAAGCTAGTCATTCTCTAAGCAAGTGAACCTCTCCCCATGGCCATCATGAATGATGTCCCCCAAGTTTTCAAGGGAACTCCAACACCCTCAGGAAGAATACCAAGCAAGCACACGATTGAGGTCAAGCAACCACTCAACAAGTGGTCTCGAATGTGCAAATCCATCACAAACTATCTCCCATGCGCCACTACATCTCGAACCATCCAAGGGCTGAACATGCACCATGCATGGAAATCTCATGAAGCATCCCAAAACATGGTGTAAACACTTTTGGTGTAACCCAAAAGCTAACAAGACTGAGTCAATCACCTGAAGACAAAGGTTATCCACAAATATATCATGCATGATTATATGTAAAGCTCTAGCACAAGCATTGGAATCCCCTAAGAGAATAACATCAGCCATCAAGGAGTGGTGATATATGTCCAAGTAAAAGTCAAGGAAAGAGTCCCCATCTGACTCATCATGAAAAGCAAAGCTGAAGGAAGTGAGGGAAAATAATAAACTACAATGCGCACATCCCAAAAGAGAAGAGCAACACCAAAAATTTGAATCCATATAAATTTAGCATGTTCATCAACAATGACCATTGAAACTCTACTCCAAAGGAAATAGCATACCATGATGGTCACCCCATGTGATCCACATACACCACATGAGTGACGAGTATCCCACCTGCAAGCTGAAAATCAATGATAGTTGGAATACCTAGAAGGTCACCCATAGGTCTCATGTTAGTCTCAATGTGGAAGAGAAGAATGTGGGAAGCAAGTGCATCATAGAGCATGCCAAGCGACAGCCAAAACACTCCATTACAATTCGAGCAAGCAATGGAAAGAGAGGACAACCCCACACCACCTTGTCAAAGGTGTCATTTAGAGGATCTAGGCCAGTGTTTTAAAAATCGGCCGAGTCGACCGAGCTAAAGGGATGGCAAGTCTGACTCGGTGGTTAAACCGGTCCGGCGGCCGGTTTGTGACCGAGCTGGCCGAGCCATACATCGACTCGGCCGGCTCAGTCACAAACCAGCCGGTCGAGCCCGAGTTAGCTTGGCCGAACAGCTCCAGCCGGCCGCGGGCCCCAAAAATTACAAAAAAATGGACTTGAAAATCATTTTAATTTTGTTGTTAGGTTTTTTTTACCTTATCTAACCCCTCCCCATCCTATTTAACCTATCCAACCCCTCTTAATACCTCACATCTATCTCATTGAATTTGCTTGAGCATTTGTGAGGATTCAGAGGAGGAGCGAGCAGTTTCCCCCTCTGGTTCAGACTCAGAGTTTGAGGAAGAGCCAGAGGACATTGGCTTGTCAGATGTCTAGCACGCTGCAGTAGTGATTATTCATGTTTTGTTGTGGAGGCCATTTAGAATCTCCTTGTTTATGTTTTTTGTTTTGATCTCTCTCTCATCATCATGTATTAGACAGTGCACTGGGTGCAATTTTGATATAATGGATATATTCATGAGCCTACTTTGATCATATGTAGTCTTTTGTCTATATTGTAATGCTTTGTGTTTGGAAACATGAATAAAAATCTTTAAAATTATGTTTTTTACAAAAAATTAATATTTAATGTATTTTTTACAAAAACCGAGTCATTGAAACTGAACCGACCAAGTCGATACCGAGTCGGAGTCGAAGTCGGAGCCGACCCTCAGCCGAATCGAAACCCGATTCCGATTTTTAAACTATGATGTAGGCACTATCCACCCTAGAAGGGGTGCTCTCAAATCAGTACACAAAGATCACAAATGACAGCCCATTAACCCTCCTTCCTTTCTACAGAAAACTGCTCCCAAGATTATTTGAACTAATCCCACTAGGACCTAGTAAAGTCAATGTCCAAGTAAAAGGCATCTCTTTGCCCCTATGTGTAAATTTTGGATAGACAGAATGTTCTATTCTTAATGAAAATTTACTTCAATCTTCTAGGGCCCAATACAATATAGCAATCACATAAACATGAAAGTAAAATGCTGATAGAACATACCAATAAATCAATAGAAGACAAGCCAATAAAATAGATCAGATTTACATATCTTCTTGTCCAGCAAAGATGTAGAATAATGTGCGTTACAGCAGTCAACAGGATGCTTCAACAAGCAAAGTCTTTCTCAGGTCAGCCAACCCTCCAAGTGTCACCCACGCAGCCCTCAAAGACAACTCATCAAAAGTCAATGTAATTCAACAAAATAATCCCACATCCAGATTTTCGGCATCATCCATATTTTCAGCATCCAGATTTACAGCATCCATTTCTGGCATCATCCAGATTTACGGCATCCATTCCGACATCATCCAAATTTACGGCATCCATTTCCGGCATCATCCAGATTTACGGCATCCATTTCCGGCATCATCTAGATTTACAGCATCCATATTTACACGTGGGAGAGAGAGAAGCATTTTCTAGGCTGAACGAACCAATCAGATCATGAGGAATGTGTGTGATGAGATGATGATGAAATGACCTCCAAGTCTCTCCAATTTATATCCATCTGTGAGGGTGTGTGCCACATTTGTTGGGCTCTCAAGCCTACATTACAAATCTGGCTGACCTTGCACATAAGTGGAATAAATTTAAAATTAATGTTCTACTCATCCGATCAAGATGATATTTAGATCAATCGTGCACCTCTCCAAAAGAAGAATCCAATAAAAATATTGGCATCATCATCTGAGCAATACAACATGGATTTTGGACCTAGTTGCCCAAAATTAACACTCCCTCTCAACTAGGGAGAACTCCATAGAACTCCATCCACCAGTGCCATCCAAACATCGTGCGTCATCCCGCCATAACTTGCTTTGCTGGCTTCTTTATTTCAAACAATGAGTCACAAAGACATCACTCCCAGCTGACCCGAAGTCAGCTCAGAGGTCTGAAACCTCTATAGGACTCAAAGGAGTCTCATACTAACCCGAAGTTAGTTTAACTGACCCGAATTCAGTTGGAGGTTCAAAACCTCTCTTGGATTCAAAAGAGTCATATACTAACCCGAAGTTAGTTTAACTGACCCGAAGTCAGTTGGAGGTTTAAAACCTCACTTGGAGTCAAAAGAGTCATATACTAACCCGAAGTTAGTTTAACTAACCCAAAATCAGTTGGAGGTCTGAAACCTCACTTGTACTCAAAAGAGTCATATACTAACCCAAAGTTAGTTTAACTGACCCAAAGTCAGTTGGAGGTCCGAAACCTCACTAGACTTGATCCTAGATCAAGTGGTTGGACACATGCCATCCTAGACATAGAGAGTACACCAATCTCCAATGCATCCATCGGTCTTGTTATTGGTCTTTATCCACATTTCCCACCTCATTGGCCAAGATGAGAGGTACTTCCCATGAGTCTGAAACTCCATGGGTAGGATGCATACGAGGCATAGATCAAAGAGAGGTGAACCAACTCAATATCATCAAGGTGGGGTAGAAGCACACCAACAAGGTTTGGCAAGCCTAGCCCTGGGGTTGCTTATAGCTCGAAGAAGCTATCCCCAAATCCCCCTAGAGCTCCCAGAGCTCATTGTCCAACAGGACCCTCAGAATAGGGTCGTTCCACGATTCCAAGATTCTCACGGAAGGTTAGGAACTTGACCTTCCCCAAGGGCTTAATGAAAATATCTGCGGCCTGCTCATCAGTTCCTATATGATTGAGCCTTACGGTGCCTCGTTGTACCATATCCTGGATAAAATGGTACCTGATATCAATATGATTGGATCGATCGCGGAACACGGGATTCTCTGATAAACGAATCCCACTCTGGTTATCACAAAGGATAACGGTGGTATCTAGCACATGCCGGAACAGCTCACTGAAGAGATTTTGCAACCAAATAGCTTCACAACAGGCCATACTCGCTGCAATGTATTCAGCCTCAGCAGTGCTCAAAGCCACTGACTTCTGCTTCCTGCTCATCCAAGATATTGAAGCAGAACCAAGTGTGAAGCAGCATCCAGATGTTCTCTTGCGATCCACCACACTGCCAGCCCAATCGGCATTAGTATATCCATGTAGTCTCAAACTCTCAGCAGTGTATCTCAGCCCATGGTTTATCGTGCATCGAAGATATCTCAAGAGATTCTTGGCACCAACCCAGTGAATGTGATGAGGATCAACCATGTACTAACTCAAAGTGTTCACTACAAAACATATGTCCGGATGGGAGTTCACTAAGAAGATCAATGCCCCTACGAGTTGACGATACTCAGTAGGATTTCCCAATGCGGGCCCAACAGTATTTCCACACAACTTCTTGAAGTTGAGTTCCATCGATGTCGACACGGACTTACAGTCCACCATACCAAATCTCTCCAGCAGCTTCACAATATATTTTCCTTGAGAGAGGAATATCTCGCCAAGTCTCTGCCAGACCTCCAAGCCTAGCAAGTAATGCATCAGTCCTAAGTCTTTCATCTCGAACTCGGAAGAGGGTCAACACCTGTCAGAAAGAGATCGTCCACATAGAGAACCAAAATGAGAGGCTTTTCTCTATCAACCTTGAAGAAAAGGTTCGGATCAACATTACTTTAAGTGAAGCCCAGCTTAATCAAGTAGCTATCTATCCTCTCGTACCAAGCCCTGGGGGCTTGCTTCAACCCATAGAGGGCTTTCTTCAACCTGCATACATGAGAGTCTATATCCTGGACTTCAAACCCCATATGTTGCTCCACACACACCTCCTCCTTTATCAAACCATGCAGAAAAGCGATCTTCACATCCATCTGATGGAGACTCCATCCTTGCGTTGCAGTAAGGGCAATAATAGATCGAATGGTGGTATAGCAAGCCATAAGTGCAAATATATCATCATAATCTATGCCTTCCTTTTGAGAGAAGCCTTGGGCAACGAATCTTGCCTTGTACTTTACAGCACTACCATCAGATCCATGCTTGATCTTATAGAGCCATTTTGAGGTGACAACAGATTTGTCCTCCGGTCTTGGGACCACATCCCAGACATCATTCTTCATAATGGACTTGTACTCTTCGTGCATAGCATCCTTCCAAACTTGATCCTTTACGACTTCTTCAAATGATCCACGCCCAGATTGTACGATAGTACTCATGGCTGCTAGATACCCTTGGTATCTATTCGACTTCTTGCTTTCACGAAATGTCCCCCTTCGAGCGATATGTCTCTCGGCATCCTCGAGAGTATACCCGAGCCATGAGGGTCTTCTCTTCATTGAAGGAGGTGGATCAATAGGGTCCATTGGTCCTTCAACATCGGGCATCATCTCATCCTTCGGCTCTTCCTACTTCCTTGTTCTTTCATCATCGTCTTCCTTGGAGCTAGGAAGGTTTATCACTTTCCTAACGGAAGCATCTTCATTGAAGGTGACATCGTGGCATATCTCCACTTCTCTTTGACCAGTCACATAGATTTTATATGCCTTCGAATTTTCACTATAGCCCACAAACATTCCCTTCTTTCCAGAAGCATCCAGCTTGCTTCTCTTCTCTTTCGGCACATGAAAGTAAACAGGACAACCAAAAACTCTAAAATGAGAAACATCAGGTTTCTTACCAGAGAAGACTTCTTCAAGAGTTTTGGAGTCCAGAGCGGAATGCGGGCATCGATTTTGTATGTACACAGAAGTGTTCGCAGTTTCTCCCCATAGAAACTTTGGAAGACCTTGGTCACATAGCATGGCACAGGCAGCTTCCACAATGGTCCTATTATTTCTTTCAGCAACGCCATTTTGCTCAGGAGTATACACGGTTGTGGGCTCCCTCTTAATGCCAGCGCCTCTGCAAAATTCATTGAACTCATTTGACTCATATTCGGTGCCATTATCAGTCCACAAAATCTAGATCTTCTTTCCTGTTTGATTTTCCACCAAGGCCTTGAAGGTACAAAACCATTTGAATGCTTCGTCCTTCTTCTTCAAGAAATATATCCAAGTCTTGAGAGAAGTCATCTATAAAATTCATGTAATAAGAACATCCTCCCAAGGATTTCGTGGGCAACATACCAAATAAACCAGAATGTATCAATTGCAAGATATCAGAGGTCTTTGTGACACTTGAGGGGAAAGGTCCCCTTGTATGCTTTCCTTGGGCACAGCCCTGACATACGCCTTCATGATCATTCTTGAATTCGGGCATCCCAGACACCACATTCCTTACTTCGGGAAGGGCTTTGTAATGAAGGTGTCCAAACCTCTGGTGCCATAACTCAGTTTGACGAGTTGTATCACATGACATAGCCCCTAATGGACTTCCTCCAACCTGGTAGGGTGTATCAACTCTAAAATCAACAGTGAGAGCTTCCTTGAAGTTCTTCTTCCAGTCTCGGGGAAGTCCTCCAAGAGCAATGAGGACGAGCTCTCGATCAACTACTTTTTCTCCTATGGCAAGGAGATCATACTTGATTTCTGTGAGCCTCATAAAATATGATGGAGGCTCATGAATCTTCCCCTGCACATAGTCCATGACATCTTGATCTTCTAATGCCAAATCCAAGGACATCTTCCATGCATGATAATCAGACTTGTCAGTCAACTTATCATCAGACCATTGGTCCTTGACAAGACTTCTTCTTCGGTGATTTCTTTTCACACTATCTTGGGCTTTGTCTTCACCTCAGCTTCGATACCATGTAAATTTTGGATAGACAGAATGTTCTATGCTTAATGCAAATTTACTTCAATCTTCTAGGGCCCGATACAATATAGTAATCACATAAACATGAAAGTAAAATGTTGATAGAACATACCAATAGATCAACAAAAGACAGGCCAATAAAATAGATCAGATTTAAATATCTTCTTGTCTAGCAAAGATGTAGAATAGTGTGCGTTACGGCAGTCAACAGGATGCTTCAACCAGCAAAGTCTTTCACAGGTCAGCCAACCCTCCAAGTGTCACAAACAGAGCCCTCAAAGACAACTCATCAAAAGTCAACATAATTCAACAAAAGAATACCACATCCAGATTTCTGGCATCTAGATTTCCGGCATCATCCATATTTCCGGCATCCAGATTTACGGCATCATCCATATTTACGGCATCCATTTCCAGCATCATCCAGATTTACGGCATCCATTTCCGGCACCATCCAGATAATAGATTTACGGCATCCATATTTACACGTGGGAGAGAGAGAAGCATCTTCTAGGCTGAACGAACCAATTAGATCTTGAGGAATGTGTGTGATGAGATGATGATGAAATGACCTCCAAGTCTCTCCAATTTATATCCATCTGTGAAGGTGTGTGCACATTTGTTGGGCTCTCAAACCTACATTACAAATCTGGCCGACCTTGCACATAAGTGGAATAAATTCAAAATAAATGTTCTGCTCATCCAATCAAGATGATCTTTAAATCAATCTTGCACCTCTCCGAAAGAGGAATCCAATAAAAATATTGGCATCATCATCTGAGCAGTACAACATGGATTTTGGACCTAGTTGCCCAAAAATAACACTATGGCTCTTCTCTCTATCCATCACTAGCTTTTGCAATCCTCTCAAAACCAATACAAAGATAGGGAAACTAGATCTTCCCATGATTACCTCTAGAAATCCATGATTCTTTCTGTTACTCATCTGTACAGTGGGTTAAACATGGAAGCACCCTTAGTTTGTGGTTCGTAACTTTGTGAATTATATATATGATACTAATCTTAAATTTTTCCCATGATTACTTCTCCTATACCTCTACAATTCTTATTGTTATTCCTCTATGCATTTAGTGCATTGAAGCAACCTTAGTTGTTATGATGAGTTATGTGATCATTGATTATGTTGATATGCTGCAATAAGTCAGCTAAATGTCTGACATGGTCAACTATTGTAGTGTTATCTAGAAAACTCCCAATCAGACACCAACATTAGACAACTACCTGATTTAATAAACGGTATTCATATCAGCAAATGTCATTGTCAGTTCCTATGAAGACAGTTGATGATATACTGGAGTTATAGCGTGCGGCGTGCAGACCTCATGTATATGCTGCAAGTCTAATAAATCCCTATACAATTATAACTTATAAATGTTCCATAATCTGTAATATATCTTTGTTGGAATGTGTGTCTATGTTTCCCCATATCTTCTCCATATACCTCAATGAACTTCTAGAATAGCTGACTTGGGGGTTACCCAGCATGTTTAATTATAAAAGATACATTTTTCAACAAAACTGCAATCAACAGATTTCACTTCCATGAAAGAGATAACTCCTACTTATCACTTAGTTTATAATGCAAAGTTAATTTGTAGTGCCTATACAGATCTGTTAATAGGAATCAACTCTACAATGAATTAATTTCACAATGAATTAACAGAAGATCATAAGAACAACAGAATAAAGGTGCAGACACAAAAAGTTCCCAGTATAAAAGTACAGCAAAAATATCACTAAAGAATTCGGCAATGGGATTGCATACTCTGCCTCATCTGAAGCTCTTCATGGCACTTGGAGGCAGCAAGAAACTGCAGAAATTGTTGATGCCGGTGCTGCTTTTCTAAAAGCTGGGAAGATACAGCAGCCATTACTGCTATATTTGCTCCTCTGCTTGCTGTCCAGTGTTTTGCGAGTGTGTCAACAATAGCTCGACTTGCACGGGTAAATACATTCATTTCCCCGTCTCTTTCAAATGCACCAGCCTGATGAAGATTTTCAAATGCTCCTTCAATTTTCCCTGAGTTAAGAAAATTTTGAAATAGATGCCCAATTAAAGTTTCTGCTTCCTCATCTTGGGCAGTACGCTGGCCAACTCCTTTCAGTACATCCCTTTCTCCATTATCTCTGGAAATCCGTGCCTCGGTACTTGCTCTTCGAAGAGAAAAATTACCTCCAACCACGAGGTTTTGCCTTTCTTCTTCTGCAACTCCTTCATTGGAAGTCCCTTTGCGGGACAAACTTCGTTCCAGTGGTTCAGCACCACGCAGTAAAATAGCTTTTTCAGGGATTGCCCATAAACCTGCTTTCTCTGTAAGGACTATCCATGCACCCTCCTCACCACCATCTACTGAAGGAATAATTGAGGCATCTAGAACCTTCCCTGCATCCCACGGTAACTCAAACTGATATAGGGATGTAGCTTCATTACAATAGTGAGTAACGGTTGCTGTTCCATCCCCAGATAATATCATTGTAGATCCAGCAGGTTTGCCACCTACTCGTAGATGCATGGAAAATAGGAAATCCTCCTCCCCCACTTGTGATTTTGGAAAAATCACCCGAACTGGAGGCTTTCTTTCCAAAAAATTTCCAGAAGCCAACTCATCACCTCTCATCTTTTGACCAGATGACTTGTAACAAAATTTCAAAAGAGAGTATTCTGTGTAACTTGAACTGCTTAATCTATCCTTGCAGAATGATGCAACAAGCACAATGATTTCCTTTCGACTATCTTCTACCTGCATATCCAAGAGCAAAACATGTTTCTCACCAGCCAGGTCTTTTTTTATTTCTGTATCTCCTTCTGTTACAAGGACATCATAAGTCCATGTTTTTGAAACAGCCCCACCACGCCTAAGCTCAACATTCCAACATTGAACTTCGTGATCTGTTAGAAGGAAAAAATCTCGCTTGCCTTCTTTCAGAGCAATATAAGGACAACGCCAAATTATAGACCGTATGTACACTTTTTTCAATTCAAAATCCTGTACAACTCGATGGTATTTAATACCATTAACACTGCACTCAAAATGCCACAGTTCGGCATTTGATCTACATGCTATCGCAATACATTCATACAAAGCAGAACCTGAAATTGGGGAAGCAATCATGGAGTTAACAACATTGAACTCAGAGCTGCTATTGCTACCAACCCATGGTGTGCCTGATTTACGACTGCTGGTAATTCTATCATCAACCAGCACATCAATCCCATCAGGCTTATGATGATCATCAGTTGGAAGACTGACAATTGGTGAGTAGTTGTGTTCTGAAAATATATCAGGCCAATATATAACAGCTAAGCTTTTCTGGCTACACATCAGAATACCTGCAGAACTGCATTCTTTGACAGTCCTATCCGTCCTACACATTTCTTTTTCCCATGGAATCACAGCCACTGTCCATTTATACCCATGCTTAGCATTTATTGCATCATTTTCAGGTATGCAAAGCCTTTTGGGCATCTCAAGGACAATGCATCTCTGAGGGGCATTCCCAGACAAGTAACTCCAAATGAAAACTTGCCTTCCGCACAACATCCAGCATAGCCCTGTCGCCCTGTCCATGCCACCCGATATCCCTGAAATATCTATAAAAGTTTAAAGGTCTTGGCATGTATTCTCAGTTAGAAACATTTATCTGTAAAAGTAAAAGCAAACATAGAAACCAAATGCATTGTCTTCAATAATAAGAGATTTCATGAATACCTGTTGTGCCTGCCCCATGGGTTCTCAGCCATTCGACTTCAGCATTACGAACCTGTTGGGGGAATTCACATACAAATACAGGTCGAGTATGAGCTGCCCCAGAAGTCTTTTCTGTTTCCTTTAGTGCAGGGGTCCTGAGATTCAATATAAATAATAATAGTAAATTTTCAGGACAGCTGGTAAGAATCACAAATTTAGCACCCCCACATATTTTCCAATGAACCTCAAAAGAAATGCTCTTACTCGAGGACTCAACTACCAAAATAAGGACATGTGGATCACAAAGACACCACAAAATCCATAAGAAATCAAAAAAGCAATACTCTTACTTTGAGCACGGGACCAAAACAAGTCATGAACAAGAACTAAAAACTCGGACCAAATGAAGTCATGATCAAGAACCCACAACTCTAGATATGATGGGAAAAAAAGGCTGGATAAATAACAAAAACAAAACCAATGGAAGCTCCGAAATCTTCTTAATTCTTAACGTGAGAATTATTTCAAGATACACAGTATTTAAGGGCCACATCATTAATATTATCATTGTTAGATATTGATTAAAAATTTTGAACATGGATGCTAAATTGCTTATAAAGCTCTCCATCCTGTGGTTTATAACAGAATGATGTTAACTCTCCAAAGTGTTATCTCAACCTCTGATAAGAACATATTTTGAAACTAATACAACCATTTTTTCTTTAAAACAAGAATGTAATGCATTAGATATTTTCCTGATACAATCATTTTCAGAAATCATGGTAAATGAAACCAATGACTGTAGCCAATGCTCAACCAGCATCTAGAAATCAAGGTAAATGTAACCAATAATTGTAGGTAATGCTCAACCAGCTTCCAGAAATACATAAAAGCGACTCAGCTAAATTGCCTCACATCAGCAGCCTAATAGCATATCTAGTATCATGTATCATGTCCATGGTGCACTATAATGTATCCTATTGCTACCTTCCACTCATATAGAAATCCTCAGAACTTGAGAAAATTGGCCCTGTTCATGTCTTAAAAGAAGATTCCAAAAGGAATTGGGCAAAGAACTCAGATTCAAAGAATCCATAGGCGAGGGAGTCATGTTTCTAATGTGGGTTTGCACATGAATACTTTGTCCGCGAGCAACACTAAAGAGATTAGCAAGATACCAAAAGGCCATACAGGTCATGTTACTACTATAGGCATATTTTTCTTATGCACATGCCATACACCTTCAAATCTAGACATAAACAGCCTTATATGGACTGTTGGATTGTGTTCTAGCTATTGCGGGGAGTGAAAGCGTGATTTGTTGTCCAGTGCAAAACCAAAGCAAATTGCACAATTGTAGTTGTACCCTCTCTTACACAGGCCATACACCATTGCTTCAGGCATTCTATTGACCATACAATTCTTGCTTCAAGCAAGCTGCAAAGGTGACCTTGTAAGCTTTGATCAAAGGAATGAAAAGCTAATTAGCAAGAGAAATCCTTGCATATGTGTTTTATATCTTTTGTTCATTTATCAGCTATTGTGTGACGGAATCACAGATGCAATGTCTAGAAATTTAATTCTCTGTTGTTAAATAAAATATGTTTTTGAGTTATTTAATCAGAGAAGATTAGGACAATGGTCAGTTAGGCTAAAAAAAATCTACATGGTATGTAATATTCCTAGTGGATATTAACAGTGATAAACAAAGCAAATACAGCACATTCAATACAATAAATTGCACACACAATCAGATAACCAGAAATGCTCCAGAAACACGCCCAAATGGGCCAATTTCATTATATAATAGAGGGAGTACAATATGAAATGGAAAGAGTGCACCTGGGCTTGCTCAAGGCAAGCTACAAGCCCCAGATGATGGAAGATCAACTGCCCAAATGCTGTAAAATGGCTCTCCTCCATGAAGTCTGCGCTGGCCCTTGTGGGTCTGCACTGCTGGCTGAAAGAACTGGAGATTTGACCCACTTCTAGTGCTCAGCAAAATTCTGCAGAATTAATCCCGGTCTCCTCTCACCAAACCCACAAAAACCCAGAAAGGGATTGGGCTAGTTCTGACCCCCGAAATTACCCCCAATTTCTATGTGCTCCTCTGGTGACTGGGAATTTCAGCCCTCTTGAACAAATCACTGCTCTGCCCTCCAAAATTGATGCCAAGTGCTAGCAAAATTTCCCCTTGGATGTCTCCTCCTAACCCAACTCGACTTAGCTTTGGATACCCCACACGCTTGACTCCCATGTGTGGCTCAAGGGAAAACTTTGCGCATGCCCACACAGTCACTGGTAATGGGTGACGAAGCCACAGAAAAATCCCTCCAGAAATATGTCCAATCAGCCCCCAAAACTCCAGTAATTAGAAGTCCAATCCTCTCCCGAAAGGCCCAACAAAAACGCTGCCCTACAACAGCCTCTCCCTGGGTGTGTGTATTCTCTTCTTGCGTCCAGTAGGGTTACCCCTCCAAGCCCTGTGATAAAATCCATAGAGATCAAAGCCTTACGTCATATGACAGGAGTCCATGAGTACTTCTCAGAGCTTTCAGAGAGTGGCACTGATATAGAAGTAGTACTCGGAGACGACAGCATTGTTAGAGTAGTCGGTGTGGGGACATTGACATTTGATAGGGAACCCAAACCTCCCTTGAAAGTGTCGGATGTTCTATATGTGCCACGGATGAAGAAAAACCTTATATCCATCTCAGCATTGGAGGACAGAGGGTATGAGATATTGTTCAGGAGAGAACAGGTGCTTATATATCCTAGGGGCGCTCCAACTAAGTCAGCTAGAGTGATTGGTGTACGCCATGCAAAGGTGTACAAGTTTGCATTTCAGCCCCTTTTGGCATTGAGCAATAGTACTGGCAGCAGAGCTAGCAGTTCAGAGCTGTGCGAGATTTGGCACTGCAGGATGGGGCACATGTATCATGGGGCCCTGAGGACATTGCGAGAGATCACTACAGGTGTGCCAGATTTCAATTCTGATCACCTAGATACATGCAGAGGATGTGTTATGGAGAAGTTTGCCAAATCCCCTTTTCCCAGCAGTGACAGCAAATCGACTGGGATACTTGATTTGATTCATACCGATGTGAGCGGTCGGATGCAAGGTTGCTGGGAATCGTTCCCCCCCCCTCCCCCCGCGCTTCCGAGCCTGAATAAATGCAAATTGTTTTCTCGGGAGCGTTTCAGGGAGCGTTCGCTCCCCGAGCGCTCCCTCCATTAAAAAAACGATGCAGGAGCGTTTTTAAAATGAAGGGAGCGGTCGAGGAGCGTTCGCTCCCGAACGCTCCCCGGCGCGGAAAAAAATCGGACAGTGAATTTTCCAAATTTTTTTGGGAGGGAGGGGGGTTGGGTAATAAAAAACCCTCCCCCTCCTCGTTGTTGTTACCATTGTTTGTTTGAGAGCAAGAGAGAGAGCTTGAGAGTTTGAGAGCAAGGAGAGAGTAAGGAGCAAGCTGCAAGGAGCTTGAAGAGAGCAACAAGGAGGATTGAAGGAGTCAGGACTCAAGACAAAGAGGTAGGACTTCTAATCTAGTTTTTTATTTTCTATATTGCATTTTTAAGTTGTTCAAAAATGAAAACTTGAATTTTTTTCTCAATGTTGCATTTTAGTGTGTTGAAAAGTGAAAAATTGAATTGTTTTTTTTCTATGTTGTATTTCCTATTCCCATTTGGCATTCTTCCATTTTTTTTGTAGGCTAAAAACGTGAAACATCATGGCTATATGGCTAGGGATTTTCTTCGTGTTGGTTCCTTTCTTTGTAAAAATGGTGTTGGAGAGTAGAAGAAAGAGGCCCATTAGAGAAGAGGAAGATGAAGAAGTGGGTTATGGTCTATTTGATGAAAATCCTGAAGAGGAGGAGTATGCTGAGGAGGAAGGGGAGAGTGGAGAACATGAGGCCACAGAGACCCCAACTAAACAAGACCAAAGTCAAACACCATTATGGAAATATGTTAAAAGGTAGCAAGGAGGGAAAGGTGGTGGAACCACTAAATTTCTTTGCCCCCATTGCAATAAAGAATACACAGGTTCATACACACGTGCCAGAAGGCACCTTTGTGGGAAAATGCCAAGGGATGGAGAGAAAAATCTAGGAATCAAGATTTGTGTAAGTGTGCCAACAACAGAGAGAGAGAAATACAAAAAGGAAGAGGAGGTTGCCCTACATAGATCTAAAAGATCTAGGGATTTCATTGATTCTTATGCACCATCAGGTCCATCACATCATGGACAAAGAAGTCCATCAACTTCCACCCATGGCAATGGATATGGAGGCGCACCTAGACCAAACATCTCCTTAAGGCGTAGAACCATATCCGATTACCTTGATGAAGGGTGTAGGAATGATGTGGATTCAAAAAATTTCCGGTTTCTCTATGCATGTGGGGTGCCATTCAATGTTCTTCGCTCACCTTATTGGCATGAAATGGTTTCTGCCATTAATGATGCCCCCAAAGGATACAGGAGCCCTAGGTATGACAAGGCCAGAACTGTGGGACTTGATCATAAAAAAGCTAAAATAAGTAATTCTTTGATTAAAATGACAAATTCTTGGAATGAGCATGGGGTGTCCATTGTATTTGATGGATGGACCAATGTAAAAGAAAAGCCATTGGTAAGTGTTCTGGCTGTGTCTTTTAGTGGTGCAATATTCCTTTCAGCATATGATTATTCAGACAAATTCAAGACCGGCATTAACATTGCAGAACCATTACTTGAAACAATTGAAAGTATTGGGCCATACAATGTCATTCAAGTCATCACTGATAATGTTGCTAATTGTAAGGCAACGGGAGCAATTAATAAGGATAAACACCCCAACATATTTTGGTCTGGGTGTTTGGTTCACACAACGAACCTTTTGATGCATGATATCATTAAAAACAAACAACCTCAATACAAATGGCTTGGTGATCTGTACAAGAGAGGTAAAAAAATGATAAAATTTATTACAAATCATAGCAATACCCATGGGCTCTTCCGTACTCACTCAAAATTGGAGTTGTTGAAGATAGCAAAGACTAGATTTGCTAGCTATTACCTCACCTTCAGGCACCTTTAGAAGGTACGAGAGTCATTGGCAGCCATGGTATCAAGTCCACACTGGCAGGTATTAAACAACAGGGCAGCAACAATAGTTGACAAGCAAGGTTTTGAACATGTGGAGGAGACCGCCCTTGATCCTTTATTTTGGGCACATGTGAGGGAAATTTTGAATTTCACCAAGCCCATTTATCACATGATTCGTTTTTCAGATACAGATAAACCAGTGATTGGGGAGGTGTATGAGCAGATGGATAGCATGTTGGGGCAAATAAAAGATGTTCTTAAGGAAAATGATCCCAACTTGTATGCAATGATTCACGACTGTGTGTGTGCACGGTGGAATAAACTTAATGTTCCACTACATGCCTTGGCATATATCCTTATGCCAAAATACTACTCTCCATCTTGGTTGGGCCAACCTGCACCTAGAGGTGGGGTTAGGATCAAACCTCACACAGATGTAGAGGTACAAGAGGGATACATAAACACATTAGGCAAGTTGGTCCCCGACGGGGAGGAGTGTGCTAGATTGTGCCTTGAATTAGGCAGATACTTCAGTTGCACTAGTAACTTTGGTTCTTTCCATGCAATGGAAGATACATCGATTACATGGATCAAGAGGTACATCGATTACAGTGTCAGGTCCATCAATGAGCAAAGGTTCGCAGAGTCAGAGGGGTGGTGCTTCAAGTAGCATGCAAAGCAGTCCGCAGAGCAGATCACTAGGTAGTCCACTGATGGACAGTTCATACGATACTTCAGCATCTACAGATACAGGTTCAGGCAGGAGGACAGCAAACAGACATTCAAGAGTTCAGGCTTCTGATGAGGATGAGGAGTTTCACTCCTCGGTGGCAGAAGTGTGCTCAGGGAAGAGGAAGCCCAAGTGGCTTCCAGATACCTTGAGAGAGGCCACATCTGTTGCTGGGCCTAAGAGACCGGTCAGAGAGAGCAGACCACCTGAGCAGTTTTGTAGCTACATGGCAATGGTTGCCAGCATCGTTGACTCCGAGCCTTCCAACTATGAGGAGGCAACTAGCCAGCAAGTCTGGAGAGAGGCCATGCAGGAGTATTCTTCTATCATGAAGAATTATGTTTGGGAGGTGGTGCCGAGGCCTGAGGGCAAATCCGTGGTTACTTCCAGATGGCTTTACAAGGTAAAGCACGCTGTAGATGGCAACATCGAGAATTTCAAGGCAAGGTTTGTGGCTAGAGGGTTCTCCCAGGTAGAAGAAGTAGACTATGAGGAGACCTTCGCTCCCGTAGCTCGATATATTTCCATTCGCTCCATTATATCAATAGCAGCAAAGATGGGTTGGAAGATCCACCAGATGGATGTGAAGACCACACTTCTCAATAGCTTCATACAGGAGGACGTGTACATTGAGCAGTCGCAAGGCTTTGAGGTGCATGGGAAGGAGTCTCATGTATGCAGACTGAAGAAGGCACTTTATGGCTTGAAGCAAGCTCCTAGAGCTTGGTACTACAAGATTGATACGTACTTGCAGGAGATGGGTTTCACAAAGAGTGATGCAGATCCGAACCTATACTTTATTGTGATAGTTGAGGAGCCTCTCATTCTGGTGTTGTATGTGGATGACTTGGTCATTAAGGGTGCAGAGAGACTCATAGAGGGCTGCAAGAGAGATCTTGCTTCGGAGTTCGAGATGAAGGACATTGGCTTGATGCATTACTTTTTGGGACTAGAGGTGTGGCAGGAGGAGGGGCATTTCTTCCTGGGACAAGGGAAGCATATTGTGGACATCCTTAGTATATTTCACATGGAGGATTGTAAACCCATGTCGACACATATGATCACTAATTGGAAGAAGCTTCACGCTTCAGGTTCCGAGTTGGTGGATCCCACATTATATAGATAGTTGATTGGTTCTTTGATGTATTTGGTCAACACTAGACCAGATATATGTTTTGCAGTCAACACGATGAGCTAGTTCATGTGTGAGCCCAGGAGAGTGCACTGGGTTGCTGCAAAACACAATTTGTTGTACTTGCAGGGGACAATGGATTATGGTTTGGATTATAGACAGGGAGATGGAGTGATATTAGCATGGTACACTGATTCTGATTGGGCAGGTTGTGCTTCAAATAGGAAGAGCACTTCAGGGTGTTGTTTTGGGTTGGGTTCAGCACTTGTGTCGCGGTTCAGCCAGAAGCAGCAGTCAGTAGCATCAAGTTCAGCGGAAGCAGAGTACTTGGCAGTCAGTCTGGCTAGTCGTGAGGCCATATGGCTTCGCACGATGTTGTTTGGCTTATTTAGTGAGTCGTTGAGACCTTCAATAATTTACTGTGATAATCAGAGTTGCATTAAACTCATGGAGAATCCAATATTTCATGACAAGTCAAAGCATATCAGGATCAGATATCATTTCATCAGAAACTATGTTCAGAAGGGAGCTGTGAAGCTTGAGTATATTCCCACAGATGAGCAAGTAGCAGATATATTCACCAAAGCCTTACCACGAGGCAAGCATGTCTACTTCAGAGACAAGATGGGTGTGATGAGAAACACTTTCCTCGGTAAGAGGAATTGTTGAAATTTGGGTGCCAGAGGACAAGTGGTTCCCTAAGGCTTTGATCTTTGGCCTAAGGAAAAGTGTCCAAAAGAAATTAACTTTTTCTCCTAAAGTGACTTTATAAGTGGTAAAGTCAAATCTAATTTAAAAAGGACTTTATAAGTGATAAAGTTACTAAGTCTAATTTTAAAGTGACTTTAATAAAGTCAATGTGAAATTAGAAAAGAAAAGTGACTTTGGAAATAAATGACTAAGAGGGTCTTTATTAAAATGGGGTGAATTAAAAAATAGAATGTGAGTTTTAAATGCACATTTAATCTCAACCCTAGATCTAAAGCTATCTCGACCCTAGATCTAAAGCTATCTCAGCCATTGTATTTAGGGATTCCCCAAAAGTCACTTAGGGTTAGGTTAAATGAGGAAAAGAGGGAAAAGATCATTCAGTCTTTCATGAGCAGATTGAGAGAAGGAGAAGAGAGCTGGAGAAATTTCGGGGCTTGAGAAAGTGAAGGAGTGGAGCAATTCAGCGAATCCGTACAGCAACTAGAGGTTGCACGCATTTCGAGGCAGCAGTTCGTACAGCATTAAATCAGCACAGTTTTTGAGGCAGATTTCCGTACAGCAACAGTGGGCAAGTTTTGGAGGTCCGTACAATAGCAAAGAAGCACAAATTTCGAGGAGAAGCAGCAGTGGGCAACACGCATTCTAAGGCTAAGTTGGCACAATTTTCAAGGCTGAAAGACGCTGTTGTGATTTCCGTACAGTAGTACGAAATTTTTGGCACGATTTTCAAGGAGGACGTACAGCATTAAATGTTGTTATTTCCTACTGTAATAAATTTCTGTTATTACTATTTTGCTGATTTGGCACATTTTCCGAGGTGGAGGCAAGCACGGAAAACGAGATAAGTCTGTACATTGTTTGTTGGAATTTCTCTGTATATTTCACTTCTCTGTAAAATCATTTTCCAGAAATAAAGAAGAGTTTTCGAATTGGTTTTCCCCAAGAGTTGTAGGGGTTTTTCCAGGGTCATGTTGACCAAAAAACAGCGTGTCATTTATAGTGTGTGTGGCTGAAATTATTTCTAAGTTTTATTTCTGCATTTTCTAGCACTTCGAAATTTCCAGAATTTGTGTTTTCAGAAAATATTTATTATTTCTAACTTGTTGAATGTATGGTTATGGGAATGGGCATTTAACTACATGGGAGTAATAAGGAGAAACTGATAACCGGGGTTGGGATAAAATTTCTACATTTGAGAGCCTTAAGGATGTCTTGGCTCTCTAGAATCCAATCTTTGACCCTTGGGGCCCTGTTGTCTCCAAAAACAAGGTCAGCAAAAAATAAAGCATCATACCAATATAAAGCACGAAAAGGTGACATACCAATGGACATGTGGTAGGTGGTATTATAGCAGTACTCCCTCAAGTGTAACCACCTCATCCAAGCTCGTTGTTGTCCTGTCACATAATTCTGCGGGTACCCCTCCAACTACTTGTGGACTATCTTGGTCTGCTTGTCCGTCTGAGGGTGGTAACTGGTACTAGGAATGAGCTCAGTGCCCACCAATCTGAAAAGCTCCTGCCAAAACGCCCCCATGAAACGGTTGTCCCTGTCACTAACTATGGTCTTGGGAAGACCATGCAAATGGAAGACCTCTCTGAAGAACAACTCTGCAACTTGCGAAGTAGAGTACCGGGTGGGATAGCAAATAAATGTGCACACTTTGTCAACCTGTCCACCACCACGTATATCCAGTCTCAACACTGCACCATGGGAAGCCCTCTGATAAAATCCATAGAGATGCTCTCCCATTTCCCCTCTGGAATGGGAAGCGGTTGTAGTAATCAAGTTGGATGGGTCAATTCCCCCTTGTTCCTCTGACAGGCCTCACACTCCTCTACATGCCTCAACATGTCCCCCTTTGAGACCCTTCCATGTGAAATGCTCCCTGACCATCCTGTAAGTCTTCAGGAACCCCTGATGTCCCGACAAAGGTGAATCATGGGCTGCCTGGAGAATCCTCTCCCTCAACTGCAAACCTGGTACCAAAAATATGTGCCCCTTGTAGTAAATGGCATCTACCATCACCCTGTAGCACTCATCCCCATGAGTACCCTCCAAGATCTCACACGCTCGTTGATCCTTGGAGTACTCCACCAAAGGTTGTGCCTTCCAATAACGGCAGATGCTCATGAGTGAAAGTGTTGCGGGCCTCCTGGATAGTGCATCTTCCACCACATTATGCTTGCCCTTAACATACTCTATGTCGAAATCGTAGGCCTAGACCCTGCTGACTCACTTCTACTACCTGTCATTGACGCCCTACTACGCCAGAAAATGGCGAAGACTGTTGTGATCAGTCTTCACTCTAAACCTATTTCCCACCAAGTACTGTCGAAATTTGACCAATGCATGCATAATGGCCAACATCCCCTTGTCGTAAATCAATTACAGCCTCTCATGCAGAAGGAGCTTCCAACACTCAAAAGAAATGGGATGACCACCTGTGATAGTACTGCACCCACGCCTTGACTTGATGCATCGCACTCCAAGGTGAACGACTTGTTGATTTTTGGGTAGCATCGGATGTGCTCTAGCTCCGAAACTTTGTGGAGGGGCTAGAATACATGAGATCTCCAAGACCCAAAAATCGTTTGGAAAAATTCCACCCGGAGCTTAAGTTATTCAAATAATTAATTATTTTAATGGGGACCCTAAATCTAAACTTAGAGAAATTAAATATTTAAAGTGAATTAATTTAACATGTGAGTGAGAATGTTCTAAGTGACGAAGATCAAGTCTTTTCTAATCTTAGCGATCGATTAGAGATTAGATCGCGATCGTTGATTCGTCAACTGGAAAAGTATTAAAAGAAGGCTTGGGATCAGTTGGAGAATACACAAAGAGACCGCATTTAGAGATCAAATTCTTCTGATGGAGCAATGCTCGAACGAAGATCAAATCTAAGTAATTCAGTGCAATGAGGGGCAGTTCGGCAGTGGGATTTTCATCCAAGGCCGAGAATACAATAGCAGAAAGGCAAATCAGCACCTGGAGTCACACCACAGCTCAGAGAAGGTGACGCAGAGCCAGCAGGGCTCACGTTGGAGTGACGCAGAGCCAGCAGGGTTCACGTAGGAGTGACGCAGAGCCAGAGAGGGTGACGCAATCACTTATGGGGCAGCGCTGGGGTTTCTATGGAGCAGATTGGGCAGCTATCTAGCAAATCCATTTCTGAGACGGGAAGGCTCACGGAGAGGGTGACGCAGTCTCAACGCAGAGCTTCTTGCAGCGATCACTGCGCAGCATGGGGGACAGCGCAATCACCTTGGGGTTTCGTCATTCTGCCGCTGGATCTGCCAAAATATCTGTCTCCGGATAAGCAGGGGCAGCCTCTCCTTTGTCTCACACCATCTCATTTGCAGTTTGTGAGTTTGATTGAGAGCTTGGAGACTACTGAGTGTTTGCTGGAGCAGTGATCTTGGAGGTTAGGAGTTGGAGTTGGAGCTATCTAGGAGATAGTTTGGAGCTATCAGTAGAGTTGGCATCTTCAAGAGGACGCTAAGGAAGCTAGTTTGCATTGCCAGGTAAGGATTTTCACTTGAAAAATCCATCATTTCATTGTTGTTCATGTATTTATTTTCTCATGTGTTTAGCTATGCTATTGCTATCAAATCTCTAGTCCTATGCTATCAAGTTTCGTATGTTTGAATGTGCATTTTGTTTCATAAATTTAGCGTTGGTTGTCCATTTATCTTAGCTGCAATTTTTTTTAAATGGTAGACTTATTTCCAAATTTCAATTATTTCAAGTCAAGATGGCTCCAAAAACCAAAGACAGTGCATGGGCCCATTGTGATGTGGTTGAGGGAAAGATGATATGCAAATTTTGTGAAAAATGGATTGGAGGTGGGGGTATTCTTAGATTGAAACAACACTTGCATGGGATAAGAGACCAAGTAAAAGCCATGTGATGCACCTAATGAAGTGATCGGTCTGGTTAGGGCAGAATACCTTGCCAAGTTTGAAAAGTTTGAGGAGACTAAGGCTAGGGAGAAGGCCATCCAAGATGAAATTTCAAGGAAGAGGGAACTAATAGAAACCCTGAGACAAAGTGGGTATGATGATTATGAGATTCAAGACTCCACTTCTATCCCTTCCACCAATGACCCCTTTCACTATGTTCCTCCTATTGGCCAAAAATCAAAACCAACAAAGAGACCCAACATCCAGAGTTATTTCTCATCCACTGCTAATCCCACAGCCACTTCCTCCGAGCCAAGTCGTCAACCCACTTTGGATCAACTTGGAAAAAACAATGCAAAGAAACTTCTTATCAGTACATTGCTAGATGGTGGTATGATGCAGATATCCCATTTAATACTACTCACTCACCTTATTACCAAACTATGTGGAACTCTGTTTTAGCTACAGGAAAAGGCTTCAAAGGCCCTACTGTGCATGACTTGAGGGGATCTCTTTTGCAACAAGAGATTTGTAATATTGATGAGTATTTCGCTGACTATAAAGAGTCATGGCTCAAAACAGGTTGTTCCATCATGTCAGATGGATGGACTGATGGAAAGAACCGCACTATCATTAACTTCCTTGTTTCTTGCCCTCAAGGAACAATGTTTTTGAAATCAGTTGATGCATCTGATAAGGTGAAAGATGCAACCCTTCTATTTGAGCTTTTGGATGAGATTATTCAGGAAGTGGGGGGGCAGAATGTTGTGCAGATCATCACATATAATGTCTCAAACTATGTTCTTGCTGGAAAGATGCTTGAGTCTAAGTATAATACCATATTTTGGACTCCATGCGCTGCACATTGCATAGACCTCATGCTTGAGGACATAGGCAAAGTGGAGTGGGTAAAAAACATTGTAGAGCATGGCAAGTGTATTACAAAATACATTTACAACCACTCATGGGTATTGAGCCTAATGAGGAAAAACACTGGGCAAAGAGCTTGTTAGGCCTGCAATTACCGGATTTGCAACTCACTTCCTCACGTTGCAATGTCTCAATTCTCAACAGAAAAACATGCAAAAAATGTTTTCTTCTGATGATTGGACTGAATCCCGGTGGGCTCGTAGACAAGATGGAAAAGACACCAAAAAGAAAGTCTTTGACAATTTTTTTTGAAAAGGTCTTCAAAGCTGGTAAAAATTATTGAGCCCCTTGTTAAGATGCTAAGGATGGTGGATGGGGAAAAGATGGCAATGGGATACATTTATGAGGCTATGGATTAGGCAAAGGAGCAAATATGGGCAATTTACAGGGACAAGTTAGCTAAATATGGCCACATATGGGAGATCATTGATAACAGATGGAACAATCAACTCCATCGTCCGATACATGCAGTTGGGTATTTTTTGAACCCAAAGTATCATTATAAAGCTCGACTAGGAGATCAGCAGGATGGGGAGGTCAGATCTGGATTAATTGATTGCTTGGAGCGCATGGTCCCTATCCATGCAGACCTTTTGAAAACACATAAACAAATTTCTCTTTTCCGTATGGCAGCTGGTACCTTTGGAAAGAACTTGGCGAAAATGGCAAGAGATGTGGATCAACTAGGTAAGCAATTCCAATTTGTTTTTCTTTTCAAGTTAAATTGTTTGTAAATAAGTAATGAAATGAACTATGTTACTAATTATGTCTTTTTATTTGCAGCACATTGGTGGGAGTCATTTGGCGGCCAATGTCCTCAATTGCAAAAGTTTGCAACTAGAATCCTCAGCCAAACTTGCACTGCTTCAAGTTATGAGCGCAATTGGTCTGTTTTTTAGCACATACACACAAAGAAGAGAAACCGCTTGGAACAGAAACAGTTAAATGATCTTGTGTTTGTGCAATACAACCTTCACTTGAGGCTAAACCAACTAATGAACAAAACACCTGATCTAGATCCCACTGTGTTGGATGATATTGATCCAACATCAGAATGGGTGGAGGAGACTGAAGATCCAGTGTTTGAGGCAGATTTTGATTTTGATGCAGCATTAGCGGGGGGTGAATTTGAAGCAGATTTGGTGGCACCATCAGACGGAGACCCAAGATTGGTAGCTGAATCAAGGAAAGGCAAACAACTAATGGAAGGCACTAGTCATGCAGCTCAAGTAACTCGTGCTTCCATTAGGTCCACTTCTATTGTTATTGGTGGTAGTAGCATTCAGGTTGTAAATGAGCCTATGGCTGAGGCATCCTCAGACTCTGATCCAGATGATGTCTATGCAACTGCCGATGTTGATCCTGTGTCTAGTAGTGGTGATGAATTTGATCATTGATCATGATTCATGTGTACTCTTGTATTAGGCCAATGGCCTCATAGCTTGTAGCATTGTTTTTGGACTTAATGGGCCATTTGGAGCCTCATTGCTTATGTATTTTTCGATGATATGTATTGCACTCAGTGCCATTTTGATATATTCACCTTTGCATGACATATAAATGAGCAAACTTTGCATATTTTGTCTCTATTGGCTTGGAATCATGGTTGCAAATCTTAAAAATAGTTTTTTTATTAAAAATTAATTATTTAATGTATTTTTTTTAAAAACGGTTCATTTAGACCTGACCAGTACCGATTAGACAGGTTTCGGTCCGGTTATCGGTCCATTAGGTCCGGTCACTGGTTCCGATTTTTAATGCTATGGCAGTTAGCAGTGGCAATGCTATGGGCAGCATGATGCAGCATTTGAGAGGGAGCTGCAGTACAGATGTAGCAGTGACATGGGCCGCAATACAGAAAGCAGCAGCACAGTGGATGAGGGGCACCAGCCGAGCATCAGCAGCGCAAAGGACCGACACCATGGATCAGAGTGATGCTTCTGGTGAGAAGTGTTACTAGAGCACGTTCCTCGCTAAGAGGGAGTGTTGATTTTTGGGTAGCATTGGATGTGCTCTAGCTCTGAAACTTTGTGGAGGGGCTAGAACACATGAGATCTCCAAGACCCAGAAATCGTTTGGAGAAATTCCACCCAGAGCTTAAGTTATTCAAATAATTAATTATTTTAATGGGGACCCTAAGTCTAAACTTAGGGAAATTAAATAATTAAAGTGAATTAATTTAACATGTGGGTGAGAATGTTCTAAGTGACGAAGATCAAGTCTTTTCTAATCTTAGTCGTTGATTAAAGATTAGATCACGGTCGTTGATTCGTCAACTGGAAAAGTATTAAAGGAAAGCTTGGGGTCAGTTGGAGAATACACAAAGAGACTAAACTCAGAGATCGAATTCTTCTGACGGAGCAGTGCTCGGACGAAGATCAGATCTAAGTAATTCAGTGCAGTGAGGGGCAATTCGACAGCGGGATTTTCATTCAAGGCCGAGACAATAACAAAGAGGTAGATCAGCACCTGGAGTCTCAGCATAGCTCAGAGAAGATGACGCAGAGCCAGTAGGGCTCACGCAGGAGTGACGCAGAGCCAGAGAGGGTGATGCAGTCACTTGTGGAGCAGCGCTGGGGTTTTTGTGGGAAAGATCGAGTAGCGATCCAGCAGATCGATTTCTGAACCAGGAAGGCTCACGGAGAGGGTGATGCAGTCACTAGGAGAGGTGACGCAGTCTCAACGCAGAGCTTGTTGCAACCATCGTTGCGCAGAACTGGAGACAGTGCAGTCACCTTGGGGTTTCGTCATTATGCCGCTGGATCTGCCAAAATATCTGTCTCCAGATAGAGGTACTTCTACCGAGGATTTTCTCTGTTGGGTGAGCTAGTTTTGACACCCTAGATTGTATTCAGAAATCTGCATAATAATATAAACCCTCAAAACTGTTGCACCAGTTTTCCCACATTGGTTTTTTCTGGGGACATTTATCCAAAAAAATTGTGTGTCCTTTGTCTGAATGCTCTACTTATCTTTCAGTACTTGATCTGTATAATTGTGTAGGTTGCAATGTATTTACTTTGATGTTTTCCTGAAGTATTCAGAAGATAACTTGTTAATTAAAAGAAAACAAGTAGGAGAAGTAAATCAACTTACTAAAGTAGGATTTATGGTTTAGATTCAAAAAATTTCACACAACTGGATAAAATTGGGGAGTATCAATACTGGGCAACTGCTCATCACCTCCTTGAGGTGCTCAAATGTCACTTGTACCCTGTCTGTCCATGTGAAAGCCCCCTTCTTGGTCAAATCGGTGAGGGGAGCTGCCAACTGTGAGAAGCCCTTCATGAACTTCCTATAATAAGTGTAGATGCCCACAAAACCCCTCAACTCGGTCACATTTCGAGGCATTAGCCAATTCCAGATGGCTCGAATCTTCTCCTCATGCACCCTCACGCCATCCTCTCTAATGATATGCCCCAAATAAAGCATCTTTGTCAACCCAAACTCACACTTGGACAACTTAACGTAGAACTGTTGTCCCTCCAAGATCTTGAGCACCTCCTCCAGATACTGCAAGTGCTCCTCCCATGTCCTATTATAAATTGATATGTCATCAAAGAAGACAAGGACATAGTGCCTCAACTGACCCTGAAGTACATGGTTCATATAGGACTGAAATGTGTCCAGTGCATTCGTTAGCCCAAAGGGCATCACCAAAAACTCAAAATTCCCATAATGGCAACAAAAAATTGTCTTAACGATATCCTGCTCATGCACCCTGATCTGATGATACCCCGACCGCAGGTCTATCTTACAGAAGTACTTGACTCCTCTAAGCTCATCCATCAACTCGTCAATCTGGGGAATGGGGTATCGGTTCTTAAGAGTCTTCTTATTGAGAGCCAGGTAATCAATGCACATCCTCAACGTGCCATCTTTATTCTTCACCAAGACAACTGATGAAGCGAAAGGGCTAGAACTAGGTTGGATATGCCCCAATGCCAACAACTCCTAAATGACGCTCTCGATCTCATCCCGATAGGCTTTGGGATGTTTATAAGGGATTGTAATGATCGCCTGCACCTCGAGCTCTAGCTCAATGGTGTGCTCAAATCCTCTGTCAGGTGTCGTCTTGTTGGGATGTCTCCAATGTTGCGTTGCGAACATCTTGATAACATCCCGATTTTATCTTGAAATCACAATTTTTTGGCCTAGCCGATGTTTTCCGATTTTATAGATATTTTGATGGTATCTTGATTTTGCCAATGTTTCCCGATTTTTACCGATATTTTCCCAATTTTTACGAATTTTTAGTTTTTGTTGACCCTTGTCGATTTTATCTCGATGTTGATGTTCGCAACATTGGGTCCAAACACTGTTGGGTGCTTGTCCAAGATAGCCTGAATATCCGGGTGAGGTGGCTTGGGCTAACCCCCAACCTCATAAATCCTCAGCTCCAAGGCCCACTCAAATTCCCCGTGTCTCAAATTAGCCTCCATCTGATGCGTTGAGACTGTATGTGGTGGGTACGAATGCATGCCCCTCAAGAGAACTAACTTCCCATCTAGCCCTATGAACTCCACCTCCAGTGTCCGCCAATTTGTGGTCACTCGCCCACAAGAGTAAAGCCACTGGACACCCATCACCACATTGGTGTTTGATACACCCACCACAAAGAAATGGACAGTCACTGAATAATTCCTCATTGTCACTGTCAAAGGGGGGGTATATTTGGTGCACTGCATGGTCCTATCCCCTCGCACAAGCGCATAAAACCCCTCAAACTCCTCTATAGCGATGCCCCTCCTCTGCACCATATGTGCGTCAATGAAGTTGTGGGTGGCCCCATTGTCTACCAAAACAGAGACACGTTGCACCTGCAATGTGCCTCGAATCCTCAGGGTCAAGTATTTGGGGACCCCGCGCAAAGAAGCAATAACTCCCCCAGTAGGTGCAAAAGCTGCTCTGTTAGGTGGTGGTGGTGGGGGTGGTGCCCTTGCTACACGCGGCTCACGATCTCCCCGTACATTTCTTACTCTACATCATTCTCCTGGTCCCTATCAGAGAAGACCTCAATGTAATTGGCCTTGCCCATGGTGCATTTGTGACTCGGCGCCCAAGGCTCCTAACAGTTGAAGCACAACTTCCTCGTCTGAAGATCCCTCTTGGTCTCATCATCCAGCTGTCCACATCGCTGGTTAGCTCTCGGTGGTGGGGCCCTAGTGTCTCGTCCCTTGGGAGGAAAGGGGCCTCGTCATGGAATTAGTGCCCTGGTCTTGAGAATTGCATCCTGCAAATCTCGGGCACAGGTCACTGCGTCCTGCAGCGTGGTGGGTCTACGAGATCCCACCAAACAACACAAGGGCTCAAGCAAACCCTCCACAAAGGTGTAGACCCTCCGAGCATCCGACAAATCCAGCACCATCACGGACACCCTCAAAAACTCAAATATGTATTGCTTGGGGTTGTCGATCTATTTGAGCTGCGTAATCTCTCTAAAGTGTGCCTCCGAGTCCCTCCTGTCAAAACGCTCCACAACCCTCCGTGTGAAATCCTCATAAGAAGTTACGCTAACAATGTCCTAGCGTAGTCAGCCCATGGAACCACGAGTCATGGGCTTCTCCCACCAAGTGCAATGTAGCCATCTCGATGGCCTCCACCTCCATCATCCTGTTGAGCTAGAAATATGTGTCCAACTTCTCCACCCAATCCCTAGTCATGCACTTGGATGTCCCATCAAAAGTGGGAAGATACATCCTCCCAATGGTAAAATGCAGCTCTAAATCTTGAATGATGGAACCCCCTACACCTCTGCCCCTTTCGTTCTGCTTGAGCTGGCAGTAATCCCGGAAGGATATCAAGTTTTAACAATGATAAACAAAGCAAATAAAGCACATTCAATACAATAAATTGCACACACTATCAAATAACCAGAAATGCTCCAGAAACATGCCAAAATGGGCCAATTTCAATATATAATGGCAGGAATACAATATGAAATGGAAGGAGTGCACTTGGGCTTGCTCAAGGCAAGCTAAAAGCCGCGGATGATGGAAGATCAACTGCCCAAATGTTGTAGCATGGCTCTCCTCCAAGAAGTTTGCACTAGCCCTTGTGGAACTGCACTGCTGGCTGAAAGAACTGAAGATTTGACCCACTTCTAGGGCTTAGAAAAATCTGCAAAATTAGCCCCAGTCTCCTCTCACCAAACCCACAAAAACCCAGCAAGGGTCTAGGCTAGTTCTGAACCTCGAAATTACCCCCAATTTCTACGTGCTCCTCTAGTGATTGGGAATTTCGGCCCTCCTGAAGAAATCATTGTTCTGCGCTCCAAAATTAATGCCAAGTGCTAGCAAAATTTCCCCTTAGACATCTCCTCCTAGCCCAACTTGACTTAGCTCTAAAAACCCCACACACTTGACTCCCACGTGTGGCTCAAGGGAAGCCTCTGCAAAAGCCCTCTAAAAATATGCCCAATCAGCCCCCAAACTCTAGCAATTAGGAGTCCAAGCCTCTCCCGAAATGCCCAACAAAAACGTTGCCCTACAACAGCCTCTCCTTGGGTGTGCGTATTCTCTTCTTGCGTCTAGTCCTTTGAGAAAGACCCACGAATCTACATACATGCTCACCAAAATAGCTCTACAATTGAGATGGAACTCCTCCTAGGGATGGCACTCGAAGTCTACCGAAAGTAGGGTGAGATTTTCGCTTGGAGATCTCGTGTGTTGAACAACACTTTGTTGACTCAGCTAAACAGTTTGAGCAAACAAGGTTTGGTTGTGTAAATGAGCAAAAAGTCCCAAAATGAGTGCTTTTGCTTCTATTTGTAAATTTGTTGCCCCTTCTTCCTTTGTGGGCTCCACCACATCGAACTCCTTTCTTCCCTCTTCTCTCTCCAAATTGAATTCTCCAAGGGGTGTGTATTCCCCTTTGGAGTGGCTTCCACATCAGACTAATGCCACAATTTTCTCCTTTCTCCTATAGTGGGTCCTTTCTTAATGAAAAAATATTCCTCCTTTGTATTTATCTGCTTCTCCTAAGTTCGAAATTCAAAATTTAGTAACCTTAGGCCAAAATTGCAAAATTGGTGTGGTTGCCTGGTAATTTTAATTAGAGGGGATATCACATGGTATCAAAGATATTTTTCTCATTGAGATTCTCAAGGGTTTATAGCAGTAAATCAACTCCCAAAAAGAAGGACCAGTGGTTATAGGGTTTAAATATTTATTTTTTAAGAACTAATTCCCAGATCTGAGAGTTTGTGCATTAGATCTAAAGATGGCCTCAACTAGCCTCTGATTCAAGGATAGACTAGATGGCACCTCAAATTTCTTATTATGGAAAGTGAAGTTTACACTCTCATTAGAAAAGAATGATCTCTAGTGTATTGTCAAAGATGTTGCACCTCCGCCTAAAATCCACAACAATTGGCATCACACAAGAAGAAGGAAGTGAAAGCCAAGCGATTGATCATTGACACCATAAAGGATCATTTAATCTCTCATATATTCTAGAAGAAGATGACAAAGGAAATGTTTCATGCCCCGATTAGCCTCTAATGGAGTGAGAACAAAAACAAAAAGATGGTATTGCAAAACAAACTCAAATCAATAAAGATGACCAAATTGATTCCATCACTAGTTACTTAAAGGAGATCGCGGAAATTATGATCAACTTGTAGCAGTTGGGCAGAATATTGCAAATAAAGACATAGAACATGGCACTAAATGCATTCTCCAAGTCATGGGAACCATTTGTCAAAAGTATATATGATCATGAGAACCTTTCTAACTTTGAAGGACTATGGGATGATTGTATGCAAGAGATTCAAATGGAATCAAAGGCCAACAAGAAGGGTGGTGACAAGAACCTGGCCCTATTTGGTCAAACAAATTAGAGCACAAGTAAAGAACCCAACAAGAGTAAGGGAAAGAGTGAGGAGTCAACCTCACAGCCAAGAAATAAGGACTTCAGTAAAATCATCCTTCATTTGTCATAAGCACAGTCATTATGCATCACAATGTTCAAATAAGGAGGTGGTAAAGGGAAGCAACAAGGGAAGAAGGGTAGCAACCTATATAGAAACTATGAAGTTCTTTACCAAGTTCAAGGTCATTTTAATGGTATCTTGCATTTCTACCAAAACAGTTTCTAGGAATGTGTGGCATGTCGACAATGGGGCATATGATTATGTGACGTTCAAGGACATTTCAATGGTATCTTACATTTCTATCAACACAGTTCCTAGGAATGTGTGGCATGTGGACAATGGGGCATATGATTATATGACATCAAACCTACAGTCATTTTCTAGTCTAATGAAGCCAGACTCAAGAGTGCAGATTGAGATTGGTGATGATGCCAAGTACCTAGTAGCATGAGTTAGTAATATTCCCCTCCAACTCGAGTCAAATAACTCTTCAGATTTTGAAGATGTCTTATTTGTTCGATGTATCACAAAGAACTTGCTATAAGTTTTGGTTATGGAGGATAAGGACTTTCCAATTGAGTTCAAGAACCAACAAGTCCTCTTCAGAGCAAAGGAATCTAGCCCAAATATCACTCAAGTGACAAGGGTTAGGAAAGGTAATCATTACAGGTTGCAGGGTGAACTTGTTCCAACCCTAGTTCATAACAATGATTGCCATTGTGAGTTGTGGCACAAGAGAATGGGTCACCTACATCATAGAACATTGCCTATTCGGAGGGAGATAATCACAAGTCTTTCATAATTCGATATCGAAGAGATGCAAGTATGTTAAGGGTGCATGCCAAGGTTGATTTCCCAAGTAGTGAAAATACGTAAGGAGATTCTAGACCTGGTGCATTCAAATATTTGTGGACCAATGTTAATGCATCAATTTCAGGAAGCATTTATTATGTTTCCTTCAGTGATAACTTTTCTCAAAAAACTTAGATCTACTTTCTAAAAATCAAAGATGAAGCTTTTGACTGGTTTCAAGAGTTCAAAGCTCAAGTTGAAAACCAAACAAAGAAGAAGACCAAAGTCTTGAGAATAGAAAATGGGTGTGAGTGTACCTCCAAGGAGTTCGACAGTTTCTTCAAGGAGACAAGAATCAAGAGGGAGTTGATTATTTTGTACAACTCATTACGCCCTCTCACTTAGGGGTAACTAGAAAAGATCATTCTTCTATGGTCCACAATGTACATAATGGTCTCAATGACCATCGTTCTCCATAAATAGAAACCCTTCAAATGCCTCTTATATATGTGTGTGTGTTTGTGTGTGTGTATCATGCTCAACCACCTGAGCAGCATACTCATCCGATGATGGTGGTTCAACACACAAAAGGTGCATTAGCCATTGTTTCATACAAAGTGTTAACATTTAATGTATTAGGCATTTTAATTAGGGTATATATGTGTGTGTATGTATCATGCTTAGCCACCTAAGCAACATACTCATCCGATGATGGTGGTTCAACACACATAAGGTACATTAGCCATTGTTTCATACAAAGTGTTAACATTTAATGTATTAGGCATTTAAATAAGGATCATGAATTGAAATCAAATCAGATGAAACATAATGCATGGAAGTTATGTTTGTTGCCTTATTTCACTTCAGTGGCCATCAATTCCTTCTAGTCAAGCATAAACACCCTCAGGATTTTCTTTCCTTATCTAGAAGGGGGCAAATAGGAGGCTTGGAGGCTTGGATAGAGATAACTTGTCCATATCCTTCTATACATGACACATTAAGCCCATTGCTTTCTCCATTCTCCCTTCTTTTGATGTCGGTTTCTGTTAGTCACCGGTACTAGTTCCATGTTTGCCTCATCCTATGAGATGAAGGAGCTTAGAAATAATCGAAGGTTGACGTGTAAATTTTTTAAGATGTTCTATGCTTGATGCAACTTTACTTTTATCCCCAATGTCAATCAGCAATCACATAAACAAGAAAGTAAAGTGCTGATAGAACATACCAGTAGATCGACAAAAGACAAGCCAGAAAAATATAAGTGTGTTGGTGCATTACGGCGATGAACAGGATGCTTCAACCAGCAAAGTCTTAATACGGTCAGCCAACCAGAAGTGTCACACACACAGCCCTTAAAGACAGCTCATCAAAAATCAACATAATTCAACAAAAGAATCCCACATCCAAATTTCTGGCATCATCCAGATTTATGACATCATCCATATTTACGACATCATGCATATTTACGACATCCAGATTTACGGCATCCATTTCTAGATCACGAGGATGTGTGTGATGAGATGATTGAAATGTCCTCCAACATTGACTCTATTTATATCAATCACTGAGGGTGTGTGACACATTTGCTAGGGGTGTAAAACCTTAAGGCCGACCTGCACATATTTTGAAAGTATTAAAAATAAATTCAAAATAAATGTTCTACTCATCGGATCAAGATGATCTTTAGATCGATCTTGCACCTCTTCGAAAGAGGAACCAAATAAAAATATTGGTGTCTTCATCTGAGCATCACAACATGGAGTTTGGACCTAGTTGTCCAATTTTAACACTCCCTCTCAATTAGGGAGAACTCCATCCACCTGTGCAATCAAACATCGTGCGTCATCCCGCCGTAACTTGTTTTGCTGGCCTCTTTATTTCAGAACAGAAGTGGGTCAGTCACAAAGACATCATTCCCGGTCGACGCCTGGAGTCGGTTTATCTGACCCGAAGTCAATAGGAGGTCCGAAACCTCACTTGGACTCAAGAGAGTCATATATACTAACCCGAAGTTAGTCTCACTGACCTGAAGTCAGTTGGAGGTCCGAAACCTCACATGGACTCAAAGAGTCACATACCAACCCGAAGTTGGTTTATCTGACCCGAAGTTAGTAGGAGGTCTGAAACCTCACATGGACTCAAAGAGTCACATACCAACCCGAAGTTGGTTTATCTGACCCGAAGTCAGTAGGAGGTCCAAAACCTCACTAGACTTGATCCTAGATCAAGTGGTTGGACACGTGTCATCCTAGATAGAGAGTACGGCAATCTCTGATGCGTCCATCAGTCTTTGCTACTAGTCTCTAGCTTTTCCCACCTCATTGGCCAAATGAGAGGTACTTCCCATGAGTCCGGAACTCAAATGGGTAGGATGCATACGGGGCACAGATCATGAGAGGCGAACCAACTCAATCATCATAACGGTGGGGCCCAAGCACACCAACAAGGTTCGACAAGCCTAGCCCTGTGGTTGCTTATAGCTCCGAGAAGCTATCCCAGAGCCCCCCGTAGCTCCCAAAGCTCATCGTCTAACAGGTTACAGGACTCTCAGAATAGGGTCGTTCCACAATAGCAAGATTCTCACAGAAGGTTAGGAACATGACATTCCCCAAGGGCATTGTGAGAATATCCGCGACCTGCTCATCAGTTCCTATATGATCGAGCCTTACGGCGCCTCGCTGTACCATATATTAGATAAAGTGGTACCAGCCATCAACATGCTTGGATCGTTTGTGGGACACGGAATTCCATGACAAACGAATCCCCCTCTAGTTATCACAAAGGATAACGGTGGCATCTATCACATGCTCGAACAGCTCACTGAAGAGCTTTCGCAACCAAGCGACTTCACAACAGGCCATACATGTTACAATGTATTCGACCTCAGCGGTGCTCAAGGCTACCGACTTCAGTTTCCTGCCCGAAGCAGGTCTACGTGTGAAGTAGCATCCAGATGTGCTCTTGCAATCCACCACATTGCCAGCCCAATCGGCATCAGTATATCCATGGAGTGTCATACTCCCGACAGTGTATCTCAGCCCATGGTCTATCGTGCCTCAGAGATATCTCAAGGGTTTCTTGGCACCAACCCAGTGAATGTTATGATCAACCATGTGTTGACTCAAAGTGTTCACGACACAACATACATCCGAACGAGTGTTCACTAAGAACATCAGGGCCCCTACGAGTTGAAGATACTCAGTAGGATTTGCTAGCACGGGCCCAGCAGCGCTGCCACTCAACTTCTTAAAGTTGAGCTCCATTGGTGTCGACACAGACTTACAGTCCATCATACTAAATCTTTCTAGAAGCTTCACAATGTATTTTCCTTGAGAAATGAAAAGCTCGCCAAGCCTCTGCCAAACCTCTATGCCTAGGAAGTAGTGCATCAGTCCTAGGTCCTTCATCTCAAACACAACAGCGAGCTCCCTCTTGCACTGATGAATGAGAGGGACAACACCTGTCAGGAAGAGGTCGTCCACATATAGCACCAAAATGAGAGGCTTCTCTCTATCAACCTTGAAGTAAAGGTTCGGATCAGCATTACTACGAGTGAAGCCTGGCTTCATCAGGTAGCTATCTATCCTCTCGTACCAAGCTCTGGGTGCTTGCTTCAACCCATAGAGGGTTTTCTTCAACCTGCAAACATGGGTGTCCCGATCCTGGACTTCGAACCCCAGAGGTTGCTCCACATACACCTCTTCCTTTATCGCACCATTCAGAAATGCGATCTTCACATCCATTTGATGAAGACTCCATCCTTGCGTAGAAGCAAGGGTTATGATAGATCGGATGGTGGTATATCGGGCCACAGGTGCAAATACATCATCATAGTCTATGCCCTCCTTTTGAGAGAAGCCACAGGCAACGAATCTTGCCTTGAACTTTTCAGCACTTCCATCAGATCCATGCTTGAACTTGTAGAGCTATTTCGAGGTGACAACTGCTTTGCCCTCCGGTCTTGGAACCACATCCCAGACATCATTCTTCATTATGGACTCATACTCTTCGTGCATAGCATCCTTCCAGACTTGATGCTTTACAACTTCCTTGTAAGATCCAAGCTCAAATTGTACAATAGTACTCATGGCTGCTAGATACCCTTGGTATCTACTTAGCTTCTTGCTTTCACGAATGTCCCCCTTTGGAGCTATATGCCCCTCAGCATCTTCGAGAGTGTCCCTGAGCCATGATGGTCTCTTACCTATTAAAGGAGGTGGATCAATCTAGTCCATTGGTCCTTCAGCATCGGGCATCGTCTCATCCTTCGATTCTTTTTGATTTCCAGGCCTTGCTTCATGATCTTCCTCAGATCTCAGAAGATTTACTACTTTCCTCAGGGAAGCATCTTTGTCAAAGGTAACATCGTGGCATATCTCCACTTCCCTTTGACCAAGCACATATACTTTATAGGCCTTCGAAGTTTCGCTGTAGCCCACAGACATTGTGGTCTCCCTCTTGATGCTAGCTCCTCTGCAAAAGTTCTTGAACTAGTTCGTCTCATATAATAAGAACATCCTCCCAAGGATGTCACGAGCAGCACACCAGACAGATTAGAATGTACTAATTGCAAGACATCAAATGTCTTTGTGACACTTGAGGGGAAAGGTTCCCTTGTATGCTTTCCTTCGACACAACTTTGACATACACCTTCATGATTATTTGAGAACTTAGGAATCCCCGTCACCACCTTCCTTGCTTCGAGAAGGGCCTTGTAGTGAAGTTGTTCAAACCTTTGGTGCCATAGTTCAGTCTGTCGGATAGTATCACATGTCATCGCTCCCAGTGGACTTCCTCCAACCTGGTAGAGTGTACCAACTCTAATCCCAATCGTGATAGCTTCCTTGAAACTCTTCTTCCACATGCGCACCTTCCATCAATGATTGCCACATTAAAACCTTTGTCTTCCATGGCCGAAACAGACACAAGTTTCTTCTTCAAATTAGGTACATATAGTACATCTTGCAGGCGGAGGACTTGACCTTGAGACAAGTGGAGGGTCACAGTCCCTGTCCCTTTCACATGATATGTGGCATTATCTCCAAGGATAATTTGTAGATTAGCATCCTTCTCAACCATATCAGTAAGTGTTTCCTTGAACCCAATGATGTGCCTTGAGGCACCACTATCTATCAACTAGACATCCATAGTGTCGGGTAGAGATGCAGCAGAGAGGGCAGATACAAGAATGAATTCATTTCTTTTATCATAAAAAACATTTGATTCCTCATACCTGGAATTTCTTGACCTTTTGAAAGGTTTCCCATTTCCGCCGGAGGGAGCCTTCCTTTTCTTGACCTTCTTGAAAGGGCATTCTCTAGCATAGTGACCTAACTCAGAGATGTAGGCACCCAGACTCTTATGAATTGAGTCCCTGATCATCAGCTTTGCTTTGATTTCCCCCTTCTTGTACTTTGATTTGGCGGCAGCAGTTGCAGTGGATGGAGGCTCTTGGATTTTACCCTGCATATAGTCCATGACATCTTGGTCTTCCAAATTAAGATCCAATGTTATCTTCCAAGCATGGAAGTCATCCTTCTTAGTCAAATTTTCATCAACCTTAAAGCCATTGTAGTTTGAGGAACCCATCCTCTTCTTCGATGATTGCTACAAATTAGGGCTTTGTCTTCACCTCAGTTCTAATACCATGTAAATTTTTTAAGATGTTCCATGCCTGATGCAACTTTACTTTTATCCCCAATGTCAGTCAGCAATCACATAAACAAGAAAGTAAAGTGTTGATAGAACATACCAGTAGATCAACAGAAGACAAGCCAGAAAAATATAAGTGTGTTGGTGCGTTACGGTGGTCAATAGGATGCTTCAACCAGCAAAGTCTTAATACGGTCAGCCAACTAGAAGTGTCACACACACAGCCCTTAAAGACAGCTCATCAAAAATCAACATAATTCAACAAAAGAATCCCACATCCAGATTTTTGGCATCATCAATATTTACGGCATCATCCATATTTACGGCATCATGATTTACAGCATCCATTTCTAGATCATGAGGATGTGTGTGATGAGATGACTAAAATGTCCTCCAACGTTGACTCTATTTATATAAATCACTGAGGGTGTGTGACACATTTGCTGAGGGTGTAAAACCTTAAGGCCGACCTGCAGATATTTTGAAAGTATTAAAAATAAATTCAAAATAAATGTTCTGCTCTTCGGATCAAGATGATCTTTAGATCGATCTTGCACCTCTTCGAAAGAGGAACCCAACAAAAATATTGGTGTCTTCATCTGAGCATCACAACATGGAGTTTGGACCTAGTTGTCCAATTTTAACATGACGCAACTACAAGAAAGAACATAAGAACAAATGCCAAATATTTAAAATGCAAAATAAAGACAAGAGATGAATCATAGAGTCAAAAGTTAAGTTAGCTGGAGCTCTACCATGTTTTAGCATAGACCTCTTCCTTCACTTCTTGTTCTTTATATGGGAGACATTTTGGTAGTCCTACTTTGTATCGACATCATTTTACTCAGCAGTCCCATTGATCTACTTTTGTGGTCATTTCTACCCCCAAACATATGAGACATCACCCCTAGTCCCATGCATATCACGATTATCAAAGTAGAAGAGCCTTAAAGAACATCTCAACCCCTATGAGCAATGAACTTTCCATACTTGAAAAGGAGATTTAAATAGAATAGTAAAGCTTGCAAAACAAACTAATCAAAGAAAAGTAAAAGGCTAAATAAAGGGTGGAAAGACACAATGTTGAAGAAAGGGTAATTAAAGCACAAAGTGCTCCCTCTACAAAGGCGCTCGTGGATGATGGTTTTACATAGCCCATGTATAAGATTATGACACCAATTATGAAGTCCATGCTTAACCATACCACCTACAACATACACCTAACAATTGAAGGGTCGCCCTAGGAACTATTCCTTCCCCTAGGGCCTTTTCTTTCACTATCATTTGGGATCACCTAATGGGGATAGTTGATGGCCCTCCTATGCCTAAATTTGGAAAATTGCATAAGGTCATCAGCTTGTGTGAAGTTTGAAAAAGATGCCCAATGTGATCTACTTATGTTGCTTTTACATTAAATATGACCCATTTTTTATGTTACATTAACTATTATATGCATGTTGATTGATCTCACGTTATTCCTTGAACCATGCTTGATGATAATGGATACATATACACAGTCCTTTGGAGGACATTGATCATACCTCTCCCATGCTTCATGGATGATGTTGAATGCCCTTTGGCGGATATTGGACTTGACGATGGACCTTGATGATGAACATTAGAACCTTGATGATGAATGTTGGACCATGAGACTCTTTCACACACTTGTTGATACACTCCATCACACATTGGACTATGGACATTACACCTTGGAGCTGGGAACTTGCATAAATGGACTTGACATGTCACTTGGAGAGGGCATGAAGCCCCTTAACGATCTTGCACCCCTTGATGACATTGGGGCTTGGATTGATGACGTTGCATATGATGATGATTATGCAACTCTTGGGAGAGGTCATGGAGCCCTTTCTTTTAATGATGTCATAATGATGATGGAGGACGTTGTGCATATGATAGGACATCAAACTTGATGTTGATGGGATATGACCCTTCCATGAGGAGACATAACTCTTTGATGGCACATTGCACCTTTTAGGGACAAACATGACTTTTGGAGTGTTTGCAACCCCTTTTGGGGATGACATCACCTTTATTAGCCCTATAGACTCACGTGTGTGGCATTTTTTAAGGAATTTTTCATGTTTTAGCATTAAAGTTTCATTTTAAAAGCATTTTTAAGGTTGACATGACACCTATCCACCTTTTCCCATGGATAAAGTTTTTATATTCCTCTTACAAATAGATGAAGTGTTCCCTCATTTGTATCATTGCTACTTGTGGAGGACTACTACTTCTTGACTAATGGATGAATGGCTTTCGTGCTTTCTTGGAGAGATAATCTATGGATGCTTTTTCAAGTTTGATGGATGATTAACGACTAGGGTTTCATTGATGAGCATTGACTTACTTGGTAAGTGCTCTTTCTAAATGATCGTGGATTTGTTTATTGAATGTATGAAGTGTGGATGTATTTATCAAGTGGTGAAAGTGCATCTTTCGTTGTATTTTTCTTAAATAGAATCTATCACGCAAACCCTGGGAAGGATTCTAGTGGAGAACTCTCTTGAAATTATATTTAAAGCTTGTTAAAGGACATAAGAGGATATTCTAGGTTTTTGTAGTGGACTAAACTAGTTATCATCCAAGAGGAAAACTTCTAAGGTTTGTAGTGGACTACCTTAGGGTTTATCCAAGATCCATTCTTCATCCTTTTCAAGAGAGCCCATGGTTAGACTTCATAAGCCCCATAAAAAATAGCAGTCACTACTTTTAACTCCCATTAGTCAATCCTTAAAATCAAAAATAACCTTTTAAGGACTTTAAATTTTCATTAAATTTCCATCCCTCTAGGACTTGATGTCTTTCATTGTTAGGGTTGTTATGTGCCCCTTATATTTCAGAAAATAATTGTTATAAAACTCTAGTTTAACTTGCATTTTCAGCCCTAGATTATTGCATGCTTATTTGTCTAAAGGGCTGAATTATTTTTGCCGCTATAAGTTGATATATTGTTGAAGATTGTCATTGATGAATTATTTTTGCCATTATAAGTTGAAGACTATCATTTTTCCACACAACTTTTACACAAACATGGCTTTTTTCTTTTATTTATAGTGTTTGGGATACGCTCTTGGCCTATTTTCACTTGACAAATATCACAAATATGTTGGATACTTCACTCACGTAAATATGGAAATTGCTTGATTAAACCCTCGTATTTCACCTTGAATGCTTAATTAAGTGGTGGTATGTTTTAGTAGCTAATATAGGAGGTCGTAGACTTTATGTTTCTTGTTGTAGGATTCCTTGAAATTTCTAGGGAAGTATCCATTGCATTGGATTTCATCCTTTGTTAAAACAAGGGAAGTGATTACTAAGGTGGCAGTGGTAACAATTCCATGTTACAATTGTCTATGCCCTTGTGAAAGGATTTAAACTGAGGTGCTATATTTTGTGATAATACAACCCCTGAAAGAATGGGTTGCAAAGAAGAATAATCAATCCAACATAGCGGTTGCTAAGGTGGTAATTCATGACCAGGGCTTCCCAATGTTTCTCTGGGCAGAGGCATGAAACACAACAGTGCACATCCAAAATCTATGTCTTCACAGGATCTTGGAGGACAAAACACCAAAGGAAGCATTCATTGGTGTGAAGCCATAGGTGAGCCATTTCCACATCTTTAGTTGTCCAGTTTATATCCATGTACAAGTAGAAGAGAGGACTAAGTTGGAAACCTCCAATAGGAAGGGTTTAATTGCAGGTTACAATGAGACTTCACAAGGCCTCCATAGTCTATATTCCAAAGTAGAGGAAGACAATGACAAGCAAGCATATAAATTTTGAAGAAGAATTTGCATCTAAGAAGTCCCATGAGCTTATTTCATTAACAAAGGATGAAGAACTAGGAATTCCAAAGGTTAAGCCAAGGACACCAATGACTTCTGGAGCAATACAACAACCTTCAAATGAAAAGAAGACAGTAACCCCTTCCTACTTCTATCAAGAGAACTCAATGGTTCACCGAGACATTGAGGGATGCTAAGGAGTATGTTGACACTCCTAGCAGCATATTTAGAGAGGGTAGATAAGATATGAAGCATACAATAGATAAGATAATATTCTTAATTTCCAACAAATGACCACTAAAGTAGGTCAAAGGGACTGTTGGGTAAAATGATGTCAATTCAAAGTGTGAGCATTGAAGCGAATCCTATAAAAATTGAAAGCAATACGCAAGAGTGCAAATTTAATCTACAGCGTGTGAAGACAATATCCAGAAGCCATAGTTGGAGGTCGCTCTAAGAGAAAGATGTATAATATAGGTAGATCCCAGATATGGAAAATGGAAATATGCAATGAGCAATATGTTTCACAATTTGTGGGATCAAGATTTGTCTCTCCTAGCATCTGAGGCCAAATGGAGGAAGCTCAAGATAGAGGACTACTAAGAAGAAGCGTTGAAGAAGAGGTGGATGATGTGTTGTGCTATTGTTTAGAGGAGGCAACGCATGACTAAAGTTGGGACGATATCCAATCACTATTGGTGCAAGGTCTAGACTAGCTAAGTTGTTGAAGCCTCAATGAAGTGTGGGAAATTCTCTGAGGACGAACTTATCTACAGTCAGGGCCCAAGCCATTGTCCATCTCTGTCTTTGTGCCTTAAACCTCGTAAAGGAAGTGATGCACTGTGTGGGGGCTAGTTGTGGAGGCGACTAGATAAAATAAGAACAAAGACAAATGGTCTCTTGCATGTATAAGAAAAAACATCTTCGATCCAAGAATTTGAAGAAGCTAGAATAAGGCTTAAGCAATAAAAGCTCCCTCTACTCTCACAGTAAACAAGGCAGTGAAAGATAAAGCGTTCCTTAGTCTCAACCTCATAAAGGTGGTAGAGCTAGCATATCATGTCTGATCTACTAACATGGTGATCAATCTTTACCCAAAGCCTATGATAGCCTACTCCGAATTGGCCTAGAGGCATGCGAAGAGCATGCATCTAATGGCACAGGGTCTATCGCGGTCAAATGATGAGTTTGTCTCTTAGCTCCAAGAAGTGCTCAACATAGAAGACCATCTTTGGGTATACCCCACCCAAAGGGTTAACCCAAGTGTTCTAGTTGAACTGTATGTATATGCCATCCCTCATGAACTAGTTTAACTCTTGTCTAAGAAGGAGAAAGCAGCCAAGAATATTCATGGAGCATTTGTGCGAAGGGAGATAATCAATCTAAATACCTACAGGCCCCTTGAGAATCAAGAACCCCGTAAACCAACAACACACATCCTGATGGGCTAGAGGAGGCAATGGTCTCTAAGGAACAATAGTCCAAGTACATGCACCTACCTAAACCTCCTAAGAAGTTTCCAAACCTCGTGACATTGATGTGCAACATCATAGTCTTCAAGCCTTCCAAGAGGCAGTAGACCAACAAGTATGGTGGAATGCCATGGTGGATAAGTACATCTCCATCATGAAGAATGATATTTGCGATATAGTGCCAAGACCAAAGGGGAAATCAATAGTGGGTTCCAAGTGGATCTCCAAGATCATGCATGCAGCAAATGGCAACATTGGGAAGTTCAATGGAAGGAGATGGTAGAAGGCAGTTGGGAGAATGCATAAGATAAGATAAGATAAATTTATTAATGTCCTCGGGTGACCACAAAAGTAGGTGAATGGGACTAAAGGATACATCCAGTGTAAATACAAGACATGTGGGAGCGCAAATGCAACTCCATCGTAACTCCAAAGCTAATAAGACTAAGATATGACTAAAATAGGACTAACATGAAATAAAAGTACAAATAGAGAATGTACAAATTCATATGAGATGACCAAAAATGAGAAATGTGGAATATGTCTGTTGCTGGACTATGCAACTCCAAAGAAACGAGGAGGGAGTTGAAGATGAAGCAGATGGGGTCAGCATCTCCCGAATCTGATGGTCGATGGCGAGGGAGGCGAGCAAGGTAATCTCTCCCTATTCGAGTCCTCCAAAGCCGTCAGGATATCCAACTCACTTCCTATTCAGGTCCTCCAGAACTGTCAGGAAATCCAACTGAATGATCCTAAGGGGAGTAGATGAGTGAGTCCTACACCTAACATCTGAGGCTGAAAAGAAGAAGTTGTTGATCATTCTCTGTCTATTGTGTTGTGTCTGGGAGGAGGTCTGGCGGCGAGAGGCACTCTATGGTGTCTATGCCTTGAGCCATTCCCTCTAACTCTCTAAGGGTAGGTCGACTGAAGCATGGTACTACATCTGCAGGCCGATCTCGAATGTACTTGTCTATCTCGGATCGGGGGAGGGGGGGGGTTGCAGAAAACTCAGAGGTCTCACCATTCTCCCATCTACTAGAAACTGAGACTCTGACTGCCGCTTGTTGTCTCGACCAGACGAAACAACTTGGAAGTAAGAGGAAATAGTTCTAGAAACCCCAATGTGAGTCATGTTGTCACCCCGCTTTTACAGGCATCGCAACAACCGTTAAGGGCGGGGGTTATCACTCTGATCGTCGCCTACTCCGTTCTAGTTGTCTCCCAACAGCAGGCTGTGGAGGGTAGTCCCTATGGAATGAGGTGAATGAAAGCAAGTTGGGAACCAACTTACTTGGGAAACACGGCTGAGTGGCCTAGCCACTTTGTTGAATTTGAGCAAGATTATTTATTAGATTAGATTTTCAAGTATGTGACCAATGCCTTAAATGGAGTCGCAACTCTTGCTTATGATAAATTGAAACCAAGAGACTGGATGGACACCTGTTGCTTGAAATGATTGACTAACCTAGATGAAGTGCAAGTCCTAGGACCTATGTGTGATGCAATGATCTTGGTTAATTTTAATTATACCTAATCTAAGTAGAATCTTTCCCCCAGTTGTTTTGAGAAACAATCCTCAAAGTAAGTTGTGAAATAGAAGCCAACAAGAAGTAGGCAACGGCTTGATTAACGATACCTCCCATTGTGTTCCACTCACACAGTGCCTCCAACGCTGCAGAGACTGTGACTCTAACGACTGCAAGGTCACTGTGTTAACCACTAGGAAGAGTTGAATCTCTCAAGCTAGTTTGGAAAGGGTTGTCCTAAGAGTCTATCAACCTAGCTTATGCTAGGAGGTAAATTCATAATGCAGGCTAGATCCTAGAATGCTTATGCAAGATGATGAGTGAAATTATCTTGAGTTAAGGTTGTTTATGCTACTTAATTACTTAGTGTGAATCATCTTAGAGCAAAAATACTTAACGATATTGAAATGACAATCTTAAACAAGATAAATTCTAACAGATATAAGTGCAAATTTCAACTAGAGATCAATCCACAAGATGCTTAACCAATTCAAAGAAAACAAAGCACTTATGCAGTAATGATTATCCACGAGATGTAAAATGCCAATATTTCAACAATGTTCAATACCACTTTAGAATAAACCAAATACCCACTTTTGAGATAACCAATGGAAGACTTAGATGCCAAGTACTTAAGATAATCAACCAAGATGTCAATAATCCAATTAGATACCAAACACAATGACGCCAATTAGATTTCGAGTATTAGAACAACTTATACCAATCACTAGATTAGATAACTAGAGCTTAAATGTAGGAGTGATTTAGATGCCAAATTCAGAAGAAAAAAATTCAAACTTAGAACAAGACACACAAATGTTAGATCTCAACAATAAATCTGCAATAGCAGTTCTGAAAATTTCAGTGTTTATTGGTGTTATGACAGCAGTAGAAAAGTCACTCTAAGTTATAGAATTTGCCCAACACATGAAGCATAAAACTTTCCAATGACCAGTGAATGTAAATCTAAGAGTTTAGCTTACTTTATGGTGATGTATTCAGTGATATTTTAGATTTGAAGCAAGTATTACAACAATAATTAAACTAACAGATCAGCAAGCTAATGATACCACAACCAATGCCTTATATGCCTAAAAATTAGAAAATTTTCATTGCAACTGCAAATTTTAAATTTTTGACCATTTTTAAGTATATGCTTCAGAAAATCCAAATCTAAAATTTTCAGTTATGCAGTAAATTTCAGCAAGCTTAAAAATTAGATCTAAGCTAGATCTAAGGTGCCCAAGTGGCCAAAATTTACGAAAATCAATATTTTGCAATTTTAAACAATTTTTGACCAATTTATACATTGTTCCACAGGGACGCGTCCCCCAGGGTTGGGTGCACGCACCCCTTGCACCCCACACACCCAGGACGGGGAGTCTACTGCATGTGCGTTTCCCCACGCACCCTTTTTGGGGAGTCTTGGGGAGACACAAGGGGGTGCGTTTCCCCAGTGTGGGGGACGAGACTCCCCAAAAGGGGTGCATCTGGGCGTCCCCCCTCAAAGGAAAGCAAAGAAGCTAGTTGTAGTGCATAGTTCTCTACATCTTGCACATAGGAAGATATCAGAGTATGGGAGGGGACCGACAACACGATGGGATGTGCATCCAAAGGATAGTGCACAAATAAATGATGAGGATGGGCCAAATGAGCTGCAACATGGTTTGGTTGGAGTTTTGTTGGTTACTCAAGAGAGTGACTCTGACTCAAATAACGACATTCCCATTGATGGTCTCGATGACTTCATTCAGCAGATGGATGTAGAGGACCAATCATCGAGATTGAGTCCTTGATGTTGATTTTATTTTCAGTGTTCATTATCCATTTTTACTTTTCAGTTTTAACTTTTGAGTTGTGACCTCAGACTTATTCTTGACTCTTCATTCTTAGTTTTTTTTTAGTTTGAAACTTTGAGATATATAAATTTAGTGTTCAAACTTCAGTGTCTAGTATATAGTATATAGTAATATACTAGTATGTTTTGCTTTCAGTTTAGATTCTACAATCAATGTAGATTGTAGAATGATGGATGATGAATGATATGGATCAATGTATTTGAATATTTCATTATTGAATCTCATGGTATGGAGAATAATGAGTATGTCATATGAACGATGTATCTATCAAAATGAATGATGAGGATGGTTCAATGTATGTCATTATTTAATTCAATTATGAATTTAGATTTTATGTGTGGCTCAAATTTCAAATTTCAATGTATTGGTATTTGTATTACTATTAGTCTATTTAATATTTATGCTTTCATTATTGAACAATGAATATGAACTTGAATTGTATATATATATATACCCCGACGCGCCCCCCCCCCCCGCACCCCCGAAATTTCCCTAAAATTTGAGGGTACTTCCACATGTCCCCCCAGTGCATCTCCCCGCACCGGAGTCTTGGTGGAACATTGAATTTATATGTGATATTAGGGCCTAATTCTTACTGATTTCACTGTTGCAATAAAACAGAGAGAAAACTAGAATTTAGAGATCAAATTCTAGGCTTAAAACCTTGTAGAACCACTTGCCCAAGTGGCCCAAAAATTTTGGATGAAGATGCCACTTGAAAATCAAAACTTTGGAGACTAAACACCTGCAAAACCACCAATAGATTAGTCTTGAAAATTCAGATGAGGGTTTTAAGGCAAATTAGGGCAAAAGAGGCCAAGAAAAGCAACGTTAGGCCAAGGAAGGCCAGCGTTGAGGGAAGAGAGGCTTAGGACGGCAAATCAGGGGTCAAGAAAGTGAGAGAAGGTCGAAAAAGGACAGCGTTGTAGGAGGAAAAGGCTCAAGGGCTTGACGTTGGGGTTTCTGGGGCAAATTAGGGCCAAAAAATTCCACGACCTGCCTAAAGGGCAGTTGTTAAGGTCAAAGGAGGGCAGTCGTATGGCCTAGGGTCCACGGCTAGGCCTTTCAAGGCCCTAAATCCTTAACGTTGGGCAAGGAAATGGAATCTGGGGCCTCAAGAGGCTACGACATGCCCTAAAGGCCCTAAAAAAATGACACAATGGCTTAGAGGGCTGACGCAGGGGCCTATGAGACTAACGCAGGTCTTGGACAGGCCAGATCTGGTCTCGAGAGGGCCAAAAACCGAAACCCTTGTTTCAAAAGAAAAATAAAATCTTCCCTGGATCTGAAGTTTGCTGTAAAATCTTCATGGGGTAGCCCTGCAAATTTTCCAAGAGGCTAGATCTTATCCTCAAGGGCCTATGTTAAATTTGGGCAACTAGGTCCAAACTCCGGGTTGTGCTGCTCAAATGACAATGCCAATATTTTTATTGGATTCCTCTTTCGGAGAGGTGTAAGATTGATCTAAAGATCATCTCGATCGGATTGAACATGTACTTTGAATTTATTCCACTTGTGCTAGGTCAGCCTGGAATATAATATAGACTTAAATGCCTTAAAGGACGTGTCACACACCCCCAAAGATGCCTATATATTGGAGAGACTTGGAGTTCATTATACAGACAATGTGTGGAGGATTTTCTTCTCTCTTGATGGCAATGGAGTTGCATTCTTGGTGTTGCGTATTTGTGGAGTATTCTTTGTCTGGGTTGTCTTGGGGTTGTGTGTGACACACTTGGCTGAATGACGTATTGGAGACTCTGCTGGTAGAAGCATCCTGTTGATCGCCGTAATGCCACCATTCATTATCTATGTTTTGGCTTGTCTTCCATCGATCTATTGGTATGTTCTATCTGCTTCAGTATTTTGTGCCCTAATTTGAAATGGCATAGAACATGTTCTCATATTAACATGGTTTCAGAGCTGAGATGAAGACAAAGCCCATTTTTTGTTGAAAAGCAATCTCCGATCTATTTATCCAACAAGTGCAACACATCACAAGAGAAGAGCTCAGTGAAGAAGGAAAGGGATACCTCTGTCTAGGCCGCAGCAAGGAAGTCTATAACAGCGAGGAGGAAAGGGCTTTGTAGAGCATCTTTGAGGACTGTTATGAAGGCCTAGTTGCAGGGATAGAAGGCCGAGGCACAGGATCACATTCAGAGGTGTTTAAGGGTTGTTTTATGGGTGGTCTGTCCCCAAAAGAAAATGTCGCAAGCATCTGAAGCCTCATTGAAGCTTGCCGCAGAGAATTAAGGGAGGCTGAGGTATGAAGAGGCTGTTTGGAGGGTTGTTAGGAAGCCGCAGCAAACTGAGGTAGGCCACAGGCCTAGCCTCACCAAAACAAGCCAATGTGAAGGTGTTAAGGGCTGCCACTTGCCCAGAACAGTAGCTCACAAGGAGACCATCTCACCTTGCCTCAACCGCAGCCCTAATTGAGGTTTGTTAGGTAGGAAAGAGGGCTAAGAATAGCCAAAAGCTTTAGCGTATATGAGCGCCCTACAGATGATGAAACCCTCAGACATTAGAAGGATTTATGAGCAAAAAGTTTGAGGTTGGAATAATGGTAACTAGACCTGACCAGGCCACAGCCAAGGAGTGTTGTTTTGGTGGCTGATTGAAAGCTATAAATGTGCCCTAACCAGTTATAATCTAACAGCAGTTTGACGCCTGTCTCAAAGGTAAGTTTGGGACCTATTTTATGTTGTTTTGGTGCATGTTTGATGTTCTGCTTGGGACGCAGGGGTAGTTGAAGCTACGACAGCTTGTGGAAGGTTGTTTTGAGGTAAGGGAAGGCTAGAAAGGCTCCTCCAACTCAATCGATGTCATCTCTAGGAGGCCACAATTCATTCAGGGCCTTCTTCCTTGAATTTAAGGTTAATTTGTTACGCTGACTAGGACAGCCACCTAGAAGGTGTTTTGTGTGGGTATTACAAAGGCCACAATATTGTTTGAGGGCAGCATGATGCATCAGGAGTGTTGTGGTAGGCTGCAGGCCATACCACAACAACAAGCCTTGTGTGGGCCATTTTAAGGGTTGTTTTTAGCTCTTACCCTCAGCGTGAAGGAAGAGTGTCCCTTCCAGCCTGAGACCTTAGGGAGGATTGAAGTAGAGCATTGTTTTATGATGTCAAGGCCAAGTAAAGGCTGAGTCTCCTCAAGGAATAATGCCATAGATTGCAGGTGGTCATCACATTTGTTTTTGGTGACTGTGTGCTCACTAATTTTGGGTTTGCTACACGCCTAAGGTAGCCGCAGAGCCAAACTGAAGATGGACGTAGATCCATGATGCCCTAGTTAAGGGTTTCTTATGTGCAAGGGAGGTTAAAGAAGTTCTATCCCTTAGTGACCCAGATCTGTGCATAAAGCAAGACAACAATGACATTTAGAAGATGACACACTGTGTCATTTAAGACCACATGTTCAGGAGTTGTGCATTGTGATTAGAGGGGCCAAGAGGGCAGATGTGTACAGGTCACCTTGAAGTCACTTGGTTGCGAAAGCTCTTCAGTGAGTTGTTCGAGCATGTGCTAGATGCCACCGTTATCCTTTGTAATAATCAGAGGGGGATTCATTTGTCATAGAATCCCGTGTTCCACGATTGATCCAAGCATGTTGATGGCTGGTACCACTTTATCCGAGATATGGTACAACGAGGCACCGCAAGTCTCGATCATATAGGAACTGATGAGCAGGTCGCGGATATTCTCACAATGCCCTTGGGGAAGGTCATGTTCCTAACCTTCCGTGAGAATCTTGGAATTGTGGATCGACTCTATTCTGAGGGTCTTGTTGGACGATGAGCTCTGGGAGCTCTAGGGGACCTTGGGGATAGTTCCTTGGAGCTATAAGCAACCACAGGGCTAGGCTTGCCGAACCTTGTTGGTGTGCTTCTGCCCCACTGTTATGATGATTGAGTTGGTTCGCCACTCATGATCTGTGCCTCGTATGCATCCTACCCATTTGAGTTCCGGACTTATGGAAAGTACCTCTCATTCGGCCAATGAGGTGGGAAATGAGAATAGAGACCATAGAAAGACCGATGGACGCATCGGAGATTGCCGTACTCTCTATGTCTAGGATGGCACGTGTCCAACCACTTGATCTGGGATCAAGTTTAGCGAGGTTTCGGACCTCCAACTAAATTCAGGTCAATGAAACTAACTTTGGGTTAGTATATGACTCTCTTGAGTCCTAGTGAGGTTTCGGACCTCCAACTGACTTCGGGTCAGGTAAACCAACTTCGGGTTGGTATGAGACTCTTTGTGAGTCCTCTAGAGGTTTCCGACCTCTGGGCTAAATCTGTCAGCCGGGAATGATGTCTTGGTGACTGACCCACTTCTGTTTTGAAATAAAGAGGGCAGCAAAGCAAGTTACAACAGGATGACTCACGATGTTTGGATTGCACTAGTGGACGAAGTTCTCCCTAGTTGAGAGGGAATGTTAAATTTGGGCAACTAGGTCCAAACTCTGGTTGTGCTACTCAGATGACAATCCCAATATTTTTATTGGATTCCTCTTTCGGAGAGGTGTTAGATTGATCTAAAGATCATCTCGATCGGATGAGCAGAACATGTACTTTGAATTTATTCCACTTATGTGCTAGGTCGGCCTGGAATATAATATAGACTTAAATGTCTTAAAGGACGTGTCACACACCCCCAAAGATGTCTATATATTGGAGAGACTTGGAGTTCATTATACACACAATGTGTGGAGGATTTTCTTCTCTCTTGATGGCAATGGAGTTACGTTCTTGGTGCTGCGTATTTGTGGAGTATTCTTTGTCTGGGTTGTCTTAGGGTTGTGTGTGACACACTTGGTTGAATGACCTATTGAAGACTTTGCTGGTAGAAGCATCCTGCTGATCGCCGTAACGCCACCATTCATTATCTTTGTTTTGGCTTGTCTTCCATCGATCTATTGGTATGTTCTATCTGCTTCATTATTCTGTGCCCTAATCTGAAATGGCATAGAACATGTTCTCAAATTAACAGCCTAGATCTAGCTCTTCTTTCACTTGATCCCTTGATCCAACCTGCAAAAATGAAAAATACAATACCCAAACCCAAATATATACAAAATTCTAATATCCCAAAAACACCAATTAGCAAAATAATTTACAATTTTAAATTTACAAAATTATTTTACAAATCATAAAAGGGTTTCCTTTGATGAATGGCTAAAAATGCTTCAAAAAATCCATGTTCACTATAGTCTTAGCGAAGATTTAATCCACCATGTAGAAACTTAGGATCCAAGCAAAATGATCCTTGTCCACAGTTTGTGAACTTGGAGACCAAGGACTAAGTATCTGCAAACACTATGTATTATCTCCAGACTCCAAATAATCAAATATAAGCACAACATAGGAAGCTCGTAGTTAGTACATACCACAAATCAATAGACACGTACACCTCGAGTTGCTGTTGCTCCACAGTCTTTTATTATGGAAAAAAAAATAGTTCCTAGCAGGACAATAGTTTACACAAATGCTTCAGCAGCAATATTCTAACTAGAGATCAAGATGACTAGGGAGTCAATTGACTCTCTAATTTATAGATAAATCCTCCAAGTGGAAAAATAACGGTTAGTTTCTTTGATCCTTGTCAAAATAATCTTGGTCTTTGATAAACACTTCAAGATATTTTAATCTTGGCCCTTGATTTTTTATTTTTGAGGAATTTTCGAATTTATCATTTATTTCCATTTTTATTAGCCCAAAATTAATTATTTTGAGCTAATTTCCTCCAAAAAATGACTTTGACTTAACCACCAAGGTCCAAGGGTCCAAATTTTCTTGAAATATATAATATTCCCTTGGTGGAGTACCTTTAAAAATTGATTCCTTTAAGACCCACGATTTTTTCTACTTGGAGAATTAATTTTCCTAAGACAACTTAATTTTGACTCTAATTAATTAATTTTTTGGTTTAGAGTTTAATTTTATTTTGTCAGAAAAATTAATTAATTTACACATGAGGGGATTTAATATTTTTTCACCCTCTAATACATAAGATTTTATATTTACAACCCTCAAAAGGGGAATACACATTTAGCTTATAGACCATCAAGACACATAACCCATCTGTGACACAATATGATCTAGTAGACCAATTGGTTTGTAATAAATAATTAAGCCAGCTAGCTTAAATTATTCTCAAACCACTTTTACATCAAACTCGACTAAAACACTAAGACTCACCTAAGATTTCAACAATAAATCTCACCCTAGCTTTGGGCGTTTAAGCTGGAGGGAAAAAAACTCTTCTGATTAGTCGTGTTTAGAAACACAGATAATCAATGAGGTTAAAAAAACCTCTTAGAATAAAATTTGTCGGCAAAATCATAGGCTTACCTAGGTTGTTAGATATTCTCAAGGTCTTACTAGGATCATTTACATCATATAACCTGCAAAATGGGGTAACCATGACACATGGACTGTTGCTACGTGATCCGATCCTGTTGAAAAAATTGGTACTTCCACTTATTTGGGTCTTTGACAATGAGTGCAACAAGTCGAAGTGTGCAAGAGTTGAGATCTGTATGTAAAGATCTCCCTGATAAAAAAGGCTACGCATCTTTGGTCCTAGTACCAAAAAAAAGTAAAGAGAGAGCCCCTAGAATGCCTATAGAGACAGTGGAAATGTCCTCTAATCTCATAGTAAATAGGGCATAGAATACATGATTTTTGGGGTGACTCTGGCCCAACACAAGCTATGTATACCATATAATCATTTTAGCAATTATATACATAGTTAGCCCTTGTTATAAAAACATTAGAGGGAACACACTTGTTAAGCTACCATGTTAATTTTCCTTGGGGCTTCATTGTTCTTTGTTTTAATAATTGCATTACATCATTTACATATTGAATTCACCCCACAAAATTATAACATTATTTCATCATATGCAATTATGTAGAAAGAACGATAACATCAGTAATGCAACGAAACGTAAAAGGAACAACAAAAGAAAAGCAGGCACACATGGAGACACCATGATTGGTCGAAGACCAGGGGAAAACACAAAATTCTTCTTCTTCTATTAGATTTCACCAATTGATCAGTTGTGATACAAAGTACATCATCATGAGACATCATAACCCATATCAGCCCATCTAGGTGTTGGAAAGTGTAACTAGGATCGGTCTTCTATTGACTATGTAATTATGTATTTATGTAATGAAGAAGACAAAGATAATAAAATGTATTTTTGTTATGCTTGCTTCATGGGTTTCATGAGTAAGGTTTTTATTATAGGTCAAAAGACCTCTTCTTGATGTCTTTTAGGGATTTGTCATCTTGTCATAAATGTATTAATTAAGGGTCATGTATATGAAGAGTCAAGTCAATGAAGTATGCCTAAAAGAACTTGTCAAAGAAGCTCAACAATATGGCTCAAGAATGGTACTAAAACACCAACACAATTTGTGATGAATATACCCTTTCAAGACAGCCTACAAAACGCTGGAAGACACCCTCTACAAATCGGCTCATAAACCCAGTCAAATCGGCTCAATGAACAGTCACATCCATTCACTATCAAGTCAGCTAATTATAGGGTTGACCATTACAAATAGCCCACTAGACTGCGCATAAATACAAGCAACAGAATTCGGATTTTGGTCTGAGTTTTCCGGATAGAGTTGCAGGAAGAAGTGTGGACAAGTCTGAGATTACTTTGGTGATACATGTCTACAATAAGTACAAGAACAGATCTGGTTTCAGTGTGAAGAAAGGACTGCATTGAGTGCGAAGAAGGGACTATAAGTGTGAAGTTGCAGGACTGTGATAAATGTGAAGTTGCAAGATTGTGTTAAGAGCAAAGCTACAGGACTGTGTTAGTGCGGAGTTGCTGGACTAGTAGGAAGTATAATAAGTATGATCAGCAAAGTAATACGGTACAAGGTAAGGGTATCATTATAGTATAAAAGGATAAACAGTTCATCAAAGGAAACAAGACTTGTGTATGTTGAAGAACTGCCAGCAAGATTAAGTGAAGGTGCAAGGTGTGCACAGTACAAGTCTATAACAACGTGGTGATATCACAGTAAGGATCACATACAGCTAAAGAAGGAAGAATACAAGAATAGACCGAGCTCTCTAGTCTTGGTGTAGAAAGGTGCAAATCAGTGCAAGACGGTGCAGGAAAGAAGGATCAACTCAAGGAGTCAATGAAGAAGCAGTGACAAGGTCTTGCAAGCATACAAGGGTCAAGGGTTTGTGTCATGGTCATGGTACTTGTCATCTGAAAGTCTATAAGAAAAATTTCTTGTGGGTTTTCCCCTCCAAGAGAGAGAGGTTTTGGCCCTGGCTAGAAGAGCCTAAATTTGTGTCTCTTGTGTTTTGGTAATTGACTTGATGAAAGACATAATAAGTTAAGAAGAGAAGACATAAGTAAAAGAAGTAAGCTCACAAGTAATTATCAAGAAGAGAATTTGAATTAAACCTAGCTCTACCTAATACTCAACATGGTATCAGAACTAAGGTGTTGAAACAAGGGCTACTTAGCAAGGAGACACTCAAGGAAGCAAGAATCAAAGTCAAGATCAAAGTTTGCGTTGAAAAGTCAAATCAGTTTGCAAGGAAGATTCTCAAGCCATTTCAAGAAGACCTCCTATCTCATTCAAAGGATCCACTCATCAAGGAGATAATATTTTCCATCAAAGATTTATGACATTGAAGACATCGTTGGAAGACACATCATCAAGCACCATTCAACATTATCCAACACTTTTGAAGACATCTGCATTGGAGAATTCAATCTAAGAGGGAGTTCCTAACTTCATCTTCATCATCATCAAGGAAGCTGCTAGGAGGAAGTCACTCTACTCAAGTAAGTATATCTATGACCTCATCTAAATCTATCAAAATGACTCATTGCAAAGAGAGCAACAAATTGGTTGGGTCATCAAGCTTTAGTGCATGGAAGAAGAGGACAAATTTGAATCTAATTGAAAATGAAGTTATGGGCTACATCAAAGGATCTACAATTCAACCTTCAAAAGAAGACATTCAAGCATATATCAAATATATGAAGGGAGACGTAAGAGCCCATTCTTATAGAATCCATAAAGGGCTTAGAATCCTCAAAAGAAATATATGATAAATTGGTGGAGCTATTCTCAAAAGGTTCTGTGGGGGAAATAATATTCCTGAGACAAAAATTATACAAATTGAGAATGTCAAGAAAGGAAGGAATAATTCCATACCTTATGGAGATTTTCGCAATACAAGATCAACTGCAGAAATTGGGAGAAGTAATGTCTAATGGAGAAATACTCACTATGGTACAAAATGCTCTACCTAAAGAATGGGGAAGTTTCACTTCAAGCATCGATGGGAAGGAAGAAGTGATGCAATTCAAGGATCTATGTAAGATAGTAGAAACAAGATTGAAAGCCAAAGATGATACAGGATCAAGTGAAAGAAAAAAAGATTCAGTAAATTTGGTCCTCAGAATAAAAGAAGAAATATGGACAAAGCACGATGCTTTGGATGTAATGATTTGGGGCATTATAAAAGGGATTGTCCTAAATTTAGAAAGGAAAAGAGGAAAAAGGAAGAATCCTGTGTCACAAATGAAAGGGAAGAACTTGATGCAAAGAAATTTAAGAAAGAAGAAGCGAAAGATCTCTATTATGACTGAGATCATCTTTCTCTTTAAGTGAATCCTGTTGGTTGTAAAACAGTATGATAGGAAGCAATGTATGTTAATAGCATCATGATAGAAGCATGGAAGGAGCACTTGAAGAAGTAGCTCTTGGAAACCTCACTAATAACTACATTGATGGAAGGAAGTCATCAAGATCAAGGTTCATCATTTAATTATCAATATGGAAACAGGTGTTGACATTTCTCTAATGGAGTCCTCTCTAGATTCACTGACTAGAAAGAAATCAAAAGGTTTCATCGAGAATTCTATCTTGCAAAATTCGAGGATTAGAACATGACATATTGATGAAGCAGGTCAAGGGAATGAAGTTTTTCATTCTAGTAAAATTGTTGCAGGATGACTCAAAAGGAAAAGAATGAAGTACATATCTCTATATGTTGTCACTGGATGTTGTGAAGTCATATCATATGGTTGCAGGTGATGGACTTCTATCTTTAGAAGTATGATCAAAGAAAGTAGGATCTCTTCTAGTGCACAAGTTGCCACTAACAGATGAAATCAAATATGTCCTCATATGGAATATGAGGTAGTTGTATACAAACAAGGAATTGGGTACTGAAAGTTCCTGGGAATGAAGTTGTCTGGAGAAAAAAAGGAAGAGATCATGAAGTGCAACCATGTCAAGAGGCGGTTATGATCCGGAAGCCAAGAAGATGTGACTAGTAGATCTCCTGGGAAGATATGTGAACTCTGATAGAAGTATGGTAAACAAGAAGACCCTTGACAATACATGTCTTTAGGAGATATGTCAATCTGAATAGAGGATGTTGATGCCTACAGCAAGATGTCATGGTGAAAGATCATCACTGAGGTAACTTTTGATTTAAAAAGTTCTTTTGTATATGTCTATGTAGATAAGTTTATGCAGGACTGCCCATCAAATGGAAGGATGTAAGATCCTTGGGAGATGGTTTAAAGGAAAGCAGCATGGCATAAAGATGGACCAGATGAGAAAGACTGATGAATCACTTTTTGGTGGATGACATGACTCATGGATGAAAGTGATGGATGACCTATGCCCTATGAAGCCAATGTTGAAGATTCCTCGATATCGAAATCCATGACATCGAGAGAGGAATTCTTCATGAGCAGTTGGGTGTCTCACTATTGTTGCTACAGGTCCTTGGTTAAGAGGGAGCCTGGTGGTAAGTTTCTTACTTGGAAGAAACTTGAAGTATATCCTTCCTGAATTAAAAGGACGTGACGAATATGATTCTCTAAATTCATGTGTCATGCACTAGACCAAGACTAACAGTCCTAAGTCTTAGTGAAGGCCATGAGGAGAGAATGAATAGACACATCATTATGGTCTTCACATGGAAGATAGAATGGAGGATTGGGTAATCATCTGGCATCCGATACTATTTGAAAATGAGATAGGGCATTCAAGATAAGAGTAGTCGGAAACCGATATTCTTTGAGGGTTGGCTACCCAAGAAAAGAATAGTCCAAGAAGGTCGTACTCTGGGAACACCCAGGTGGAGTATGTACCTTGGAGAGACAATGATTGTGGTGTCTATAAGTCATGTGTCTCGCCAGCATTGTAGCCCATTGTCTCGTTGAGAGATGGGGATGTTAGTCAAGGCCTTGCACTAGGACAATGCTAGTTGATACGATGCTATACAGATGTGATTACCAATCTGATTCTTCTTATGAGATTCTTCAGATTGAAAGTGACCATGTACCATTATGAATACCCCCCTAGTTAAGAGGGAGTGTTGGAAAGTGTAACTAGGATCAGTCTTGTTAATTTTGGGCAACTAGGTCCAAACTCCATGTTGCATTGTTCATATGATGATGATATTTTTGTTGGATTCCTCTTTCGGAGAGGTGCAAAATTGATCTAAAGATCATCTTGTTTGGATGAGAAGAACATATTTTTTGATTTCATTTTCCACACATGTGCATGGTCGGCCGGATTTGTAATGTGGGCTCACAAGCCCAATAGATGTGTCACACACCCTCATTGATGGATATAAATTGGAGAGATGATGTCCACTTTCATCATCAACTCATCACACATTTACTCTTGTGATATGATTGGTCCATTCAGCCTTTGGAGGCCTCTCTCTCTCACACACGTGCAACTCTGAATCTGAAGGAGTGCGGACTGTTTTTAGGGCTCTTTGTTGGTGCGTTGACCGTGGGTCAAATCTTGGAGTTTGACCTCGATTCTTGTGCAGAAAATCCAATCTCTTGAGGCCGCATTAGAGGGCACAAAGATCGAGGAAAAGGGTTGACTTTTGACTGCAACCCTAGACCACACCGTTGACCTTTCTACGTTGACTTTTTCTGTTGACCGGCGTTGACTTTTTGGCACTATCTTTGAGGGGTGTGTGTGACACTTGGAGGATTGGCTGATCTAATGTTGGAAAAGACTTTGTTGGCTGGTGCATCCTGTTGACTGTCGTAACGAACATTATTCTCTATCTTTGTTGGACAAGAAGAATTGTAAATTCTTATTTATATTATTGGCTTGTCTTCTATTGATCTATTATTATGTTCTATAAGCATTTTACTTTCGTGTTTATGGGATTGCTAAATTGAATCGGGCCTATAAGAAAGATTGAAGTAAAATTGTATTAAGCATAAAACATACCATGGTTATCTAAATTTAACAGGTCTTCATATTGACTATGTAATTATGTATTTATGTAATGAAGAAGACAAAGATAATAAAATGTATTTTTGTTATGCTTACTTCATGGGTTTCATGAGCAAGGTTTTTATTATAGGTCAAAAGACTTCTTCTTGATGTCTTTTAGGGATTTGTCATCTTGTCATAAATGTATTAATTAAGAGTCATGTATATGAAGAGTCACGTCAATGAAGTATTACTCAAAGACCTTGTCAAAGAAGCTCAACAATATGGCTCAAGAATGGTACTAAAACACCAACACAATTCATGATGAATATACCCTTCAAGACAGCCTACAAAATGCTGGAAGACATCCTCTACAAGTTGGCTCATAAACCCAAGTCAAGTCAGCTCAATGAACAATCACATCCATTCACTGTCAAGTTGGCTAATTATAGGGGTTGACCACTATAAATAGCCCACTGGGCTACACAGAAATACAAGCAACAAAATTCGGATTTTGGTCTAAGTTTTTCGGATAGAGTTGCAGGAAGAAGTGCGAACAAGTTTGAGATTACTTTGGTGATACATATCTACAATAAGTACGAGAACAGATCTAGTTTCAGTGTGAAGAAAGGACTGCGTTGAGTGCGAAGAAGGGACTGTAAGAAGTGCGAAGTTGCAGGACTGTGATAAATGCGAAGTTGCAGAACTGTGTTAAGAGCAAAGTTACTGGACTGTGTTAGTGCTAAGTTGTTGGACTAGTACGAAGTATAATAAATATGATCAGCAAAGTAATGCAATACAAGGCATGGGTACCATTATAGTATAAAAGGATAAACTATTCATCAAAGGAAACAAGACTTATGTACGTTGAAGAACTGCCAGCAAGATTAAGTGAAGATGCAAGGTGTGCACAGTACAAGTCTATAACAAGGTGTTGATATCACAGTAAGGATCACATACAACTAAAGAAGGAAGAATACAAGAAGAGACCAAGCTGTCTAGTCTTAGTGCATAAAGGTGCAGATCGGTGCAGGACGATGCAAGAAAGAAGGATCAGCTCAAGGAGTCAATGACGAAGCAGTAACAAGGTCTTGGAGGCATACAAGGGTCAAGGGTCTATGTCATGGTCATGGTACCTGTCATCTGAAAGTCTATAAGAAGAATTTTTTGTGAGTTTTCCTCTCGAAGAGGGAGAGGCTTTGACCCTGGCTCGAAGAGCCTAAATTTGTGTCTCTTATTTTTTGGTAATTGACTTGATGAAAGACATAATAAGCTAAGAAGAGAAGACATAAGTAAAAGAAGTAGGCTCACAAGTAATTATCAATGAGAGAATTTGAATTAAACATAACCCTACCTAATTCTCAACACAAGGGCTAGTCCAAAGAGGTTCATAACTACGTTTGTGAACAATACGATATACATTTAAGACAGTTATCAATATGAGCAAAATCTTCATCAAGAGCATTGTTTTGTATGCCAAGGTCACTGAAATATAAATCCTTGTCATATGCATCATTGTTGTCTTCGGATCATAAGAGAGACCACTAACACCATGCGTCCCAAGCAAGATTACTATCATAATGGAGCACTGTCATCTCATATAGTACTGACATCATGAGCAAAGAACTGTTACTGACAATCTTATCTCTGTCATCTATGGTACTAAATTGTCATGTATTCATTGTTTATAATATAGCAAGGAAACATTGTCATTGATATATATATGAGCAACTGTTATCTGGAATCACTGTCATATACACAATTATGTTGTATACTTATTGTTGGGTACTTTGTTTTGAGAGTTAAGTTGTGACATGTTTTGAAAATTGACCACGTCTTGACCACAGGTAACCGTTGGGAAGTCGCGGAGAAGACAGTCGAAAAAGGAGAAGGGACCCACCAAAGACTAGCAATTGCGGAGGACCAGTTAGAGAAATCAAGACTCAAGCAGTTGCAACCGAGCTAAAAGGAATGCTGACAGCCAAGGAAGCAGACACAGTCGAGGAAGAGAGGCAGCCGAAAGAGGGAAAAGGCAGAGCATTCGAGGAAGAAGTGGCAGTCCAAGCAAGCGCAGGGTTTAAGAAAGTCGAAGGGCAAAGCCAGGGGAAAAGAAGCAAGGAGTACACTGAAATGTTGTCGCGGAGTCTACTCAGCCCGCACTATTCTATCTTATCTTGCTCTTGTAATATCTTGTTATGTTAGTTTTTGTTCTGTCAACGAGGCCTTCGAGCCTGATGTATTGTTGTAATGTTGTTGAATTTAATGGAAGGAGTTACAGGGTTATTTGAGAATCTTCATGTGTGATTTGATGTGGCACATGCACGGTATATTTTCTTCTTGAATGCTTGAGTTGCCATGATTGCACCTTTGATGTTCTAGTTCTAGGTTTACTGGGTGTTGATAGCCTCTGTGTGGTTTCCTCGATATCGGATTCCAACCACTTAACTAAGTAAGGTCGCGGCACGCCTCAAGTAAGAAGCCTTATTCTTCTTGAATAGGGTGAAAATGTCGGCATTACGCTAGACTACAACGGAGCTTTTGTTGGCCCTTGTGCTTGAGGGTCTCGACTCTCAACCCATTCATCATTTTCCGCCAACACTTACTATATTGTTTTGCATACAATATCATGCATACTGCTTACTGCAAACCATATCATACATGTTACTGGAGTGAGATCATTCCATACCATACATCATATGTGACTTTAGATAGATGTCATACCAATACTACAAAGTGTCTACCTTACGTACTGTATATTGTATATCATGTTGCACAAGGATGCCACACATAACTTATATAAACTATAGTGTTGAGTTATACCTTACAACATATTACTGAAGCTTGAGACAGAGTCGTGACTATATTGGAGACAAAACCATATATTGCAATGTCAAGACTACTGTGCCAAGGGATCACATACAACTGAGCTGAGATATGTTATGTTGAGACTATAATATGCCAAGGGAACCATATTCGAACAGAGATCCATACCAATACTTTACGCAAAGGAATCATACTAGAATACAAGATTAGTCTCACATCTAATTACAAAGAATTGAATTGAGATTCAATATAATACATCACATAGAATTAGTGTCAATATCATCACAGAGAATTAGTGCATGACCGAGAGTTTTGTACCAATGTGAGAGAATTATAGATAGTCCTATAGCTGCTACGTGAGAAATCATGAATCAGAGTGAGGAGAATATAATCTAGGACCAATGTGAGTGAAGCCCTGAGGTGCGAGACTACTAATTCATTTTGGTGCGAGTCGGGTTCTATAGTATGTATGAATGCAAACTATAGTCCTGACCATGTGAGCTCTTGTCCCGTAATGAATGCGAGCTAGAATTTTGAGCCATGAAATAGAAGAACTCAAACCCATCCAAAATCTCAGAACCATCCATTGCATCAATGTACTTGGGAGATCAACCTATTTATAATAATTTGACAAATTGAAAAAGGCATACCGATATAGTCAATTTAAAATCAAATTTTCAATTTTCCCTCCAACAAAAGCCGACTTGAGAAGAAATCAAATTTTATAAGGGTCTTCTTGTAATAATAATAATTCCTTTGCTTAACCAAAGGAAAGAAAGAGTGCTAGGGAATTTCTCCCTAGCTGCCAAATTTAACATCCCATAATCATGAAAAGGAATGCTTTCTCGAGATGCATAATTGGTGTTCAACTTCTGACACTTTCCTCTCTTGACTGTGTTATCATTAAGTCTGAACTCTACCATAGTCAAGAAAGGGGATGATTTCTCAAGATGAGTAATTAATGTTCAACTTCTGACACTTTCTCCGCTGAACTACCAGCATAGTCAAAAATGAATAGCCCTATAGACCTTTTCTGTAGTTTTCTGCTGTCTAGCTATAGACCTTTCACTCTGCTTCTCTATAAAGGAAGTTAGGGCCCATCACTCACTGCTCGGTTTTCTGTAGTTTTCTGCTGTCTAGCTATAGACCTTTCACTCTGCTTCTCTATAAAGGAAGTTAGGGCCCATCACTCACTGCTCGGAAGAGCTATAGTTCACTCTGCAATTACTATGATATGCTATATTCTTCATTAGCTCCCTCAACCCATCCAATTCGAGCAGTCAGCCTCCGAAGTAAAATCCTTTATGGCCAACCTACATTTATACATACTCTGTGGTAAACATATCAGTCCCTGTGGTCTCATAAGAACTGGGAGCAGGCAGCAACCTATTCGAGGATATTTTTATTAGAAGGTTTGATGAGGTAGAATTAATAGACATAGCTCCAGCTCAATTACGCCCTACGTGGAAGTTGGCCGAATAAGAGGATTGGCGAGGAGAGGATAGCCAAAAGACTGGACAGATTCTTTATTTCAGGAGATTTCTCAATTGATCAGCTTCGAGTGAGGCAGTGGATTCGATCAAGGGTTACTCTGATCATAGTCCTGTGTTTAGAGTTGCCATTGGGGTCAAAAACATTAAGTCTTGTTGGAAGACATTTCCTTGCAGTTGCAGTAAAGAAAATGGATTTTATATATATATATATATATATAGATAGAGAGAGAGAGAGAGAGAGAGAGAGAGAGAGCAAAAAAACTTGAATTTTATGAATAAATCCACAAGGTCAACTGGCCTATGGGGTGGAATGGCTTCCATCAAATGCATTTCATAATACAAAGAAGAGAAGAAACAAATGGGCAGATGAAGTAAATTCCATAAAGTGGTGCAGGCAGCAACCTATTCCAGGATATTTTTATTAGAAGGCTTGATGAGGTAGAGTTAATAGACATAGCTCCAGCTCAATTACGTCCTACTTGGAAGTTGGCCGAATAAGAGGACTGGGGAGGAAAGGATAGCCAAAAGACTGGACAGATTCTTTATTTCAGAAGATTTCTCAGTTGATCAGCTTGGAGTGAGGCAGTGGGTTCGATCGGGGTTACTCTGATCATAGTCCTGTGTTTAGAATTGCCATTGGAGTCAAAAACATGTAAGTCTTGTTGGAAGACATTTCCTTGCAGTTGCAGTGAAGAAAATGGATTGCAGTGAAGAAAATGGATTATATAGAGAGAGAAAGAGAGAGAACTTGAATTTTAAGAGTGCATTCCCAAGGTCAACTGGCCTATGGGGTGGAATGGCTTCCATCAAAAGCATCTCATAATACAAAGAAGAAAATAAACAAATGGGCAGATGAAGTAAATTCCATAAAGGGGTGCAAAGGTACTTTGGACTGTTCAGTTTAATTTAACCTTCTTCTGTCGGTAGGTAAGTTTTCTAATGCTGCTGAATTGGCGTATAACTACATTTATATAAATAGCTTATATCTTAAAATGTATTATTTGTGAACACCTATAAAATTCACGGTATATAATTATTTATAAAGGCGACATGTCTTTATAAATAATTACCAGGTAGTTAGGCATCTTAGTAGAATAAATTCAAACCCTGGGAGGTAATTTCACTATTGGATCGGGAATTCCCAATGGTTTTGAGTGTTCGAGATTGCAATGTAAAAATGAAGCAATGGAAATCAAACCTTGCATAAATGTAAGTCCACGCCGGAATACTTAGAGGCAAAAGAAAGGCGGAAAAAACAAACCTGGAAGCAGTAGAAAGGTGAGAAGACCAAGGAGCGGGCGTGCCGGTGGAGGGCCTGTTGGGCATAGGAGTTGCAGAATGGCGAGAAATGTAAATTGGAGTCGCTGGAGAAGACGGCCCTCCATAGTTCGGAGGACTTTCTCTGGTACGTGCAGCGGTCAATTTAGTGGGAGCCGGTGAGAACATGATTTAATTAACGAATAACTGTAACCAAAACCCGAACAGCAGGTTAAACCCTAGACTTGGAAATCAATCAACCATCAATCAGCTTTCTGTAGCTTGAGCTTGAAGAGAGTGCATTTGTGCGATTTATGTAAGGGTTGAGAGGTGGTAGACAGACCCAGAATGAAACTAGAATTCGAATGATGATTTTATAAAATAGATTACAAATTGTGGTCGCGCCAAAAGCTTTCCGGTATCATTTTAACCAATCTCCTAAATCCTATGTGCTATGAGCTTTATCTCGCTTTGTATTTACTTTTTGAATATTTTTTTAAATTTTAAATATTTTTAAATTATTATAATTGGTTGATTAAACTTTGGAAAAACAATAAAGTACTTGATTAACACATGGAAAGTCGAAAATGGTTTTGATTGACCTACATCGACCATTTTCATTAATTTGGTTGTGTGAAGCCGTGTTTTGGTCATATTTTAAAACAGTGAAAAGTAATGTTTTCTGAAAGAATGTCTATGACTTTATGTAACCATCATAACTATAACTTTGTTTCTTGGATCTGGATCCAATAATCTTCATTCACCAAAGCTCGAATAGGTTTCAAATATGCAAAGTATGGCATTCTCTTGCCTCAAAAAGACTCAAACACTATGTATAGTTGACATTATTAGATTTAGACACCTTCAACACAACATTTGGTAAATTTCAAAGCTTTGCATATAAGAAATTCAGAGATCTAATCCATAATTAGTTCATTTGTAGGAAATGGTTTCACATTAAAATAGTCCACATCATCTTCTTTTGGTGGAAATCTTCTAGGAAAAGGATCTTCCCTACAAATATCCTATGCAGCATAGGCGAAGCCATGTCTTATGAGGACCTAGAAGCCATTGAAAGATCAATATGTCCTCAGTAGAAAAGCTAAAAAATTCAACCAAACCATAAAATACCCAACTCAAAGCTTAATGTTATATGCCTCTTAATGTAGAGAAAGGGGATTAAAAAACTTCCCAAAAAGCGCTTGCACATTGGGGTGTCCATCTTTTCAAATAGCATACCATACAATGTCAATCTAGAGCACAAGAGAAGAAACCAAGTGTTTTGGAAAATACATGGAATTGTATGGAATTGCAAGGTGAAAAGTAGCGCCAAAACTGTTTCAAAAGTTCTCAATGGAAGGTTTTCACACAAAAATTGAAGAAACTACCTAAAAATCATTAATATTACTAACAAAAACAAAAAACAAAAAAAAAATTAAGCCTATAGAAAACAATAAACATTTCTCCCTTATATTTTCTCAAATTCCCAATTAATTGTGTGCATTTTCAGAAGATTAATGAAATGTTCAAAGCCATTAATGATGAAAATCACTACATTTGATCATTTTTTAAGTGCCCAAACAATGTCTCTATGTTTTTGAAGATTAATGTGACTTTTCATACCACAGATAATGAAAGAAACTGCTTTTCAAAATTTCTCAATGCCCAAACAACATTTTTTCCTTTCTCTGAATACTAAAACTTTCAAGCCCACGAGTAGCGAAAAACATTCCATGACAAATTTCCTTAGGAGCACAAACCAAAAATAACAACATTTTGAATATACTATCTAGATTATTTTTAAGAAAACACTTATAAACTATATTATAAACAATCCATATGCACTTTAAAATACCAGTTTTCAAGAGGATCTAGAAACATCAACTGTCAAATGTCAAAATACATTAAGCATTCATATAATACTGACATTAACAGTCTTGAAGTAGTGAGCTATAAGAAGCTATTGTCTCAAAGATGTTTCAACCGCCCACTTCATTGAAACCTACAATGATTGTGAGGATTAGCCATTTCCCACCTTTAAAATGACTTTTTGTTGGCTTTTCAAACCAGCCAAGTTGTTTTTCCTGGTGTTTTAGGTTTTTTCACCCTTGAAGAAAAAACACTAAAAGCAAAAAAAGGCACATATGTAGGGCTTCCCAATACAAAAATATGCTTGGAAGAAACGCTAATATTAGGCACCCACATACATAGAGATTTGAGAATTAAAATATTAACTACTAGTAATATTTGTGATATGGTCTCCCGACACTGTTGCTTTTCATAAGCTGGAAAACCCTTTGGCATTGAATCATATTGCTCACCGTCTCATTTTCTAACCAAATAATTTTACCTTTTGAGAATTTTGAGGATGTGTGCAATTAATTGGCAATGGTTGAAAACAATATTAGATGAAAACAGGAGATAGAAATGGGTGAAAACACGTAACAGAGACTAATACCAAACCTAGTGACATGGAATGACATGAGAGGAATACTTGTGGTTTTCACAGCAGTGCCATGCTAACAAATCAATTCTAATATTTATGTGCTCTAAAAAGAAATATTTTTAAAATAATGAGTTTGCATTTTACGTGGCGGGTGACGAATTTATGAACAATACCTTGACACCTATTTTTCCTATTCTACAATCAAATACCTTTCCAACAGCGCAAGAATCGCATCAAACAGAGTATGTATGTGAAAGTCATGTCACTCATAAGTCACTTAGAAGTTTACCTTCTTATTTTCACCACCATAATTTGAGAGGATGTCACGCCAACCCTCATAATTCGTGGAAAAGGGGCTAGGTATGTGATTATGATGAAGAAGACTCTAGAACGGTATAGATTGTAACTATGGTTAGGAGTTGAGATAGTCAAACCTACCGCTGGTAGGATATCGAGCTGTGTTATAACCAGGACATTAGGAGGAAAAGGGGTTCCATTCCTTCAAGCGGATTTGTTCCATAGCTAAGCAAAAAGGAGTTGTCTTTAGTGTTACATTTTGGACTTTCCAGCGCCTGAATCTGGTGGAAACTTTTGAGGTGAAATCTTGATTTTTGTTATTTAAACTGCATATATGGATTTAGCACCCTAAAAAACCCCTAGGACACTTAGATTGTGCAGGGGTTACCCATCAAACTTGTGACTTCAATAAATTTCTGTCGGATTTTAGAGAAATTAGACCGGAAAAATCCACCAGAAAAGCTTCCAAAAATTCGCACTAAAGACAACTCGGAGCAAAAATAGCCAAAAGGGATAGGAGATATAGCACACAAAGAGGATTTATGCATTGTAGTAGCCCACAAGCCACACGTCATACTTCTTTGTACTCACATACATTTTCTATTCAAAGAAAGAGAACATATTAGCCTCACCTTCCAATTGGGTTTTTCTCCTGAAAGGGTTTCCCGGGTCATATCTTATGTCAAATGTGTGTATGACTTTTTATTTCATTGTTCTCTATTTTATACATGATTTCAATGCGCATGGATACATTATTAACAGTAATCTATGTATCTATAATTTTAAAAAGAAAGAAAACTATAATTGTGTAGATTTTGGATTTTTAAGTATAATTTTATCAAATTTGTTGTGATGAACTATCCAATAGAATATTTGTGGCAATTTACGGATCAAAAAATAACCTTCTAAAAATAAAAAATAAAAAAGACTTATGGTATTCATGTGTTAGCCTCACCTTCCAATTGGGTTTTTCTCCTGAAAGGGTTTCCCCGGTCATATCTTATGTCAAATATGTGTATTTCATTGTTCTCTATTTTATACATGATTTCAATGCACATGGATACATTATTAATAGTAATCTATGTATATATAAATTTAAAAAGAAAGAAAATTATAATAGTGTAGATTTTGGATTTTTAAGTATAATTTTATCAAATTTGTTGTGATGAACTATCCAATAGAATATTTGTGGCAATTTACGGATCAAAAAATAACCCTCTAAAAATAAAAAATAAAAATGACCTATGGTATTCATGTGGAATATAGGCTATTTAAAGTGGGAGAATTAAATCAGACTAGATCCATCTTAACTTTAGATCCACCAAGAGGATCAAATATCTTGAGATGCAAACCTCTTTTAAATTGAAAAGAATTTGATCCCTCTCAACTATTCATAAATCCGAAATTAAATATAGCTTTAAGCTAGTATTAATAGTATAGATAGTTTAAATATCATATTTTACATGTGATATTTAACTTATGCTTATTATCTATACATTGAAAGTGATATTTAACTTATGGTTATTTTCTATACATTGTTTTCAATATATCTATGTTAAAATTTCATTTCGCATTAAATGCTCTTCTTGTTTTTTTTTACCCTTTAGAGTCAATAAAACTAAAACTATGCACAACATTCTAATGTACTTATTTCCACATCACTTTGTCATGAAATTATGACTATTCTATAAGATCATTACTTCCACGTCACTTTGTCATGAAAGTATGACTATTCTATAAAATGGAATTATGTTTCCATCTACTAATTTCTATGAACTAACATTTGCACCGAGAGGTCCAAAGGAACATCGATAGGAGGAGTGGGGAATATGGAAATAAGTAAAATGCCATCAGATAAATTTAATTTTCATTTTCTACTACAACACCTAAAACATGTCGACCAATTGCTTAAAACTCAAATCCATCTCTTATGAAAGTAAGTAAAACCAACATTTAAGTAAAATTCCTTCAGATAAATTTAATTTTCATTTCCTACTATAACACCTAAAAAATGTTGACCAATTGCTTAAACTAAGATCCATCCCTTTTCAGAGTTTACATATGCTTGAAATCCATGAATGTGGTACAAACTTCAAATATATTTATGAAAGAATGCCCATGACTTCATGTAACCACTAAAACCATAACTACGTTCCTTGGACCTGGATCCAATAATCTTCATCCACCAAAGCTTGAATAGGTTTCAAATATGCAAAGTATGGCATCCTCTTGCCTCAAAAAGACTCAAACACCATGTATAGTTGACATTATTAGATTCAGACACCTTCAACACAACATTTGGTAAAGTTCAAAGCTTCGCATATAAGAAATTCAGAGATCTAATCCATAATTAGTTCCTTTGTAGGAAATGGTTTCACATTAAAATAGTCCACATCATCTTCTTTTGGTGGAAATCTTCTAGGAAAAGGATCTTCCCTACAAATATTATATGCAGCATAGGTGAAGCCATGTCTTCTAAGGACCTGGAATCCATTGAAATATCAATATGTCCTTAGTAGAAAAGCTAAAAAATTCAACCAAACCATAAAATACCCAACTCAAAGCTTCGCGTTATATGCCTCTTAATGTGAGAAAGGGGATTAAAAAACTTCCCAAAAAGCGCTTGCACGTTGGGGTGTCCATCTTTTCAAATAACATACCATACTATGTCAATCTAGAGCACAAGAGAAGAAACCAAGTGTTTTGGACAATACATGGAATTGCAAGGTGAAAAGCAGCGCCAAAACCGTTTCAAAAGTTCTCCATGGAAGGTTTTCACACAAAAATTGAAGAAACAACCTAAAAATCATTAATATTACCAACAAAATAAAATTTTCAAGCCTATAGAAAACAATAAACATTTCTCCCTTATTTTTTCTCAAATTCCCAATTAATTGTGTGCATTTTCGAAAGATTAATGAAATGTTCAAAGCCATTAATGATGAAAATCACTGCATTCGATCATTTTTAAAGTGCCCAAGCAATGTTTCCATGTTTCTGAAGATTAATGTGACTTTTCAGGCCACAGATAATGAAAGAAACTGTTTTTCAAAATTTCTCAATGCCCAAACAACATTTTTTCCTTTCTCTGAATGTTAATGAAACTTTCAAGGCCACGAGTAGCGAAAAAAATTCCATGATAGATTTCCTTAGGAGCACAGACCAAAAATAACAATATTTTGAATATATTATCTAGATTATTTATAATAAAAAAAAACTTATAAACTATATTATAAACTATCCATATGCACTTTAAAATACCAGTTTTCAAGAGGATCTAGAAACACCAACTGTTAAATGTCAAAATACATTAAGCATTCATATAATACTGGCATTAACATTCTTGAAGTAGTGAGCTATAAGAAGCTATTGTCTCAAAGATGTTTCAAATGCCCACTTCATTGAAAGCTACAATGCTTGTGATGATTAGCCATTTCCCACCTTTAAAATGACTTTTTGTTGGCTTTTCAAACCAGCCAAGTTGTTTTTCTTGGTGTTTTAGGTTTTTTCACCCTTGAAGAAAAAACACAAAAAGAAAAAAAAGGCACATATGTAGGGCTCCCCAATACAAAAATATGCTTGGAAGAAACACTAATATTAGGCACCCACATACATAGAGATTTTGAGAAGGAAAATAGTAACTATTGGTAATATTTGTGACATGGTCTCCCAACACTGTTGCTTTTCATAAGCTGGAAAACCCTTTGGCATTGAATCATATTGCTCACCATCTCATTTTCTGACCAAATTATTTTACCTTTTGAGAATTCCGAGGATGTGTGCAATTAATTGGCAATGGTTGAAAACAATATTAGATGAAAAGAGGAGATGGAAATGGGTGAAAACATGTAACAAAGACTAATACCAAACCCAGTGACATGGAATGTCATGACAGGAATACTTGTGGTTTTCATAGCAGTGCCAACTAACAAATCAAGTATAATATTTATGTGCTCCAAAAATAAATATTTTTAAAATAATGAGTTTGCATACTATGTGGCAGATGACGAATTTATGAACACTACCTTGAGGAACAACCTCATAATAGAATATACTGAGAAATAATTCTAATCCCTTAAAATTTTCACTATATAAGATCGTCTTAGATAATAATATATCGTACTTGATGAACATGCTTCTGACATTGAGCTAGAACGACACAAGAGGCACTACCTCGCCTGGTCCTTAACAAATCTTGGGCCAGAGCTTTGGCATTTGCTTCACAGTTGCGCCTAATATTCTCCCCACTCTTCTTATATCAAAATAAGTAAAACAATTTACAATGTCTTTTCACATGGGTTACAACTTTTAAAATATGAAAAAAATTGAGAATTAATGGAAAACCTCAAACCTACAAAGGTAAATCGGTGCAATTGTTTAAGTGCCTCCTCCATGAGTTCAATACCAAGGCTTTAATTAAATATGCATTAGTGAACTTTAAAAGTTAAAACTATATTTCGACACTAAGAAATTGAGAAGACATATACGATAACAAATTCCAATTTTATACTAGTACATCCATAATCAAAATAGTAAAATTCGAGAACATCATACTCAATTTCTTTGCAGGCCTCTTACGAGTGAAACCATACGAAGAGTGGGAGAAATTTAATGGTCTTGAACCTGTCAATGCTTATGTATATAAACCCTACCATAATCTATTTGGTAACTTGTCAAAATAATGCATCTTATTTCACATCTTAAACATCAAGAAAGGAATCATAACAAAGATATTTACCTTCACATGTAAATATGTGTCGGCCCTGAGACGATGTTTGCACAAAAAGCATGCTCGACGAAAGTGGATAGCAACATGAATGTGACTCGTCACCATCGCTGCTTCGTGATAAGTCCCACCGTATTTTGACAACTGTGTGCAATTCTCCCAGAAAATTAGAAAGAAAAAGTTGCCAGGAGGAGGAGGAATAGCCCCTAGCCCTCCTAAACCCGACGTGTCCTTCGATTGGCCAAGGGCCACTTTTGATGAAATTGATGAATGTGAGAATGGATGGAATTGGTCAGTTCTGGAACCGTACATGTCCAACCTAAAAAGTTGTTCTCATTGCTTGAAGGTCATTGTCACGTCATTGCTAATAGCACTTTCTCATTTCTTGAAAGTTTATGTGCTCTGAAAAGATATATTTTTAGAATCATGAGTTTACATATTACATGGTAGACGTTGAATGTATAAACAGTAACATGAGGAACAAATCAGGTTATGAAGTTATTGAAACAAAAAAATGAAGCAATAAACTCCTTATCACTCAACCTAATCCATTGCCTTTTACAATTTAAGTAATCTAATTCTAAATATCTCATCTAAATATTTGGTTGTTTATGATAAATGGTATATTTATAAAGAATGCAAGCTTTATCAAAGATCCATATGAATAGAGAGACAACCATGTGTGTTTAGCTTCATAAACAATGATTAAGTTAAATATATAGTTAGCTATTGAGAAATTTTATATTGTATGATTTTTAATATTATTAAAATCTATTTTTATATATATTAACTAACATGTGAGAGTCTCTTTAAATTTATGCTTTATCGAAGATTATGAGATTTTACTTCTAAAGAGAATTCAAGATTCATAAACTTTTTGTGTTCCAAAAGTAGATTTGAATGGAGGAAGAGAAATTAAACAAAGCCCACTTGGAACAATGATGGACGAGACTTTATGTGAGGGTTATTATGGGCTTCATGCATGTTTAGATTTAGATTGATAAGATGTTAAGGGTATCCACGATAACATTGTTTGTAATTTATCCAATATCTTTATTATTTTAGTTAAGGTGGTGAGATACATCTAGTATTTATTTAGAATTGATGATGCAGGGGCATTAAACACTAGCCAGCAATGTAGGAGTTTTTTCCACATGCTATGGCTAGGAGGGTTTGAAAATAGTCGAGTTGTTACAGTTATGTGTCAATACCTTAGCTGATTGTATTATTATTAGATTAGTTAGAGTTGTAGAAGTCGAATAGTTAGTCCATATGTCATGTTTTTAGTTTTCGAATTATTGTAATAAGACTGTTGAATTACCATAACGGTCCTCCCAGAGGAACCGAAAGGACATATATTGATGTATATAGATGTAATCCCTAAGTTGTGTAGAAAGAAGGAGAGAGAAAGAGGGAAAAAAAGAGATTTCTGAAATAACTCTGTGTATTGAGCAATTGCTTCCGGTTGAGTATAAATTAAGTCTTGTTGATTTCCAAACTGTCTGTATTTATAATTGTGAAGAGTTGGTTAACTATGGGGTAGTTGTGTAATGGTAATTCTGTTCCCTGTCAGTGAATTCCCCTAATTTATCTGAATAAATATTGTTAAATCCAGGCTACCGGAAGGCGGGTCTGTGCAGAAGAAGTGTGGTCGTGGACACTGGTTAACTTGGTAGATTTCCCACTTTATAAATAAATAGAGGTGTTGTTTTCGGAACTAGAACCGTGGTCTGGACGCGATTTGAAAAATAAATAAATAACGTAACCCTGCATTAACCCCGATCAATCACTGTAGCAAAACCGCGGTGGTTTTGGAAGGCGGGTTGCCCATATCACACCACTTTTGGTGAAAAGGCGGTATTTTCTGAATCAGAGCAATTCCACATAGCCTTTGACGCGTGGCACTGGACGAAAGTACAAAACCACCTTTCCATATTCCCATCGCACGTTAAAGCCAGTACGAGGACGCCGAGAGATACCGACAAGGGCCGTCGATCTGGCGCAGAGTCATCGGATGGTGGTCGAGCGACGAAGATGCATGGGATTTAACCTAAGGTACGGGCGTACTTTTGACTAGCTGTTGGACATAGAGGTGGGCCCAGAACGAGAGTCCCATTGTAAAGTTGATTTATATGCGTGGAGTGTTAAAATAAGTTTCGAAAACTAATATAAAGTTTCGAAAGGCCTAATCAAGGTTCGGGGATATAATATAAAGTTAATATTGCAGATAGTATTATTTATCAAATTCTGCGAATTTGATAATTAATAAAGAGAATTAGACCACGTGGAGGAAAAAGGAAAAATAAGACAGAGCCACGTCAGCTGGACCAGCTCTCCGTTGGCATACCTTCCAACGTTGTTGCATCATTAGTGGTATCAGAGCTGTTGTCTAAAGTTTTTTTGCTGACATGGCAATCCGAGTTGGTAGAGGTGCTGGCAGAAGGAGGCCTGTTGCCAATGTAGAGGTGTTGGGGATGTTGCAGAGGATCGAGGCCAAAATAGATGCCATGGAGAGAAGACAGCCCAGAGATCCTGAAGACATCAGTGAACCTGAAATGGACGAAGCATAAGAAAATGTCGAGATTCCTCCTGACATGAGGCTCCTTAGAACTGTTTTGGGGTCTGCAGTTAAGCCCAGAATTGAAGTGTCAAGCTATGCAGGGGGACTGAATCCAGAAGAACTGGTAGACTGGATTAATGAAATGAACAAATGCTTTGATTATGAAGAAATAAGTGAAGATAAGAAGGTCAAGTTTGCAGTAACAAAGCTGAAAGGGCATGTTGCACTTTGGTGGGATGGAGTGCAGGCAGAGAGGAGGAGATTTGGCAAGCAACCTATTAAAAGCTGGACCAGAATGGTGGCCAAATTGAAAGTTAAATTCTTGCCTAGTGATTACCAGCTGACATTGTATAAACAAATGCATAACCTGAGACAGAGGTTGCTGACAGTAAAAGAGTACACAGAGGAATTTTACAGAGTAAGCATAAGGGCTGGACAATTCCAAGACACACCTGAGAAGACTGCCAGATATGTGAATGGTCTCAAGCTGGAGATCCAAGATGAGATCGGTCTCCTGTCTCCTAAGACAGTGGAAGAGGCCTACCAGATGGCCTTGAAAGCAGAGGAGAAACTCCCGAGAAAACAGTCTGCCAAGAAGAGAGGTGCTTTCCGTGGAAAGGGAAGTCAGGGTGGTAGAGGAAAGCCTGCTACACCCAGGGATGGAGCTAACAATAGCTCACCTCAAAATGCATCTACAGAGGATGATGCAAGGGGAAAAAGGGGTTCTTACAGAGGAAAAGGAAGAGGAGGCAGAGACAGAGGCAGGGGTATAGAATTGAGGTGTTATAGATGTCAGCAAGTGGGACACAAGAACTATGAATGTCCAGAGAATGTGGGTGTTGGTCCAAGGAATGCTGTTGTTGCCCAGGCTGGAGAAGAGGCAGAAATTGAGGAAGAAATTCTTCCAGAGAGGGGAGAATCCTTGGTGGTGAATAAGGTCCTTTTGAAGCAAGCCAAAGAGGTCACTGAGCCTGCACAAAGGAAGAATTTGTTTAGGAGCATATGCAAATTCCAAGGGAAGCGCAGCCAACTAGTCATTGATAGTGGTAGCACAAACAATCTGGTTTCCACTGAGGTAATAGAGAAGCTGAAGTTGAAAAGGGAGCATCCAACTCCCTACAGGGTGTCCTGGCTGCATAAAGGGCACCAGCTGGTTGTAAAAGAACAATGTGAGATAGAGCTGCAAATGGGCAAATATAAGGATAAGGTCCTATGTGATGTAATGCCCATGGATGTGTGTCATATACTGCTGGGTAGACCTTGGCAGTTTGACAGAGCAACAGTGCATGATGGCAAGAAGAACACTTACAAGTTCTTCAAGGATGGGGTACATCATACATTGATACCCATGGAAGAAGGAGAGCCATCGAGCAGAGTAATTGATCCAAAGACCTTGTTGCTGAGTGGGAAGGAATATCTGTAGCAGATAGAAGAAGAAGAGGTAAGCTTTGCTTTAGTTTGCAAGCCTAGAGTAGTTCTTACTTCTACAAAGATTTATGATTTACCAGTAGAAATCCAAGAGATGTTAGATGATTACTGTGACATTGTTGTGGATGATTTACCTGATGAGCTGCCACCTATGAGAAAGATCAGCCATTAGATAGATTTTATCCCTAGTTCAAATCTGCCAAATAAGGCAGCCTACAGAATGACTCCCAAGGAAAATGAGGAAATCAGGAGACAAGTATAGGAGTTGGTGGACAAGGGGCTGATTAGAGAAAGTCTGAGTCCATGTGCAGTACTAGCAGTATTGAGCCCAAAGAAAGATGGAGGCTGGAGGATGTGTACCGATTCCAGAGCAATCAATAAGATCACAATCAGGTATAGATTTCCTTTGCCCAGAGTTGAGGACTTAATGGATTGTTTGAGTGGTGCTAAATATTTCTCAAAGATAGATTTGAAGAGTGGATACCATCAGATTAGAATAAGAGAGGGTGATGAGTGGAAAACTACCTTTAAAACAAATGAAGGACTGTATGAATGGATGGTAATGCCTTTTGGGTTGTCAAATGCACCTAGTAATTTTATGAGACTTATGAATGAAGTATTGAAGGAATTCATTGGTAAATTTGTGATAGTATATATGGATGATATATTAGTTTACAGCAGAACTAGAGAAGAACATTTAAGGCATCTTAATCATGTCTTGAAGAAGCTGCACCAAGAGAAACTGCTGATAAATTTGAAGAAATGCTCATTCATGAAGGAAGAGCTGGTGTATTTGGGGTTTGTTGTTTCTGCAGAAGGATTGAAGATGGATCCAGAAAAGGTTAAGGAAATTGTGGAGTGGCCTTCACCCAGGAATGTTTTTGAGGTAAGAAGTTTCCATGGGCTTGCTAGTTTTTACATGAAGTTTATAAGAAACTTCAGTAAGATTAATGCACCCATAATTGAAACAATAAAGAAGAGAAAACAACCATTTAAGTGGAATGCTGTAGCAGAAAGGAATTTTAAGCTGCTGAAGAAAAAGATAACAGAGAAGCCTGTTTTAATTCTGCCTGATTTTACTAAACCATTTCAAGTGAAATGTGATGCCAGTGGAGAGGCCATTGGAGCTGTGTTGAGTCAGGATGATAGGCCTGTGGCATATTTCAGTGAGAATCTGAATGACACCAGAAGAAAGTATTCCTCTTATGAGAAGTAATTCTATGCAATTGTTCAAGCACTGAAGAAATGGAGACATTACTTGATGTCCAGGGAATTTGTATTGTATTCTGACAATCATGCCTTGCAGTACCTTGTACAGCAGCCCAAGTTGAAACATAAGCATGCTAAATGGGTTGAGTATCTCCAAAGTTTTAATTTTTTTTTGAAACATATCAGTGGCCAAGCCAATAAAGTAGTTGATGCTCTGAGTAGGAGGCATATGCTTGTTCAAGAAACTAATTTTGAAGTTGCAGGATTTGATTTTCTGAAAGAATTGTATAAAACATATCCAGATTTTAAAGAAGCCTTTGAGGCATGTAGTAACCCTGTTTTAACAGATAGAAGCCAGTGGCTGGATTATTTCCTGCAGGAGGACTTACTATTTAGAAGAATCCAACTGTGTGTACCAAAATGTTCCATGAGAGAAAATTTGATCAAAGAGAAGCATAGTGGGGGACTTGCTGGACACTTTGGTACTGACAAGACTTATGAGCAGCTGAGTCACTTTTATTTCTGGCCCAAGATGAGAGCAGAGGTGGATAAGTTTGTGAAGAATTGCAAGATTTGTCAATATGCTAAAGGAAGGAGCCATAATGCAGGATTATACACTCCCCTACCTATTCCAGACAGGCCTTGGGACATGGTGAGCATGGATTTTGTTCTAGGATTGCCCAAGACTCAGAGAGGGAATGATGCAATATTTGTTGTGGTGGATAGATTCTCCAAAATGGCACATTTTATTCCATGTTATAAAACTAGTGATGCCACCCACGTTGCTAACTCGTTCTTCAAAGAAGTTGTTAGACTGCATGGGTTGCCCAAGAGTATTGTTTCAAACAGAGACACCAGATTTGTGGGGCACTTTTGGAGGACACTGTGGAAGAAAATTGGTACCAAACTGAGTTTCAGCTCAGCTTATCATCCTCAGACTGATGGACAAACTGAGGTAGTGAATAGGAGTCTGGAAAATTTGTTGAGGAGTCTTGCAGGAGAACATCCCAAGCAGTGGGATCATATTTTTCCCCAGGCAGAATATGCATATAATGAATCACCAAACAGAAGCACAGGGCAGAGTCCATTTCATATTGTTTATGGAATGCACCCCAGAGGAATATCAGAATTAAGGAATCTGGGAAAGGCAGAGCTGAGAAGTGCAGATGGTGAGGAATTTGCTTCAGAAATCCAGGCCATTCATGAACAAGTGAAACAACAACTACAAGGCAGCAGCATCAGATACAAAAGCAGAGCAGACTTTAGCAGAAAGGAAGTTCATTTTGAAGTAGGAGATCAGGTTTTGGCACACTTGAGAAAGGAGAGATTCCCAAAGAAGCAGTACAATAAATTGAAGTTCAAAAAGATTGGGCCATGCAAGATGTTGAGCCTCAAAATTGTGCTTTCTTTCATTCCACTTTACCTCATTTCATCATTCTTTTATCACTTCATAAGCCTAAAATCAATGAAGAATGATTAGGATTGCTTAAAGGTTACATGCAATTGATTAACATATTGTATTTTCATGATTTTTTCTATTTTAACAATTTTCTGCAAAATAGCTACAGAATACAGGCATTCTGTAGCTGACCGCGCATTCCGTAGCTGATCCCGAATTCCGCAGCTGTTTTACAGTTTGAGTGGGTTCCAGGTGTCATCTGAAGGAAAACCGCATATGGGCATATTCCACGTCATGTCTACATGGTTCGTTGCTCACCATGAAGGAAGAAACGAATTACGACCATAACCAATTTGGCACCAAAACCAAGAGGTAGAGTTCTACCGGGACACAAACTCTACAGCTGTCTGCAGCAAAGTACGCAACCTTCAATAAGAGTTTTAATTCGAATAGGAATGGGAAAGACAATAATCCCTACATTATCTCAAGTTCTGTTATGTAATTTCATTATAAATATGACTTGGGAGACCAAGCAACGCTGGTTAGATCTTGGTTAGTTTTTGGCTTTTTCTGCTAGATTTCATAACCGTGAATACTCTGTTTTTCAGTCATTTTCTCCTTTAATGAAAGAAGCATCATTCTGCTGCATGAGCTGAGTCAATTTTGAGTTATATTGCATGCTACCAGGTGGTGGAGGGCCCCTACCTCCTGTGCAGCTCTGTTTTTATAATTTAGATAAGTATTTTAGCTCTGTTTTCATAGTTTAGATGAGTATTTTAATTGTGTTTTCATTTATAATTTAGACAAGCTTCTACGGTTTAGGATCATCATTGATTTCATTAAAATATCACAGCTAGACTTGTTCTAATCATCTATTCCAAAATACCATTACGATGAATGAGAAATAGCTGTGATTTTGTAGGCTTTAGTTACATTTCCCCTTGTTAATTATCATAGTGAGAATTGTATGGATTGTGTAATTTCATAGATTAATGGCATGTCAATTTCAATAGAATACTCCGGAGGTAGAATGCATATGGTTCAGCTTTGTCCTTTCTTTTCAAGTATGATAATGGCTCTTTAGTTTGATATTGTTCATTGTAGATTAATAGCATCTTAGTTTAGTTTTAACTCATTGCTTTAACATTTCAAGTTTAGCTGTTGTCCATTGTAGCTTACTTTGTCTTAGTTGATAATTCAATCTCATAGGCTTAATTATTTACAAAACTTCTTTTGTTCAAAATTCATACTCATACACAATTATCTGGACAAAAGATAGTATTATTATAAGGTCTGGAGTATTTTGCAGCTTCTTTATCATTTCACAAACAAGCCTCTTTCTCAAAGACTATTTTTTAAAGGAAATCTATAACTTTTGAGAAAGGTTTAATGGTGTTAAATTGAGTTGCAAAACAGAAGTAGAAACTAGTTTAGAGTAGAAACTTTACCTTGTTACAAATATTCTTTTCCACATATTTTCCAATAAATCTTTATTCATGGATAAAGATGTTGTACATTGTAAGTTATCTGTTTGATTAGTGATTTAAGAGAAAACTTCATTTACACTTAGCTTGTTCATTTCTCAGGTTCATTTCAATTTCATGTTGTGATTTTACAATAGAGTCATTATCAAGCTTTGTATTTGTTGGTTGCTAGTCATAGTTAGACTCTGTTTTGTTTCAGCATTTACATTTGTTTACCATCATAGTTTAGGCTTCACTCTGTTTTGACCAATAGTTTCCCTTCAGTTAGCACTTAGTTCTTTTCCTTTTCAAAATAAAACCATAAAACCAAAAAAATCAGAAAACACTAAACACAACGAAGTAGGAAGAGGTTACTTAGGCACATATAGTGCACCACACTTCAGCAGTTTACTGACCCTGGTTGACAATTAAATGAGCTCAATTTAGGAGACTAGGTTGAGCACAAACATTTTGGCGCCGTTGCCAGGGAAGTGTAACTAGGTATCCCGATTTCCTACATCCACAAAAACAAAAACAAAAACTTCAATCACCTACCACATCCACCATATCATGTGGTGCAGTAAGAGCCACACATCCACATCATGAATTCATATTTGCAGGTAGAAGAAGAGGTGACAAAGGAGGTTGAAGAAATGGATGGAGATGATGACAATGAGGAAGATCCTTTTGGATTTCCTATTCAAGAAACTGATATGAACATTCAAATGAAGAACATCCATCCATCTGTACTTCCTAACTTCAAAGGTATGAGATCAGAAGACCCGGAAACTTTTCTTTTTGAATTTGAAATAATTTGTAGATCATATGGCTACTCATTGCACATGCAAAAATTGAATTTGTTTCCGGTAACATTGAAGGGTAGAGCTCTTAGATGGTTCATGACTTTAGGAACAAATTCTATAAGGACATGGGATGATATGAAAAGAGTATTTTTGGAAAAATATAAAGGTTTTTGCATGCACCATGACCTTAGAAATGAAGTCTTTAAGATGAACCAAAAAGAGGATGAAAGCCTAGAAGATTTAGTAGAGAGATTTACTTATAATATCAAAAGATCTAAATTGCATAATTTAGGATCAGATGCATTAAAAACTCTTCTACTAAATGCTATAAAGGATGAATGGATTGATCTTCTTAATATTGTGGGAAAAGGAGATGTCTATCGATTGTCATTTCAAGAAATTTGTGAACTATGCAAGAACATATCAAGAGGAAAAGCAAAGTGTGTAAGATCCCTTCAAGGTCCATTTGTGGCAAAAGTAAGTAAGTCAACATCAAGATTGGTACGTCAAACTGAACCAAACAATTTGATAAACATTCTTGGTAATTTAAATGAACAAACTAACATGCTAAGAGTGCAAAACAAGCAAAAAGTTGCTTCATTTATATTTTGCCCTAAATGTAGAAAGAAACATACCTTGCATGAATGTCCACTTGATACCATTAAAATGTGTAAAATTTGTGCAGGATCACATACTACTGAAGATTGCCCATCATTACCAGGGTTGAAGGCAATTTACCAGAAGGATAATGGAGCAAATCAAGCACAAGAGAAACTTTGTTATGTAGCTCCAAGAGGGCTATGGAAATCTCATCAACCCAATATGATGCAATATCCTTATGCACAACAACCTCAAGGTAATTGGAGAACACCCTTGCCTTGGTAACCTTGGCCATCTCAATCCCAACCTCAAAATCAACCTTGGAAACCTTGGCCATCTCAATTCCAACCTCAAAACCAATCTTGGCAACAAAGTTGGCAAAGGCCATACAAAGGAAATCCACTTTCTCCTCAATCTTTTCCTCTCTATCCTCAATACCATGATCAATGTTATCCATACCATTTACCTCCACTACAACATCAATATCACCCTCATTTTACCTCAATTCAACGTTTTCCATTACCATCCACACAAACACCCCAAAGATTCCCCACTCCACTACCTCCACAACCATTTCATATCCCCAACAATAAAACACCTCAATCAACTTACAAATCTGAGGTATTGCAAAATGATTCACCAGCTGTCATTGAAGAACAACAACCAGCAGAAGAAGACTCAGATAAAGTCCAAGAATCAGGGATGTCTATTGATAAAGAGGAGATATTGGAACCAGAGATTGAAAAGTCTCATGCATGCCTATCACTAGATTCTATGAATGAAGATCATATTTCAGAAGACTTGCATTTCATGATAGAGGAAAGACAAGGAAGACAAGATTACATTGAATCTTGGTTCAATTCAGTCATTAGATTCCAATGCTCAATTATTCAATATCTTCTGACATCATCTAAATCAAGACAGTTGGCATCTCATATACAGGTACATATCAAAGAGTGTCTTTCAAACCTGCATATGAGTTTATCTATCATCTTGTTACAAACATGGTTCCATTGGAAGTACTCATATACTTGAACAAGATTTTCTTTTTCAAGTAGAGTAGGACATAAAAAAAATAAGAGAAAAAAAAAGGAAAAAAGAAAAAAAGAAAAAAAGAGTAAAGAGAAAAATAAGTCCTATTGTGAAAACCAGCTTACTGGCGCAATTGGACATGAGATTTTTTTTAAAACCAGGCAACTGGCGGGCAAAGTTCACAATAAGTTCTGCAATTTCATGATGGTTTCAATCTTTCATGGTTCTTCAAATCATTCTTGGTTCTATGCTCGAGTTGGATGATGTGGAATTCCTTAAGGTCCACCTTCCAACAGATCTTGTCCCATCAACCTCAACACTTTATCTGGGATCAAGATTAGAGATTATTTGAAGTGCCTTGGAGCTTGCATTCATCAATGGCAAGCCTCCTCGTTGATAACAATGGGAATACAACAATGTCTTTTGATTGTCAAATCTTGCAGGCGACTCGACTTCGACACATTCATTCGTCCCTGTCAAGATGCACTGAGGTACCTTGACACTCATTTACATTATCGGTGAGTTGTCTCGCATTGGTTAACGATTTTCATTATTGATCGGTAATCCGATGATTTCTTCCCATGCTCGACTTCGACACATTTATTCGCATGGTAAGAATTGTACCATGAATGTTGGCTTTGATGAAGACTAATGGTTTTATGGAATCAACAACAACTTGCAGTAGTACATTTCATTAGTTTCTTGTAGCAGCATGTTCATCTTCTTGTTATTTCAACCACAGCTACAGAAAGTGGCAGTTTCTGCAGCTATTGTTGTAGCAGCCTGTTCTTGTTTTTTTTTTTTGCAACTTTTTCCAGAAGGCAGTTTTGGTGCAATTTTTGCAAGAGATTGGAGCAGAAATAAAAAATTCTGAGCTTCTGGGTTTTCTCAGAATATGATATATTGAGTACAACGCGAACAGAATTTGGAAAAAAGCAATTTTCAAGGGCATTTCAGAAGGGTTTTTCAGGCAGATTTTCAATTTTCAGCATTATGGACAGAATAGGACAGATTTGAGTGTTTTTGCACAGCAGCACCTTTTCTTCATCAAAATGAAATTATGGAAGCATGTGGCAGTAGAGAAGGTAAAAATACACAGTTTCCCATTGGAATCACTCAATTTGGCCTTAAAATGAGTCCGTGGCGTACTTTTTTGTTGCAAAATTGGACAAAATGAAGGGTGAAACAGGGCAGAAATTGATTTTGTCATAACTTTCAAACCGTGCATCCGTTGGTCCTGAAATTTTTATGGTAAATGCATTGAGGTAGGGTGAATAAACACAGAAAATTTCAGAAAATTTCAGTGTGTATTTTTCAAGAAATTGGCCACTTTCACCTACAGCCATTTCTCATTTTCCGGGAGATCCGTGCAACCAATGGCTGAGATTTTTCAGTGGAAGATGCATAATAATATTGGTGACAACCTCAGAAAATTTCAGGGAATTCTGATGTACCATTTGAGAGAAATTGCAAAATTCATTTCATTCTACAAGTCCATTCCACTTTCACTCCATCTCACGTCATTTTCATTTCATTTCACAAGTCCTATTCCACTTTCACTCCATCTCACGCCATTTTCATTCCATTTCACAAGTCCACTCCACTTTCACTCCATTACATTTTACATCCATCTTCCATATTCATACTTCATTTCTTCTTACAGATAGCATGTTGCAGCCACATCTTAATCAGCAGTTCTGACATGATTGTACAGCCTACAAAGAGATGATGATTACAGGAAATTGAAGGATTCTGTTTTGAAGACCAATATGCTCAAAGAGGACCAAAGGAACAGCATCAAGCACATCAATTAACAAGGTCAAAATTCTGAGGTAAATTGTGAAAATTATTTTAATAGCAAAAAGTCAAAACATGAAATAGATACAATGTGTATAATCATATGTTTCCTAAAACAACCTATCATTCGAATTGATTAGCCATATCCCTTATCCAAAATTCCATATTTCACCAAAAGGTCATCATAAATTCTCCATCAGATCCATAGCCACTTCATTTCCCCTTATAGCTTAATTACCTCCATCCATTCACTTCCATTACACTTTGCAGCCAATCCATCTCTAAGTGCAGAAAGGTAATTCTAAGGGTGAAGCATCATTCTTCAACTAATCCATCTTCAGACACAGAGATACAGTTTCAAAATAAAGCATTAGATTCTGTAGTCAATCTAGCTTCAAGCATAGAAAATAATTCTGAAAGGAAGATAATCTGCACAAAAGAGGAATGTGGCTAATTTTCAAGACAGAATCAGTTGAAGTCAAGTATTTTGAAGGGTATCCACAAGTCAAGGAGGTTAAATTTTATAGAGAAATTTGATGGCTTCCATAAGGAGATTACAAAAATCTTTTGATGGAGCAGAAGAAGATAAACTGACATGGTTATTGAAAATAAAATTGACACTCCACTACAAGAGGAAGATGAAGAACTAATTTCTGAAAAGAGATTAGGGCCAAAAGAAGCAGAAAGAAAAATTTGGATGTTTCAGAGTACATGGAATAAGTTTTGATGAAATTGCATGAGGACATGCAATAGTCTTGCAGTGGGGGTATGTTGAGCCTCAAAATTGTACTTTCTTTCGTTCCACTTTACCTCATTTCATCATTCTTTTATCACTTCATAAGCCTAAAATCAATGAAGAATGATTAGGATTGCTTAAAGGTTACATGCAATTGATTAACATATTGTATTTTCATGATTTTTGCTATTTTAACAATTTTAGCACTTAAAATAGCTTCTGAGAATACGGTGATACATGTTGACAGCAATCTCTGGTACATTTTACGGTTTGAGTATGTTCCGGGTGGCCTCTCAAGAAAAACCGCATATGGGCATATTCCACGTCATGTCTACATCGTTAGTTGCTCACCATGAAGGAAGAAAGCGAATTACTGTGTGTGGACATGTACGTGGAAACCAATCAGGTAGGTTCCTCTTAGGGACCACGGACTCTCTGGTGTCTCTGACAAAGATACGCGACCTTCAATAAGAGTTTGGGCATCGAATAGGAATGGGAAAGACAGTAATCCCTGCATTATCTCAAGTTCTGTTATGTAATTTAATTATAAATATGACTTGGGAGACCAAGCAATGCTAGTTAGTCTTTTGGTTTTTTCTGCTAGATTTCAGAACCGTGAATACTCTGTTTTCAGTCAGTTTCTCCTTTAATGAAAGAAGCATCATTCTGCTGCATGAGCTGAGTCAATTTTGAGTTAGATTGCATGCTACCAGGTGGTGGAGGGCCCCTACCTCCTGTGCAGCTCTGTTTTTATAATTTAGATAAGTATTTTAGCTCTGTTTTCATAGTTTAGATAAGTATTTACTTTCAGTCTTATGTTTATGTTTCAATTGCATTGAGTTATACAACCAGAATTGTTCTAATAAACTTTTCCAACATATAATTCATGATGAACAAGATGGACTGTGTAATTTCATAGATTAATGGCATGTCAATTTCAATAGAATACTCAGGAGGTAGAATGAATGTGGTTCAGCTTTGTCCTTTCTTTTCAAGTATGATAATGGCTCTTTAGTTTAATACTGTTCATTGTAGATTAATAGCATCTTAGTTTAGTTTTAACTCATTGCTTTAACACTTAAAGTTTAGCTGTTGTCCATTGTAGTTTACTTTGTCTTAGTTGATAAATTCAATCTCACGGGCTTAATTATTTACAAAACTTCTTTTGTTCAAAATTCATACTCATACACAATTATCTGGACAAAAGATAGTATTATTATAAGGTCTGGAGTATTTTGCAACTTCTTTATCATTTCACAAACAAGCCTCTTTCTCAAAGACTATTTTTGAAAGGAAATCTATAAATTTTGAGAAAGGTTTAATGGTGTTAAAATTGAGTTGCAGAACAGAAGTAGAAACTAGTTTAGAGTAGAAACTTTACCTTGTTACAAATATTCTTTTCCACATATTTTCCAACAAATCTTTATTCATGGATGAGATGATGTACATTGTAAGTTATCTGTTTGATTAGTGATTTAGGAGAAGGCTTCATTTACACTTAGCTTGTTCATTTCTCAGGTTCATTTCAATTTCATGTTGTGATTTTACAATAGAGTCATTATCAAGCTTTGTATTTGTTGGTTGCTAGTCATAGTTAGACTCTGTTTTGTTTCAGCATTTACATTTGTTTACCATCATAGTTTAGGCTTCACTCTGTTTTGACCAATAGTTTCCCTTCATTTAGCACTTAGTTCTTTTCCTTTTCAAAATAAAACCATAAAACCAAAAACATCAGAAAACACTAAACACAATGTAGTGGGAAATAGATACCTAGGCACATATAGTGCACCACACTTCAGCAGTTTACTGACCTTGGTTGAAAATTAATGAACTCAATTTAGGAGACTAGGTTGAGCACAAACATTTTGGCACTATTTCCAGGGAAGTGTAACTAGGTATCATGATTTCCTACATCCACCAAAAACAAAAACAAAAACTTCAATCACCTACCATACCCACTTTATCATGTGGTGCAGTAAGAGCCACACATCCACATCATGAATTCGTATTTTTGTAGGTAGAAGAAGAGGTGACAAAGCAGGTTGAAGAAATGGATGGAGATGATGACAATGAGGAAGATCCTTTTGGATTTCCCATTCAAGAAACTGATATCAACATTCAAATGAAGAACATCCATCCATCTATACTTCCTAACTTCAAAGGTATGAGATCAGAAGACCCGGAAACCTTTCTTTTTGAATTTGAAATAATTTGTAGATCTTATGGCTACTCATTGCATATGCAAAAATTGAATTTGTTTCCGGCAACATTGAAGGATAGAGCTCTTAGATGGTTCATGACTTTAGGAACAAATTCTATAAGGACATGGGATGATATGAAAAGAGTATTTTTGGAAAAATATAAAGGTTATTGCATGCACCCCTACCTTAGAAATGAAGTCTTTAAGATGAACCAAAAATAGGATGAGAGCCTAGAAGATTTAGTGCAGAGATTTACTTATAATATCAAAAGATCTAAATTGCATAATTTAGGATCAGATGCATTAAAAACTCTCCTACTAAATGCTATAAAGGATGAATGGATTGATCTTCTTAATATTGTGGGAAAAGGAGATGTCTATCGATTGTCATTTAAAGAAATTTGTGAACTATGCAAGAACATATCAAGAGGAAAAGAAAAGTGTGTAAGGTCCCCTCAAGATCCATTTATGGCAAAAGTAAGTAAGTCAGCATCAGGATTGGTAAGTCAAACTGAATCTAACAATTTGCTAAACATTCTTGGTAATTTAAATGAACAAACTAACATGCTAAGAATGCAAAACAAGCAAAAAGTTGCTTCATTTATATTTTGCCCTAAATGTAGAAAGAAACATGCTTTGCATGAATGTCCACTTGATAACATTAAAATGTGTAAAATTTGTGCAGGATCACATACTACTGAAGATTGCCCATCATTACCAGGGTTGAAGGCAATTTACCAGAAGGATAATGGAGCAAATCAATCACAAGAGCAACTTTGTTATGTAGCTCCAAGAGGACTATGGCAGCCTCATCAACCCAATATGATGCAATATCCTTATGCACAGTTTCAAGGTTATGCACAACAACCTCAAGGTAATTGGAGAACACCCTTGCCTTGGCAACCTTGGCCATCTCAATCCCAACCTCAAAACCAACTTTGGAAACCTTTGCCATCTCAATCCCAATTTCAAAACCAACCTTGGACACCTTGGCCATCTCAATCCCAATCTCAAAACCAATCTTGGCAACAAAGTTGGCAAAGGCCCTACAAAGGAAATCCACCATATCCTCAATCTTTCCCTCTCTATCCTCAATATCATCATCAATGTTATCCATACCATTTACCTCCACTACAACATCAATATCACCCTCATTTTACCTCAATTCAATCTTTTCCATTACCATCCACACAAACACCCCAAAGATTCCCCACTCCACTACCTCCACAACCATTTCATATCCCCAACAATAAAACACCTCAATCAACTTACAAATATGAGGTATTGCAAAATGATTCACCAGTTGTCATTGAAGAACAACAACCAGCAGAAGAAGACTCAGATGAGGTCCAAGAATCATGGATGTCTATTGATAAAGAGAAGATATTGGAACCAGAGATTGAAAAGTCTCATGCATGCCTATCACCAGATTCTACGAATGAAGATCACATCTCTGAAGACTTGAATTTCATGATAGAGGAAAGACAAGGAAGACAAGATTACATTGAATCTTGGTTCAATTCAGTCATTGGATTCCAATGCTCAATTATTCAATATCTTTTGACATCATCTAAATCAAGATAGTTGGCATCTCATATACAGGTACATATCAAAGAGTGTCTTTCAAACCTGCATATGAGTTTATCTATCATCTTGTTACAGACATGGTTCCATTGGAAGTACTCATATACTTGAACAAGATTTTCTTTTTCAAGTAGAGTAAGACATAAAAAAAAAAGAAAAAAAAAAGGAAAAAAGAAAAAAAGAGTAAAGAGAAAAATAAGTCCTATTGTGAAAACCAGCTTGCTGGCGCAATTGGACATGAGCTTTGTTTGAAAACCAGGCAACTGGCGAGCAAAGTTCACAATAAAGTTCTGCAATTTCATGATGGTTTCAATCTTTCATGGTTCTTCAAATCATTCTTGGTTTTATGCTCAAGTTGGATGATGTGGAATTCCTTAAGGTCCACCTTCCAACAGATCTTGTCCCATCGACCTCAACACTTTATCTGGGATCAAGATTAGAGATTATTTGGAGTGCCTTGGAGCTTGCATTCATCAATGGCAAGCCTCCTCGTTGATAACAATGGGAATACAACAATGTCTCTTGATTGTCAAATCTTGCAGGCGACTCGACTTCGACACATTCATTCGTCCCTGTTAAGATGCACTGAGGTACCTTGACACTCATTTACATTATCAGTGAGTTTTCTCGCATTGGTTAATGATTTTCATCATTGATCGGTAATCCAATGATTTCTTCCCATGCTCGACTTCGACACATTTATTCGCATGGTAAGAATTGTACCATGAATGTTGGCTTTGATGAAGACTAATGGTTTTATGGAATCAACGACAAATTGCAGCAGTGAATTTTATTAGTTTCTTGTAGCAGCATGTTCATCTTTTTGTCAATTCAATAACAGCTGCGGAAAGTGGCAGTTTCTGCAGCTATTGCTGTAGCAGCCTGTTCTTGTTTTTTTGCAACTTTCCGGAAAGCGATTTTGGTGCAATTTTTGTAAAGTTGGAGCAGAAATAAAATTTTGAGCTTGAGTTTTCTGGGGGACGGGGTACAACGGACGAAATTTGGATTAAAACATTTTAAGGGCATTTTGAAGGGTTTTAAATGAATTCTCACTTTTATTTGAATGATTAGGACGAGATTTGAGTGTTTTTTCTGACACCTTTTCTTCAACAAAATGAAATTAGGCTTGTATGTGGTAGTAGAAGGTAAAAATACAGTTTATTGGAATCATAAATTTGGCCTTAAAATGAGTCCGTGGCGTACTTTTTTTGTTGCAACATTGGGCAGAATGAAGGGTGAAACAGGGCAGAAATTGATTTTATCATAACTTTCAAACCATGCATCCGTTGGTCCTGAAATTTTTATGGTAAATGCATTGAAGTAGGGTGAATAAACACAGAAAATTTCAGAAAATTTCAGTGTGTGTTTTTCAATAAATTGGCCACTTTCACATACAGGCATTTCTCATTTTCCGGGAGATCCGTGTAACCAATGGCAGAGATTTTTCGTCGGAAAATGCATAATAATATTGGTGACAACCTCAGAAAATTTCAGGGAATTCTGATGTACCATTTGAGAGAAATTCCAAAATTCATTTCATTCTACAATCCACTCCATCTCACTCCATTTTCACTCCATCTCATGCCATTTCCATTTCACTTCACAAGTCCTATTCCACTTTCACTCCATCTCACACCATTTTCATTCCATTTCACAAGTCATACTCCACTTTCACTCCATTACATTTTACATCCATCTTCCATATTCATACTTCATTTTTTCTTACAGATTGCATGTTGCAGCCACATCTTAATCAACAGTTCTGACATGATTGTACAGCCTACAAAGAGATGATGATTACAGGAAATTGAAGGATTTTGTTTTGAAGACCAATATGCTCAAAGAGGACCAAAGAAACAGCATCAAGCACAGCAATTAACAAGGTCAAAATTCTGAGGTAAATTGTGAAAATTATTTTAATAGCAAAAAGTCAAAACATGAAATAGATACAATGTGTATAATCATATGTTTCCTAAAACAACCTATCATTCGAATTGATTAACATATCTTGGCCATATCCCTTATCCAACATTCCATATCTCACCACAAGGTCATCATAAATTCTCCATCAGATCCATAGCCACTTCATTTTTCCTTATAGCTTAATCACCTCCATCCATTCACTTCCATTACACTTTGCAGCCAATCCATCTCTAAGTGCAGAAAGGTAATTCTAAGGGTGAAGCATCATTCTTCAACTAATCCATCTTCAGACACAGAGATACAGTTTCAAAAATAAAGCATTAGACTCTGTAGTCAATCTATCTTCAAGCATAGAAAAGTAATTCTGAAAGGAAGATAATCTGCACAAAGGAGGAATGTGGCTAATTGTCAAGACACAATCAGTTGAAGTCAAGTATTTGGAAGGATATCCACAAGTCAAGGAGCTACTACAATAAGAAGGGAGGCTAAATTTTATAGAGAAATTTGATGGCTTCCATAAAGAGATTATAAAATCTTTTGCCAAATCTTTTGATGGAGCAGAAGAAGAAAATCTGACATGGTTATTGAAAATAAAATTGACACTCCACTACAAGAGGAAGATGAAGAACTAATTTCTGAAAAGAGATTAGGGCCAAAAGAAGCAGAAAGAAAAATTTGGATGTTTCAGAGTACATGGAATAAGTTTTGATGAAATTGCATGAGGACATGCAATAGTCTTGCAGTGGGGGTATGTTGAGCCTTAGAATTGCCTTCTCTTTTACAAACCTTCACTTCATTTCATCATTCTTTTATCACTTCATAAGCCTAAAATCAATGAAGAATGATTAGGATTGCTTAAAGGTTACATGCAATTGATTAACATATTGTATTTTCATGATTTTTTCTATTTTAACAATTTTCTGCAAAATAGCTACAGAATACAGGCATTTCGTAGCTGACCGCGCATTCCATAGCTGATCCCGCATTCCGCAGCTGTTTTATAGTTTGAGTGGGTTACAGGTGTCGTCTCAAAGAAAGGCGCATATGGGCAAATTCCAGACTTCATCCACATCATTCCTTGCTCCCTACAAAGTCTGAGCACAATTACAATCTCTACGTGGTTAATAGAATCAAACTAGGAAGTAGACCTTGGGTCAGACAAGAATGTACCGTATTCTCGTTACGTGATCATGATCGTAGTCCCAGTTTGGTTTTCTATTAGGAAAGACACTTATCCCTTTATTTTCTCCAGTTCTGTTATGTAAATTTGCTATTAATATGCTTGGGGAACCAAGAGAAAGAGGTTAGATCTTGGTTAGATTTTGGCTTTTTGCTGCTAACCGTGAATACTCTGTTTTAAGTATTTTTCTCCTTTAATGAAAAAGCATCATTCTGCTGCATGAGCTGAGTCGATTTTGAGTTAGATTACATGCTACCAGGTGGTGGAGGGCCCCTACCTCCTGTGCAGCTCTGTTTTTTTAATTTAGATAAGTAACTCTTGTTTCATTCTTAGCTTAGTTAATTTTCTGAATTCTGCGTTTTTATGTTCATTTGTATTGAATTCTACAGTTTAATCTCATTCTAATGAATTCTTCCAAAATATCTGTAATGATGAATGGGAATTAACTGTGGTATTTTAGGATTTTAATTGTGTTTTCATTTCAAACTGTGTAATTTCATAGATTAATGGCATGTCAATTTCAATAGAATACTCCGGAGTAGAATGCATATGGTTCAGCTTTGTCCTTTCTTTTCAAGTATGATAATGGCTCTTTAGTTTGATATTGTTCATTGTAGATTAATAGCATCTTAGTTTAGTTTTAACTCATTGCTTTAACACTTCAAGTTTAGTTGTTGTCCATTGTAGCTTACTTTGTCTTAGTTGATAAATTCAATCTCACAGGCTTAATTATTTACAAAACTTCTTTTGTTCAAAATTCATACTCATACACAATTATCTGGACAAAAGATAGTATTATTATAAGGTCTGGAGTACTTTGCAGCTTCTTTATCATTTCACAAACAAGCCTCTTTCTCAAAGACTATTTTTGAAAGGAAATCTATAACTTTTGAGAAAGGTTTAATGGTGTTAAATTGAGTTGCAAAACAGAAGTAGAAACTAGTTTAGAGTAGAAACTTTACCTTGTTACAAATATTATTTTCCACATATTTTCCAATAAATATTTATTCATGGATAAAGATGTTGTACATTGTAAGTTATCTGTTTGATTAGTGATTTAGGAGAAAACTTCATTTACACTTAGCTTGTTTATTTCTCAGGTTCATTTCAATTTCATGTTGTGAGTTTACAATAGAGTCATTATCAAGCTTTGTAGTTGTTGTTTGCTAGTCATAGTTTAGGTTTGATTCTGTTTCAGTATTTGCATTTTTCATTTGTCATCTATAGTTTAGGCTTCACTCTGTTTTGACCAATAGTTTCCCTTCATTATCACTTAGTTCTTTTCCTTTTCAAGCTAAAATCACAAAACCAAAAACATCATAAAAACACTAAACACAACGAAGTAGGAAGAGGTTACTTAGGCACATATAGTGCACCACACTTCAACAGTTTACTGACCCTGGTTGACAATTAAATGAGCTCAATTTAGGGAGACTAGGTTGAGACCCAACATTTTGGCGCCGTTGCTGGGGGAAGTGTAACTAGGTATCCTGATTTCCTACATCCACAAAAAACAAAAACAAAAACTTCAATAACCTACCACACCCACTATATCATGTGGTGCGGTAAAGAAACCACACATCCACATCATGAATTCATATTTTTGCGAGGTAGAAGAAGAGGTGACAAAGCGAGGTGGAAGAAATGGATGGAGATGATGACAATGAGGAAGATCCTTTTGGATTTCCCATTCAAGAAAGCGATATCAACATTCAAATGAAGAACATCCATCCATACGTACTTCCTAACTTCAAAGGTATGAGATCGGAAGACCCGGAAACTTTTCTTTTTTGAATTTGAAATAATTTGTAGATCTTATGGCTACTCATTGCATATGCAAAAAATTGAATTTGTTTCCGAGCAACATTGAAGGATAGAGCTCTTAGATGGTTCATGACTTTAGGAACAAATTCTATAAGGACATGGGATGATATGAAAAGAGTATTTTTGGAAAAATATAAAGGTTTTTGCATGCACCATGACCTTAGAAATGAAGTCTTTAAGATGAACCCAAAAAGAGGATGAAAGCCTAGAAGATTTAGTGGAGAGATTTACTTATAATATCAAAAGATCTAAATTGCATAATTTAGGATTGGATGCATTAAAAACTCTCCTACTAAATGCTATAAAGGATGAATGGATTGATCTTCTTAATATTGTGGGAAAAGGAGATGTCTATCGATTGTCATTTCAAGAAATTTGTGAACTATGCAAGAACATATCAAGAGGAAAAGCAAAGTGTGTAAGATCCCTTCAAGGTCCATTTGTGGCAAAAGTAAGTAAGTCAACATCAAGATTGGTAAGTCAAAGCTGAACCAAACAATTTGATAAACATTCTTGGTAATTTAAATGAACAAACTAACATGCTAAGAGTGCAAAACAAGCAAAAAAGTTGCTTCATTTATATTTTGCCCTAAATGTAGAAAGAAACATACCTTGCATGAATGTCCACTTGATAACATTAAAATGTGTAAAATTTGTGCGGGATCACATACTACGAAGATTGCCCATCATTACCGGGGGTTGAAGGCAATTTACCGGAAGGATAATGGAGCAAATCAAGCACGAGAACAACTTTGTTATGTAGCTCCAAGAGGGCTATGGCGGCTTCATCAACCCAATATGATGCAATATCCTTATGCACGGTATCAAGGTTATGCACAACAATCCCAAGGTAATTGGAGAACACCCTTGCCTTGGCAACCTTGGCCATCTCAATCCCAACCTCAAAACCAACCTTGGAAACCTTTGCCATCTCAATCCCAACCTCAACATCAACTTTGGAAACCTTGGCCATCTCAATTCCAACCTCAGAACCAATCTTGGCAACAAAGTTGGCAAAGGCCATACAAAGGAAATCCACTTTCTCCTCAATCTTTTCCTCTCTATCCTCAATATCATCATCAATGTTATCCATACCATTTACCTCCACTACAACATCAATATCACCCTCATTTTACCTCAATTCAATCTTTTCCATTACCATCCACACAAACACCCCAAAGATTCCCCACTCCACTACCTCCACAACCATTTCATATCCCCAACAATAAAACACCTCAATCAACTTACAAATGCGAGGTATTGCAAAATGATTCACCGAGTTTGTCATTGAAGAACAACAACCAGCAGAAGAAGACTCGGATAAGGTCCGAGAATCGGGGATGTCTATTGATAAAGAGGAGATATTGGAGCTCGGAGATTGAAAAGTCTCATGCATGCCTATTACTAGATTCTATGAATGAAGATCACATCTCCGAAGACTTGCATTTCATGATAGAGGAAAGACAAGGAAGACAAGATTACATTGAATCTTGGTTCAATTCGATCATTGGATTCCAATGCTCGATTATTCAATATCTTTTGACATCATCTAAATCAAGACAGGTTGGCATCTCATATACGAGTACATATCAAAGAGTGTCTTTCAAACCTTCATATGAGTTTATCTATCATCTTGTTACATACATGGTTCCATTGGAAGTACTCATATACTTGAACAAGATTTTCTTTTTCAAGTAGAGTAGGACATAAAAAAAATAAAAAATAAAAAAAAAAGAGAAAAAAAATAAAAAAAAGAGTAGAGAAAAAAAATAAGTCCTGTTGTGAAAACCAGCTTGCTGGCACAATTGGACATGAGCTTTTCTTGAAAACCGGGCAACTGGCGAGAAAATTTCACAATAAAGTTCTGCAATTTCACGATGGTTTCAATCTTTCATGGTTCTTGAATCATTCTTGGTTCTATGCTCGAGTTGGATGATGTGGAATTCCTTAAGGTCCACCTTCCAACGGATCTTGTCCCATCGACCTCAACACTTTATCCGGGATTAAGATTAGAGATTATTTGAAGTGCCTTGGAGCTTGCATTCATCGATGGCAAGCCTCCTCGTTGATAACAATGGGAATACAACAATGTCTCTTGATTGTCAAATCTTGCGGGCGACTCGACTTCGACACATTCATTCGTCCCTGTCAAGATGCAGTCGAGGTACCTTGACACTCGTTTACATTATCGGTGAGTTGTCTCGCATTGGTTAACGATTTTCATTATTGATCGGTAATCCAATGATTTCTTCCCATGCTCGACTTCGACACATCTATTCGCATGGTAAGAATTGTACCATGAATGTTGGCTTTGATGAAGACTAATGGTTTTATGGAATCAACGACAAATTGCAGCGGTGAATTTTATTAGTTTCTTGTAGCAGCATGTTCATCCTTTTGTCAATTCAATAACGAGTGCGGAAAGTGGCGGTTCTAGCGACTATTCTTTGTAGTAGACATGTTCTTGTTTTTTTTGCAACTTTTTTCCGGAAAGGCGAGTTTTGGTGCAATTTTTGCAAGAGATTGGAGCAGAAATAAAAAAATTCTGAGCTTACGGGTTTTCTCGGAATATGATAAATTGAGTACAACGCGGACGGAATTTGGAAAAAAGCAATTTTTAAGGGCATTTCGGAAGGGTTTTTCGAGCGAGATTCTCACTTTTCGAGCATTTTGGACGGATTAGGGACAGATTTGAGTGTTTTTTCACAGCAGCACCTTTTCTTCATCAAAATGAAATTATGGAAGCATGTGGTAGTAGAGAAGGTAAAAATACACGAGTTTCCCATTGGAATCACTCAATTTGGCCTTAAAATGAGTCGATGGCGTACTTTTTTTGTTGCAAAATTGGACAAAATGAAGGGTGAAACGAGGGCGAGAAATTGATTTTGTCATAACTTTCAAACCGTGCATCCGTTGGTCCTGAAATTTTTATGGTAAATGCATTGAGGTAGGGTGAATAAACACAGAAAATTTCAGAAAATTTCAGTGTGTATTTTTCAAGAAATTGGCCACTTTCACCTACAGCCATTTCTCATTTTCCGGGAGATCCAGTGCAACCAATGGGCTGAGATTTTTCGGTGGAAGATGCATAATAATATTGGTGACAACCTCAGAAAATTTCAGGGGAAGTCTGATGTACCATTTGAGAGAAATTGCAAAATTCATTTCATTCTACAAGTCCATTCCACTTTCACTCCATCTCACGCCATTTTCATTTCATTTCACAAGTCCTATTCCACTTTCACTCCATCTCACGCCATTTTCATTCCATTTCACAAGTCCACTCCACTTTCACTCCATTACATTTTACATCCATCTTCCATATTCATACTTCATTTCTTCTTACAGATAGCATGTTGCGACCACATCTTAATCGGCGGTTCGACATGATTGTACGACCTACAAAGAGATGATGATTACGGAAATTGAAGGATTACTGTTTTGAAGACCAATATGCTCAAAGAGGACCAAAGGAACGACATCAAGCACATGCAATTAGCAAGGTCAAAATTACGAGGTAAATTGTGAAAATTATTTTAATAGCAAAAAGTCAAGACATGAAATAGATACGATGTGTATAATCATATGTTTCCTAAAACAACCTATCATTCGAATTGATTAGCCATATCCCTTATCCAACATTCCATATTTCACCACAAGGTCATCATAAATTCTCCATCGGATCCATAGCCACTTCATTTTCCCTTATATCATCCATTCACCTCCATTACACTTTGCGACCCAATCCATCTCTAAGTGCGAGAAAGGTAATTGTAAGGGTGAAGCATCATTCTTCAACTAATCCATCTTCGGACACGAGAGATACGAGTTTCAAAAAATAAAGCATTAGACTCGCGTAGTCAATCTATCTTCAAGCATAGAAAAGTAATTCGAAAGGAAGATAATGCTGCATAGAGGAGGAATGTGGCTCATTCTCAAGACGAGAATCGAGTTGAAGTCAAATATTTGGAAGGATATCCACAAGTCAAGGAGCTACTACAATAAGAAGGAAGGCTAAATTTTATAGAGAAATTTGATGGCTTCCATAAGGAGATTACAAAATCTTTTGTCAAATCTTTTGATGGAGCGAGAAGAAGAGAAAGCTGACATGGTTATTGAAAATAAAATTGACACTCCACTACAAGAGGAAGATGAAGAACTAATTTACGAAAAGAGATTAGGGCCAAAAGAATCGGAAAGAAAAATTTGGATGTTTCGAGTACATGGAATAAGTTTTGATGAAATTGCATGAGGACATGCAATAGTCTTGCGGTGGGGGTATGTTGAGCCTCAAAATTGTGCTTTCTTTCATTCCACTTTACCTCATTTCATCATTCTTTTATCACTTCATAAGCCTAAAATCAATGAAGAATGATTAGGATTGCTTAAAGGTTACATGCAATTGATTAACATATTGTATTTTCATGATTTTTTGCTATTTTAACAATTTTACGCAAAATAGCTACGGAATGCGGACGATTCATGTAGTGACCGCATGAGTCTGCTAGTTTGTTTTACAGTTTGAGTATGTTCCAGGTGGCCTCTCAAGAAAAACCGCATATGGGCATATTCCACGTCATGTCTACATCGTTCGTTGCTCACCATGAAGGAAGAAACGAATTCTGTGTGTGGTTATGCACGTGGAAACCAAAATCAAGAGGTAGAGTTCTACCGGGACACAGACTCTCACAGTGTCTCCGGCAAAAGTACGCGACCTTCAATAAGAGTTTTAATTCGAATAGGAATGGGAAAGACGAGTAATCACTGCATTATCTCAAGTTACGTTATGTAATTTAATTATAAATATGACTTGGGAGACCAAGCAATGCTAGTTAGTCTTTTGGTTTTTTTACTGCTAGATTTCGGAAACCGTGAATACTCTGTTTTCGGTCGGTTTCTCCTTTAATGAAAGAAGCATCATTCTGTTGCATGAGTGAGTCAATTTTGAGTTAGATTGCATGCTACCGAGTGGTGGAGGGCCCCTACCTCTGTGCGGCTCTGTTTTTATAATTTAGATAAGTATTTTAGCTCTGTTTTCATAGTTTAGATGAGTATTTTAATTGTGTTTTCATTTATAATTTAGACAAGCTTCTACGGTTTAGGATCATCATTGATTTCATTAAAATATCACGACTAGACTTGTTCTAATCATCTATTCCAAAATACCATTACGATGAATCAGAAATAGTTTGTGATTTTGTAGGCTTGAGTTACATTTCCCTTTGTTAATTATCATAGTGAGAATTGTATGGATTTCGTGTAATTTCATAGATTAATGGCATGTCAATTTCAATAGAATACTCCCGGAGGTAGAATGCATATGGTTCGGCTTTGTCCTTTCTTTTCAAGTATGATAATGGCTCTTTAGTTTGATATTGTTCATTGTAGATTAATAGCATCTTAGTTTAGTTTTAACTCATTGCTTTAACATTTCAAGTTTAGGTTTTGTTGTCCATTGTAGCTTACTTTGTCTTAGTTGATAATTCAATCTCATAGGCTTAATTATTTACAAAACTTCTTTTGTTCAAAATTCATACTCATACACAATTATCTGGACAAAAGATAGTATTATTATAAGGTACGGGAGTATTTTGCGGCTTCTTTATCATTTCACAAACAAGCCTCTTTCTCAAAGACTATTTTTTGAAAGGAAATCTATAAATTTTGAGAAAGGTTTAATGGTGTTAAAATTGAGTTGCGAAACGAAGTAGAAACTAGTTTAGAGTAGAAACTTTACCTTGTTACAAATATTCTTTTCCACATATTTTCCAACAAATCTTTATTCATGGATGAGATGATGTACATTGTAAGTTATCTGTTTGATTAGTGATTTAGGAGAAGGCTTTCATTTACACTTAGCATTCCATTTCTCAAGTTCATTTCAAGTTCATGTTGTGATTTGTTTCTTTGCCATAGAGTCATTATCAAGCTTTGTATTTGTTGTTTGCTAGTCATAGTTTAGGTTTGATTCTGCTTTAGTGTTTGCAATTGCATTTGTCATTTGTCATCTATAGTTTAGGCTTCACTCTGTTTTGACCAATAGTTTCCCTTCATTAGCACTTAATTCTTTTCCTTTTCAAAATAAAATCACAAAACCAAAAACATCATAAAAACACTAAACACAACGAGGTAGGAAGAGGTTACTTAGGCACATATAGTGCACCACACTTCAGCAGTTTACTGACCCTGGTTGACAATTAAATGAGCTCAATTTAGGAGACTAGGTTGAGACCAAACATTTTGGCGCCGTTGCCGGGGAAGTGTAACTAGGTATCCTGATTTCCTACATCCACAAAAACAAAAACAAAAACTTCAATCACCTACCACATCCACTATATCATGTGGTGCAGTAAGAGCCACACATCCACATCATGAATTCATATTTTTGCAGGTAGAAGAAGAGGTGACAAAGCAGGTTGAAGAAATGGATGGAGATGATGACAATGAGGAATATCCTTTTGGATTTCCCATTCAAGAAACTGATATCAACATTCAAATGAAGAACATCCATCCATCTATACTTCCTAACTTCAAAGGTATGAGATCAGAAGACCCGGAAACCTTTCTTTTTGAATTTGAAATAATTTGTAGATCTTATGGTTACTCATTGCACATGCAAAAATTGAATTTGTTTCCGGCAACATTGAAGGATAGAGCTCTTAGATGGTTCATGACTTTAGGAACAAATTCTATAAGGACATGGGATGATATGAAAAGAGTATTTTTGGAAAAGTATAAAGGTTATTGCATGCACCATGACCTTAGAAATGAAGTCTTTAAGATGAACCAAAAAGAGGGTGAAAGCCTAGAAGATTTAGTGGAGAGATTTACTTATAATATCAAAAGATCTAAATTGTATAATTTAGGATCAGATGCATTAAAAACTCTTCTACTAAATGCTATAAAGGATGAATGGATTGATCTTCTTAATCTTGTGGGAAAAGGAGATGTTTATCGATTGTCATTTCAAGAAATTTGTGAACTATGCAAGAACATATCAAGAGGAAAAGAAAAGTGTGTAAGGTCCCCTCAAGATCCATTTATGGCAAAAGTAAGTAAGTCAGCATCAGGATTGGTAAGTCAAACTGAACCTAACAATTTGATAAACATTCTTGGTAATTTAAATGAACAAACTGACATGCTAAGAGTGCAAAACAAGCAAAAAGTTGCTTCATTTATATTTTTCCCTAAATGTAGAAAGAAACATACTTTGCATGAATGTCCACTTGATAACATTAAAATGTGTAAAATTTGTGCAGGATCACATACTACTGAAGATTGCCCATCATTACCAGGGTTGAAGGCAATTTACCAGAAGGAAAATGGAGCAAATCAAGCACAAGAGAAACTTTGTTATGTAGCTCCAAGAGGACTATGGCAGCCTCATCAACCCAATATGATGCAATATCCTTATGCACAATTTCAAGGTTATGCACAACAACCTCAAGGTAATTGGAGAACACCCTTGCCTTGGCAACCTTGGCCATCTCAATCCCAACCTCAAAATAAACCTTGGAAACCTTGGCCATCTCAATCCCAACCTCAAAACCAACTTTGGAAACCTTGGCCATCTCAATTCCAACCTCAAAACCAATCTTGGCAACAAAGTTGGCAAAGGCCATACAAAGGAAATCCACTTTCTCCTCAATCTTTTCCTCTCTATCCTCAATACCATGATCAATGTTATCCATACCATTTGTCTCCACCACAACATCAAAATCACCCTCATTTGACCTCAATTTAACCTTTCCCATTATCATCCACACAAGCACCCCAAAGATCCCCCACTCCACTACCTCCACAACCATTTCATATCCCCAACAATAAAACACCTCAATCAACTTACAAATCCGAGGTATTGCAAAATGATTCACCAGCTGTCATTGAAGAACAACAACCAGTAGAAGAAGACTCAGATGAGGTCCAATAATCATGGATGTCTATTGATAGAGAGAAGATATTGGAACCAGAGATTGAAAAGTCTCATGCATGCCTATCACTAGATTCTACGAATGAAGATCACATCTCCGAAGACTTGCACTTCATGATAGAGGAAAGACAAGGAAGACAAGATTACATTGAATCTTGGTTCAATTCAGTCATCGGATTCCAATGCTCAATTATTCAATATCTTCTGACATCATCTAAATCAAGACAGTTGGCATCTCATATACAGGTACATATCAAAGAGTGTATTTCAAACCTGCATATGAGTTTATCTATCATCTTGTTACAGACATGGTTCCATTGGAAGTACTCATATACTTGAACAAGATTTTCTTTTTCAAGTAGAGTAGGACATAAAAAAAAAAAGAGAAAAAAAAAAGAAAAAAAGAAAAAAAAGAAAAAAAGAGTAAAGAGAAAAATAAGTCCTATTGTGAAAACCAGCTTGCTGGCGCAATTGGACATGAGCTTTGTTTGAAAACCAGGCAACTGGCGGGCAAATTTCACAATAAGTTCTGCAATTTCATGATGGTTTCAATCTTTCATGGTTCTTCAAATCATTCTTGGTTCTATGCTCGAGTTGGATGATGTGGAATTCCTTAAGGTCCACCTTCCAACAAATCTTGTCCCATCGACCTCAACACTTTATCTGGGATCAAGATTAGAGATTATTTGAAGTGCCTTGGAGTTTGCATTCATCAATAGAAAGCCTCCTCGTTGATAACAATGGGAATACAACAATGTCTCTTGATTGTCAAATCTTGCAGGTGACTCGACTTCGACACATTCATTCGTCCCTGTCAAGATGCACTAAGGTACCTTGACACTCATTTACATTATCGGTGAGTTGTCTCGCATTGGTTAACGATTTTCATTATTGATCGGTAATCCAATGATTTCTTCCCATGCTCGACTTCGACACATTTATTCGCATGGTAAGAATTGTACCATGAATGTTGGCTTTGATGAAGACTAATGGTTTTATGGAATCAACAACAACTTGCAGCAGTGAATTTTATTAGTTTCTTGTAGCAGCATGTTCATATTTTTTTTGTCAATTCAATAACAGCTGCGGAAAGTGGCAGTTTCTGTAGCCATTGCTGTAGCAGCCTGTTTTCATCTTTTTGCAACTTTTTCCAGAAGGCAGTTTTGGCGCAATTGTTGCAAGAGATTGGAGTAGAAATAAAAAATTTTGAGCTTCTGGGTTTTCTCAAAATATGATAAATTGAGTATAATGCGGACAGAATTTGGAAAAAAACAATTTTCAAGGGCATTTCAGAAGGGTTTTTCAGGCAGATTTTCATTTTTCAGCATTATGGACAGAATAGGACCGATTTGAGTATTTTTGCACAACAGCACCTTTTCTTCATCAAAATGAAATTCTGAAAGCATGTGGCAGTGGAGAAGGTAAAAATACACAGTTTCCTTTTGGAATCACTCAATTTGGCCTTAAAATGAGTCCGTGGCGTACTTTTTTGTTGCAAAATTGGGCAAAATGAAGGGTGAAACAGGGCAGAAATTGATTTTGTCATAACTTTCAAACCGTGCATCCGTTGGTCTTGAAATTTTTATGGTAAATGCATTGAGGTAGGGTGAATAAGCACAGAAAATTTCAGAAAATTTGAGTGTGTATTTTTCAAGAAATTGGCCACTTTCACCTACCGCCATTTCTCATTTTTCGGGAGATCCGTGCAACCAATGGCTGCGATTTTTCAGTGGAAGATGCATAATAATATTGGTGACAACCTCAGAAAATTTCAGGGAAGTCTAATGTACCATTTGAGAGAAATTCCAAAATTCATTTCATTCTACAATTCCACTTCATCTCACTCCATTTTCACTCCATCTCACGCCATTTTCATTTCATTTCACAAGTCCTATTCCACTTTCACTCCATTACATTTCACATCCATCTTCCATATTCATACTTCATTTCTTCTTACAGATTGCATGTTGCAGCCACATCTTGTTCAACAGTTCTGACATAATTGTACAGCCTACAAAGAGATGATGATTACAGGAAATTGAAGGATTCTGTTTTGAAGATAAACATGCTCAAAGAGGACCAAAGGAACAACATCAAGCACAGCAATTAACAAGGTCAAAATTCTGAGGTAAATTGTGAAAATTATTTTAATAGCAAAAAGTCAAAACATGAAATAGATACAATGTGTATAATCATATGTTTTTTAAACAACCTATCATTTGAATTGATTAGCCATATCCCTTATCCAACATTCCATATCCCACCACAAGGTCATCATAAATTCTCCATCAGATCCATAACCACTTCATTCTCCCTTATAGCTTAATTACCTCCATCCATTCACTTCCATTACACTTTGTAGCCAATCCATCTCTAAGTGCAGAAAGGTAATTATAAGGGTGAAGCATCATTCTTCAACTAATCCATCTTCAGACACAGAGATACAGTTTCAAAATAAAGCATCATACTCTGTAGTCAATCTAGCTTCAAGCATAGAAAAGTAATTATGAAAGGAAGATAATCTGCACAAAGGAGGAATGTGGCTAATTGTCAGGACAGAATCAATTGAAGTCAAGTATTTGGAAGGATATCCATAATTCAAGGAGCTACTACAATAAGAAGGGAGGCTAAACTTTATAGGGAAATTTGATGGCTTCCATAAGGAGATTACAAAATCTTTTGTCAAATCTTTTGATGGAGCAGAAGAAGAGAAACTGACATGGTTATTGAAAATAAACTTGACACTCCACTACAAAAGGAAGATGAAGAACTAATCTCTGAAAAGTTAACAGAGATTAGAAAATAGATTAGGGCCAAAAGAAGCAGAAAGATAAGGTTGGATGTTCTAACAGAGGTTTCAAAGCACATGGAATAAGTTTTGATGAAATTGCATGAGGACATGCAATAGTCTTGCAGTGGGGGTATGTTGAACCTTAGAATTGCCTTCTCTTTTACAAACCTTCACTTCATTTCATCATTATTTTATCACTTCATAAGCCTAAAATCAATGAAGAATGATTAGGATTGCTTAAAGGTTACATGAAATTGATTAACATATTGTATTTTCATGATTTTTGCTATTTTAACAATTTTCTGCAAAATAGCTACAGAATACAGGCATTTCATAGCTGACCGCGCATTCCGTAGCTGATCCCGAATTCCGCAGCTGTTTTACAGTTTCAGTGGGTTCCAGGTGTCGTCTCAAGAAAAACCGCATATGGGCATATTCCACGTCATGTCTACATGGTTCGTTGCTCACCATGAAGGAAGAAACGAATTCTGTGTGTGGTTATGCACGTGGAAACCAAAATCAAGAGGTAGAGTTCTACTGGGACACAGACTCTACAGCTGTCTGCAGCAAAAGTACGCAGCCTTCAATAAGAGTTTTAATTCGAATAGGAATGGGAAAGACAGTAATCCCTGCATTATCTCAAGTTCTGTTATGTAATTTAATTATAAATATGACTTGGGAGACCAAGCAACGCTAGTTAGTCTTTTGGTTTTTTTTGCTAGATTTCAGAACCGTGAATACTTTGTTTTCAGTCATTTTCTCCTTTAATGAAAGAAGCATCATTCTGCTGCATGAGCTGAGTCAATTTTGAGTTAGATTGCATGCTACCAGGTGGTGGAGGGCCCCTACCTCCTGTGCAACTCTGTTTTTATAATTTAGATAAGTATTTTAGCTCTGTTTTCATAGTTTAGATGAGTATTTTAATTGTGTTTTCATTTATAATTTAGACAAGCTTCTACGGTTTAGGATCATCATTGATTTCATTAAAATATCACAGCTAGACTTGTTCTAATCATCTATTCCAAAATACCATTATAATGAATGAGAAATAGCTGTGATTTTGTAGGCTTTAGTTACATTTCCATTTGTTAATTATCATAGTGAGAATTGTATGGACTGTGTAATTTCATAGAGTAATGGCATGTCAATTTCAATAGAATACTCCGGAGTTAGAATGCATATGGTTCAGTTCTGTTATTTCATTTTCAGTTTGATAATGACTTTCTTTAGTTTAGTTTTAATTCATTTTGTTTCAAGTAGATTAATGACATTTTAATTTAGTTGTAATCACTGTCCTTTAATATTGATAGATAGCATTCTAGCTTGATGTTATCCATTGTATTTTAAGTAGTTCTAGTTGTCAAAATTAGTCTCTCGGCCTTCATTATTCAAAACTTACTTTTGTTCTGAATTTTTATTAATATATCACCATATGAGCAGTCGGTAATATCGAGTTTAAGGCTTTGAGGATTCGCAAAATCTTTTACAACTTCCATGATAGCCTTTTTCCCAAACATTATTCTAGAAAATCTCTAGAATTTTCCAGATAAGGCTTAGTAGCTGATAAGTCACTTGCAGAATAGAATAACTTCAGCATGATAGGTTAATTTAGATTTTTGTAATATTATGAGTTGATTGTTTAGTTAGGAGAACTTCATTTACACTTAGCATTCCATTTCTCAAGTTCATTTCAAGTTCATGTTGTGATTTGTTTCTTTACCATAGAGTCATTATCAAGCTTTGTATTTGTTGTTTGCTAGTCATAGTTTAGGTTTGATTCTGTTTCAGTATTTGCATTTGTCATTTGTCATCCATAGTTTAGGCTTCACTCTGTTTTGACCAATAGTTTCCCTTCATTAGCACTTAGTTCTTTTCCTTTTCAAAATAAAACCATAAAACCAAAAACATCAGAAAACACTAAACACAACGAAGTAGGAAAAAGGTTACTTAGGCACATATGGTGCACTTCACTTCAGCAGTTTACCAACCCTGGTTGACAATTAAATGAACTCAATTTAGGAGACTAGGTTGAGACCAAACATTTTGGCGCCATTTCCGGGGAAGTGTAACTAGGTAACCTTATTTCTTACATCCAAAAAAAAAAAAAACACAAAACAAAAACAAAAACTTCAATTACCTACCACATCCACTATATCATGTGGTGCAGTAAGAGCCACACATCCACATCATGAATTCATATTTGCAGGTAGAAGAAGAGGTGACAAAGGAGGTTGAAGAAATGGATGGAGATGATGACAATGAGGAAGATCCTTTTGGATTTCCCATTCAAGAAACTGATATCAACATTCAAATGAAGAACATCCATCCATCTGTGCTTCCTAACTTCAAAGGTATGAGATCAGAAGACCCGGAAACCTTTCTTTTTGAATTTGAAATAATTTGTAGATCTTATGGCTACTCATTGCACATGCAAAATTGAATTTGTTTCTGGCAACATTGAAGGATAGAGCTCTTAGATGGTTCATGACTTTAGGAGCAAATTCTATAAGGACATGGGATGATATGAAAAGAGTATTTTTGGAAAAATATAAAGGTTATTGCATGCACCATGACCTTAGAAATGAAGTCTTTAATATGAACCAAAAAGAGGATGAAAGCCTAGAAGATTTAGTGGAGAGATTTACTTATAATATCAAAAGATCTAAATTGCATAATTTAGGATCAGATGCATTAAAAACACTTCTACTAAATGCTATAAAGGATGAATGGATTGATCTTCTTAATCTTGTGGGAAAAGGAGATGTTTATCGATTGTCATTTCAAGAAATTTGTGAACTATGCAAGAACATATCAAGAGGAAAAGCAAAGTGTGTAAGGTCCCCTCAAGATCCATTTGTGGCAAAAGTAAGTAAGTCAACATCAAGATTGGTAAGTCAAACTGAACCTAACAATTTGATAAACATTCTTGGTAATTTAAATGAACAAACTGACATGCTAAGAATGCAAAACAAGCAAATAGTTGCTTCATTTATATTTTTCCCTAAATGTAGAAAGAAACATACTTTGCATGAATGTCCACTTGATAACATTAAAATGTGTAAAATTTGTGCAGGATCACATACTACTGAAGATTGCCCATCATTACCAGGGTTGAAGGCAATTTACCAGAAGGATAATGGAGCAAATCAAGCACAAGAGAAACTTTGTCATGTAGCTCCAAAAGGACTATGGCAGCCTCATCAACCCAATATGATGCAATATCCTTATGCACAATTTCAAGGTTATGCACAACAACCTCAAGGTAATTGGAAAACACCCTTGCCTTGGCAACCTTGGCCATATCAATCCCAACCTCAAAATCAACCTTGGAAACCTTGGTCATCTCAATCCCAACCTCAAAACCAATCTTGGCAACAAAGTTGGCAAAGGCCCTATAAAGGAAATCCACCATATCCTCAATCTTTCCCTCTCTATCCTCAATACCATCATCAATGTTATCCATACCATTTGTCTCCACCACAACATCAAAATCACCCTCATTTGACCTCAATTCAACCTTTTCAATTACCATCCACACAAACACCCCAAAGATTCCCCACTCCACTACCTCCACAACCATTTCATATCCCCAACAATAAAACACCTCAATCAACTTACAATTCTGAGGTATTGCAAAATGATTCACCAGCTGTCATTGAAGAACAACAAACAGAAGAAGAAGACTCAGATAAGGTCCAAGAATCAGGGATGTCGATTGATAAAGAGGAGATATTGGAACCAGAGATTGAAAAGTCTCATGCATACCTATCACTAGATTCTATGAATGAAGATCATATCTCCGAAGACTTGCATTTCATGATAGAGGAAAGACAAGGAAGACAAGATTACATTGAATCTTGGTTCAATTCAGTCATTGGATTCCAATGCTCAATTATTCAATATCTTTTGACATCATCTAAATCAAGACAGTTGGCATCTCATATACAAGTACATATCAAAGAGTGTCTTTCAAACCTGCATATGAGTTTATCTATCATCTTGTTACAAACATGGTTCCATTGGAAGTACTCATATACTTGAACAAGATTTTCTTTTTCAAAGTAGAGTAGGACATAAAAAAAAAAAAAAAAAAAGGGAAAAAAGAAAAAAAAAGAAAAAAAAAAAGTAAAGAGAAAAATAAGTCCTATTGTGAAAACCAGCTTGCTGGCGCAATTGGACATGAGCTTTGTTTGAAAACCAGGCAAATGGCGGGAAAAGTTCACAATAAGTTCTGCAATTTCATGATGGTTTCAATCTTTCATGGTTCTTCAAATCATTCTTGGTTCTATGCTCGAGTTGGATGATGTGGAATTCATTAAGGTCCACCTTCCAACAGATCTTGTCCCATCGACCTCAACACTTTATCTGGGATCAAGATTAGAGATTATTTGAAGTGCCTTGGAGCTTGCATTCATCAATGGCAAGCCTCCTCGTTGATAACAATGGGAATACAACAATGTCTCTTGATTGTCAAATCTTGCGGGCGACTCGACTTCGACACATTCATTCGTCCCTGTCAAGATGCACTGAGGTACCTTGACACTCATTTACATTATCGGTGAGTTGTATCGCATTGGTTAACGATTTTCATTATTGATCAGTAATCCAATGATTTCTTCCCATGCTCGACTTCGACACATCTATTCGCATGGTAAGAATTGTACCATGAATGTTGGCTTTGATGAAGACTAATGGTTTTATGGAATCAACAACTTGCAGCAGTGAATTTTATTAGTTTCTTGTAGCAGCATGTTCATATTTTTTTTCAATTCAATAACAGCTGCGGAAAGTGGCAGTTTCTGCAGCCATTGCTGTAGCAGCCTGTTTTCGTCTTTTTGCAACTTTTTCCAGAAGGCAGTTTTGGCGCAACTTTTGCAAGAGACTGGAGCAGAAATAAAAAATTCTGAGCTTCTGGGTTTTCTCAGAATATGATAAATTGAGTATAAGGCGGACAGAATTTGGAAAAAAGCAATTTTTAAGGGCATTTCAGAAGGGTTTTTCAGGCAGATTTTCAATTTTCAGCGTTATGGACAGAATAGGACAGATTTGAGTATTTTTGCACAGCAACACCTTTTCTTCATCAAAATGAAATTCTGGAAGCATGTGGCAGTAGAGAAGGTAAAAATACACATTTTCCCATTGGAATCACTCAATTTGGCCTTAAAATGAGTTCGTGGCGTACTTTTTTGTTGCAACATTGGGCAAAATGAAGGGTGAAACAGGGCAGAAATTGATTTTGTCATAACTTTCAAACCGTGCATCCGTTGGTCTTGAAATTTTTATGGTAAATGCATTGAGGTAGGGTGAATAAACACAGAAAATTTCAGAAAATTTCAGTGTGTATTTTTCAAGAAATTGGCCACTTTCACCTACAGCCATTTCTCATTTTTCGGGAGATCCGTACAACCAATGGCTGCGATTTTTCAGTGGAAAATGCATAATAATATTGGTGACAACCTCAGAAAATTTCAGGGAATTCTGATGTACCATTTGAGAGAAATTGTAAAATTCATTTCATTCTACAAGTCTATTCCACTTTCACTCCATCTCACGCCATTTTCATTCCATTTCACAAGTCATACTCCACTTTCACTCCATTACATTCTACATCCATATTCCATATTCATACTTCATTTCTTCTTACAGATTGCATGTTGCAGCCACATCTTGTTCAACAGTTCTGACATAATTGTACAGCCTACAAAGAGATGATGATTACAGGAAATTGAAGGATTCTGTTTTGAAGATCAACATGCTCAAAGAGGACCAAAGGAACAACATCAAGCACAGCAATTAACAAGGTCAAAATTATTTTAATAGAAAAAAGTCAAAACATGAAATAGATACAATGTGTATAATCATATGTTTCCTAAACAACCTATCATTCGAATTGATTAGCCATATCCCTTATCCAACATTCCATATCTCACCACAAGGTCATCATAAATTCTCCATCAGATCCATAGCCACTTCATTCTCCCTTATAGCTTAATTACCTCCATCCATTCACTTCCATTACACTTTGCAGCCAATCCATCTCTAAGTGCAGAAAGGTAATTCTAAGGGTGAAGCATCATTCTTCAACTAATCCATCTTCAGACACAGAGATACAGTTTCAAAATAAAGCATTAGACTCTGTAGTCAATCTAGCTTCAAGCATAGAAAATAATTCTGAAAGGAAGATAATCTGCACAAAGGAGGAATGTGGCTAATTGTCAAGGCAGAATCAGTTGAAGTCAAGTATTTGGAAGGATATCCATAATTCAAGGAGCTACTACAATAAGAAGGGAGGCTAAATTTTATAGAGAAATTTGATGGCTTCCATAAGGAGATTACAAAATCTTTTGTCAAATCTTTTGATGGAGCAGAAGAAGAGAAACTGACATGGATATTGAAAATAAACTTGACACTCCACTACAAAAGGAAGATGAAGAACTAATCTCTGAAAAGTTAACAGAGATTAGAAAATAGATTAGGGCCAAAAGAAGCAGAAAGATAAGGTTGGATGTTCTAACAGAGTTTTCAAAGCACATGGAATAAGTTTTGATGAAATTGCATGAGGACATGCAATAGTCTTGCAGTGGGGGTATGTTGAGCCCTAGAATTGCCTTCTCTTTTACAAACCTTCACTTCATTTCATCATTATTTTATCACTTCATAAGCCTAAAATCAATGAAGAATGATTAGGATTACTTAAAGGTTACATGAAATTGATTAACATATTGTATTTTCATGATTTTTGCTATTTCAACAATTTTATGCAAAATAGCTACAGAATACAGGCATTCCGTAGCTGATCGCGCATTCCGTAGCTGATCCCGCATTCCGCAGCTGTTTTACAGTTTGAGTGGGTTACAGGTGTCGTCTCAAAGAAAGGCGCATATGGGCAAATTCCAGACCTCATCCACATCATTCCTTGCTCCCTACAAAGTCTGAGCACAATTCTACATGTGGTTATGCACGTGGGAAACCAAAACCAAGAGGTAGAGTTCTACCGGGACACAGACTCTACAGCTGTCTGCAGCAAAGTACGCAACCTTCAATAAGAGTTTTAATTCGAATAGGAATGGGAAAGACAGTAATCCCTACATTATCTCAAGTTTTGTTATGTAATTTCATTATAAATATGACTTGGGAGACCAAGCAACGCTGGTTAGATCTTGGTTAGTTTTTGGCTTTTGTTATTAGATTTCAGAACTGTGAATACTCTGTTTTTCAGTATTTCTCTCCTTTAATGAAAGAAACAACATTTTTGCAAACATGTTGAGTCGATTTTGAGTTAGATTGCGTGCTACCAGGTGGTGGAGGGCCCCTACCTCCTGAGCGGCTTCGTTTTCACTGTTTAGATAAGTATTTTAGCTCTGTTTTCACTGTTTAGATAAGTATTTTAGCTCTGTTTTCACAGTTTAGATGAGTATTTTAATTGTGTTTTCATTTATAATTTAGACAAGCTTCTACGGTTTAGGATCATCATTGATTTCATTAAAATATCACAGCTAGAATTGTTCTAATCATCTATTCCAAAATACCATTACAATGAATGAGAAACAGCTGCGATTTTGTAGGCTTTAGTTACATTTCCATTTGTTAATTATCATAGTGAGAATTGTATGGACTGTGTAATTTCATAGAGGAATGGCATGTCAATTTCAATAGAATACTCCGGAGGTAGAATGCATGTGGTTCGATTCTGTTATTTCATTTTCAGTTTGATAATGACTTTCTTTAGTTTAGTTTTAATTCATTTTGTTTCAAGTAGATTAATGACATTCTAATTTAGTTGTAATAATTGTCCTTTAATATTGATAGATAGCGTTCTAGCTTGATGTTATCCATTGTATTTTAAGTAGTTCTAGTTATCAAAATTAGTCTCTCAGCCTTCATTATTTACAACTTACTTTTGTTCTGAATTTATATTGATACATCATCACATGAACATGGGTCAGTAATATCAGTTTAAGGCTTTGATTATTCTGCAAATCTTTTACAAATTCACCTATAGCCTTTTTTCCAAACATTATTCTAGAAAATCTCTAAACTTCTGAATAAGGCCTAGTAGTGATAAGTCAAGTTGCAGAATAGAATAACCGGCCATCATAGAATAATTTAGATTTTTGTAACATTGTGAGTTATGAGAGGAGTGATTGTTTATTTGGGAAAACTTCATTTACACTTAGCTTGTTCATTTCTCAGGTTCATTTCAATTTCATGTTGTGAGTTTACAATAGAGTCATTATCAAGCTGTGTATTTGTTGGTTGCTAGTCATAGTTAGACTCTGTTTTGTTTCAGCATTTGCATTTGTTTACCATCATAGTTTAGGCTTCACTCTGTTTTGACCAATAGTTTCCCTTCATTAGCACTTAGTTCTTTTCCATTTCAAAATAAAACCATAAAACCAAAAACATCAGAAAACACTAAACACAACGAAGTAGGAAGAGGTTACTTAGGCACATATAGTGCACCACACTTCAGCAGTTTACTGACCCTGGTTGACAATTAAATGAGCTCAATTTAGGAGACTAGGTTGAGACCAAACATTTTGGCGCCGTTGCCGGGGAAGTGTAACTAGGTATCCTGATTTCCTACATCCACAAAAACAAAAACAAAAAAACTTCAATCACCTACCACACCCACTATATCATGTGGTGCAGTAAGAGCCACACATCCACATCATGAATTCATATTTGCAGGTAGAAGAAGAGGTGACAAAGGAGATTGAAGAAATGGATGGAGATGATGACAATGAGGAAGATCCTTTTGGATTTCCCATTCAAGAAACTGATATCAATATTCAAATGAAGAACATCCATCCATATGTACTTCCTAACTTCAAAGGTATGAGATCAGAAGACCCGGAAACCTTTCTTTTTGAATTTGAAATAATTTGTAGATCTTATGGCTACTCATTTCACATGCAAAAATTGAATTTGTTTCCGGCAACATTGAAGGATAGAGCTCTTAGATGGTTCATGACTTTAGGAACAAATTCTATAGGGACATGGGATGATATGAAAAGAATATTTTTGGAAAAATATAAAGTTTATTGCATGCACCATGACCTTAGAAATGAAGTCTTTAAGATGAACCAAAAAGAGGATGAAAGCCTAGAAGATTTAGTGGAGAGATTTACTTATAATATCAAAAGATCTAAATTGCATAATTTAGGATCAGATGCATTAAAAACTCTTCTACTAAATGCTATAAAGGATGAATGGATTGATCTTCTTAATCTTGTGGGAAAAGGAGATTTTTATCGATTGTCATTTCAAGAAATTTGTGAACTATGCAAGAACATATCAAGAGGAAAAGCAAAGTGTGTAAGGTCCCCTCAAGATCCATTTGTGGCAAAAGTAAGTAAGTCAACATCAAGATTGGTAAGTCAAACTGAACCTAACAATTTGCTAAACATTCTTGGTAATTTAAATGAACAAACTGACATGCTAAGAATGCAAAACAAGCAAAAAGTTGCTTCATTTATATTTTGCCTTAAATGTAGAAAGAAACATACTTTGCATGAATGTCCACTTGATAACATTAAAATGTGTAAAATTTGTGCAGGATCACATACTACTGAAGATTGCCCATCATTACCAAGGTTGAAGGCAATTTACCAGAAGGATAATGGAGCAAATCAAGCACAAGAGCAACTTTGTTATGTAACTCCAAGAGGACTATGGCAGCCTCATCAACCCAATATGATGCAATATCCTTATGCACAATTTCAAGGTTATGCACAACAACCTCAAAATCAACCTTGGAAACCTTGGCCATCTCAATCCCAACCTCAAAACCAACCTTGGAAACCTTGGCCATCTCAATCCCAACCTCAAAACCAATCTTGGCAACAAAGTTGGCAAAGGCCCTATAAAGGAAATCCACCATATCCTCAATCTTTCCCTCTTTATCCTCAATACCATCATCAATGTTATCCATACCATTTGTCTCCACCACAACATCAAAATCGCCCTCATTTGACCTCAATTCAACCTTTTCCATTACCATCCACACAAACACCCCAAAGATTCCCCACTCCACTACCTCCACAACCATTTCATATCCCCAACAATAAAACACCTCAATCAACTTACAATTCTGAGGTATTGCAAAATGATTCACTAGCTGTCATTGAAGAACAACAACCAGAAGAAGAAGACTCAGATAAGGTCCAAGAATCAGGAATTTCTATTGATAAAGAGGAGATATTGGAACCAGAGATTGAAAAGTCTCATGCATGCCTATCACTAGATTCTATGAATGAAGATCATATCTCTATAGAGGAAAGACAAGAAAGACAAGATTACATTGAATCTTGGTTCCATTCAGTCATCGGATTCCAATGCTCAATTATTCAATATCATCTGAGATCATCTAAATCAAGACAGTTGGCATCTCATATACAGGTACATATCAAAGAGTGTCTTTCAAACCTGCATATGAGTTCATCTATCATCTTGTTACAGACATGGTTCCACTGGAAGTATTCATATACTTGAACAAGATTTTCTTTTTCAAGTAGAGTAGGACATAAAAAAAAAAAAAAAAAAAAAAGGGAAAAAAGAAAAAAGAAAAAAAAAAGAGTAAAGAGAAAAATAAGTCCTATTGTGAAAACCAGCTTGCTGGCGCAATTGGACATGAGCTTTGTCTGAAAACCAGGCAACTGGCGGGCAAAGTTCACAATAAAGTTCTGCAATTTCATGATGGTTTCAATCTTTCATGGTTCTTCAAATCATTCTTGGTTGTATGCTCGAGTTGGATGATGTGGAATTCCTTAAGGTCCACCTTCCAACAGATCTTGTCCCATCGACCTCAACACTTTATCTGGGATCAAGATTAGAGATTATTTGAAGTGCCTTGGAGCTTGCATTCATCAATAGCAAGCCTCCTCATTGATAAAAATGGGATTACAACAATGTCTCTTGATTGTCAAATCTTGCAGGCCTCTTGACTTCGACACATTCATTTGTCCCTGTCAAGATGCACTGAGGTACCTTGACACTCATTTACATTATCGGTGAGTTGTCTCGCATTGGTTAACGATTTTCATTATTGATCGGTAATCCAATGATTTCTTCCCATGCTCGACTTCGACACATTTATTCGCATGGTAAGAATTATACCATGAATGTTGGCTTTGATGAAAACTAATGGTTTTATGGAATCAACAACAACTTGCAGCAGTAAATTTTATTAGTTTCTTGTAGCAGCATGTTCATATTTTTTTCAATTCAATAACAGCTGCGGAAAGTGGCAGTTTCTGCAGCTATTGCTGTAGCAGCCTGTTTTTGCTTTTTGCAACTTTTTCCAGAGGCAGTTTTGGCGCAAATATTGCAAGAGATTGGAGCAGAAATAAAAAATTTTGAGCTTCTGGGTTTTCTCAGAATATGATAAATTGAGTAACAGGAAGACAGAATTTGAAAAAAAGCAATTTTTAAGGGCATTTCAGATGGGTTTTTAAGGCAGATTTTTATTTTTCAGCATTATGGACAGATCAGTACATATTTCAGTATTTTTGCACAGCAGCGCCTTTTCTTCATCAAAATGAAATTATAAAAGCATGTGGCAGTAGAAAAGGTAAAAATACACAATTTCCCTTTTGAATCCCTCAATTCGGCCTTAAAATGAGTTCGTGGTGTATTTTTTTGTTGCAACATTGGGCAGAATGAAAGGTGAAACAGGGCAGAAATTGATTTTATCATAACTTTCAAACCGTGCATCCGTTGGTCCTGAAATGTTTTTGGTAAATGCATTGAGGTAGTGTGAATAAACACAGAAAATTTCAAAAAATTTCAATGTGTATTCTTCAATAAATTGGCCACTTTTATCTACAACCATTTCTCATTTTTCGGGAGATCTGTGCAACCAATGGCTGATATTTTTCGTCGGAATATGCATAATAATATTGGTAACAACCTCAGAAAATTTCAGGGAAATCTGATGTACCATTTGAGATAAATCACAAAATTCATTTCATTTTACAATTCCACTCCATCTCACCCCACTTTCATTCCATTTCACAAGTCATATTCCACTTTCACTCCATTGCATTTCACATCCATATTCCATAGCCATACTTCATTTCTTTTTACAGATTGCATGTTGCAGCCACATCTTATTCAGCAGTTCTGACACAATTGTACAGCCTACAAAGAGATGATGATTACAGGAAATTGAAGGATTCTGTTTTGAAGACCAATATGCTAAAAGAGGACCAAAGGAACAACATCAAGCACAAAAATTAACAAGGTCAAAAATTCTGAGGTAAATTGTGAAAATTATTTTAATAGCAAAAGTTAAAACATGAAATAGATACAATGTGTATAATCATATGCTTCCTAAAACAACCTATCATTCGAATTGATTAACATATCTTGGCCATATCCCTTATCCAACATTCCAACCTCTATTCCACATCTCCTTAAGATTGTATCATTCACTTATTTCACCACAAGTTCATCATAAATTCTCCATCAGATCCATAGCCACTTCATTTTCCCTTATAGCTTAATTACCTCCATCCATTCACCTCCATTACACTTTGCAGCCAATCCATCCCTAAGTGCAGAAAGGTAATTCCGAGGGTGAAGCATCATTCTTCAACTAATCCATCTTCAGACACAGAGATACAGTTTCGAAAATAAAGCATTAGACTCTATAGTCAATCTAGCTTCAAGCATAGAAAAGTGATTCTGAAAGGAAGATAATCTGCACAGAGAAGGAATATGGCTAATTTTCAGGACAGAATCAGTTGAAGTCAAGTATTTGGAAGGATATCCATAAGTCAAGGAGCTACTGCAACAAGCAAGGAGGCTAAATTTTATAGAGAAATTTGATGGCTTCCATAAGGAGATTACAAAATCTTTTGCCAAATCTTTTGATGGAGCAGAAGAAGAAAAACTGACATGGTTATTGAAAATAAACTTGACACTCCACTACAAGAGGAAGATGAAGAACTAATGTCTGAAAAGTTAACAGAGATTAGAAAATAGATTAGGGCCAAAAGAAGAAGAAAGATAAAGTTGGATGTTTTAACAGAGGTTTCAGAGCACATGGAATAAAGTTTTGATGAAATTGCATGAGGACATGCAATAGTTTTGCAGTGGGGGTATGTTGAGCCCTAGAATTGCCTTCTCTTTTACAAACCTTCACTTCATTTCATCATTATTTTATCACTTCATAAGCCTAAAATCAATGAAGAATGATTAGGATTGCTTAAAGGTTACATGAAATTGATTAACATATTGTATTTTCATGATTTTTGCTATTTTAACAATTTTCTGCAAAATAGCTACAGAATACAGGCATTCCGTAGCTGATCACGCGTTCCATAGTTGATCCCACATTCCGCAGCTGTTTTACAGTTTGAGTGGGTTACAGGTGCCGTCTCAAAGAAAGGTGCATATGGGCAAGTTCTAGACTTCATCCACATCATTCCTTGCTCCCTACAAAGTCTGAGCACAATTCTACATGTGGTTATGCACGTGGGAAACCAAAACCAAGAGGTAGAGTTCTACCGGGACACAAACTCTACAGCTGTCTGCAGCAAAGCACGCAACCTCCAATAAGATTTTTAATTCGATTAGAAGTGGGAAAGACACTTATCCATGTTTTTCTCATAGAGTAGTTATGTAATTTCATTATAAAAATAACTCGAGAGACCAAGATGCGGTGAGTTGGTGGCTGTTTGGTTGTTAAGCTGTCTAAGACTGTAATACGTTGTTTTTGAAGATTTTCTCCTTTAATGAAAGAAGCATCATTCTGCTGCATGAAAGTGATCAATTTTAAATTAGATTGCATGCTACCAGGTGGTGGAGGGCCCCTACCTCCTGTGCAGCGCTGTTTTATAATTTAGATAAGTATTTTAGCTCTGTTTTCACAGTTTAGATGAGTATTTTAATTGCGTTTTCATTTATAATCTAGACAAGCTTCTACAGTTTAGGATCATCATTGATTTCATTAAAATATCACAGCTAGACTTGTTCTAATCATCTATTCCAAAATACCATTACAATGAATGAGAAATAGTTGTGATTTTGTAGGCTTTAGTTACATTTCCATTTGTTAATTATCATAGTGAGAATTGTATGGACTGTGTAATTTCATAGAGTAATGGCATGTCAATTTCAATAGAATACTCCGAAGTTAGAATGCATATGGTTCAGTTCTGTTATTTCATTTTCAGTTTGATAATGACTTTCTTTAGTTTAGTTTTAATTCATTTTGTTTCAAGTAGATTAATGACATTTTAATTTAGTTGTAATCACTATCCTTTAATATTGATAGATAGCGTTCTAGCTTGATGTTATCCATTGTATTTTAAGTAGTTCTAGTTGTCAAAATTAGTCTCTCGGCCTTCATTATTCACAAGTTACTTTTGTTCTGAATTTTTATTAATATATCATCATATGAACAGAGGTCAGTAATATCAGTTTAAGGCTTTGATTATTCTGCAAATCTTTTACAAATTCACCAATAGCCTTTTTCCCAAACATTATTCTAGAAAATCTCTAAATTTCTGAATAAGGCTTAGTAGTGATAAATCAAGTTGCAGAATAGAATAACTTCAGCATCATAGGATAATTTAGATTTTTGTAACATTGTGAGTTGATTGTTTATTTAGGAGAAAATTTCATTTACACTTAGCTTGTTCATTTTCTCAGGTTCATTTCAAGTTCATGTTGTGATTTGTTTCTTTGCCATAGAGTCATTATCAAGCTTTGTATTTGTTGTTTGCTAGTCATAGTTTAGGTTTGATTCTGTTTCAGTATTTGCATTTGTCATTTGTCATCCATAGTTTAGGCTTCACTCTGTTTTTGACCAATAGTTTCCCTTCATTAGCACTTAGTTCTTTTCCTTTTCAAAATAAAACCATAAAACCAAAAACATCAGAAAACACTAAACACAACGAAGTAGGAAGAGGTTACTTAGGCACATATAGTGCACCACACTTCAGCAGTTTACTGACCCTGGTTGACAATTAAATGAGCTCAATTTAGGAGACTAGGTTGAGACCAAACACTAATACCACAAATCAGGGTAGAAAACCTAACACATAAATGCACATAAAAATGCCACTCATCGTGGCTCTGATACCATGTTAAAATCAGCCATGGTGAACATGATAAACACACGAAACATGAGAAAGATAAATGTTGGATGCATTTATTATTCATAAATGATGCATTTATAGTACATTAGGTGACCCTTGGATTCCACATTCCAAGGTCTCTTGGACTTCCTATGTCCATTTTCCTTCCACACCTACCCATAGAGGATTAGGTGTCCAACAACAATAATTTTGATATTGGCAAAGGTGTCATTTGTAGAATATTTACTCTTACTTTGACAGGTAAAGCTGAAGACTGATGTCGATCATTACCAATTTCCTTTGTACATAGTTGGGATGAATTTTCAAAAAAAATCCTCCATGATTTTTAGGACTATAATTGTGAAAAGGTTTGTGATCAATTAGAAGTATTGTGTAGATTGGAAGGTGATTCTTTCAACGGTTTTCTAATTATATTTAAATTGGTTTGTTTACAATTTCATTCCAAATATTTACCTCTTGAATATTAGTTATTAGGGTGGTTTGAACATTTAGTGTCTCTTTCCTGTAATTCTAACAATTGTAAGGAATTAGAAGATATGACAGTTGAAGAGTTAATAGCTCAAAATACCATTGGATCTTCGCTACAAATTGAAAATGTCAATGCCACCAATCAAAAAAATTAGCAAAAAGTTGATGTTGTTGAAATCATTGATCTTGAAAATTTTACTACAATTATAAATTTTGATTTCAAAGCTACTCTAAATCAAAATGGTTTTACAACCCCAATTATCTATAATTCTACTGAATATGGAAATCAACAATGTGTATAATTAATTAGTAACAACCAACAAGAAATAAGTTATGCAAGCAATCAACAAGAAAAAATGCAAATAAAAAATTACAACGATATACAAACCGTTGCAAGTAATGTTGAATCTACTTTTTCTTAAATCAGTGATCAATCACACGTTATAGTGCAGCCTAGCAACAATTTCCAGATCTGAAATAATGCAAATACAGAGGAATTCAAAATGTACATTCTAAAAAATTAGCAAGAATCTTCAGATAGAAAAAATTTCAGGTACATATATTCAACTTCTTATTTCTTCCTCTATCATGATATTTTTAGTATCAAAAATTCAATAGTTAATAAGTCAAAGATCCCTCCGAACACCAATTTCATTTTAGAAAACAAAGGAGCTATCACAAATTTAATTAGTAATTTATTATTGGTTAATCCTAAACGGGATAGAGAAAATTTAATTATCAATACCTTCAACAATCCCGGAAATTCTCTTAACCGTGCATTTAATTTTCTGCATGGTACCGATTTATTTTATGAAGAGAAATAAAACACTAATAAAATCGTTTATAATGATGATTTGAAGGCTGAGAATGTGTCTCTTCATTCTTTGGTACTGATTTTGTCATATTCTCATATTTTCAATTCTCCAAGTCCATCTATCTTTGAAAATCAAAAAAACATCATTATAGAAATTGTTCCATGTGTTTCTCATTTTAAAACCTCCCAACATTGTGATGATTTCATTATTCAAGAATCCACTCCTATTTTTTATTCTTATAATGATGAAGTTTCTTTTCTAATCCTAAGCCTGAAATTTTTTCATTTCCATGAGTAAATTCTAATCATAATTTTAATCTCATTATTTCTACTTGTGAAAAGGAAATTTTTGTGAACAAATCCCAACTGTCTTAAAACATTAGTTGTAATATTAGTGTAAAAAATCAAATAATTGTACTTTCTTATTGGTTCATTTATAATTTTTATTCAAATCTTAGATTACGTCCTTTTGATAGTTTTTATTCATGCTGAAATTTTGAAGCATTCATAAATTAGTCACTCATCGAGTGCATTAATGGTCAAACATGAAAATCAATTTTTAAGGCATTAATCATGAATATCAAAAGCTTTTAATTTGCCAATTTTATGTGATGTTCATCGCATACCAATTCATGTCTTATTTTCAAATGAATTTTCCACGAACCCCAACATTAGAGAGTGCATTATTACAATCTCGCAAACACTCTAATCTATGGAAAAAAAATCTAAAAGATTAGATTTACCAAATCCCCATTCGCACTTCATTGATTCATATGAAAATTGTTTGGAAGCTCTAATTCAATAGAAGATTTTTAATAGATTACGCCATATACATAATACTTAATCACCACTTCAGGCCATAATATTTCACAATAAATTATCTCAACATGGCCTATCACCATATCCTCTTTTGTATCTTCTCTAGTCATTAGTAGACATACACCTTGCTTTTAATGATCAAATAAGGACATGGTTAGAGAACTTTTAAAATACGAACTTTGTAAATATATTTTCTTCGCTAAATTTATTAGAGATAAATATACATAGTAGGCTGAAATTTTGCTTTGATAATTTAGTATTGATCTTATTCATGTTACTAATTTCTCACATTTCCATTTATGCAGGGATAAATTAATGGGATGGTCACATTGGAAGTACGATTACACCTAGTTGCATTATGTTTTTTAGCCTAGATTAGGAATTGGATTAATTTAGTTAGATTTTTTTTCTATTTGTATTTCTTTCAATCATGTAGATTTTGAACAAGGAAGTAATGAGCCCAAGTATTTCCCTTGTTGTTCACTTCATTTCTTGGTAAAGAGTGGCTTAGAGCATATTTACCATCTAATATCTTCAAATCATACACACTTGTGATGCTCCAGGACATCTTTCTTTGAAAAAGTTTCATCATATTATTGAAATTTCTGTTATAAGATAAAATAATAAATGGTGAAATTTCAAAGAATCATTACACCTAAGTGCTTTTGATAATGCCACTTTTCCAATTCACAAGCATTTATAAACGATGGTTTTTACTACTCTTGTCCCTCAATGTAAACATGAAGTGGATGCAATTTGACAAATCATTACTTGGCATTTAATTTAGATTTAATAATTAAATGATTTTTAACATATGCAAGTTATGTGGGAAAATGCATGGGAGAAGATGAATATCAATAAGGTAAAGTTGCATTCAAATTCTTTCAGGTATGCGTATGCATGTTCATCTTCATCTATCGTTAGTTTTCATTGTAGCTTTGTTTTCTCCTTTCAGCCTTTTTTTTCTCAATTGTACTCCTTTTTAAAGGTCTTCATTGGCTTGATTTGAAGACTTGGCTTTAGAATAAAGCGAGCAACTAGACTTTTCCAATTCACAAACATGTTCAAGGAAGTATTTATTTTCTCATCAAAATTTCTATTTTAATGCTTTGTATAGGTGCTTTGCTTTATATTCCCCTTTCTTTGTAGATGTGTGAGTTGATTCATAACAATATTTTGCTTTTCTTGATGTAGCTGAAATAAAATTATGGGTTTCTATTTATTCTGATATGTTGTGGGCTTATGCGCTTCAAAAATATTAAATAGAAAATTAAATAAGGCTTGTAAGAAAAGGAAAATTGCAAAGAATCTAGCAGCAATCGTAAAAATACTCTCGTCCATAACGATACCTCTACACATTATCATACTTTACATTTACCAAAGTCGTACTGACAACACATTGTTTATCTCGTATCTTCTCTTTTGGTTTGATCCCTTTTAATAAATCTCGGGATGATTAAGTGCCTTCAAGATTATCCATTCTACATGGTGTGTGCACATGGGTCTTTATTGTTGTGCTTTCACTGGGCATTCATCTTTTGTTTTCCATGTAAGCCTGAATCCATCTCAAATGGGCTATCTTTGGAGCATTCCTTCCAGGATAACATGTATATTTGGGGTCCTTTTTACATATACTCCATCCTTCCACATATTTCATGCTACCCTGGTACCTGGAAGCCCGCAACCTCTTAAAATATAATTCTAAAATATTTCGGGCACATAGGCTACACATCATTGTGAGTTTGATTTGCATGCATAAAAGGTTTAGGCCCCACTCCTACTTATTATCGCGCTAGCTTATGGTAGTGGCCCCACTCTGCTTCAATAACTCGTGTACCTGGAAGCCCGTATCTCCTTCCAAATTCAAATTCATAATATCCTCTGGGCATCCGGACTCCAGGTACTCCTCTCTACGCACCCAACCTCTCGTGCCTGAAACCTTTTTCTAATTGTATATGGGCTCTCCCTTCCAAGATACTACATTCACTCTCTTTTCTACTACCCACAAGGCTGAAAGTATAGCTAATTAATAAAAAAAAAATCAAGTTTCTTTCGGGCATATCTTTTTTCGGGAAAACTTAGATGAGTCTCACTACTATTATGCCTACTCTTAAAACAACTGGGAAACTTCCTATGGGAAATTCCATGTTCCTCTTGAACTCCATTTATCCAGGATGATGTGGAATGTGCATGATGTTTGCTGACTCATACTGCTCTTCCAAATAAAAATGTATTATTCGTCATTCCAGAGCAGCAACCATGTGATACACTAAAATTGGCAAGCATACCCAAAATTTTACAAAGGTAATTATATTGTATGATTATCTCGTGATTTAATTATATGCACATGTTCCTCCACTCTAATGCTCGTTATGAAAACAATCCAAACCCTCTTCATAAATATATACTCAGAAATCATTGTTGCATTGGTTGGGATTTTGGATTGATCTTGTAGGGGTTTCTATGAAAACTTTGGGCTGATATAAAATCAGAAGTAGCCAAGAGAATAATTGTTGCTACAATTCAAAGCAAAGCACATTTTCATTTATGATTATTTCTAATCCCTTGAACATGAGTCATTATTCTTCTAGCTTAGTGCTCACTCTAGTTTAGATTCAGTCAGTGATCATTTTTAGGCAAATCAAAACTTCATAGTATACAACTTCTTCATACTTATTATCTTAATTAAAAGAAGAAGTTACATTATTTGGAGAAATTTGACATATTTTAGGTAAAACTTAGTGAAATTATTTAAGGTAAGTCTTATATGCCCATTTTGTTATGTTTTCATTTTCTTTATGTTTTTTGTTTCAGCCTTGTTTTAATTTTTTTTATCTAAAGCTTTGTTTTTGCAGGTCTTCAAGGATTTTTTTGAAAACTTTGTGCCCCTACTAACTTAGATTTGGAATTCATTCTCCTCGTTTTATTTGATTTTGAGCTTGGAAAAGTAGTTATGATGTTCGTCTAATTGCAAATAAGCTAAATCAGGGAGTCTCTAAACCACTATTTTTCTTTCATTTAATATCATCATGAGCCTTATTTTTATTAGAAAATCGTTACGATGTTTCCATGTAGGCATAGTTTCGAAATAAGAAAATTTTCAAGGGGATAAAATTCTTATTTGGCTTCACTTTCTATCATAATTGTTATCTAGAATTAGAATTTTTGTTTGAATAAAAATCTAATCAATTACACCTTTGCAAGACATCTTAACAAAATCTCAACTTAAGAGAAAATTCCTTTTTGTCCCTCATACTGGTTCTTTTGTTGAGACATTCCTCATAAATTGTCTTGTTGAGGTTTTTTTTTTCGATTTTGGCTTTTCATTCAACTATTTTCTTTTAGTTTGAATATTCTTTCTTCTTTTTTCAATTTGTGAAGTGTTGATTTCACATTTGCTTCGGACTGATTTTGGTGATGTCACCAAAATTTATCTGGAAGGAATTTTTCTTACCCAACAATGGTCGGCATGCATGTCAATTTTTTTCTCTATCAATTTCATGAGTTTTCATTTAACTTAAAGGGACACATTTATGAAATTATGATTCCTCTCACCTTAATCCTTTTCCCATGGAGGAACATTTATCTTTCCCAAGTGATAGAGTTCATATTTTCAAGGAAAGAACTAACTTGAGTCTAACTCAATGAATCTCACACTTCCCCCACTTCACATAAACAACCTCTAGATTGATTATTGTCAGGAATGATGAGGAAGTCAAATTTTTATGAGTATTATATCCATTGCATTAAAAATATTTGTACCACCCCTCCCTCTTCACCGAATTGCACAAAAACAATTCTCTAAATAAATTTTATCAAAAGGGTGGTAAAAAGGGGTTGAAAGTACATATGTGTGGGAAGCACAAGTAAACTCATCAGGGTACTGAGCAAGCTCTCTGGAAGTAAGGATATATTTGTGTGGTACTAAGACAACATCATCGGGGCTATGGAAGCTTGTTGGTAGTGAAGCAATGTCGGGTAAAGGAGGTCATTTATATCAATGGATGTATACTTTCTTTAAAACTTCTTATCTATACCTATTGTGTCACTTGCATGAGGTAATTTTTAAATTAAATGTTTCCCTAAATCTTGGATCCATATTTTTAGACTCAATTTGCTTCAAGTACTTATCATTTTAAAACTTATATTGCTTGATCTATTAGTGTGGGACCCATGAGAAATGTTTTAATGTTTGAAGGCTTGATGGAATTCATCATTTAAACATTTTGGTAAATTTGAACTCATTACATTTTAACTAGGATAACTGCTTCTTCCCCGTGTGTAACCATTGTTGTGGAAAAACAACAACCCTCATTTTTACATTATTATCTTCAGAATAATGACGGGGACCTTCTATGTATATTTTGGCCATATCACTCATTTCATAGTTAGATTTTTTAATTTTTGAGAGATTTCCATTTATTTCGGTTTTTCTCTTTGATTTCTTCATTGTGTACGGTATTTTTCCAGCTTCCCAACGACTCCATTTTTATTGAGTTTGGACTTACAGTTTGAAAATGACATTTTTTCAAAGTTTGAGTGATTTTCACCGCCTAGGCTAAAAAATGTACAAAATGTATATTATTTTAAATATGTAAATAAAATTATTTAATTGATTTGATTGGTTACTTAATTGGGTTAATTAATCTGTAAATATTATTATTTTATTGATTTATTTAACTATCCCAGATTAATTAACTTCAATGTAATTAATTTATAAATATTAATTTCTTAATAATTATTATTAATTATTTGTCCATGGGGTCTTGGATAGACGGTGATTGGGTGCTCTATTAAGGCACTCCTTGATGTGAAGTTACTAGTTCAATTCCCTGCCCCGATCAGGGTGATATATTGGACATGATGAAGATGTAGTCCTGCCAAGCTCAAAAATATATATATTATTGATTATTTATTATTATTTAATTATATTAAAACTATCCTACAAATAAATCATCAAATTCAAAACTTGTATATATTCAAATCATATAATAAAAACCCGCATAATTTTTTTATATTTTAAAAAATAAATAAATATATATATATATATATATATATATATATATATATATATATATATATATATATATATATATATATATATATATATATATATATATATATATATATATATATAAAAGTTCGCGGAGCTGAAATGAAATCAAAATAGCAATTTTAATGGGATCTCATGCATCCGAGCTCTCGGGCTCTTTCACATTACACGAGAGTTTTTTCTGTTTTAATAATAATAATAATAAATTATTCAAGAGAGGGACACACTCCACGTGGAACTCGGGCACCTCCCTCCCATCTTGCTTTACATTAAACCTATCCAGCTCCTTTAAGACAATGGGAGTAGATTTTTATTTTTATTTTTTAAAGTAAATAAATTTAATAATTTTTGTATTTTTGTATTTAAATTACTTATTTTAATTTATTGCGCTATTTGTTTATTTTTTAAATTTGATAAAATTTTAGGAATTTAAGTTAAATTATAATTTTTAATTTGTGTAGGTATGCATTTTCCAAAACTCTAGCAATTTTGACACCTTAAATTTAGAAGACTCTATATTGAGTTTTACTTGGCCAAATGAGCCACAGGATAACTTGTTGGAAAGATAAAATTATGGAGAACAACTTGGAAGCAATAAATCAACCAAATTTGCACATTTAATATGCCTAAAAATCAGCATAATTTTAGGCTATGAATTTGCAACCAAAACTAATTTTATGGGTTTTGTTTTTTAATTTTCATTTTCCAGAGCTTCTATTGTTGCAAATTGGTTTGAAGAAGACTTTCTTGAGCCAAATAATTCTTGATATAAATTAATGGGAAGCATAATTTTCTTTTATTTTTCTAATTTGATTAGATTTATTTGGATAAATTTATATTCTCAATTTTGTATTTTCAATTTGATATGAAAATTTATTGATGTCAAATTGAATTTTGATTAGTTTTTGTAGGGGATTTGATGAAGAGGATGAGGTAAATAGATATTGGAGCAATTCTATGGTACCAACAAAGAAGAAAAAGCATAATTACAGCTCCAAAATTGATAGATCTGAACCACTTCCAACAACTCTCCATTTTTGTTATATTTTTGTAAATTATTAATATGAGTTAATAGAATGGGAAAGTTGTTCCTCTTTGCAACTTGGAGACTCTAGGAACTTTTGTAAAAAAAATTTGACTTGTATATAGAGAGAAAATACTCATACCTAAGTGATGGGGATTTGTTTTTTTTAATTATTGTCTTTGTTCTTGGATCAGAGCTTCCACTATTGCAGTCTTTTACTTCAGCAGTAGAGCTCATGGGTTTTGGGAAAGAGTGTTCAGGAGATTCTTTGAGAAACAAAGCAAGGGTCACAGGTTCAATTATTGTATCTTTAAAAACTTTTATTTTTCAATACAATTCATAATCATTCAATTGCAGATCTATATCAATTGTTCTTTATTCTGCACTTTTATTATATATAAGAATTATTATGTGCAAGATTGGCTATTTGATCTTATAATATCATTGATATCTTATTGGTTTTACTGTTCGCTCTTATACTAAATAAAATTTCTAAGTAATTATTTACTCAGAAATTTTCCATCTAAAATTGATTTAACTGCCATTAGAATTAAGTGAATTTTTTCCTAGTTTTAATGGCTAATCATTCACTGCTTTAAATCTCCAAACAAAGCATGTTATGCGCTAACTATATCAGTTGTTATAACTTCTTTTGCAATATGATATTTATCATTAAAATAGACATGTTAAATCCTCATTCATTTAATTACATTTCTCTCAGTTGGGATTAGATCTACATCTTCCTAATTGAGATAGATTTATTTTCTATCACTTGCATCTTAGAGTATATTTTCATTTAGATTTTATCATTATCATTTTAGAATTCCTCTCACACAAGGGAAAATTCTAGCGTGGCTTGGTTGAGCCCTCAATTCAGTTTGAGGATTGTTTTCTTGCAAGTGCATTGCAAGAAGGTTAGTCTGATTTCTCTCTTCTTTTCAATTTCCAATTACTAACATCACAAGTCAGCGAGGAGAGAGAAGGGGTAACTGGACCCAATAGAACTAGTGAGAGCCATCATTTAAATGGATAAGAGTCTAATTTTGGACTCTGACCGGATGGCCTTCCCAAGTGTTAATGAGGTCATTTTTTACCATCAACACACTAATAGAAAATATAATTTTGCACTATTTGGTTACCTTTATTTTTTCATCCTTATTTACTCATTTTTTGTAGCTGCTACAACACCCCACCCCCAAAAAAAATAAAAAATCCAGTATACCTAAATTTTGGATCCCTCCTTTGCTTTTCAAGGTTTTAACGGTATCCCTGTGGATTAAAATTATCAAAACCCTCTAATGACCTAGTAATTATCAGAATTTGTTGTGTATATTTTCATTAGACACAGTGTATATGCCTTCCTGCCTTGCTTCATCCTTATTCCCATCTTATAGTTACATTAGGGTTTACGTCATTTGCATTCAATCAATTTTGCAAAGGCTCTTGATGCACTTCTCCTCCATTTATGTTTATCTAGGTGGAAGATATTTTGTTTCTAAGAAGCTATCAAATTATATACTTATGTGTGTCCTTGTATGTCCATGGTTTGGATGAGGTTGCAATCAAACAAAAAGACTTACAACTACTAGAATAATCTCTTAATGGAAACCAAATACTATTAGTTAGTGAGATTAGAAGATACATCATGGTCCACTGGTGATTTATTGATGGCATATTGTTGCAGAGATAAAATTTTCTTCATCCATACTTTATTTTACAAGTGGAAATGAGCTTGTGATGTTTCATGTGACTATGAGTAGGAGTCCCCTCCAATTGAAAAATTCTCAGGCTTCTTTCCCTATGACCTCCTAAATATTTCACTTCTCCTTTGACATAAATCTAATCACATTTCACCTTTACAAGTTTAGCTTTAAAACTTGAAAGACGGGTTTTTTTCCTTATCACAAGTCACAATCACAACTTGCAGTGTTACCCTACCTGGCCTTTAGAAATGTGATTTGTGACTTATACTGTAGGGTTAATATGACAAAGTCACAAATCACAAGTTTAATTCCTAAGGACTTATAGTCTAACCTATAGAAATTCAATTTGCAACAAAGGCTATATGATATCTTCCCAAGTCGCAAGTCGCACTTGCAGTGTATAATGACTTACTCACTACCCTCTAAAAATACAACTTGCGACTTTTGACTTAGATTTGTGATTTGCGACTAAAGAGATAACTCAAGCTTAAAAACACATTTTCATTGCCTTGTGACTTACCGAATATCCTCTAGACTTGCGACTTGTGACTTAGACTTGCGATTTACGACTAAAGGCTAGAGAGATAACTCAAGCAAATAGCATCTTTAGTTCCATGTGACTTACCAACTATCCTCTAGACTTGCGATGTGCGACTAAAGGTTAGAGAGACAACTCAAGTCTCAAATTGTATCTTTAGTACCTTGTGACTTACCAATTATCCTCTAAATTTGCAACTTGTGATTAGTCATTCCCCTCATTACATGTGACTACCATAACAAATTGAAACTACGACTAATAAGTGCCACTAACACTCGAAATTGCGGTTGCGACTACAAAGGGTGACTTTGACTAGAAAGAGTGACTTTCACTACAAAGGATAATTATGACTAGAAATTGCGATGATGACTACAAAGTGACATTGCCACTAGAAATTGTGATTGTCACTATAAATTGCCACTACCACTAGAAATTGCAAATGTGACTACAAAGGGTGACTGTGACTAGAAAGTGTGACTACGACTACAAGGAATGCGAAAGGTCATAAGGAATAGGAAAGGTCACGGGGAAGGTGAAAATTCACCTCCCCATTTGTATAAATATACCCTCATGCCTCATTTAGAGGGGTATTTTGACATTTGAGCTTGGATACTCTACTCTTGGAAGATAGAGGGTGAGTTGTGGTGAGGCTAAGGTTTTTTCTTGAAGATGGAGTGAGAAACTTACATTCCACTACTAGGTCTTAATGGGTTTGTTTGGCATTGATTCTCATGTACCTTGATCGTGGTTATGTTGGTTATCTAGTATTTCCATTGAGTGTACATGCGTACTTCACATTGGTTATACATTATTGAGATAATTCATAAATGTTTATTGTATGCTTGCTTTTTAATCTTTATTTTAATTCCACATTAATGTTAGTAACCTATTGTGAATTAATTTAAAATTAACTTCTAGTATATTCTCATTCATGTATGTATTAGATGGTTTTAGCTCACTAAATTCGCTTAAGGCATACTCCTTATCTTTATTTTTTTGTTATACTCTTGTTATTTTTACTTCAATATATCGATCATGGGATGATTTTATCCCCCCTTCGTAGTCATTTTGTTCTTTCCCTCACTCTAACATCTCCACATTTAACAGCTAGGAGTAAAACACACATGGTGGAAAATCGGGTTGACATACTAGAAGGGGATCCTATCTCAAACAGTGTGAGGTCTGTTTGGGACTTCACACCGGGAAGACCCCCTAAATGTTGGTAGGACATTTTTCCATGTCAATATAGTTGGTGCTAGAAGGAGGGCCAAATGAAAATTTGAGCCTGTGGAGCCCATATCTAAAAATTCTATCTTGAAATTCCTACATCCCAAATATTTATCCTAGGTTTTTTTTTAAAAGACTAAATCTTTCAATTACCACAGAGATATTTTACCGCTTGTCACAAAATAAGTTTGATGACAAGGGTGAAATATCTATATTAGAACATACGCATGAATTTCTTAAATTTTTTCATCATAATGAAGTATATTGTGAAGATGTTGCTTGTATACTTTTCACCCTTAAGCTTGAAGGTCACGTCAAAGAATGGTGTAATACCTTACCAGCTATGTTTATCCATTATTTCAAGTAGTTCATTAAAGAGCTTCATTCTCCTTTTGTCAGGTATGATTGTCAAAGTATGTTGAAAAATATCAATGAACTTAGAGCGAAACGTAATGAATCGTTGAAAGATTTTGCTAATAGATTTATCCAATCTTTGTTATCAATTTCCTAAGAGGGGTGTGGATTAGATTTATCTGGATGAAATTTTTTGGCAATTTGTTTACCTTTCTCTGCAACAATTTGAATTTGAAATAAATGTTGATAATAATTCATCCGATGATTCTGGAAATTTACCAATTACAAATTAACCAGATCTTATCCCTAATTTTCTTATGTCAACTTTTATGAGTCATGGAATGTATCAATCCTTGGAGGAGGAAGTTACCACCTGTAATATCCCCCATCCTCCTTCAACTTCATTACCTAATGAAATTATTTCTTGCACTAACCATCAAATTTTTTTCATCAATAATTTAGGTAATGAAGATATGTTGCATGAAAAAGAGTAGAGTCGTCATGCGGTACAAGTCGTTATAAATTTCTTAGAAGTAGGAAAACCTGAAAATCAAATTAATAAACCACATGTTCTTGTTGATGAGATTAACCTTATTCCCGTTGAACATATTCCACAATATATTCACGAATATACTCATAATACGCTACCAAATTCACCTACTTTCAATGACCAAGGCCTTGTCTTGAATAATATTGAATGTTCAACCAACCCCATGGAGCATAATATGGGTGTTGATACGTTGATGCAAAATACAAATATTGAATCAGATTTGATTGGAATGTGATGTTTCTTCAAGGTATTCTTTTCATCCTCTTTCATCCACAACTCATAAATTTTTGAACCTAGATTCATTCGATGAATCTGCTACACCGGTAACTGCTTCAAATGCTCTTAATTCTCATTATCATGGGTTGGGTAGTGATGAGGCATAAGGTGGTAATGTATTACATATAGAGGAAGAAAAAATCAAAACACATCTCATATATCTTCTAATTCCCAAATCCCATCATGTCGAGATGATCATTCCCCTACTTAAGTCATCCACAAAAACCCTCTAGTTAGTGTCTCTCCAAACATGATTGAAGAAGGATATAATGTGTTGAATGATCAATTTGACAACATCCAATAATTTAATCAAACCAACAACTTTGGAAACTAAAATCTTATTGACAATTACCTCACTAATGTATGTGATGATGGATGTCCATGTTCATCTATTGATTTGACAACTCCTCAAGAATATGTGGATGTGCAAAATTTAGATCTTGAATTTGATTTGATTATCTAATAATTTATTATGGGAATTGATGTGTTTTCCTCCCCAACTCGCTACTCCTTATGTCTTGACTTGTCTGATGAATCAACTACCATTGAAAATGCTTTAAATCTTCCAAACCCTTGTTCTAACAACTTGGAGCTTGAGCAAACACAAGGAAACAAGGTTTCATCTTCAAAAGAGGAAAAGAATGGAAAAATTGCACATATTTCTTGTCGTTTACAATATCCAACATCAGAAGGAGTTAACTATTTAGTTCAAGTCGTTCATGAAATCTCTCTGATTTACACATCTTCATTTATGAGTCCATAAGAATCTTATATCTTGAATACTAAATTTGGTGGTGTTGAAACAACTAATAAAACCATTGGTCGTGACAATTTCCATCCAATTAATAATGATCTTAATGGTGTAACTAATGATGGATTCCTACACACAATTGTTGATCTGACCAAGCCACCAAAATTTGATCATCTTGCATTTGAATGTTTAGGGACTTTTCATGAAAGTGAGGACTTCAGCCCTCACTGATGGTTATTTCATGTTCTCACGATCCTGATGAGATCCCTGAACCAAGTCAGATTAGGGTTTTATCACAAGATTCTCTTCTCAACAATGTCTTAAAGGATGAAAGCTCATTTTTGAAAGATTATGGTTTGAGTAATGTTTCTTCGAGATAATCTTTTCATCTTATATCAACTGCTACTCACTACTCCTTGTACTTTGATTTTTTTGTTGAATCAAGTACACCAGCAATTGTTTTAAATCTTTCTCGTTCTCATCTTGTTAGTCCATATTGTGATTAGGTACAAGTTGGTGCTATCTTATATTTGGAAGAGAAAAATAATAAGAATGTTTCCCATATTTCTTCTGGTTTGCAATCCACTGTATGTGAGGGAGAAAATAACATAAATTGTCTCTTTCATGAAACTCATCCGATTAATCCGTATGAATTTTTAACCCATGAAGAAACATGTGTGTTAAACAATCAATATAATATTACGTACGAATTTCATATAGCCAATGAATTTGATAATAATCATCTTGTTCATGACGACATTGTTGATACATTTGATCATGGTTATCCACATAGTCTTGTTGATCTGAACAACCCTCCAAAATTTGATCATCTAGAATGGGATGAAGACAAATCCCCAAGTCATATTATTCATGATCTCCCTATGGCTGATTCATCTGCATTTTTAAGACCAAAAGAATCTCATGTCTTGGACCTCCACTCTATCACTATTGGAACATCTGATCAAACTGGTGATTTCAGAGGTTGTCATATATTTAATCATGACCTTGAAATCATAATTGATGATGATTGTATGCACACAATTGTTGATCTTACAAAGCCACTAGAACTTGATGATATACCATTTAAAGGTTCAGAGGTTTGTTAGGATAGTGAGGCCCTTTATCTCTTGCTGATGGTTTTGTCAGGTTCTCGTGTTCTTAACGAATTCCATGAACAAGATCATATTATGCTTTCCTCGCTAAATTATTCTCATATCACAATTGCACCAACTGAATTCTCGTCTTTCAAAGATTTGCAGGGTTTTCAAGTGAATCATTTTAAATATCAAGACATAATTACTTATTGAATAATATTTTTTGGAAAACCCTTCTGAAAATAAGAAAACTCTTATTTCTCTTGTGCTCAATATGAATGAAAGTGTAAATGAATGCACGTTTGTGAGGGATTTTCAAATTTTTCACATGTATCATTATGTCTATCAAGATAGAATTACAGCTTGTATAGAGCAATCTTTCATGGCAAGTTTTTTTACCAGCAGGTGTGACCTTTTGTCTTTTGTGCAAGTTACACAGGTAAACATATTTGTTTTTAGACATTACTTCATACCAGTTCTATTCGTAGACATATTCATGTTTGCGGGTCGGGAACAACTCCAATGGCTACATTGGAATTTTGATTTCACTTGATTATCACCCTCTTTTTATATTAGATTAGGGTTTAGGTTTAGTTTCAAGTGGTTTGTGTAAGTTATGCATGATAGTTTTCTTTCAAAACTAATTTTATTTCTTGTATGCAGTTAGTTTTTTTATAATTTCTCTTTCATTTTTCATTTAGTCGTTGTTTGTATTGAATTTTACACTTATCTATGTTTCTATGCATTGTCTTAGCAACTAAAATTTATTTTATATATAGTTGAATACATTGCATTGTTTTACTTTTCATCTTTGTTGTACGTTGCCTTCCCTTTAATGCATGTATCTTTGTTCGCTTCATTGCATTATGCATTTATTTTCAACCTATATCTTCCTGCATTGATTTTCATTACATTTGAAATTAGTTGTTGCTTACATTGCATCACTTTTGCTCTTTCAATTTCCATTTAAGCCCTCTTCTCTGCATTTTATTTTGCACAAATATATACAAACGATGTTGCGAAGATATTTATTATATCCCTCGCCAAAAAAGATTAAATATAAAGCAATGATTATGTGTGATTTTGGTGGTCACTCCAAGAGGTAGCCTCGTGTTGACCCTGGTGTTGAAACCCTATCTCAAATATTTTCTAGGAATATTATATATTTACAAGGAAAATATGAATTGGTATTTGTGGAGAACTCTAATATGTTCGTAAGGCCTATATCTATAACCCGAACTCCGTTTCTGGTATAATATTGATTATTTCATTGTGTGCTTTCATTTTCCACTTGTCAATTTGAGATGTGATGTAGAAGTATGGCATGAGGGAAAACCTTCTTTTAGTTTCTGTCAATCAATAAACAACCTCTATTTCCCGTAAAATAAGTCAGGATCCCTTATATTTCATGATGCAATGGGAACCCTAATAAATGATGCCAATGTGCATGCAAAAAGAAAAATTAAATAAAGGCTAAAGGAATGAAAAAGGTGTACCACCCCCTGCCCACATTTACCTAAGCGATTGGCCAACCGAGGTAAGTATGTGACGAGAGGCTACTACATTACTATTCAATATCCTAGGTGACCATAAGGAAATGGAACCGACAGAAACATAACATACAGGCCTTATACAGCAACAACAACACCCACGGGAGGTAACCCAACCATCCAGGCCTCTTACCCTTGGGTCACACTGACATTTTGGCCTCTTTGAGCCATAGCTGCATGGATAACACTACATTTCAACGTCCAGGAGGTTATATCCATAGGAATAACACTGCATGTCAGTGGCCAGGGCCCAAAATACTTAGTTCTAAACCAGCGGCCTCGAGGTTTGAGCCACCTTTTAAGGCATAGAACCCAGTGCTCTGCCCAGAACCCCATGAAAATTTCAAAGATGATAATAAAAACAGTTTAATTGTACGGAAGCAATCACATCAATAAGAACTCATCTATACCCCTCCTACCCATGACAGAAATTTTGTCAAACATCTCACAAACATGAAAGCTACAGGTATAAAAAACATAACTGAGCATAGGGGTCTCATACTTATCTAAGAATTTCTAAGAAGCATTGCTCCCCTACATCATAAGCTTACATACAATCTATATGACCATATATACATTGTGCATTCATTTACAAGTAAAAACATGGATAGAGCCATACCTCATCACTGATAAAATAAATGCTTATAAAAAGTGTAATAACAACATAAATACCATGGAGACAACAAAAATAGAATCCACATAATCACCATTGAAATTATACATCAAATACCAAAGGAATTAGCTTCTCATTAATGAATGTAAAAACTAGCCGGAGATGGGACTTCCACGTTCCACCCGACCATAGATTGGCTGACCCAAATCTCTCTTCAACCAATCACCCCCGTGATATATTCCAAGCATGAATGTGGGACCAAAACTGAATGAACCAACCAGGGCATCCCGAGGCGAAACCACCTCACCCTCATCAAATATAAATTAGGCTTTATCGTGATCTACACATGATCACTAGGCCAACGCAAGCATATATATCATCGGATTCTCTCCACCTAAACCCTAAGGAATTTTCTCGTCTCCTAGTCTCTTGGGATTTACCGCAACCCAGAGTCTGAATCAAGGGTCACTAGGCCCTAAACCAAGATATACTCTCCAGGATTTACTGTATATCCCAAACCCGAGATTCGTAGGCCTGAATGGACAGCAAACCACCTCTCAGGATTTACTGCAATCTAAACACGGATTACTAGGCCCTAAACCGAGGCAAAAAATGAATCGGTTCTAGAGTCATTCGGAGATCCACCTCACTCAGCTTTTAATCCATCCAGAAATCCAGCTAAACCAAAACATGAGAACTCCACCACACCATGGTTATCCGGAAATGGAAAGGCTACGCTGAAAACACTGTCACACCTGGAAAAACCCATGCCAATATAGAAAAGAACCACATCCAATATCATGCATTCCAAATATAACAAGGAAATCATACATACAAATCAATACCTACAAAGAATCATGTTGTAGTTGCTTGATTCCTGCTCCTCCTTGCTTGCTTCCTCCTTCTTCCTACTTTCACACCCTTCTTGCTCCAATGCCAAAGTGCTCCAAAACATCTAATTTTCCAAGAGTGATAGAGAGAATAATGAGAGAGCTCCAAAAATGCACTGAAAAATGGTACCAACTAATCCTCATAAGCCTTTTTATAGAAGAGGCCTCTATTTTCTTCATTTTCCATTATTTTCCTTCATTTTCCTCCTCACAAGCAAACCTGTGACCTTTCATCCCCTTTTTCTCCTAATTTCCATTATTTTCATAAATAAATGTGTCAAAAATTCCATTTTTCCTTTCCAAAGCTTTTTCCTTTGCCAATTTCCTTAGCCATATTAACCAAAATGAACACCCACTAGGATGTTTTGCCCAGCATTCAGCTTGGAATAAGTGTCCCATCAACCGTGGTTATTATTTTTAACTTTTATTACATGGAATTTTCACCAGGGCTGTTACAGAACCCTTCCCCTTGGGGGATACCATCCTCATTTTTCAACCACACATAGTCCTCAGCAAAACCGCTAAAAATCAACCATATTTGCCATGGAGCTTCATAACATATCTCGATGCAGTATTTACAATTATCACCATGCTAAAAAGTAAACCAACATGAAAACTATAATAACATGACACCATGTCGCTTATTGGAGCTTTATAACATAGCTCATGGCGGTACTTACATCCATACACACATGTACATAAACATGAACATCACATCAAAACATATATCAAAGCATCACCAAAACATATAACAACATCACATCAAAATTTCTTTACCTCAACCGAAAAAAAAAAAGGAAGGATACATGGCTCGCATCTGATCCACCATCACCCATGTAGATTCATTGGGCCCAAAGTGCTTCCAATACACTATAAATTGCTATATTTCTTGGTTCGAGAGCATGAGCACCATTTTTGCAATATACACTTAGGCTCTGGTTGGAATTCTCCATCGAGCTCCACCTACAATACAGACCAGTCAATCACAAGATCAGTGTCTTTAACATACTTCTTGAGCAATGATATATGAAAAACATCGTAGACTTTCACTGTGGAATGCAGTGTAAGTCGATAGGCCACTAGTCTGATCCTCTCAATGATCCTAAAGGGTCCATAAAACCCTGGTGCTAGATTTTCACATGATCCAATCTGCAAGGATCTCTTCTTGGGCTTGATGCACAAGTACACTTGATCCCCAAGCTAAAACTCCTTGAACAACATGTTATTGTTTGCATAACTCTTTTGCCTATCTTGTGCTACTTTCAAGTTCTTCTTGATCACCTGCATTCCTTGTTCCATTTCTGCCAACATATATGGTCCAATCAATACCTTGTTAACCAGATCACTCCTGTTGAAAATGCAGCAAGATGATGGAGCTTAGTGAAATGAAGTCGCCTTCACTAAGTGGGCCCGCAGGCAAATTCTGGCGCAAAGTCTATTTTTAGACTATGTCTATTTTTAGACATATGGAGCATGGTCCAGGGATTGCAGTAAGTTATTCTTGGAGTATTGGTCATGTTGGTAAAAATAGATGGACCTCTATTTTTTGGGCCTATAGGTCGAAGTCTATTTTTAGACTGCCTATCCTAAAAATAGGGAAGTCAAATATTATTTACCCTTAATAATATTTGGACTCTAAACTTTATTTTACTCTCTTAGAGCACTTCAGTTCGAGCCTTGGAAGTGGCTCATGCATCTGACAGAGGAATTACGCTATTCCTAAGGGTTTGGTGAGCTCATGCATGGTTGACTTCAGTTAGGACTTCAGTGGCAGAAGTTTGGTGGAGTTGATGAGACAGTTGGTGGAGTTGTGTTCGGTTTAACTTAGTTGAGCTAGTTGAGATTAGTTTAACTAGCTAATCAACTAGTAATGAGTGGAGTGAATTAAATATTATTTAATTCATTAATTAGTAACTCATTATTCAACTCAAGAACACATCAGTTCACTACAGTGCATGGACAGTTCAGTGGAGACCAGTGAAAGAGGTAGATGAAAGGGTTGAGTTAGCTATCAGTTGGGACATCAGTTGTGCATGAGATTTGCACCACACTTGGAGGAATTTCCCATGATGATTGCGCTTTCAAGCCAAGGAGATTCGAACCTTGGATCTCTATTTAGACAGGCCATGATTGCGCAATAGAGGCAAGGCAATTAGTGGATGTGTTTTGAACCTATGACTTGTTCAAAACCAAGCTAGTTTGTGTGTAACTTTATGAGAAAGTACTAAGTACTTGTGAGGAGTATTGTATTGAGTTTGTTACATGTTTTCTCCATTATAATATACACAATAGCTGTAGAGTTTTCAACTATAAGCTTTCCCCATACATACTGTGTTAATGTGTATGATGATTTGATGTGATATCGCTTGTTTTATTTCCGCATGTGTGATGATCTGAGTGGAAGAGATTATGTGTTGCATATGAATTCAAATTGATATGTGATCAGGATAATCTCGGTGGATAATTAATCATTATTCAGAAAATTTCTACATGGTATCGGAGCTATTGAAGCAGAGATTGATCATCACAGTGATTACAAACTTATTTCGGTAGACAGAGTCTGCATGCGGGCCAGGTAGCCTCTGGATCCATCCTTTCATTTGAAAGGTGATATATCCAGTAAATGCCCCTGCAGTCGATCTCTGTGCTAGAAATAATTTGTTCTCACAGATCAAGAGCGGTTGAGCTTTGAGTTGGAATTCGAATTTTGCAGCAGTTTTGTTTTCTTGGTGCCGGAGTTGAAAATTTCTTTCAACGGTTTGCGACTCGAATATGCTCTTGAAGGCAGTTCGAATTATGTTGCATGGAAGGATCGCATGGAGGCAGTATTAGAAGATAATGGTTTGAAGGAGTTCGTAGATACGGATGTCCAAAAGCCCACTGATCCTGCTGAAGTCGAAGCCTGGCAAAAGAAGATGGCGAAATGTCGAAGGATCCTGTTGGAGGGCGTCAAGGATCATATTGTATCCAGCCTGCATGGAAAGGCTTCTCCATATTTAATGTGGAAAGCTTTGATGGATCTATTCCAGAGTAAGAGCAACCAAAGGAAGCTGGCGCTCAAAGATAAGCTCAGGAACATCAAGATGGAGAAAGGCGGCAGTATCGCCAAATACCTCACGAAGTTCACTCAGTGCAGAGATGAGCTGGGAAGTGTGGGGGTGACTGTCGAAGACGAGGACATGGTCGACCTGGCTCTCCTTGGTCTTCCGAAGGCTTGGCACTCATATCAAGCTAGTGTCAATGGTCGGGAGAAGCTGCCGGGATGGGAGCGCCTTTGGGCGGATCTCATGCAGGAGGAGATAAGGAGGACTACTCGAGATGGATCTTCATCAAAGGGAGCTGATGAAGAAAATTGCGCTTTGGTTGCCAAAGCAAAGAAGGGGAAGGGTAAGAAACCTTCTCATTCCGGTGCAAAGGGAAAGAAGCAGGATATGGCGAAAGTGAAGTGTTTTCACTGCCATGATCACGGACATTATGCTACCAATTGTCCGAAGAAGAAGAAAAACAAGCAAGCGGGAAGATCTGCAGATGGAGAGGCTTTGGCTTCGCAGTTCGAGCTTGAATTTTCAATGATCGCATGCTTGGTTTCAAGTGTGATGGGATCAGTGTGGTTCTTGGACAGCGGTGCGTCATTTCATATGACGGGAGATCGAGATTTGTTCTCAGATCTGGAGGACAAATATCTGGGCGTGCACATCGAGATGGGCGATGATGGTAGATACAGTGCGACTGGTATCGGTACCATATCCTTTCAGAGGGAGTCTGGTAAACCCTTCGTGTTGAAGGATGTCATGCATGTACCTGGATTGAAGAAGAACTTGATCTCTATGGCGATGTTGGAAGATAAGGGGTATGATGTGGTCTTTAGCGAAGGAAAGGCCTTCCTGCGCAGTAAGACTACTGGAGAGACCCGGAAGATAGGGGTTCGAACCAAGAACCTTTATCAGTTGCAAGTAGATGGCTACGCAGCAATGGCATGCAAGGCGGGAGAAGTGGTGAGCCGGGATGATGAGGGTGAACTGTGGCACAGGAGATTGGGCCACCTTCACCATGGAGCTTTGAAGATCCTGCAGCAGATTTCTACTGGGCTTCCTAAGGGCACTCTTGCGCGGTCAGATCAGTGCAAGGGGTGTACTTTAGGGAAGTATGTGAAAGCCACCTTTCACGAGAAGGATAGTCGCGCCACGACGATCCTTGAGAGAGTTCACACAGACGTGTGTGGTCCTTTCTCAGTTGCTTCGACAACAAAGCACAAGTACTACGTGATATTTGTTGATGATTTCTCTCGAAAGTGCTGGATCTTCTTCATGCAGAAGAAGAGCGATACATTCGCGAAGTTCTGTGAGTTTAAAGCACTGGTCGAGAAGGAGTCGGGGGAGAAGGTGATTGCTCTAAGGAGTGATAACGGTGGTGAATTCATCTCGGCTGAATTCAAGGAGTTCTGCAGCGCAGAAGGGATTCGGAGAGAGCTCATCGCACCCCATAACCCACAGCAGAACGGGGTGGCTGGGCGGAAGAACAGAACGATCGTGGGTGCTGCACGGGCGATGTTGCATGATCAGGGCCTACCCCTTCACTTGTGGGCTGAGGCATGCAATACAGCAGTGTATGTGCAGAACCGTTGTCCTCACAAGGTTCTTGGCATGAGTACACCGGAGGAGGCTTATTCTGGCAAGAGGCCTGACATTTCCCATTTGCGGATTTTTGGTTCTCCTGTCTACATGCATGTGACGAAGGATGCGAGAAGGAAGCTGGATCCAACTGCTGAGGTTGGAATATTTGTGGGGTACACTGATACACCTCACAACTATCGGGTGTATTTTTTAGACAGTCGAAAGACTGTTGTGCGACGGGATATAAAATTTCAGGAGGAGAAAGCCATGCGGTGTTCGCTTGAGAGGGAGCTACACTTGCATGCAGATGAGGAGCTGTTAGTTCCTAAGGAGGAGCTTCCGGATGTGGATCAGCCACAAGAGGAAGTTCAGGAGGTGGAAGAAACCACCCATGCAGCGCCAACCATCAGAGGGCGCATGCGCACTACAGAAGCCGAGCGACTGGCTCGAGATGCAGAGAAGGTTGTAGGACCACCTACAACACAGCACAGACAGAGGCAGTCACCAGATCAATACACTGGATACATGGCTCTTGTGAGTCAATGTGTCATGATGGAGCCATCCTCTTTTGAGGAAGCTGTGGAGGAACCCGCATGGGTTGATGCCATGATCGAAGAATATGATTCGATCGTCAGAAACAGTGCATGGGAGATTGTCCCAAGACCGGAGGGGAAATCAGTGGTGGGTTCGCGATGGATCTACAAAGTGAAGCAGGCGGCTGACGGGAGTGTGGAGAAGTACAAGGCGAGATTTATCGCCCGTGGCTTCTCACAGATCGAGGGGATTGACTATGAGGAGACTTTTGCACCTGTCGCAAGGTACTCTTCCATACGGACGATCCTTGCTCTCTCAGCGCAGATGGGGTGGCACATTCATCAGATGGATGTGAAGACTGCGTTCCTCAATGGAGTTATTGAGGAGGAGGTGTACATAGAGCAGCTTGAAGGTTTCGAGATCTTCAGCAGTGAGTCGCATGTGTGCCGACTCAAGAGAGCACTGTATGGGCTGAAGCAAGCACCTCGTGCTTGGTACACTCGCATAGACAACTACTTCACTGGGCTTGGATTCTCCAAGAGTGAGGCGGATCCTAACCTGTACCAGATTGTGGTGGAGGGGAAGCTGTTGATCATCGTACTATATGTAGATGATCTGATTTTGACGAGCGATGAGCAGTTGATACTTTCATGCAAGGAGGATCTTGCACGAGAGTTTGAGATGAAGGACTTGGGCATCCTTCATTATTTCCTGGGATTGGAGATTTGGCAGCGCAGTGGAGGACTGTTTGTTTCTCAGGGCAAGTATGCCCGGGAGATTCTGGAGAGGTTCAACATGCAAGGCTGCAAGCCTGTTGACACTCCTCTTCCTGGTGGTTGGAGGAAGGAGGATGCTACTTCAGCGGAGGTAGTGGATGCCACTGTCTATCGACAGTTGGTAGGGTCGCTTATGTGTCTGGTCAATACACGACCCGATATATGCTATGCTGTTAACCAGCTTTCGCAAGCTATGGTTAAGCCTACCAAGCTCTTCTGGAAGGCAGGCAAGCATGTATTGCATTATCTTAGTGGCACATCGGGATATGGTCTATGGTACAGACAGGAGGATGGAGCGAAGCTTTACGGCTTCACTGATGCAGATTGGGCAGGGAGCCCAACGGACCGGAAGAGCACATGCGGAGGAGTTTTCAGGGTGGGTCGACGGCGAGTTTCCTAGTACGGCGGGAAGCACCTCCGTGGCACTCAGTTCAGTAGAGGCCGAGTATATGGCAGCAAGCTTGGCTGCATGCGAGGCTATATGGATGAGGAAGATCTTGGTCGGGTTGTTCGGGTCACACTTGGAGCCTACTGTGATTTATTGTGATAACCAGAGTTGCATTAAACTCTCGGCTAATCGAGTATTTCATGATAGATCCAAACACATCGACATCAGGTACCATCATATCAGAGATTGTGTTCAGCGGAGAATCATGATGCTTTCATATGTTCCCACGGAGGATCGGGATGCCGACATCCTGACGAAGGCGCTCACCAGGAGCAAGTTCGAATTCCACAGAGGCAGGATAGGGGTTGCAGATAATCCATATCTTGCTGAGAGGGAGTGTTGAGAATGCGGCAAGATGATGGAGCTTAGTGAAATGAAGTCGCCTTCACTAAGTGGGCCCGCAGGCAAATTCTGGCGCAAAGTCTATTTTTAGACTATGTCTATTTTTAGACATATGGAGCATGGTCCAGGGGTTGCAGTATGTTATTCTTGGAGTATTGGTCATGTTGGTAAAAATAGATGGACCTATATTTTTGGACCTATAGGTCGAAGTCTATTTTTAGACTGCCTATCCTAAAAATAGGGAAGTCAAATATTATTTACCCTTAATAATATTTGGACTCTAAATTTTAGTTTACTCTCTTGGAGCACTTCAGTTCGAGCCTTGGAAGTGGCTCATGCATCTGACAGAGGAATTACGCTATTCCTAAGAGTTTGGTGAGCTCATGCATGGTTGACTTCAGTTATGACTTCAGTCGCAGAAGTTTGGTGGAGTTGTGTTGAAGCCTAGAAAATCTCTGCTTCAAACATTGGGGAAAACCACCCGGTCGGGACCTTAAGACAACTCCTTTTCTGTATGGTATGGTGGCTCCAACTGGATTTAAAGGACCAGTTTCCTTATAACTAAATGGGTTGGTGATGGGTTGATTTGGATGAGTGGAAACGGGACTAAATTGACTGAAATAAAACTATCTAATTAAACTAAATGTTGATAAAGAAATTCTAACACTAACCCGGGTAATTATATGTGAATACAACTTAAGATTGTTCCAATTTAAAAATAACCATGAAAATGTATTATTATTTAAATTGAAATGTGCAGAAACGAATAAAGATAACTCTGTTTAAGAAATTAAACAGAGTTATATTAGCATATTGCATTCATCATTGTATACCATCTATATATGCTCATAAAAGATAACATTTCAATTATACTCAGAAATGATATATAAAAAGAAACGTTATGAAAACCAAATATATATAAATCATGGCAATTTTAAAACAAATATCATAAGACAGAAGAAATCAACAATGAACAGATAGAAATACCTCATTCATCTTGAAGACTTTCAAATGCAATCTGATATTCTAATCCAGTAACTCTGATGTAAAATCAAATCCAAAGGTATAGAAATGCAACACTTCAAAGAAAATTTCAGCACAAAATCACCAGATGTGATCCTTTATAAAATATAAGAGGCAATGGAGTACAGAAATGTAAGCTCCAAGTCAAAAATATTACAACTCTGGATCCCTTCTCTAAATGCATGAGAGGGATTTAAATAAGAAATTACATAAAAACAGAATCCTACTACTACTGCTACAATCTATCAAATTAAAAACAGAAATACTATCTTTAAAATGAAACTGATTCATTGCTTTTCTTTCTCGCTTGATGTAGCCAAATTGCAAATTTTCAGTATATCTTGGAGCCTCGGTGGATGACTCATCTTGGAATGTAACTGTCCAGCGTATGTGGCATCGGAAAATTCTGGAATTAAACAATCAACAGCATTTGAAAGGAATTTAATAGCCATTTTTTGATTGTTTGGCTTAATTAAACAAGTCCACATATTATCCCAAGAGATTTCTTGAAGTTTTTTGATCTGTTCGCTTTTATTCATCATTTCTTCTTTCCATCTGCAATCGGTTTCTTTGACCTTAGGAAAACTGCCTGGAACACAATCGGAAATGAGATTAACTGAATACAAGCTGTTATTGATAAATTGCGTTATATTACTCATCATGCTCCTAGCTCTTGATATTGCTCTCTCGGCTTTCATTATTTGATGTTCCCATTCTGTAAACAAGATTTATTTATGTCTTTCTTCTATCCTAGGAAGATTAGCTTCTCTTCCTTTTTCTGTATCTTGCCAAGTAAGAAATTCAGAAATCTTTTCATCAGCATCATCAATTTCTTGCCTGAGAGTAATAATGTTTTGGATCAAGGATGATGTAATATCACAAAATGGTTCTGCCTGTGATAATTTTGCACAAAATTCATTCAATTGCTGAGACAGCAGTTTATTAACTTCAAGAGCTTCCGATTTGAATTCGCTTAATTTAGGGAAATCTTTGAACCTATCTAAAGCTGCTTGAAATTCTTTTTCCTGTGCGATCTTTGCATTCTTCTCATTTTGCAATAAATCTTGTAACTTGGAAATTTCTTGATTCAATTTCTGTTGTTTGCCTAAATCTTGCTCATCAAATTTCTTCTTTTCTGTAGTAATTTGTTCTTCTAACTCTTTAGATTTGAGTTCTTGATCCTGTAATTGTTGTTCCAATTGATCAACCTTTTGCTGACTTTCATTAGCTTGTTCTTCAAGCAAATCTATATGGAGATCTTTTTGTGTCATCAACTGAGAAACTTCTGCATCTTTATCTATTGTTGCAGCACTATATGCTCCTGCATATTGAGACAACTTAGTGAGATCCTCAGATGGATTCACTTCAGTATTCTTGTAGACAATATTCATGAATTCTTCCTGTGGAGTGGAAAACATGTCCTGATCCATTTTTCTTCTTTTTCTCTGTTTTCTAACAACAGCCTTATGTTTAGGGCTATAAAATACATCCAAAGGAGGGATCTCCTCAATCTTCAATACAATCTGCCCTGTAGGATGTTCAGGAATGATTTCGACATCCTGCTCTACTTTCTCTTTATCTTTATCCTGCAGTCCTAATTGCTGAGCAAATTGATCATATTGTTTCAACAATTGAGAAGAAACATTAAGATCAGCAGAGTCTATAATTTTCTCAGTATTTGTTCCCTGCTCAATGGTTTTGCTATCTGATCCTCCTTTTTGATTATGCACATTAGTATTAGTACTTGTGCATTTTTATTTTGTTTGAGTTGTGGACTGTTGATCAGTATTTCGATCGGATTTACCATCAGTATTCCCTTTCTGAGCATCAGGTTTGCCATCAGTGCTCACCTTTTCAGTAGGTACAGTTGGCTGGTTAATAGCCGATTGTGTAATGACTTTACCGGCAGATGTTTCTCCTGGTGTTTTTCCAGATGTACCCTCTGTCTCTGACCCTTGTATAGGAATTCTCAGTTGGTCTAGAGGGACTCTCAACAATCTTTGACTTTTGAATAACAAAAATTTATTCATTTCTTCCTTCTGAAATTTAGACTTGGCTAAATCATAAACTTGAGGAAAATCATTCAACGAAACAAACAAATCATCAAACTCATCTGGTTCATGCTCAAATCGAGCAATCGAAACTGAAGCAGTAACATTAAAAGCTATCTGTCGTGGATCATACTGTCTCCCTGGAATGGTTGCAAATTTACAACCCTTTATTTTGGCGACTTCTTTTTCTGCATGTTTGAAGTCGTTCAAAGTAAACTGACCACAATTGAATGGGAATGGAGGCCACATTCTTTTCTTACTATTGTTTAGAGCTCTGGATATTCCTTCAACTGTTAACTGATAGGAGATTTCCTGGGCGAGAAGTTTGTCTGGAACAATAAGAGGGAGAACATGGGGTTCCACAATACTCCCAAAAATCCTGATGTATGTGAACTTTTCTTCTCCAAACCAATCTCCTATTGAGGATAAGTCAGCTTTAGCTTTGTCTGAGAGTCTAGGAGGGAAGCGATCGAAAATGGTTTGAAAGACAGGGATAAGGAAACCATGACATATTCTATACACATTATCTTGGAAATGAACTTTCCAAAGAAGTTTATGATATACATGAATCGGGGTGGGATCTTTGGGAGTCCATTTCCATCCTAACAAGGGAAACTCAGAATTAAAACAAAGAGCATCTAGAATATAGGCACAAAAGAAAAAAGGAGTGGAATTTCCAGCAGTTTTATCTTGTCTGTACTCGAGTATTCTATTAGCCATTCTATCAGAGAGAATAACAGCCCAGTCCATAATGTCGGAATTGACAACAGCTAAGATTAATGGGACCATTTGTATAGAAAACCTAGCAGAATTGTCATTACCAAATAATCTACACATCATGGCGGCGGCATAGCAATACGGAGGTAAGAGGGAATCTACCGAATACATACCGGATGCTTCATTTCTGTGCTTCTCAGGATTTTTCCTCCAATATTTGATAGGATCAGATTGAACTTTATTATTATCAGCAAACTCTTTGATAAATTCTTTGTTATAAACCTTCTGCGGATCAGGAAGATGATACATTGCCTTAATGTATTCTGCTTTAAACGACCCAAAAGACACTCCAGAAGCTAAAACAAACATTTTGTCCTTTATTTTCACACTATCGATGACCCATCGAATTACATCATAATAAGGCATGATGCTTGCTCTGGCTGCAATTCGATGCAAAAATGAATTTGCAAGTGATTTTTCAGTAATCTCAGAGTCGGAATCTGAGCTATCTTCGTCTGGAACTGATGCCTTTTCCACTGTGACTTTGGGGTTTTCTTTCTCCAATAGATTGTAAACTCCTTCCCACGTCATTCTTCCGAGCCCTTGGCATGATGTATCTGTAACTAATCTCAATTTTGTTGGCTTTTATTTTGAAACTGTAGGAGTCTCAACAAACTTAACAGGAACAGCAGTCTTGGCTCTCCTCGCTCTCTTCGACATTTCTGTGTTTGATACTATTTCCCTTTGTCTGTGAACGAAAGGGTTCAGTGTTCCTTGGCTCTGCAAAACAATAAAATTTCAGTCGTGACAAACAAGCAACTTGAACGGAACGATTATGAACTCATGATTCGTTATTTATTGGTTTCGTATAGTGCGTAAATGTTCTTTTTGGGTCACACTCACGTATTAAAAACGAAATCATCAACCAATATTCATTTGATTTGCTATTGAATACCCACGTACAAATGGAGATTTGGCGCTTGTGAAATATTATAATATTCACCTATCCTGAACTTTTCGAATGTAATAAATGTCATTTATCAATCGCATCGAAAGTTTTCAAATGGCACATAAATATCATAATACAAATTTCTCGATTTGCCGATTGCGATTGAAAACTTTTCCGATTTCCGATTAGATTGTTTAGATCGCAATCGGGGAGTTTCAATCGAAAAGAATTGTTAATGGCTTTCTCCGATTTCCGATGGTGGGGTCTACCATATAAAAGTTTTTCTCATTTAAACGAACAAATGTTTGTTTTCCTTTTGAAAAGTGTTTTTTATAATAACGCGCGTTGCATCGGAGAATTTGAAATTGACCGCAAAGAACTTATTAAAAAGTGTTCCGATCATGCGATTGCGATTGGTCGCATCGCATCGAAGGTATGTAAATAGATAACTTAAACCCTTTGCGATTGAAGTTTTGCGATCGAACTAATCGCATCGGAGGATTTGGGTTTCTATGTTAAATTTTCCTCTAAGGGTTTTCTCCGATCTCCGATTACGATTATTATTCATTGGACTTTTACACTTGACTTGTTTTTTATGATAAGGTCTTTTATATTTGATCGGGTCGGAAGTTTTGAATGTTGTATTTGGTTTATATATAATCAAAGATGAGCTTTTTCAAAACAATGAATCTTTATTTCTAAGTCTTTCATTTCTATAAATAAATAAAAAAAAAAAAGGCCCTATTTCTAAATGAATTTTATTCTAAAAGTAAGAAAAAGGGAGGGTTGTTGTACAGTACAACAATTGGCGATTCACTGAAAGAACCAGTTATCTCTGAAAAAATAAAATGAATACTATATTTTTAGTAAGTAAAGATTTTTAAAGATAATAAAAACTATCCTAGGATAATCAAAAATAAGATCTAACTTATGAAAAAGAATAAAAATTATTTACAATTTCTTTCTAGTTTCTTGAGAATAAAAATTTTTTTGGGTTATCTCAAGCTTTGATTGGTATTAATAATGAAGTAAGTGAATTTCTCCAAGTTTGGTTTTATAATATACTCTATTGTCATAGGTATTGCCTCTGCTGCCTGCAAACGTTCATAGTTTCGACAGGGTTACCTTTTAACCATTAACTATTCATTGTCCCATCCAACTAAGATTATGACTTTTTAAAAGATAAATTCATAAGACATATTATCTCATGTTTTTTGTCTTTTATTTATTTTTTTATTTTTTATTTTTAAGAGCCATTGTTCTAGTTTGGTAGCCAGTTAATAACAATGTCATTCACTAGTTGTAATTAAACTGAACAAGTTGGCTCGTGATGAGACCCCTTGTCTTATATTTATAAGCCATTACCCTGTTTTGATGTGCAGTATTGGTAATGTCAGTTTCATTACTTCTTATGAATATGGTAAGTCGGCTCATGATGAGACCTCTTATATCTTAAAAAAAAATTACATAATTTCTTAGAATTACATTCTAAAAAACACAACCTAAATGGATGGGGTGAAATAGTTTTATCCTTAAGAATCAATGGATGACAATTTTCAGAGTTTTTTGAGTACCAAGACTTGAATAATCTTTACTTTTATAGATAACCTTTCTCTGCTTAATAAACTTATAATGATTTACATTCCCCTCAAGTTTTCAAAAGATCATGCAAATAATTGGAATAATCTTTCAAAGTTGAACATCTTATTTAAAACTATCAAAAGACTATGATCATTTCTTTAAAAATTCTTATTTACATAAAATAAATATTTATAATATTCTTTCTAAGAATTTTTCTAACAAGTAAACAGTCAATTAGAGACTCATTAACAACTTTTATTTGCAAAAACAATTAAAAACTTTGCAAAAAGGAATATGTACAGTTTAAAGAAGGGGTTACCTCCTTATGAAAAGAATTTCTTCAAGATAAGCCCATTTACAGGAAGAGATTCTCTCTTACCTGTTAGATCTTGGAGTATGAATGTATTTGAGCCTATCTTTTCAACGATCTGAAATGGTCCAAGCCACATTTTCTGAAACTTGGTATGCTTACCTTTTTCCTCATGTGCTTTATCCCATTTCAGAACAAAATCACCAATTGACAAAAATTTTGAGCCAGCAGAACTTGCATCAAAAGAAGATTTTACAAGTTGTTGATGTTTTTCATGAATAATTTTAGCTTTATCTCTATCTTCTTCTAGTTTAAGGATTTGATCATATCTCAATTGAATGGATGAAGAAGGATTTTCTTCAATAAATTGCACTAGGGCTAATGATGGAAGAGTTAAATTTGATGGTATCACGGCTTCTTTTCCATAAACCAGATTGAAAGGTGAAGTCCCTATTGAAGCTTTTTCAGTGATACGATCAGCCCATAACGCAAAGATTAAAGATTTGTGCCAATTCTTTTGATTTTGATCAACGGTTCTTTTAATGATTTTGATAAGGTTTTTATTAGTGGATTCAGCTAAACCATTACCTTGTGGGTAATAATTTGCTGAATATTTTAATTTAAAACCTCTTTTGACTGCAAATTCAATTAAACTATTTCCAGAGAAGTAAGATGCATTATCAAAGACAGGAGCTTGAGGTACACCAAACCTGGTTATGATGAATTGATCTATGAAATCAATAATTGCATCAGAATTGGCTACCTTCAAAGGAATTGCCTCTACCCACTTTGTAAAGTAATCAGTTGCAGTAAGGATGTACTTGTGCTGTTTGGAAGAATGAGGTACTATCTCACCAATAATGTCAAGCCCCCATTGTTCAAATGGTTGCTCAATAGTTACTGGTTGCAAAGGAAAAGTTGGTTTCCTTTGTCTTCCACTTGCAGTTTGACAAATTTGGCACTTCCTTACGTAATCATGTGTATCTTTAAAAAGGGTAGGCTAGTAATAACCAGCACGAATTATTTTGTGAGTTGTGGTATCACCTCCAAAATGACCTCCTGCTGGTCCATCATGCAACTCCTGCAAAACCTTTTCAGCTTCAGTCTTTTCAAGACATCTTAATAAAATTGAATCATAATTTTTCCTAAATAACACATTATCAATGATCTCATATTTAATAGCCTTTAACCTTAAAGCATGTTTTCTCTTATAGCTGAGATTAGAAGGAGCATACCCATTTTTCAAGTAATAGATGAGATCAGCATACTGAGATTCAGAATCTGTAACACTTATCTGACTTACTTGAATATCTTGATTTGAATCTTGATGTTCTGTTATGTTATGAGCTCCTGCCAATAGTCTGCAAAAACCTTGTCCTCTAACAATCTTAGCTAGTTTAATATCAACATCATATTCTTGAAAAGCTGTTACCCAGTTAGCTCATTTTTCTCCTACTTCTCTTTGAATTAATAATTGCCTCATTACAGAGAATGGGACAATGATTTTTGTATGAGTTTTCAAGAGAAAAGGTCTAAAATGCTTGATTGATTTAAACACGGCAAAGGCTTGTTTTTCAACATCGGAATAATTCAGCTCAGCTCCTTGCAGATTTGAGCTAAAGAAAGAAATTGGTGCTTCAATTTTATGATCATTGAGTTGTGTTAAAACAGCTGCATAGGATGTCTCTGTGGCTAACGTATACAAAATAAAATCTTTAGAAAAATCCGGGGTACTCAATGCTGGTGCATTAATGATTGCTTGTTTGATCGCCTTAAAGGCTTCTTTCTCTTCATGCCCCCATTTGAATACTGAATTCTTCTTGATCATATTTTGCATAGGTAAAACAATTAAAGAAAAATCAGGAATGAATCTTTTTACAAAATTGATCTGTCCAAGAAATGATTGCATGGATTTTTTGTTATGAGGTAAAGAAATATCATAGATCTCTTTTACTCTATCTGGATCAATGTATATACCATCTTTTGACACAACAAATCCCAAGAGTTTTCCTTCATCCAAAGCAAAGAAATATTTCTTTGGATTTAAGGAAATACCAAACCTTCTACATCTTTCAAATATTTGCTTTAGATCATGTAGATGATTGGTTCTCTTTTTTGAAAATACTATTATGTCATCAAGATAAACAACAACTGACTTATTGATCAGACCTTTAAACGCTATGTCCATGGCTCTTTGGAAAGTTGCTCCTGCATTTATTAGACCAAAAGGCATTTTTTGATAAGCATAAGTTCCCCATTTTGTTCTGAAAGTTGTTTTCAATTTTTCATCTGGATGAACTAAGACTTGATTATAGCCTGAAAATCCATCAAGAAAGGACATAAGTTCAGAACAAGCTACCTTTTGAAGTATCTGTTCCATGGTTGGCAATGGGAAATTGTCTTTTAAACATGCCTTGTTTAAATTTCTGAAATCAATACAGATTCTTATATCACCATTCTTCTTCCTTACAGGTACCATATTGGAAACCCAATTGGAGTGCCTGACAAGAAAAATGATTTTGGCTTTTAAGAGTTTATTAAGTTCTGATTTGATTTTTCCTTCGAGATTTGGATGAACCTTCCTTAGCTTTTGTTGAACAAGTTTAATATCAGGAAGCATTGGAATTGTGTGTTGAATAACCGAAGTATCATACGTTTTTAAATCATCATAATTCCAAGCAAAAACGTTTTTATATTTTTTCAAGAGTTTAATGAAAGCATTCCTTTCCTCTGGTGTTAAATTGAGTCCTAAATTAACGTTTTGAGGTTTGGAATCAGAACCAAGATTTAATAATTAGTGACTTTCTTGAATCTGTCTTTAATATCATATAAGTCCTCCAATTTAACCACACATTTTGGAATGGGATTTTCATTACCTTTTGAAGCAATTTGTAAATCATGATCATCTTCGTCAATAATTTTCTCATCATATGATTTCTCTAAAGTCATGAAATTTAAAATATCTTGATCATGATAGAAAAATCTCCAATTTGTAACATTATCTGGGACAGATGGACGAAAAATTAATTCTACATAAAATCTATCAGGACTACAATCTTCAGCAGGAAGGAGTTTAGATGCAACATTAGCTAACAAGTCAGTTGATGTATTCTGATTCCTAGGAATAGGAGAAATATTGAATGCTAAAAAATGAGTGGTGAGATCTTGTACTAGGGTTTGATAGTGTTTAAGATGTCCTGAAAGGAAATGAATAGTATTCCTAACTTGCTTTATGACAATTTCGGAATCACCAAAGACTTTCAAGTATTTAACATCTAACCCTATTGCTTTATAAAGTCCTTGAACCAAGGCTTCATATTCTGCGGTATTGTTAGTACACTCAAATTCTAACCTACATGACAGCATGGTTTTCTCTCCATATGGATCAATTAAGATGCATCCTGCTCCAGCTCCATCGCTAGACTTTGATCCATCAAAATATAACGACCAAAATAAAGACTTATCTAATGACTTATCTACAATTACATCAGAAATATTTACAATTCTGGAAGAATCGGATTGTGAAAAATTTTCTATTTGAGAAACAAAAGTATTTACAGAAAAAGGTGATTGGAGTGCTTCGAAGTTTCCAAGAAATGATTCAACAGAATAACCTCCAAGAATATTGTTATTGAATGCCACAGGTTCATTAGGTTGTTCAAATTCAGTGACAGTGTGGTCATATGTTTTTCTCGTTCAATTTTGATTTGATTTGGTTTCCCTTTGTAGGGAAGCCACATATGTGAATAATCAGTCGAGATATAACCATTAAGTTTCGCAGACCAATCCCTGCTTAGGATTAATCCATAAAATTCAGGAATATCAGCAATCAAAATATCAATTCTTTGGACAATTCTAGGATCGGAAGCTAATCTGATAGTAACTGAATTGATTTCTCCTACGACTTGAACTTTAGAGCGATCCAATTGAACAATATGAACTGTCGATTTCTGTGGTTCGATATTCAATTTGGCACAAACAGAAGTAGGCATTATATTGGAGGAAGCTCCAGAATCAATCAAACAATTATGCAGATTCTTATTGTACATTTCATAAGTCAGAAGAAAAGGAGGAGTTTGAGAATTTGAATTTTCTCCAATGAGCACAGTATCTGTGGCATCTACCTTATCTGGTGGCTTACCAGCTCCCCTAGCTTCTTTTGCAACTACACCACTTGGTAAAGGAGTAATTGGTGTAGCGTTTAATTCTTTCAATAGAAACTTCTGCTGGTGTTTTAGTTTGTTGAGTTCATGTAAGGAAATATTGGCTTTAATCTTTTTCATGTCTTCAACAATGTTATACTCCATAGGATCTGACACCACTAAAGTCTTTGTTGTTGATGTGGGAGGATTAGAAGAAGATGGTTGATTTTGAGTAGGTAAAGGAGAAGCTTTCTTTGCAGGGGATTTGTTTTTGGTACTTGGAGTTGTGATTTTCTTTTTAGGAGCTGTTTGTACAGGCTCTGATGTAGATTTATTCCTAGTACTTACAGGCATAGCTTCTTGTTCTACCTCACTATCAGAATTAGGGAGAATAAAATCCCACATTCCATGTAATTCAGTTATTTCTTCATTTTCATCTTCCTCATCTGATACTAAAGATGTATCTTCTTCTTTTTCTTCTTCATCTTCCTCTGCATTAGAGATTGCATTAGGAGGTTTAGATTCAACTTGATTTCTTCTGAAATTTCGGAATGGTTTTTAGGTAGAAGTTTCAGCTACTTGTTTTTTAATTTCAACCATTTCATTTGACATGGTTTTAAGAACTTTCTGTAAACCCTCCATGTCATATGGATCCTTGGCTTTTTTATTTGAATCATCTTTGAAGCTGACTTTCTTTTATTTCCTTTCCTCAATAGCATCTTTCTTTTCTAGAGAAATAATTCGTTTTTCTACTGCAATAGCCTCTTTCATATTCTCGGCTAATGTAGGTTTTGCAACTCTATCTACAAAATTTGCTATGTTTGAGGGTAAGGCAGTTATATACCATTCACTTCTGACTTGTTCACTAGGCTGTGAATCTGTGTGGATTTTGTTCAAGAGTTTGTTGAATCTAGCGTTGAAATATTTAATGGGCTCTTGGGTTCTATCTTCAAATTTGAGAGGTCATTGAGTAAAGTAGCTATTGATCGGTCATCTCCAAATTTGGTTAAAAAATGATCTGCAAAAATGGCCCAACTTGTTATGGATCCCGAAGGTAATGAAAAGTACCATGATCCTGCTGCTCCTTGAAGAGTATAAGGAAATAGTCTGACTACAACATCTTCATGTGTGACTCCATTCAAATTTACAGCTAGCATAAAGTTATTGATATGTTCTTCAGCTTGAATGTTAAGATCTGGACTGAACTTTGGAAGCCATTTTCCAGGATTGTCTGGTAAATCATGTAAAGGTGCAGCCATGTTGACTGCCCCTAGAGTAGCCCATGGTCTAGCCATTATTGGAACAACTATTGGAGGAGTAGTAGAAACTGGTGGTGTTTGAATAGAAGTTGTTGGAATAGATGATGTTGAGATTGATGATGATTGATGGGAAGATGATTGAGGAGATGATGATTGAAGAGATGATGTGGAAACAACTGTACTTTGTTGAGTTGGGATTTCAGAAACAGGTAATTGAATATGAGATGATGAACTTGTATCACTTTCTGGTTCTGATTGAATTCTTTTTGTCTTGCCCTTACTAGGTAAAAGAAATCCTTTCGGAGGAATACCAAGTTTTTCATTTTGCAGCCTAGTAAGAGGTTTTGAAGGAATAAATTTTGAGCTTACACTACCTTCAGATATTTCAAACTCTTCAAGAGATAATGAGAATCCTTTCAATTTATGGATTAAATCTTCTACTTCAGGAGACTCAGGAGATTGCTTGTCTGAATGTTTTGAGATTTTGGTAGTGAGTATCTGAATATTCTCCGCAATTTCTTCTCTAGGATTTTGAATTTCAGAAGAAATTGAAGAAGTTGATGAGGGTGTTTTGCTCTCAGAATGGCCTGTGGATAAAGATTTACTTGCCATTCATAGCTCAGGCCCTCCTTCTAGCGCCAAAAATGTTGAAGCCTAGAAAATCTCTGCTTCAAACATTGGGGAAAACCACCCGGTCGGGACCTTAAGGCAACTCCTTTTCCGTTTGGTATGGTGGCTCCGACTGGATTTAAAGGACCAGTTTCCTTATAACTAAATGGGTTGGTGATGGATTGATTTGGATCAATGGAAATGTGACTAAATTGAATACAACTTAAGATTGTTCCAATCCAACAATAACCATGAAAATGTATTATTATTTAAATTGAAATGTGCAGAAACGAATAAAGATAACTATGTTTAAGAAATTAAACAGAGTTATATTAGCATATTGCATTCATCATTGTATACCATCTATATATGCTCATGAAAGATAACATTTCAATTATACTCAGAAATGATATATAAAAGGAAACGTTATGAAAACCAAATATATATAAATGATAGTAAATTTTCAAGCGAATATCATATAACAAAGGAAATCAACAGTGAACAGATAGAAATACCTCATTCATCTTGAAGACTATCAAATGAAATCTGATACTCTAATCCAGTAATTCTAATGTAAAATCAAATCCAAAGGTACAGAAATGCAACACTTCAAAGATAATTTCAGCACAAAATCACCAGATGTGATCCTTTATAAAATATAAGAGGCAATGGAGTACAGAAATGTAAGCTCCAAGTCAAAAATATTACAATTCCAGATCCCTTCTCTAAATGCATGAGAGGGACTTAAATAAGAAATTACATAAAAACAGAATCCTACTACTACTGCTACAATCTATCAAATTAAAAACAGAAATACTATCTTTAAAATGAAACTGATTCATTGCTTTTCTTTCTCGCTTGATGTAGCCAAGTTGCAAATTTTCAGCATATCTTGGAGCCTCGGTGGATGACTCATCTCGGAATGTAACTGTCCAGCGTATGTGGCATCGGAAAATTCTGGAATTAAACAATCAACAGCATTTGAAAGGAATTTAATAGCCATTTGTTGATTGTTTGGCTTAATTAAATAAGTCCACATATTTTCCCAAGATATTGCTTGAAGTTTGTTGATTTGTTGACTTTTATTCATCATTTCTTCTTTCCATCTGTTTTCGGTTTCTTTCACTTTAGGCAAACTGCCAGGAACACAATCTGAAATGAGATTAATTGAATACAGGATGTCATTGATCAATTGCGTTATATTACTCATCATGCTCCTAGCTCTTGATATTGCTCTCTCGGCTTTCATTATCTGATGTTCCCATTCTGTAAACAAGATTTCTTTATGTCTTTCTTCTATCCTAGGAAGATTAGCTTCTCTTCCTTTTTCTGTATCTTGCCAAGTAAGAAATTCAGAAATATTTTCATCAGCATCATCAATTTCTTGCCTGAGAGTAATAATGTTCTGGATCAAGGATGAGGTAATATCACAAAATGGTTCTGCCTGTGATAATTTTGCACAAAATTCATTCAATTGCTGAGATAGCAGTTTATTAACTTCAAGAGCTTCCGATTTGAATTCACTTAATTTAGGGAAATCTTTGAACCTATCTAAAGCTACTTGAAATTCATTTTCTTGTACAATCTTCGCATTCTTTTCATTTTGCAACAAATCTTGTAACTTGGAAATTTCTTGATTCAATTGTTGTTGTTTGCCTAAAACTTGCTCATCAACTTTCTTCTTTTCTATAGTAAGCTGTTCTTCTAACTCTTTAGACCTGAGTTCTTGATCCTGTAATCGTTGTTCCAATTGAGCAATCTTTTGCTGACTTTCATTGGATTGTTCTTCAAGAAAAGCTATATGGAGATCTTTTTGTGTCATCAACTGAGAGACTTCTGCAGCTTTATCTATTGTTGCAGCACTATATGCTCCTGCATATTGAGACAACTTAGTGAGATCCTCAGATGGATTCACTTCAGTATTCTTGTAGACAATATTCATGAATTCTTCCTGTGGAGTGGAAAACATGTCCTGATCTATCTTCCTTCTTTTTCTCTGTTTTCTAACAACAGCCTTATGTTTAGGGCTATAAAATACATCCAAAGGAGGGATCTCCTCAATCTTCAATACAATCTGCCCTGTAGGATGTTCATGAATGATTTCGACGTCCTGATCTTCTTTCCCTTTATCTTTATCTTGCAGTCCTAATTGCTGAGCAAATTGATCGTATTGTTTCAACAATTGAGAAGAGACATTAAGATCAGCAGAGTCTATAATCTTCTCAGTAGTTTCTTTTCCTTCCAATTGTGTATCTATTTTCTCTGTATTTGTTCCCTGCTCAATGGTTTTGCTATCTGATCCTCCTTTTTGATTATGCACATTAGTATCAGTACTTGTGCATTTTTCTATTGTTTGAGCAGTGGACTGCTGATCAATATTTTGATCGGATTTACCATCAGTATTCCCTTTCTGAGCATCAGGTTTGCCATCAGTGCTCACCTTTTCAGTATGTACAGTTGGCTGGTTAATAGCCGATTGTGTAATGATTTTACCGGCAGATGTTTCTCCTGGTGTTTTTCCAGATGTACCCTCTGTCTCTGACCCTTGTATAGGAATTCTCAGTTGGTCTAGAGGAACTCTCAACAATCTTTGACTTCTGAATAAAAAAAAATTATTCATTTCTTCCTTCTGGAATTTAGACTTGGCTAAATCATAAATTTGAGGAAAACCATTCAACGAAACAAAAAAATCATCAAACTCATCTTATTCATGCTCAAATCGAGCAATTGAAACTGAAGCAGTAACATTAAAGGCTATCTGTCGCGGATCATACTGTCTCCCTGGAATGGTTGCAAATTTACAACCCTTTATTTTGGCGACTTCCTTTTCTGCATGTTTGAATTCATTTAAAGTAAACTGACCACAATTGAATAGGAATGGAGGCCACTTTCTCTTCTTACTATTGTTTAAAGCTCTGGATATTACTTCAACTGTTAATTGATAGGAAATTTCCTGGGCGAGAAGTTTGTCTGGAACAATAAGAGGAAGAACATGGGGTTCCACAATACTCCCAAAAATCCTGATGTATGTAAATTTCTCCTCTCCAAACCAATCTCCGATTGAGGATAAGTCGGCTTTAGCTTTATCAGAGAATCTAGGAGGGAAGCGATTGAAAATGGTTTGAAAGACAGGGATAAGGAAACCATGGCATATTCTATACACATTATCTTGGAAATGAACTTTCCAAAGAAGTTTATGATATATATGAATTGGGGTAGGATCTTTGGGATTCCATTTCCATCCTAACAAGGGAAACTCGGAATTAAAACAAAGAGCGTCTAGAATATAAGCACAAAAGAAAAAAGGAGTGGAATTTCCAGTGGTTTTATCTTGTCTGTACTCTAGTATTCTATTAGCAATTCTATCAGAGAGAATAACAGCCCATTCCATAATGTCGGAATTGACAGCAGCTAAGATTAATGGGACCATTTGTATAGAAAACCTAGCAGAATTGTCATTACCAAATAATCTACACATCATGGCAGCGGCATAGCAATACGGGGGTAAGAGGGAATCTACTGAATACATACCGGATGCTTCATTTCTGTGCTTCTCAGGATTTTTCCTCCAATCTTTGATAGGATCAGATTGAACTTTATTATTATCAGCAAACTCTTTGATAAATTCTTTGTTATAAACCTTCTGCGGATCCGGAAGATGATACGTTGCCTTAATGTCTTCTGCTTTAAACGACCCAAAAGACACTCCAGAAGCTGAAACAAACATTCTGTCCTTTATTTTCACACTATCGATGACCCATCGAATCACATCATAATAAGGCATGATGCTGGCTCTGGCTGCAATTCGATGTAGAAATGAATTTGCAAGTGATTTTTCAGTAATCTCAGAGTCGGAATCTGAGCTATCTTCATTTGGGAATAACGCCTTTTCCACTGTGACTTTGGGGTTTTCTTTCTCCAATAGATTATAAACTCCTTCCCACGTCATTCTTCCGAGCCCTTGGCATGATGTATCTGTAACTAATCTCAGTTTTGTTGGTTTTTATTTTGAGACTGTAGGAGTCTCAACAAACTTAACAGGAACAGCAGTCTTCGATCTCCTCGCTCTCTTCGACATTTCTGTGTTTGATATTACTTCCCTTTGTCTGTGAATGAAAGGGTTCAGTGCTCCTTGATTCTGCAAGACAATAAACTTTCAGTCGTGACAAACAAGCAACAGGAACGATTATGAACTCATGATTCATTATTTATTGGTCACGTATAGCGCGTAAATGTTCTCTTTGGGTCACACTCATGTATTTAAAACCGAATCATCAACCAATATTCATTTGATTTGCTATTGAATACCAACGTACAATTGGAGATTTGACGCTTTGTGAAATATTATAATATTTACCTATCTTGAATTCTTCGAATATAATAAATGTTATGTATTAATCGCATCGAAAGTTTTCAAATGGTGCATAAATATCATAATACAGATTTCTTCGACTGGCCGATTGCGATTGCAAACTTTTCCGATTTCTGATTCGGTGGTCATAGATCGCAATCGGAGAGTTTCAATCGAAAAGAATTGTTAATGGCTTTCTCTGATTTCTGATGGTGGGGTCTACCATATAAAAAAAAAATTCTTATTTAAACGAACAAATGTTTGTTTTCCTTTTGAAAAGTGATTTTTATAATAACGTGCGTCGCATTATAGATTTTGAAATTGTCTGCAAAGAACTTATTAAAAAGTGTTCCGATCATCCGATTTCGATTGGTCGCATCGCATCGGAGGTATGAAAATAGATAACTTAAACCCATTGCGATTGAAGTTTTGCGATCGAACTAATCACATCGGAAGATTTGGGTTTTTATGTTGAGTTTTCCTCTAAGGATTCCTTCGATTTCCGATTGGGATTATTATTCATTGGACTTTTACACTTGACTTGTTTTTTATGATAAGGCCTTTTATATTTGATCGGGTCGGAAGTTTTGAATGTTGTATTTGGTTTATATACAATCAAAGATGAGCTTTTTCAAAACAATGAATCTTTATTTATAAGTCTTTCATTTCTATGAAAATAAAAAGGGACCCTATTTCTAAATGAATTTTATTCTAAAATTAAGAAAAAGGGAGGGTTGTTGTACAGTACAACAAGTTGATGAGACAGTTGGTGGAGTTGTGTTCGGTTTAACTTAGTTGAACTGGTTGAGATTAGTTTAACTAGCTAATCAACTAGTAATGAGTGGAGTGAATTAAATATTATTTAATTCATTAATTAGTAACTCATTATTTAACTCAAGAACACATCAGTTCACTACAGTGCATGGACAGTTCAGTGGAGACCAGTGAAAGAGGTAGATGAAAGGGTGAGTACAGCTATCAGTTGGGACATCAGTTGTGCATGAGATTTGCACCACACTTGGAGGAAATTTCCCATGATGATTGCGTTGTCAAGCCAAGGAGATTCGAACCTTGGATCTCTATTTAGACAGGCCATGATTGCACAATAGAGGCAGGCAATTAGTGGATGTGTTTTGAACCCGTGACTTGTTCAAAACCAAGATAGTTTGTGTGTAACTTCATGAGATAGTATTGAGTACTTGTGAGGAGTATTATACTGAGTTTGTTACATGTTTTCTCCATTATAATATACGCAATAATTGTGGGGTTTTCAGCTATAAGCTTTCCCCATACATACTGTGTTAATTTGTATGATGATTTGATGTGCTATCGCTTGTTTTATTTCCGCATGTGTGATGATCTGAGTGGAAGAGATTATGTGTTGCATATGAATTCAAATTGATATGTGATCAGGATAATCTCAGTGGATAATTAATCATTATTCAGCAAATTTCTACAACTCCTATTGATAGGAGTCTTGCAAATTCGCCCATACATAGCCTTAAATGGACTCATCTTTAATGACTCTTGATACCCATTTTTGTAAGCGAACTCTACCAGTGGAAGATACTCTTCCCACTTATGTTGTTGATGCATCACATACATCCTTAGAATATCCTATAATATCCTATTAACCCTCTCAGTCTGTCCATTTGTCTGTGGATCATAAGTTGTGCTAAATACCAACTCAGTGCCCAAACCTACAAACGATTCCTTCCAAAACTTGGAAGTGAAATTTTCATCACTATCCAAAACAATATTCTTTGGAACACCGTGCAATATGACTATGTCTCTGATGAACACCTATGCTACATCACTAACTGAGTATGTAGTCTCCATCGAAATGAAATGTGCAACCTTTTTCAACCTTTCCACAACAACCATGATGGAATCGTGTTGTCTAGATGTCTTAGGAAAACTTGTGGTGAAGTCCATGGAAATTACCTCTCATTTCCTAATCACAATCGTTTGTCAAAATCCACCTAGATGTTTACACTCTGCCTTAACCATCTGACAATCCAAACATCTAGATACAAACTCCGCCACATCCTCTTTATATTTTTCCAATAGTAGAACATATTTACTGTAGTCAATGTTTTCTGGTAGCCTGGGTGACCCGAATATGGTTTCGCATGAAACTCACACAATATTACCTTCTTGAGCTCACTGTTATCTGGCACATATATCCTATATCTAAACCTGACCAAGCCATCTTCTATGAGACAATAGTCCAATTCATGTACACATGTACATGTACCAACACCTATACATGTACCTGTTCCACTACTTGTACCTATACATTGTTGCAACCTGTGCACAATCTCCATGCACATGTGATCCTGTTGACCTACCTACAATATCCTATCCTGTAAGTCTGTCTTGTAGGAGCTCATCATTACTATGTGATTTACTTGTACTCGCCTGCTAAGAGCATCTACGACCTTGTTTTCCTTTCCCGTGATGTACCCGATCTCGAAGTCAAACTCGCTAATCATGGCCAACCATCTAGCCTGTTTGACATTTAGATTTTCTGGTCAAACAAGTTCCTCAACCCAATTTGATTACTCATTAGTAGAAACCTCCTACCAAGAAGATAGTGCCTCCACATCTTCAGTGCATGTATGATCCTTGCTAGCTCAAGATCATGCATTGGGTATTTTCTCTCATCCTCGTTTAGTTTTTGTGACTCATAGCATATGACATGTCCATCCTGCATAAGGACCCCACCAATTCCTCTCTTGCAAGCATATGTACGCACTACAAAATCCTTGTTCGGATCTGCAATCTTTAACAGTGGAGCATGTGTCAACAACTGCTTAAGCTGCTCAAAACTAGCTTCACACGTGTCTGTCTAATCAAAATTCTTACCTTTCCTATGCAATGATGTAATAGGATAATAAATATGTGAGAAGTTCCTTATGAATCTCCTATAATAACCTGTCAATCCCATGAATTATATCACCTCATATACCTTCTTAGGAGCTACCCATTCCATGATGTCCCTTATCTTTTTTGGATCTACGACAATGCCCTCCTTGGAGACAACATGTCCCAAGTAGTGTACCTTAGTTTGGAAGAAATTTCATTTGTTGAGATTAGCATACAAATGATGCTCTCTCAAACAATCTCAACACTATTTCCAAATTCTCGGCATGCTCTTCCTCATTCTTAGAAAACACCAATATGTCATCAATAAACACAATCACAAACTTGAAGTTGTTCATAAAACACATAAATGTAGTTGGGAAATTATTCAAACTGAATGGAACTACAACAAACTCATAATGCTCGTACTTGGTCCTGAATGTGGTCTTGTAGATGTCCTTCTCTTTGATTTGTACCTTGTGATATCCCGATCTCAAGTCGATCTTAGAGAACATTGTTGCCCCCTTCAGTTGATAAAACAAATCATCGATCCTCAGTAGTGGGTACCTGTTCTTGATGGTCACTTCATTCAAATGCCTATAGTTGATGCACAATCTAAGAGTTCCATCCTTCTTCTTTAAAAACAACACAGTTTCACCCCGTGGCCATACACTTGTCCTAATGTACCCTTTGTCAAGTGTCTCTTTTAGATACAACTTTAACTCTGCCAACTCAGGCGTGCTCATCCTGTAAGGTGATTTTGATGATGGAGCTGCCCCTCGCACCAACTTAATAGAAAATTATATATATTAAGGAGTAGATCAATATTTTACCAAACATGCGCTCCTTTCCTAAAACTGAGATCACAAGGAAAGTAAACTCTTTGACTTCAAGATTTCAATGAGCCACATACCAAGTCAACCCTGCACAAGCATTCCATAAGATTTCCACAATTTTTCTTTTAACTATCCATAATAAACTTAGTCAAAGTCTTGACTTATTTTTGTATTATGGGAAACTTTAGGCCTTCTTTACTGTCCCAAAAATCTCAATATTCTCCATAGAATATAATTGTTTTCACCTATAAATGGGCTCAGATATTATCATAGGTAAGGCTCATACTTCACTTCAAATATTTCACACTTCCAGAGATATTTTGACCCCGAAATTTATTATATAATTTGGTTCTATCCTTAGAATATTCGAACTGTACTGAGCTTATTCTAGTCATTTGAGAGAGGGAAGGAGGAGTGTCTTTTTCTATTCATTTAGGCCTCCTCATATTATTGTCCACCTTTTCTTGAGAGATTATGATTGCTCTTATAGTGTGCTCTTTAGGTCTTCTTGTATCTCATACTAGGGATTATTTTTCTTCCTTTCATATTATACCTTCAAAATTTCTCTTCAACAATAGCTTTGATACCATGTTGATATTCTAGATGCAAGGAGGCTAGAAAAAATTTCTTCCAGATAAAAACTTCCAATGATACAAATTTAACTTCTTAAATCATCAAGTAGTTATACTTAAGAAAATTTCAACAATTTAAGATCAATAGAGCAGTTGAACACAATGAAACAAGAGACACCAAAATTTTATTGGGATAAAACCCCACAAGGGGAAAAACATAGTAATATTTCCTTATGAGAGAGAGAGTAATTCATTCAAATTGTACATCAGAATATTCCAATCAAAGATCAAACATTGACCACATTAAATTCCAAGTCAAACTGATTCAAAATAGAGAGAGAGAGAATCAATGATCTACTCACAAGTCTATTTCTAGTCAAAGGGCCAAATTTCAGCATGTAGTCAACTGGTTAAAGGGTCGAAATTTGACTTGCAACTCCACAGTCAAACATCAATCAAACCTCAGACATTTACGTGAAAATAAAATTTGGGTCAACGACGAAAGGAAACTTCGTAAATTCAGTCAACATATAGTTAATAATTCCAAAATAATTTGGCCTTCAATCCATAGTCAGTGTTGTACCTTAAGAGACAATCCCTTAGCTATGATAAGGAATATGTGCTAAAGAAATTTCCAAATATTTATCGTTAAACCCTCAAATATCAAATACAATTAATGTCCCACAATGCTATTATCTGTTGATATAGGATGAAATGATCAGAAGAACATGTAAGAAAGAAACCCAAACTGATATGTTGTCTAAGAAGTCAAATATTATTTACCCTTAATAATATTTTGACTATAAACAGCAGTTTACTCTCTTGGCGCACTTCAGTTTGAGTCATGGAGGTGGCTCATGCAACTGACACAAGGAATCACGTGGTTCCTAGGGTTTGAAGGCATCTTGCATGGTTGGCTTCAGTTAGACTTCAGTGGCAGGAGTTTTGGAGGAGTTAACGGGACAAGTAGTGGAGTTGTGTTCTGTTTGTTTTAGTTGAACTAGTTGGGATTAGTTAACTAACTAATCAACTAGATATGAGTGAAGTAAATTAAATAATATTTAATTTACTAAATATTAACTCATTAGTCAACTCAAGAACACTTCAGTTCACTACAGTGCATGATCAGTTCAGTGGAGACCAATGGAAGAGGTAGATGAAAGGGTGAGTAAAGCTATCAGTTGGTAGATTTGTTTTGCATGAGATTTGCATTACACTTGGAGGAATTGTCCATGACAATTACGCAATCAAGGGAAGGGGATTCGAACCTTGAACCTCTTCATATATAGGCCATGATTGCGCAATAGAGGCAAGGCAATTGGCGGGGATTTTTGAACCTCAGACTTGTTCAAAACTGAGTCAGATTGTGAGTAACTTCATGAGAGAGTACTGAGTACTTGTGAGGAGTATTGTACTTGTTTGGTTACTTGATTTCTCCATTATAATATACACAATAGCTGCGGGGTTTTCAGCTATAGGCTTTCCCCATACATACCGAGTTAATGTGTGATTGAATTGATGTGAGATTGCTTCTGTTATTTCCGCATGTGACAATTAATTGTAGAAGAAGGTTATGTGTTATGTATGCAATTCGAAATTGATATATGACCAGGTTAATCTTCAGTGAATAAGTGATTTATTCAGCTAATTTATACATGGTATCAAAGCGAGATTAATTGTCGAGATCTATTACGGTGATTGCAAACTTATTTCCTCGGACAGAGTCTGCATGCGGGCCAGGTAGCCTCCGGAATATTCATCCTTCTTTGTAAGGTGAAAGATCTGGTGAATGCCCTTTGCAGTCAATCTCTGATTTGGAAATAATTTGTTTTCAAGTATAGATCGGAAGCGATAGAGCTTGGAGTTTGGAATTCGAATTTTGCAGAAGGTTGTTCTTCTTGGTGCCGGTGTTGAAAGATGTCTTCTTTCAATGGTCTGCGACTCGAATATGCTCTTGAAGGTAGTTCGAACTATGTTGCATGGAAAGATCGAATGGAAGCAGTGTTAGAAGATAATGGTCTGAAGGAGTTCGTGGATGCGGATGTCCCAAAGCCCACTGATGCAGCTCTGGTCGATGCATGGCAAAAGAAGATCGCGAAATGTCGAAGGATCCTGTTGGAGGGCGTTAAGGATCATATTGTATCCAGCCTGCATGGAAAGGCTACTCCATATTTAATGTGGAAAGCTTTGACGGATCTATTCCAGAGTAAGAGTGACCAAAGGAAGTTGGCGCTCAAAGACAAGCTCAGGAACATCAAGATGGAGAAGGGCGACAGTATCGCTAAATACCTCACGAAGTTCACTCAATGCAGAGATGAACTGGGAAGTGTGGGAGTTACTGTCGATGAAGAGGATATGGTCGACCTGGCTCTCCTTGGTCTTCCGAAGGCTTGGCACTCATATCAAGATAGTGTCAATGGCCGGGAGAAGCTGCCGGGATGGGAGCGCCTTTGGGCGGATCTCATGCAAGAGGAGATAAGGAGGACTACTCGTGATGGATCTTCATCAAAGGGAGCTGATGAAGAAAACTGCGCTTTGGTTGCCAAAGCAACGAAGGGGAAGGGTAAGAAAACCTCTCATTCTGGTGCAAAGGGCAAGAAGCAGGATATGGCGAAAGTGAAGTGTTTTCACCGCCATGATCACGGACATTATGCTACCAATTGTCCAAAGAAGAAGAAGAACAAGCAAGCGGGAAGATCTGCAGATGGAGAAGCTTTGGCTTCACAGTTCGAGCTTGAATTTTCACTGATCGCATGCTTGGTTTCAAGTGTGATGGGATCATTGTGGTTCTTGGACAGTGGTGCGTCATTTCATATGACGGGAGATCGGGATTTGTTCTCAGATCCGGAGGACAAGGATTTGGGTGTGCACATCGAGATGGGCGATGATGGTAGATACAGTGCGACTGGTATCGGTACCATATCCTTTCAGAGGGAGTCTGGTAAACCCTTTGTACTGAAGGATGTCATGCATGTACCTGGATTGAAGAAGAACCCGATTTCAGTAGCGATGTTGGAGGATAAGGGGTATGATGTGGTCTTCAGCGAAGGAAAAGCCTTCCTGCGCAGTAAGACTACTGGAGAGACCCGGAAGATAGGGGTTCGAACTCAGAACCTTTATCAGTTGCAGGTAGATGACTGCGCAGCTATGGCATGCAAGGCTGGAGATGTGGTGAGCCGGGATAATGAGGGCGAACTATGGCACAGGAGATTGGGCCATCTTCACCATGGAGCTTTGAAGATTCTGCAGCAGATTTCTACTGGACTTCCTAAGGGCACCCTTTCGCAGTCAGATCAGTGCAAGGGGTGTACTTTAGGGAAGTATGTGAAAGCCACCTTTCACGAGAAGGATAGTCGCGCCACGACGATCCTTGAGAGAGTTCACACAGACGTGTGTGGTCCTTTCTCAGTTGCTTCGACAGCAAAGCACAGGCATTATGTGATCTTTGTTGATGATTTCTCTCGAAAGTGCTGGATCTTCTTCATGCAGAAGAAGAGCGATACATTCGCGAAGTTCTGTGAGTTTAAAGCACTGGTCGAGAAGGAGTCGGGGAAGAAGGTGATTGCTCTAAGGAGTGATAACGGCGGTGAATTCATCTCGGCTGAATTCAAGGAGTTCTGCAGCGCAGAAGGGATTCGGAGAGAGCTCATCGCACCCCATAACCCACAGCAGAACGGGGTGGCTGAGCGGAAGAACAGAACGATCGTGGGTGCTGCACGGGCGATGTTGCATGATCAGGGCCTACCCCTTCACTTGTGGGCTGAGGCATGCAATACAGCAGTGTATGTGCCGAACCGTTGTCCTCACAAGGTTCTTGGCATGAGTACACCGGAGGAGGCTTATTCTGGCAAGAGGCCTGATATTTCCCATTTGCAGATTTTTGGTTCTCCAGTCTACATGCATGTGACGAAGGATGCGAGAAGGAAGCTGGATCCAACTGCTGAGGTTGGAATATTTGTGGGGTACACTGATACACCTCACAACTATCAGGTGTATTTGTCAGACAGTCGAAAGACTGTTGTGCGACGGGATATAAAATTTCAGGAGGAGAAAGCCATGCATTGTTCGCTTGAGAGGGAGCTACACTTGCATGCAGATGAGGAGCTGTTAGTTCCTAAGGAGGAGCTTCCGGATGTGGATCAGCCACAAGAGGAGGTTCAGGAGGTGGAAGAAACCACCCAGGCAGCGCCAACCATCAGAGGGCGCATGCGCACTACAGAAGCTGAGCGACTGGCTCGGGATGCAGAGAAGGTTGTAGGACCACCCACAGCACAGCGCAGACAGAGACAGTCACCGGATCGGTACACTGGATACATGGCTCTTGTGAGTCAATGTGTTGTGACGGAGCCATCCTCTTTTGAGGAAGCCGTGGAGGAACCCGCATGGGTTGATGCCATGATCGAAGAATATGATTCGATCATCAGGAACAGTGCATGGGAGATTGTCCCAAGACCGGTTGGGAAATCAGTGGTAGGTTCACGATGGATCTACAAGGTGAAGCAGGCAGCTGACGGGAGTGTGGAGAAGTACAAGGCGAGATTTGTCGCCCGTGGCTTCTCACAGATCGAGGGGATTGATTATGAGGAGACCTTTGCACCTGTCGTAAGGTACTCTTCCATACGGACGATCCTTGCTCTCTCAGCGCAGATGGGGTGGCACATTCATCAGATGGATGTGAAGACTACATTCCTCAATGGAGTTATTGAGGAAGAGGTGTACATAGAGCAGCCTGAAGGTTTCGAGATCTTCAGCAGTGAGTCGCATGTGTGCCGACTCAAGAGAGCACTGTACGGGCTGAAGCAAGCACCTCGTGCTTGGTACACTCTGATAGACAGCTACTTCACCGGGCTTGGATTCTCCAAGAGTGAGGCGGATCCAAACCTGTACCAGATTGTGGTGGAGGGGAAGCTGTTGATCATCGTACTGTATGTAGATGATCTGATTTTGACTGGCGACGAGCAGTTGATACTTTCAGGCAAGGAGGATCTTGCACGAGAGTTTGAGATGAAGGACCTGGGCATCCTTCATTATTTCCTGGGATTGGAGATTTGGCAGCGCAGTGGAGGACTGTTTGTTTCTCAGGGCAAGTATGCCCGGGAGATTCTGGAGAGGTTCAACATGCAAGGCCGCAAGCCTGTT